>OU892279.1:29671804-30871804 GCA_917834065.1 Ceutorhynchus assimilis
TTCAATTATCTATACCGGGTGTTTTTCAAAACCCGCTCACCCCTATAACTTTTTTATTTTTCCAAATAAACAAATGAAATTTGGTGTGTTTATTTATGACCCGGATGTGCATTATTTGACGTATTCAGTTATTTATTATCACTTCCGGTTTGAGCGGAAGTGACCGTAACTTTCTTATTTCAAATAAGACGTTAGGTATATTTTCCCTTATTTTAATAGAAAACTACATTACGAGTACAACGACACCTCATTTGTCACTTTTTGACATTTCCATTGCTCCATGGAACCTGGGAAAATTTGTTTTGATCTTATTTTGTATTCTATATCCTCAACAGACTCATTTAAATATAGTAGAAGCGCATTTTTGGAATTATATCAATGTTTTCAAATGAAAAGGGTATGGCTCATTAGCATATTCTGAAAGAGCATTCTCTAACGAACAATTTAGTACCACACAATCGCTAGTTTATTCAAATATTGAACTGAAATTTTCCAAAAATATTTAGAATGCTAGGAAAATTCTTCATTTGACAGATGAACTAGCGATTGTATGGTACTGAATTGCTCGTTAGAAAACGCTCTTTTGAAATATTGTAATGAGCCACACCCTTTCCATTTGAAAAAATTGAGATAATTACAAAAATGCGCTTCTACTATCTTTAAATGAATCTGTTGAGGATATAAAATACAAAATAAGATCAAAACAAATTTTCCCAGGTTCCTTGGAGCAAAATTGACCATTTTAACTAATTCATGGCGCTCTAGATTAAAAAGTGAAAATTTAAATAATTTAGAGATGAAATGTCAAAAAGTGACAAATGAGGTGTCATTGTACTCGTAATGTAGTTTTCTATTGAAATAAGAGAAATTATACCTGGCGTCTCATTCGAAATAAGAAAGTGACGGTCACTTCCGGTCAAACCGGAAGTGATAATAAATAATTGAATACGTCAAATAATGCATATCCGGGTCATAAATAAACACACCAAATTTCATTTGTTTATTATGAAAAATAAAAAAGTTATAGGGGTGAGCGGGTTTTGAAAAACGCCCGGTATATATAAAAATGAATGCCACTTTTCGTTGTAATTTTATATCTCAAGAACGGACTCACCTAGCCAAACCAAATGTTTAGGCTTTGTTCGGACTATTTATTAGATGGTTTATGTGAAGTTTGCACAAAATCGGTCGAGGGGTTCTTCATTTATCACATTTTTTGTAATAAATTAATTATTCAATAAATGGAGCATCATTTTGCTGTCAAATTCAAACTTTTTTCAGCGTTGACAGTACTAGCATGTTGTTATGTCATTAATGTGGTCATTTCATTACTTATTTTATTTATTTATGAAAAAAATTTACTAAGTCCGCATACGGCGCCATGTGTTATAACCGATACCAAGTTTATTTTGTATTTTGTATACCGCGCCATCTCTGATACCTGGAACGAAGCTCGGCATTGCAGATACAGTAGAACAATGCCGCACAGAACTATTCCACTATTCCGATCAGATAGAGTGGTGCAGAAAGAGTAGGTCAGATAGAGTAGTGCAGATAGAGTAGAACAGATGGAGTAGTGCAGTGCATGCAGTGCAGATAGAGTGAAATAGGGGTGCGCTAGAGATTTTTTTTGTTTTCTTTACATTCTTTGAACATTCCTGTGCCTGAGTTTATTTATTTGGTGGTACACTTTACAAGAATAATGCCCACAAGCTGCCTAAAAAAGGATGATGTAAAATTTTAATTCTAGGTGCCTTCTGATCCAGAGAGTAAACATTAATTTTCTTCAACCAAAGCCAAATTCACCATCGAAAAAAACTGAATTTAATTCAGCTAATAGATACGTTAACACAACATTAGGTATATTTAATAATTCAGAGGCGGAGGCGGTACGAAGTTCGCCGGGTCAGCTAGTTATTTATATATGTACCTGAATAAAAATATTATAAGTCCAACGATTGACAGACACGAGTTTTATTTTTCTATCTTATCTAGAAAACGTTTTTGGCGTTGACTGGATCAGTCTTGGTTATTACATATTATATTTATTTCTAATAATGAGGGATAAATATAATAACTAATGTTAACTCTGATCAAGGCCTAAAAAGGTCATTCATAAAGAAAGTTTCAATTTCAAATATCCCGCCAAAATCATTTTACTTTGACCCAAGCCTATAGAGGCGCCACATATATAAACTTTTTTTTAACATGGGAGTTACCATTCTATATCCCCACTTAAACCTTATTCTATGGATACAATCAAAGTCTAAAGATCCTCGAACAAGTCCGGTCACTCCTTTGATCTCCTCAAAAAGCCGGCATTTTTTGCGGAAGGTCGTAAATCATGTCAGCACGCGCCGATTTGTAGATAAGAAGCAAATACGAGGGCGCTGGTCCCGATTGTACTTGGTAATGTTTTTACAGGGGGAGTTTGAAAAAGAATGTCTTTTAAGAATATTTACGTTAATAATTTTTTGGTTTTAAAAAATTATGGAAAAACTTTTTCTGCTTAGCGATTAGCATTAAATTAATTGACGGATAATCCTAATAATTATTGTTACTCAATTAATTTCATATTATAAAATCAGCGGTAAGTGTTGCTTAACATCACGTTCTGGTAGTAACTTTGATGGAATAGCAGTTTTTAATGAAGGTTTTCCTACAAGCGTGCAGAAAACGAGTTTTCAAGCATCGATTTGCGTGCGGAAAATATCACTTTTTCGCACAGTGTGCGTGAAAAAAAAAAAAAAAAAAAAAACAGACCGGCGTGCGCGAGAAAAGTTTTTCCACACAGATTTTTTTTTCAATTTTTCTCCTTATGTCATGCTTCTGAGAAATTACGTTCCTCCGTTCTTTCTCTTCAAGAAAGATATTAACTTTTTGTACTGACCAATATCGACATCTTCAATGAGTTTTACCTACGAACATGTGGAAAGTGCGCTTTACCGCACCGATTCGCAAATAGAAAGTAGCACTTTACCGCACACTATGCGGTTGAGTTACTTTACCATATAGTGTACGGTAAAGTTAACTTCACCGCATAGTGTGTGGTAAAGTAGACTGCAAAGTGTGAGATAATAGTTATTTACCTAACAAATGCGGAAAGTGATACTTTACCGCACGCAATGGCAGTTCGGTCAAGCCGTTAAGGGCGGTAAAAGCACTTTCCGCATATGTTAGGTACAAAATTTTACCTATGAGCATCTACATCTCCAAAAAATGGCATTAATAAAATTAATTAATGAATCAGATTACTTAATGAAATTAGATTAGATTTTAGAAATGATCAAAAATCCATTTCCTGAAAAAGAAAGGATTTTTAATCATAAATACCAATGTCTACTTTACCGCATGCTATACGGTAAAGTTAACTTTACCGCACACTTTTCAGTTCATTTTACCGCATACTATGCTGTAAAGTTAACTTTACCGCAGACTATGCGGTAAAGTAACTTCACCGCATAGTGTGCGGTAAAGTGCCACTTTCCATTTGCAAATAAGTGCGGTAAAGTGCACATTACCGCACGCTCGTAGGTAAAGTTACTTTACCGCATAGAGTGCGGTAAAGTAGATTTTGATATTTTTAATCAAAAATCCCTTCTCTTCTAGGAAAGGGATTTTTGATAATTTTAAAATTTAATCTAATTTCATTAATTAATCTGAATCGTTAATTAATTTTATTACTGCCTTTTCTTGGAGATGTAGATGGTCATAGGTAAAAATGTTGTGCCTAACACATGCGGAAAGTGCCTTCACCACCCTTAACGGCTTGACCAAACTGCGCTTGCGTGCGATAAAGTATCATTTTCCGCATTTGTTAGGTAAATAATAAATAATTAATTAAATAGTATTTTTGATACCCATTAGAATAATTCCATCCTTATTTATCAATCACGAATTAGATGAAATAAAATATTACCAAGAAAAACGAACTTCGATTGCTAATACGTCAATAATTGACGTATTAGCAATCGATTTCATGTACAAATAGGAAATTATTTTTATTTGTGTGTTCAAGAAGCGACATACGTTTTAAAAATTCTATACTTCTAATTCCTAAAAAATCAAATTTTTGACCATTTCTTTTAGGATTAGTAGATCCAAAAACAAATAAAAAAAACAATATGTCAATTTCCGCACGCTCGTAGGAGAAATATTGTACCTAACACGAGCGTAAAGTATCTTTTCCGCACTAACGGCTTGCCGCTGCGTGCAGAAAAGTATAAGTTTCCGCACTTGTTAGGTGAATAACTATTTACGGACAAAGTGAATGAGTTTTCATTAAAGTGTGCAGAACATATTCTGACAATTCTGTTAGCCGCTTCGAGTGTTAATTTTGTGTGCTTATCTATGTTCTGCAACAAAGCCTAAAATGTCTTTCCATTGCTGACACCTTAAAAAATATATGATTGCGTTTTAATTTTATCAAACCGCAAAAATTTCGAATAAAATTTACTACACTTTTTGCTTGGCGCACCCGATATAGAACGCGATGCAAGCCACCCGGTAACTGAAGGCATAGACGAGGGTCCTCTTGAGCAGGGAAACCATAGGCTAGAAGTAGCGCGTCGGCAGGAGGGGAATTTTAGGCGACGAGCGAGAGTGAGCGGACTTGTTCGAGGATCTTTAGACTTTGATACAATCAACAACGCGTTCGCGAGTCAATAGACCTATCTATTTTACCAGACAAAGAGGTAATTAGGCAATTCAATCCATCTGTCAAACAGGAAAATTCAATGTGGCGTGGCGGCCAAGCAAGTTTGTTTTGGATATGTTTTTATGCGTATTTTAAATTATTTTACATAGAGTTTTGCTTACAACTTTGATTTTCAATATTTAATAAAATATTTGTTGGCCAGGTACGTAAACTCTTAGTTCGGGCAGAAACTAGATATTTTTTTGTGTTTTTTGGCCCATGTGTGGCCGCCACGCCATCTTGAATGTCACGTGGTTTGAATTGCCTAATAATACGAAAACTTTATTAGACAAGACAAGACGAGGCAAAACGTACCAAATTGTGTTAGACTTACGTATAGCAATGCGTTCTTATTATTTGCATGGGATAAAAAAGGAAAGAGGAAAACCGCGTGACATGCAACGTATTTGTCAATCAAAAACACAAACAATTGAAAATCGATCACTTGTCAAGCTACGTCAAGTTGAATATCAAGCATAAGTTTATCCTTGTCAGACCACGGGCAATGAACAAGGACAAGGAGATGCCCAGCGTGCAAATGGATTACTTCACACCTGTACTAGTTAGCCAATAAAAATCCATTGCGTCGTGTTGCGCGCGCATACAGGTAAAAATAGATAGGTCTATTGGTAGCGCCTCTACCGGGCATGAAACAAGTAAATTTATCGAACCAAGTAAGTTAAAGATCGCAGGGTATGAATGGAAATGACTTCTATGGAAATAATGACCAAAGCATACTTGTAAACACACAGGATAATAGACTTCTGACACTTTTGCACGGCTGGCAACTGTGCGAACTAAAGTCTGTTTTTTTTTTAAGATAAAAGTCAAAATGACATTATGTTGGCAATACAATGTAAAATTGTCAATGCTTTCAAATTTTTTATGTAGAAAAGGCTTGTGTTGCCAACATAGTTACTAAATTTTTGAGTTGGGGAATTATCTTTAAATAAAAAACAGACTTTACACCTGACAACTTACTCCAACTTACTATGCACAGAACACATATCTTCACGGATAGAAAAAAAAGCATAATGGAGGGCGCGGCGTAAAAAAAAGCTTCGGATCGCATCCGCTTGGAGACGCTGGAGTGAAACACAACTATAGGTACCATTTCCAGCATTATTTCACACTAGTGAAATTTGATTTCAAATTAATTAAAACTAAATTCACATCAGTGAAATCTAATTTCGCTCAAATGAAAATTAATTTCAAAGTAACGAAAACAAATTTTTAAAAACATTTTAACTCACTCTCGGCATTTTAAGTCACTCTTCCCAACTAAAAATCTGAAACCTCAGTGATTTAAAATATTTTATCCCATTTTGACGTTTAAAAATGACATTATTAAACGCATAATAACAAAGGTAAGTAGACGTTTATCACCTGAGTGACTTAAAATATTTTTAACTCACTCTCAGCCTTTTAAGTCACTCTGCCGGTACAAAAATCTGCTATAAATACAAACAAACAACTAGCTATACCCTAGCAACTACCAGTTTCAGTAGGTATTAGACATTAGCGCTCGCTGAATGAATTCTTTTTATAATTTGATTCCTATTAAGTACTCAATTTTTTAAATGTCCATCAAAATGGGATAAAATTTTGTATACATCACATGAGTTAAAATGTTTATTCATTCGAAGAAAATTAACCCACTCGCTAGGGCTCGTGGGTTAAACTTTCTTCTCATGAATAAACATTAATTTAACTCACTTGGTGTATAAATAACTATTAACTCACTCCCGGCATTTTTCCTTGTAATTTATTTTCTAAATTTCCACAAAATGGGATAAAATTTTGTATACATCACGTGAGTTAAAATGTTTATTCGTTCGAAAAAAATTAACCCACTCGCTAGGGCTCGTGGATTAAACTTTTTTCTCATGAATAAACATTCATTTAACTCACTTGGTGTATAAATAATTATTAATTTGAAAAAACATCAACAATGTTATTTATTCCACCCTAATAAAATAAACCCACTGCAGAGTTCATAAAATAAAATCATAAACTCGATCATAAAACAACAATAATAATTATAAATTATTTAAATAAATTGAACTTCAATTAGGTTTTCTCACTCTTAAGACAGCTGCATTATACCTTTCCACGTGATTTGCGGAACTGAAGTTTAATTTATTTAAATAACTTATAGGTAATTATTATTGTTATTTCATGATTTTCATAATTGTATTTTATTTATCTAAACTCAGTGGGTTTATTTCATTAGGGTGAAATAAATAAAAAATCCCGCCACCAATGGAGATTGAGACCCAATAAATCTCACCTCCTTCTGGGAGCGAAAAATTTGTAGGCGCACCAGCAGGCTTCCAACCTATATTCCTTCCAACTTCCAACTTTATTTGGCATCCCGTCCTCCTTGGAAATTTTGGAAATTTTGGAAATTTTGCAAGTCGACCGTTGTATAATATACCTAGTTATTAACGCTATAAGGCTCTTATTTGCAATAGGCTCGTTCAGTGAGGTTCCATTAACCACGTTTTTTGATATTTTTATGAAGTATTGCTCACATATAGCACACAAAAAAAATTCAGCGCAATTGGATAAATATTAAAAAAGTTATGCGGCTTTGAATAATAAAACATTATGTCTCAGAAATTCATCGCTTAGAGATGGTATGACGTCATCTCTCGAGTCAAGACGGGCTAAAGGCCGTCACACGACCAACTTGAGAGATGCAGTGACGTCACCGCGTGTTTCGAAACTTCCAAACTTCGAGCTTTTTGATAATTTATTTAAATATGAACAAGGGCTCGGAAAATTATGAAATTTTGCCTATTATCGACCGTGTTTCGTTCTAAATTTTTTGTCAGACTGCAGATATACAGTGTGTCCGTAAAGTAACGGATAAATTCATTATTTTGAAAACGGTAGAATTTTTGAAAAATCTCTCAGGCACGTCAATTTTGTTTTTTTCTTTGAAATTTTTTGATATATTTTTTATTATACAGGGTGTCTCAAAAATAGCTCCGCTGCTATCAACTTTGTTTTTTCAAATGGATCACCCTGTATATTATGACATTTATGGATTCTGCGGAATATTTTTGACATATTTCATGTACAATATCATATATCTATCTTCAACTGTTTCGGAAATATTGACAGTTGAAAATTGATTTTTTTGCAACTTTGACAGGCTGTAGAACCTGAATGGTTAATTTTGTAGGAAAACCGATTTTACATTCCTATCTTAGATTTTCATAAACTATCATTTTACATCAACTTTGAATTTACTCGGAGATTAGATTTAACCGGAATTTTTAATCACGGATTAACTTCAAAGTTGGTGTCAAATGATAGTTTATGAAAATCTAAGATAAGAAACATACCCCTATAGGAATAGGGGTATGTTTGAAAATAACGGCTGGCGACCGTTAAATACATCACCTTTTCGATTTCAATTTCGCTCATGTAACAGATAACAGTACAGTATGACCTTAGAATAAGTATGGCCACAAAACATCCTTTTTGTTTTGTGAGTATGGCAAAAAGTATAAAATGACATTATATGTCAAATTCTAGACAGTTTTAAGTGTGAAGTGTGTTTTACATAATTTCGTAAGTGTCGCAGTATTAAAATTCTCTAGCCTATCTGGCCAATCAAATGTGACACTTTTTCAATGTATTTTTCAATAGTACAATATATGTCTTATTTTGCACATGTCAGGTGCGCAACGCCGAAAGCAGGCTAGCTGCTGCAAAGTCGAAGGGGGTTCTCATTAAACCCATAAAACCGCGGGCAAATAGGAAATCTAAAGACCCAAATACAGTGGAGGCTGAATAACCACCAAGTAGCCAAAAACAGGCAGAGAGGGCTGAAAACCCCTCCTCAGGCAAACGGAGGCGGCTTGACATCAGCAGTCACACAAATGTGATAGACCCAGTACCTCAACTGGGGATTAACCTTCAAAAAAACTCCCACAGACTGCAAAATGGCTCTGACCTGGAGCAGGAACTAACTTCCAAACAGCCCAGGCTTATCTAGCAGGCCCTAACCCGGGCGATTTGGAAATTCCCATCGGGCAAAGGGCCACAGGTAGCCAACAGCAACTTCCTAGGGTGCAGTTCGAGGTTTGTGCCAACCAGAGCCAGGAGTCGAGTCCATGTCTCGGCTCCTGAAAACGGTTCCCACAACATTGAGATCAGTACCATAGTCTCAACTTCTCCTGCAACCGAAATTAAAGCTAAACCACCACTTTTATAGGACGGTCGGACATATTTTCAGCATGCGATATTTTGGGGTAGATATTCGTAATTATCAAACCTAACAAAAGGCAATTTATAATGCGGCTATTGTATAATATAGCCCGCTTCAGAAAAGCGATATCGAGTCAATTTACACAGCATTTTAAGCGCGTCACGTTATTTTCAAATTAAATCGACTATCAGACACGAGACACGCTATACTTAGTTAATTCGATTTTAGAATAACCTAATGTTGAAGCAAAACAATTTTCTGTTTTGTGTTCGATTTTGTTTGAAAAAGGGTTCACAAATTAAATCATAATATTATAAATAAATAAATAAATAAATAAATAAATAAATAAATAAATAAATAAATAAATAAATAGCCATATATTTCCAACAGGTCAAAGCTCAATTACAGGAAATTCAAACAGTAATCAAATTAATTAATATACAATACATAAACTAAATTAAATTTGAAAACTAAATAATAATAATAAACAATATACACGTAGATACATGCCCTAACTTAATTACTGGATAGGAAAACCAGATACCCCCTGGAAATGCTTTAGGATTGTTGGGAGACTATCATGGTTTATATCGCACAGATCAGATACTCTGTTAAAATTGAGACACATTCTATGAATAGTTTGGAGCCCTGGGGGACCCCTGAAGTTGGCACAAATAGGTCTGATCTAAAACCCTCGATCTCAACAAATTGTCGGCGACCCAAGAGGTAGGATTTTAGTACTGAAACAAGTCTGTTAGAAAAACCAAACTGGCTAAATGCTTTCTGCAGAAGTAAGTGATGATCAATTTGATCGAAAGCTTTACGAAAATCGGTGTAGATCACATCGACCTGACTCCTATCATTAAGAGCATCACATACATAAAATGAAAAGGAACAAAGGTAAGTCATACATGATCTTTTGGAATAAAAGCCGTGTTGATGAATTGATAGTCGGTTTTGAATTAAAAAGAATAAATGTTTATGTAAGATAATTTCAAATACTTTGAAAAAGTTGCACAGAATAGAAATAGCACGATAATTTTCAACTTGAGATGGACCGGTGATGTCCTCAATAGTCACCGTTGGGATTTCAACCAGCTCGGAGTTTTCGAAAGCTCTGATATGTTCAGTTTGCTCCGAGTTCTTATAGACACTCTCAAAGAAGTCAGCAAAGGCGGAAACGATAAGCTGGGGTTTATTGAGGGTACGGTCAGCAAAATGCATAGCGGAGGGTATACGTGACTGTGCCTTTTTACTCTGAATGAAAGACCGAAAATTGGAGGGGTTGCTGTTGATATTTAATTCGGCACTCTGATAAAATCCTTATAAGCTTGCTGAGATTGAGTTTTTATGAGGGTACGCAGTGACTTGAACTTATTATAATAATAAGCGGACTGGTGGGTTTGAAGATGACGACGCACCCTTTCTTTCTTCAGGATGTTATCAATCAATTCCCTGCTAAACCAGGAGGGAAAACGCCTTCGCCTAGGCAATTTAGGAGGTATAAAAACAGAAAAAATATTATGGAGGATATTGTAGAAAGCTTCACACGCATTTGACACATTTGAAATTTCAGTAATGGGCGACCAGTCTGTGTGCAGCATCGACTCGTAGAGCCTAGGATAGTCCGCCTTACGAAAGTTAAATTGGGGTGGGTTATCGTTGTTTACAGGAAGGTTGACTGCATAAGGTAGCACAGCTTGGATATCAAAAATCGGAGCTGGATGATGTAAGTCCTCGTTGACTAGAGGTGCAACATTATGTTCAATGTCTATTTCAAAGTTTGCAAACACCAGGTCAAGGAAACGGTTGAATTGGAATTTGGAATAGTGTTATACTGTCTTAGACCAAGAAACTCGCTGAGATTTAATAATCCTTTGAGTCTGGAACCCAAGGGAACAGGTGCTGAAAATGAAGGAACATTGAAATCTCCCAGCAAAATTAGATTTTTGCGAAGCATAATATTCATTGAAGCAAGAAATTCGAAAAAAATATCTGCTTCGAAGCTTGATATAGAGGGGGAGATATATATGTTACTGTAAATGCCCGAAATTCGGTAAAACCTAGGATAAGCGCGCTAAACCTAGGATTTACCAAAAGCAAGTGGTAAAAGCCCGAAAACTAGTTATTTTGCTTCCATTTCGGACTTTTACCGGACACAGGCAGTAAATCTTAGGATTTACCACACCGCATTGGTAAAAGTACGAATACTACTGATACGTTACAGAAATCGATATCTGAGACGATAATCGTTAAGAAAATTTCTTGAGTCCTATAGTGATGTTCCATCTCCAGGAAATAAGCGTAAGCAAAAAGTGCAGTGCCAAAATTGTCGTTTTATAGTGGCTAAGGATTCAAGAAATGCAATTGTATTCGAAAATGTTCCAACAAAAGATGTTTGTGCAGATCCTTTAAAATACTCTGCAGTTTGCCCTGTATGACGAATAAATAAATATTTCTATTAGTGGACATTTACCGTTCAACTAACCAACAACTAATGAGTGACGAGAGTGAAAATTCGGACCTAGAAGAAGCTTGGCGAATAGGATGCTCAGCTATAATACCAGAAAAATCGAAGGAACGATATGAAAATACGTATGGACTTTTCCGGAAGTGGTTTGAGGAGAAAAGTGGAAAAAATATCGATGAAAAAATCCTGATGGCCTATTTCGTACAAAGAAATCAACAGCTAAAAGCGCCGGGCAGTTTATGGGCTGAATACTCGATGTTGAAAGCCACAATTTTTCTACATCATTCCATTGATATTGCTAAGTTTTTGACGTTAATTACATTCTTAAAAAGGAAAAATATTGGACACAAACCAAAAAAGGCTAGCGTTTTCACAAAGGAAGAAATGTCCAGATTTTTATTAGAGGCACCAGATGATATTTTTTTAATTCAAAGGTAAATTGGCAATAATAATTTCCATTTTATGTATTAATATTTCATATTTTATTTTCAGGTAGGAATGATATTAGGTGTGTCAGGTGCCTGTAGGAGGGAGGAACTATATAATATAACTCTAAATGATATCGAGGATCGAGATTCCTTCATTATAGTGAAAATTCCCAACACCAAAACACACATTCAGCGGTTATTTACAATTACCAATGTGGAAAATGAAACCATTCATTATTTGGAGATTATTCGAAAATACATTAGGCTTAGACCAAGCGACGTAAAATCTGCACGAATGTTTTTAAATTTTCAGAAAGGAAAATGCACTAAGCAAGTGGTAGGGAAAGGCACAATTGGTAAATGGCCCATGATAATAGCAAAATATTTAAAATTAGGAAATCCAACCGATTATACTGGTCATTCATTCAGACGTACTTCAGCTACGCTTTTGGCCAATAAAGGGGTGGATATTTTAGGATTAAAAAGACATGGTGGCTGGAAATCTTCAGCCGTAGCTGAAAGCTACGTTGAGGACTCACTGCAAAACAAAATTGAGTTTGCAGGAAAAATTTTACATGGCAATACTGATTCTTCTTCAGCAAATTCCACGTCTGTATCATGTGCAACATTTTCAGTTAATGCGAACGATCCTGACAAAGCCACACTCCCTATTACTATTAAAAATTGTGATAACTGTACGTTTAATTTTAATGTTAATAAATAAAATATTTGTGTATTCTTTTTTTTGTATAGTTTTTCATTTTTATTTCTGGATGATCTAGGATAAATTTCCGAACATGACTAATATTACTTACCGTTCTAGAACGGTAAGTAATTCACTTACCGTTCTAGAACGGTAAGTAATTCACTTACCGTTCTGTCAGCCTTGCCAACCAGTAAATACAACATACCGACGTCAAAACACTGTCGGTAAATAATCAAAATAGTCAAGTCGTACAAAAGTAATTTAAAGTAAGCTTACAACCTAAAAAGTCAATGTTCGGTACATTCGTAGCAATATCACCAGATCCAGAAGCTCCGAGTTAATTCTGCTGTGGCAACCAATCATCACTCCACCTCCCCTGGAGACATTCATCAAATCAGTTCTTCTATCGGAGCGGTAAACTATGTAAGAGTCTGGAAAGAGTTCTGAGTCCAGATCATCAGGCTGAATATTTCAATTATTATTATTCCTATACTATAGTGCGTTATATTTGCTTTATAGGTATCTCAAAAATTAACTTAACTAAAAATTACAAGTTAAGATTCGTTTTTTTAGGAGAGGTGAAACCATTTATACCCAGAATGAATCAAAATTAAGAATAAAACTCCAATTTATAGTTGTAGTAGAACTCGATCAACTTCAACTAATGGGGAATCAAGAAAATCTTTCTACTTAATTAGAACAAACTCATTCAGGGTTCGAGGTCCGGCGATCCCCGAGAATTGTCAAATTGAGTAGGTATATTTTCACATTTTTTGGTTCCAATCAACACAATATTTGAACCGTCATATTTGTGCTATTTACTCAGATAAACAATAAACCATCTTTAGGGTTTCGAGGAACTTTTTTAGAGAGATCATTTTCCATCGGATCGGGAGCCAGTAGAAGCCAGATCCTTAAAAGAAGCTGAGTTCAATATATGGATCCTAAGTGCATTTTTGACTAAGATTTTGCTAGAAGTATCTTTTTCTGCATCTGCTGAAACAAAGCCTTCACTGGAACTTGAAGCTGAAGCTTGCAGTAACCATAATTTATTTAACGGTTTTCCTAATTTTGTGATTGAGTATGTTGAATCAGTTCCATGAAACTTATGAACCCATTTTTCTTGTGGCGGATTTATATTAAAAATGGTTTTAAATCGTCTTCTGGTATAGATTTTTTTTTTGGATCTTTTGGTACACGCGAGGGCCCTAAGCTCGAGCAGCGTCCCTTCTCAAATAGATCCACTATCTGTATCGCATGATCTTCTCGAAAAGTTCGATATAATAACAGGGAGCCCATATACCTTCATACTCAATCCATGCCGTAACAGAGAGACATAACGGCTCAAAGCTCGTTAATACACAACTTGCTCTAAACCGAGAATCAAACGCTAGAATTTCATTAGCATTAGTAGAGATTAGAGTTTTTAAATTAAAGTGATTTAAGCCACTTTTAGGTTTACAGCTAGCGCCATCTCATTTATGCATCCTGTACAAATAAGCCTATGAAAGAAGACGCCTACAATTTGCTTAGACAAGAAAGGAGAGCGTTAGGAAATCGCGAATTTGATACTACTAGTGCCATCTATCAAGTGCGCTTAGAATTATGGATCGACTCGATTCAGCCAAAAAGAAGGCAGTTGAAATTCACAGAGATTCGTTCATGTTCATTCCCAATTTGTGACTATTTCTGAGGCCTCATCATAGAGGCGCTACTAAAACCGAACTTTAAACTTGGATATTTTGGCGCCTCAACCCAATCAAATACAGAATTAAATTGGATTTTTAAGATCAAACTATACCATAGATTCACAATGGAGACATGAAAAAGATATTCTATTAACAATTGCCTTTTAAAAATAGTTAGGTAACAATTTGTAGAACCGATGATGGCAGTATCATTCTCATCATGGGCTCTATAAGTTAAAAGATCCCTTATCGTTACTAAAAGCACGCCGGAAGAAACGAAGTGACAAAATAAGTGCCAAATATCTATACGTGTATTAACCATTAATAAAAATTTATCAATAAACTATAGATACTGGATTAGGTTGTTTTTAGATTTCAATGTCTCGACCCATAAATTGTCTTTAATTAGAATTCTCCCTTGCCTGAAGACGAGACAGTTATACGGGCCTGTTTTGACAATCGTCTCAAAATAACCACTCGCAACTCGAGATTTTCTTATTTTGTCAGCGTCTTGACACAGGGGGGTCTAAATCTCCGTTGGGATAAAGCCGTTTGATCCATTCACACTTACATTAAACTTGTCCAGGCTGGATTGCATTCATAAAGTTTGGTTGAAAAAAGGATGTTGAATTTAAAATTAGGTTTTTCCGGCGTTTCGATTGAAAAAATATTGATTGCTATAAGCAATTCTGAAAAAAATTGAATAAGTTTTTTGGTTTATTTTCATTTCAATTTCACAGAAGCCTCCTGAATATGTACCTACTAACAAGGGAATTGGAAAAAAAACTAAAATTCAAGACTTATACTTCAGAAAAATGATCATCAACATGTTACAATTTAAAAAAAAATATATGTAGAGCTTCTGGAACATTGATTAAAATTTTTCAGGAAATTAAAAATTATATTTTTTCTTCCATCCTGCAGGAGGGATGGAATTTATGGAACATTATCAAGCTTATCCCCGACCATCAATTGGACAGAAAATATAAAAAAGAATAACATTCAGTCAGAATCCATTGAACAAAAAATTGAATAGATCTTTGTAAATGTATGCTTCTTGTGCGTGGATTGAGTGGCTTGAGAAAAAAATCCACATAATATAATGAAAAATGCAAAGTTTCAGCTACAATTTTTTTCAGTTTTAATAAAATATTTCAATGACCATTGATTGAAAAAAAAAAAAAATCCGAAAAAGACTTGACATTGCAGCAATTTCTCTTACAAACATTGGTACCAAACCTAAAGAGTTTCATGAGAGAATGATTGAGACAGCTTCCCTAAATTCCTCCTCCTATAATCTCACACAATCTTACATGCACTTTTTCGCGATTTGGGCCCCCCCACACTAGGATAACAGGAACATTGTCAACGTTAAAATTTGAATGAAAATACTGGTGGATTCAAGAAAACCTAAGACTTCAAATTGATAAAAATATTTGATTTGGAGAAAATATAAGTATGAAATCAACGTGTGAAGATCGTCTAAAACCTAATATAAAAAAACGAACAAATGTTAAATTTATTATTTTTCAAAAAATCCATCAACTCTTCGGTGTCAAGACAATAATGTTTGTTTGACTTGTTAAAAGCCACCATCTCAAATTACAAATTACAACGACTCTGTTTACGTTATGTGTGTATGTTTGAATTTCCAGTAGCTTCAGTTAATAAATACATAAGCTCCCATTGTATACAATAGAAAAAAAAATGTTTATTTATTTTAAGTTTTCTGGGATGTTCCTGTGACACCCTATAGAACCCGACAATAATGGTGCGTCTTTGTCGCACATTTTTATTACTTTATTTCTTGACAAACAAGTGAGAATTTGATATTTCTGAATAAATTTGAGTATACCTAATATGGATGCCTGGCGATACACATGAGTACCTACTTAGCAGAATTTTTTTTTTCCTAGGCCAATCAAAATCAGAGAAAAAATATCAAATAAATTGTAACCCTAGTTCTGGATTTTTGCATAGGGGCAGGAAGTGGAATGACCTGACAACATGGTAATAAAGTTTCTCATCTTTTCGAGGGACAACTACTATGGAGCTTGCCCATTCAGCATACCTCACAGGTGTTAAAATCCCTTTTTTTTTACCATATCGTCCAACTCCTGATCAACCACTGGTTTGAGTGCATAGGTTACAGAGTATACTTTATGAAAAACCGGTGTAGCATTATCCTTAACAACCATTTGTGCCTTGATACCTTTAATAACTCCATTTAGACTGAATACATTTGGATAATTTTTATTTAATCTGGAAATGAAAGGATCATAATTAATTACATATATTATTACAACTGGCAATAATTGGACACAAAGAAAATCTCCAATTTGGGAATAAAATGTCTAGCCAACCCCTGCCCATTAAGCCAATAAAATGTTTGGTTGATCTTACAACTATCAACTCTAACTTATGAGTTACCCCTGAATGATCATTCAACCTGACAGAAACAAAATTTTTACCAATTACAAAAAGTACATCTCCAGCAACAGTCTTTATGATAGTTGAACAGTAACTTGTGAACACTTTTCCCTGTACTCAATTTCTGACAACACTTGCCCCAGTATCTACCACCATTTGAATTTTAATTCCCTCAATATATACAGTTTTAACTAATGCATTATTAGCATAGTTTACCTGCTGTACGTTGCTAATCTTCAAAGGAAGTCATATTCTTGACACTCATCTTTTTGCGGCATACTCTTTCAATGTGGCCCTGCTTGCCACAGCCTACAATTCCACTTGGCCTCTGGACAAGAAGCTGGATTGTGGAATCGTCCGCATCGATAACATTGACGGAATTTTTCCTTTACTGCATTAACATATTGTTCTGGCCTCTGTTTAGCTAAATTTAACTGCTTCAACTCTGAAACCATAACTTCCATAGCCACAGCAGTTTTACAAACCTCAGAAAAAGTTAATTTTTCTATGCTCAACAATTTTTTTTGAATATCTTCTCGCACAAGACCACAAATCCATTTATCTCTCAATGCATCATCTAAAAATGAATTGAAATCACAGTGCTGTGAAGCATTTCTAAGTCTTACAGTAAAATACACCGACTCATTGTCTGATTGCTGCCGCTTGTAGAATTTAAAACGTTCTGCAACAACCAATCGGGGGGGGTGAAAAATGCTTTTAAAGCACCTCGACAGCTTCGCCATATGTAGGATTCGATGAATGGCGGGAAGCAACCAGATTTTTCAGAATAGCATGGCTCTGTCCACCAATTAATGTGATAATATAACTCAACTTACGACCATCTGAAACCTCATTGACAATGAAAAAATGCCTCATTCTTTCCAAGTAACTTCCAAAACTGGACCCTGCACTACTGGGGTCATAGGGCTCGATCGACCCAATTAATGCTGCCATCCTCGTCGCCAAATGTAATGTTTTAAATTAGAATCAATCAAACTCTTTGTTCAGACTTTGTTGCTGCCAGAGATGTTGCTGCTTTTTTATGCAAACTATATTGTCACTAGGAAACAATAATAATAATAATACAAACGATTAATCTTTTGTTAATGCATAAACAACTAGACTAACTTTCTACTTCAAAAGTTCATAAATGTCAACGGGTTAAACAAACATTGTCAAACAAAGAGATCCGAACTTGCCTAACTAAACACTAAACTAAAATCTATTCTAAAAACATAACAGTAAATAAATCAACCTTTCCGTTGTTAAGAAAATGATTCTGCTGAACAGTGCCTATCATGTTTTTTTCAAACTTTATCTTCACTGATGTTTTTGTTGTACTTTTCAGCTTCTGTTCTTGACTCTTTATGGAATTCACATCTTCATATCCTAAGTTGTGTCACATATTGCTCACTTCATTCTATAATAAGACGAAGCCATTACCCACTCCCACTACATTGTAACTCGTTTTGAGGTTAACCACTGTACTGCTTTGTACACAGGAAAGCCATCGTACGCAGGGGATTTCTTTATTTTTTTCATACTCCCTCCATTGAAAAAATCTATTGAGTTTGGGGTTAACTGATACTTCATGAGATCATTGAGATCTGCGACATTTCGTTCATTTTTCTCACTCACCATTCATTGTTTCGAAAATCAGGATAGGGACTACCACCACCATTGCCAGTGGCGTAGCCAAACCAAACGTGGACGTCGGCGACATCCGAATTGCGAGACCCTATTTAATGAAGGGGGGGGCCATATTTTTTGTGACAAAAAACTGGATATAAGATATAAAGACGGGGACGGGTAGCCGCCGGTAGTTGTAAGAACCCCCACTATGTCTTTAAATTATAGCGAGGGAAAAAACAACTTCAATTTCGCAAAAACATAAACAATAGAGCGCCGACCGGCTGCCAACCCAGCGCAGAAAGGACGAGGAAGTGGAAATGTTTAATTTCCACTTTTTTTCGTTCTTCTTTCTGACTTGTGGGGTGGTACCTCAGAGGAATAAAAAACAATAGAGGCCGTTATTTACATTTTGACGAGGTGCCAGTGAGAAAGCATAGTCTAAACGATCAAGTCTAAACGCCATCCTAGACGAATCAACATGTTGCCAATTATATTTTGGAAAAAACCTTTATTGAACTTCTCGTCGAATAAATAGGGAAAAAATGCCTTTTCAAATTTAATAAAAGTGCAAATAAACTGAGTAACTAGAAAAACTCCTCAATGCAGATTTTTGATAATTTCAAGTTGTTTACTTTAGTAAGAAAAGAGCTTAGAAAATATTGTTATTATTCAAGTATCCTTATTTATTTTTCAACGTGACAACATCGCATAGTAAAACGGCGTCAAAGCTGACAGTTAACGTCAGTTTGATTGTGCCTTGTTACCTTTTGTTAGAAAGCATCGTGAAATCGTTTTTGTAAGGTTTTTCTGATATTTTATGTTTGGAAAGTGAATTATTTGTGTGTTTTAAGACTAATATTATACAGCAATATGGTTAGACAGTGTCAAATGTGTGAAAAATTGGATTATTTGAACCCGGAAATTTCATTTCATAGGTAAGTAGGGGGTTATATTATGCAAAGCAGTGGCCACAGATTAACCCGTCCTAAAGATAGGAAACTCAGGCCTTTTTCCCTATCCTTGTCTTACTCATGCAACAAGTTGTATGACTGCCACAGCATGGTAGGCGCTAGTGTGCATTTCGGTGTGTCCAGTATGGGCACTTTCCAAATTTCACCGATAAATAGACCGGTTAAATAAACCGGTAGCTGTCAAAAAATTCCGGTAAAAGTTAGGTGTAAGTCCGGTTACAAAATTTTTCTGATGCATTTTGGAACGCTTTGGTGTGTTAAAATTTGGTTGTGACAGTTGTGTTGTGACAATTTAACGAACGACTGCCGATAGTGCCCATTCAAAGCAATTGATGTATGTCAAAAAATCTCCAACCGAAAAAACCGACAAAAATTCCCGGTGGATCTGGTGCCTCACCGGTTTCAAACAGCTGATCATTCCGGTCAATTTTGGAACGAACGATCTGGTTCAACCGGTAAAAAGTCGGTACATTTTGGAACGGTTTGGTGAGTAAACTATTAAACCGGTGTTCCGGTGTTGCACCGGTTCAGAAACCGGTGAATTTTGGAAAGTGCCCTATCGTGGCAGTAGTCACGTGGTACGTGGTTCCCGCATTTTTTCAAATAATCTGTCTAATCAATTTCATCAAATGTCATTGATTTCATCTCATTATTAAACCCTATATTTTGAAAATAAAACAACATTTCAGTACTATCTCCTTCTTTAACAGAACAGTCTTTAATACAACACAACAACAGAAAACCGTATTGAAAAAAAAAAACACTAAAAAGTTGTTAATAGGTTTTGAGCACAAATGACTCCTCAGACTCCTTAAGTGGATGTCAAAAATTGCAAATAAATACCATCACTAAAACCATTTCCACATAAGGTCTCTTTTGTGAAAAACATTATCAAGAAGTTAAAGTTTTACCAAAAATTGATAGAAAATCAAATAAAGAACACTAACACACATCAAACGGCTGACTAATGGCAAATATAATGACAAATTACATTCATTCACAGATGACATTTGCTTGTGGATTTGCTATACTAGCGCCGCATAGCTTTGGCAGTCATGAAACTCTCATACGTGTTATTTTTTAGACAGCTCCGAACGAACATTTTACATGGAAGTTTCCTATCTTTAGGACGGGTTAATCTGTGGCAGTGGCGTAGAATAGGATATAATGTACCTATACTTCGCCAGAAAAATATTCCAAGATTGAGGAAATTAGTTACCAGTTGTTAATTTTGATAATTTTTTCTACGAACTTCTGTAGGAAAAATCCAAGCAGAATAATAATAATCCTTATGCTTGATAAAAGTTAAATATGCGTCTTTGTAGGATTCCAACAAATCCAGAGTGCAGGCGTATATGGATTTGCCTTCTAGGATTAGAAAATAAGCGACTACCCAAAATCACTGATGTGTGCTCAGATCATATTAACCTCAATGATAATGCACTAGGCCTAATGGATTTAGATATTTGAAATCTGGTTCGGATTCTTCACCTGTTTCCAATCTTTTTAATACTTCAAAGTAAGTTGGTTATTTTATATTTGATATAATTTCTACATATTAACTACATTAATTTCCAGTTCAGACCTCAGCTCAGACTCTTCAGTCACAGAGTCTCCAGTCTCCTCCAAAAACAAAAGTAGTGTAAGTTGGTTTGTAATAACAAAAAATATTGAATTATTGCTTATATTATGCAGACTACAAAAAATGAATTGGAATGATTTTATAATCCAAAAAGAAGATACAAAATATTATCCTGATTAAAAAAGTTATGTGATTTTAACTATTTAGTTCAGTTTCCAAGCTCAAAATTCAATATTTGTCAGATAGGGCAAAAACACTTATTAAATCATTTTAGATTCCAGGGACTGCGTGTACCCCATGTATCCTGATGTTCCTCCAGGCCTGTGGTTGAAATCGTTAATCGGGAGAGTCATGTGTTTGACAAGAAAGTTGTTTCTGGAGGGTTCGTATTTTTTATTGGTGTATAGGATGCTACATAGGATTTTATTCGGTTTTGAAATTAAAAAGAGTCAGTGTTAATCATATATGCGCCTACCTACTTGCTCCGTTATAATTTTTTCTTTTTAGAATTTTCGATGCTCCAAGTACTTTCAAATGCTTGACAGCGCTCTCTCAGTCCTCATCAACTACCTCAACAGTTTCAGAAACTGAGGAACAAATATTGAAGAATGTAGTCTCATAATACGTAGGGACCTTTTTTGTATTATTTTGTAATGTAACATGAATTTGATTGATCTTCACTGCTGTATTTATTTCATTTCAGATAGTAGACCTAATTCCTAAGATCTGTATCAAAAAGATTTATTGATCAAAAGTTCCCCAGAATCTGTTTTGTTTTCATGTTTCTGCTAATGAAGCAGAACATTATTTTAATTTGCTTAATTTTTGTCACTAAATAGAAATATTTTCACCATTTAGCCTTCCTTCCGCACGCCTATGATCACTCAGGTGGAGTAAAGCAGGTGGAAAGCTTTCTAACAAAGCGGCGTTGAAATTCTTTAGAAAAAATACATTTTTCCCTAAATTTAAGGAAATTTCGGCTTAGAATGGGCGTTGTCAATGGCATACAAACAATAACGTATTTATGATTGATATGCTCACTCTATAGTTTTTTATTCCTCTGGGGGTGGTACCCTACCTTGCGAACCTTACTTAAAACGCGGTGGACATGGTGCAGAGAGGGGAAAGGCCCGCCAACCGTTCCTGTTCAGGAGTTCAATTCAGGCCTCAGTGGGTCCATATTATTTATTTGCACTAAAAAACGGCCTTCTTAAGAGCCCCACACACTACGTTCTTTCTCGTCGGTTTTCATCGCCGCGATAAAAACCGAGGAGAAAGAACGAATTGTGTGGGGCCCTTAACAGATGACTTCAGGCTTTTGTGTCACGGGCTCTCGAAGTATATGATTTGAGAGTTCTAGGTTAATTTGAGGTAGAATTAATTATTTTAGATTCTTATGATATTTGGAAGTTTCGTATTGGATTAAGTTTATTTGTTCTCTACGTTTTATTTTGGGAAATCGAAAAGTGTCAAATTTCAGGATCGGTAACCTATTTCTTGCGAGGCTCCTTGGGGCGCGAGACCGTCGGCAGTCGCCGACGTCGCCGACGCCTAGCTACGCCACTGACCAATGCACAGCATATACAAAAACAATCAGCAGGTTACCTAACAGGCGCATCTTTTCTGCGCAGCACGCCGCCATTCGAGGATAAGGCCTATAGGATTAACCGGCAGGGGCTTGAGATTTAACGCGCATCTTTTGTACGCACGCCGCCATTTTAGGATACAAGGCTCGAGTTAGCCTGCTGATGGTTTTTGTATATTTTATGCTGTGACCAATATGTGTCATGGTTTAGACTTTAGTTTGATGATATATTGCTCATAGCAGCCAATGCCCAATGGCAGTACTGTATGCTTTTTTGACTTTTGCATTATTACCCGTGAATGTTCCTATCGTTCGGGTGCCAGTTTCTGCTGCTTCTCAGGAATTTATATTACGTATTGTCACCGATAACTTCTCCAATTGAAAGGGACATCAAAGAAGTTCTTAGAGGAAAAGGAGGGTGTTCGTGGGCAGCCCATCCGCATGCGTTGGGACTTTACTGATTCAGGTAGTTCAGAACACAAACACACACACTCTTACGCAAAAATCCAGAAGCACATGATTTAATGTGGGTGGTAATTTTGTAGCTCGTGCATTAGTTTCAACATTGAATATGTTTCTGTTATCCTACTCCTAGTATGGGAGCCCAAAGTGCATAAAAGTGCATGCTACATTTACCACATGATGTCACACGTCTCCAAATTTAAAAAAAAAAAAAGGGAACCAGATCCATCGATCCAGACGGAGGTCCTGCCTATGTTTTGAAGGGATGTAGTGAACACCTTTTAAACCCTTGGAGATTTTGTTTAACTTAATTTTAAACACTTCTAGTTATCCCAGTACACGGAAAGTTAGTAAAATGATTCCTATCTTTAAGTCTGGCTCCAGATAGGATATTAGAATTATCGACCAATTAGCATAGTCTCTGCGGTTTCAAAGACTTTTGAAGTGATAGTGTTCGAGGTGTTGTTTGGTGAGATATCTGTATAGGATCACATCATGCCAGCATGGCTTTTTTCAACTTTAACTGATCTGGTCACTTTTACTCAGTACGTTCATGAAGCAATCTTAATTATGACTGAAAATCCAATTTGAAGCTTCTAATCCCTGTGCAAGCTTAAAAACCTTAAAACCCTAATGCACAGGCTACGTAAATCACACCGATACACATAAGATTTATATATTTCACTTCCAATCAATATAACTAGGATATGATATTTCAGATTTAAAAACAAATAAGTACGAGACATAAGCAAAACATCCATTTTTTTTTTTTTTCATGTTGAAATTAACATTGTATTCGCTAACTAGGTACCTATAGGTACATTACGTATGTATTATTTTTAAGCAACAGAGGAAATACACATCCATTAACCAAATACTTCGTGTAATTAACCATAAATAAACCGACTATAATAAAATATTTCAAAAGACTTAAAGTTTTGTGTGTACGTAGGAGGCAGTTAAAGTCAATGATTCGATTTATATCTTCCTCGCGAGTCCTCTTTAACGACCGCAAACTGAGCTCCTATTATTCCATACTGAGTGACTTCAAACACTGGGGCTCCTTTATACAGTGCGTTCAATCTACCGTGAAATTTGCGCTCTTTTAAACACGAATGCGGGCTTAGATTTTTCCGATGTTTGCTGCAACAATCGAAGGATTGTGTTACTTTGGGCAAAGAATCTTTGGAGAGTTAAAAATGAAAGTATAAGTAGGTAAATATTTTGAGAACAATTTTTGCCGTAGTTTGAGCTTTTGATAATTAGGACAAACTTTCAACAAAATCAGCCATACATGAAAAAAAAAATTTACTTATTTTGTACGGAACTGACCTGATTGATGTATGGTTCCTAATTGTTTCTATAAGAATTCTATGCTCATATAAGCATTTGTGACAATAATGGGAAATGATTAATAGATAACTGAGAAATTGAGAAAACATTTCCGACAATAATGTCAGATAATTTCTATAAAACAAGAACAGACGGAATGTAAGACAACGCTCCGTACAGGATCCTGATCCTGGTACATTTTGAATTTCGATTTTAACAGTAACTGTTACTTTACATAATTTTCATAGTTGCACAAAAAACTTTTTAGCGTACTCGACATTATTTTCGAAACTTTTTAGCGTTCTCGACATTAACTTTTCTCTACGTATGCTAAAAAGGTATTTCGCGGCCTTGGTATACAAATAACTATTATGATCACTTTCTGAACCTTCTACCAGTCTTTTCAAATATTCAATTTCCAATTCACATTTTTCGAGAGTTTCCGTCAATATTCTGGATTTTGCGTTCTTCCTCCCCCCAATTTTCTTTTTTTTTTTTCAATGTTTTCTCAAACAAATTTTGTTCAAAAAACTGCATGAATAGGTATGTTTCAAGGAAATTCTTTTTTAGTTGCTTTAAGAACTTGATGTAGGTACGCATTTGTATTTTATAAACAACTACATAATTGACGTTTTCAATTAAAAGAGATGGACGATAAAGTATGAAAACATTCAGATTCCCGCCAACATTTGCTTGCTCGTCAATGTCAAGTGTATAGGGTGTTTAGCAATCCCCTGGTTTTTATTCTAATCGGTGACTCCACCGATGAGTTAGGTATCTTTGTTCAGTGCATGGAAAATGACAATGACCGACATAGAATGGTGAAATTTGAAATTGGAAAGAACATGTGGGAAGCAAACAGCTTCCGCAAACTAAACTTGAACGTGGATATCTTTGTATACTTGATGGGTCGTGGATTTCCCTTACTTTTGCGAGTATCAGTTCTGATTTTGTGTATCCAAATTTTGACAAATGTAGAATTTGATGAAAACTTATGGAAAGACACGTCCGCCGGTGAATAGGAATTATTTTCACGAAAAGGCACACTACACACAATCACCATTGTTAGGAAAAAACCTTGAAAAAAGCGAGGAAATAATAGTTTCCAGTCTCACACGTATAAAACTCTTGTCAACAATCCACTGTCAATAGCTGTCAATCATTGTTTTCATACTCTTTTGGCGTCTGACAGTCTGACGCCAGAGAGAGAGGTTTCTAAATTGAAAAGGTCAATAAAGATCTTTTTTACTTTTGTTGTATAAAGAGTTTAGGCATATTTACAAAATAGTTATTTTCCTAACAAGTGCGCAAAGTGTTTCTTTTCCGCACGCAAACACAGTTATACGAACGACGCGAAGCGGAGTTCGGATACGTGAAGGCAATACATTTCTTATCTAACGATGATAGAGAAATGATAATTAATTTTTCGTATAAAAGTAAAACTGATCATCATAACACAATAGAAAGAATAAATTACCTGACTCGAAATTAATGTAAAATCTAAATACAAAAGGAAAATTTCAGATCATCCCAAACTAACCGAGAAACCCTCAACGCCTTCCGAGATACTTCATATCGATACATTAATAACTGATAAACACAAGTAAGTATTCAATAATCCAGGGAAAATAGGTTTCGATCTCGCATTGAATGATGGAGTTCCAATTTTTTCAGCAGGAATGTGTAGGGGATGATGTCCTGAACAACGTCTCATAAAGTCCCGTCGATTTCATGCGCCGCGGGGTGAAGGGGGGCGACCCAAAAGTCACTTTTTTCAGTTTTTTGCCTTTATCTCCAGAATGATGCGTATCACAGAAAATGTTATACCTTGTAAAATTAAAGCTAAGGATATTTCCTTTTGAATGATGTATTTGTATTTCTACTTAAGTGTTAACGTTTTCCAGATATGAGCCGCTGACTATGAAAATTTGTCAAAAAAAGTGGTAGCGGTTAAGGTATCTCATAAATATTCCTTTTGTAACTTTTTTCTTGATATTACAGTAAGAAAAAAAGTTGAAGACCAAAAAATTTTCTTCAAAAGCGTATACCTAAATATAATTTTGCTACTTTACCCGACCCAGTAGGTAAGTGGTTAGAGTGTTTGGAAGTTTAGGCATACGTTTTAACATTTCCCTAGTAAAAATGCTCGTTAATCAAGTTTTGAAGCTCTATAACTTTTTCAATTACTTCATATGCTGTTTAGTTGACGTATAGTATACCTAGTATAAATATTAGCTATTCATGTGATAGGTTGCAAAGTGAGCGTGGTTTTTGCACTAAATGTGATTGGGCCACGAGTGTAGAGTGCACGAATCAAAGGAGACGAGCGCTCATCTCTGTGTTATTCGTGTAGTCATCCAGGCATTCGGTATTCGAAGCAGTTGACGTTTTATCAAAATTCTGTGGTACGTCAGCTTACTGGGCCTCCAAAAAGTGTTTAGAATTACTTTCAGGGCCGGCTCCAGGGCCCTTGCAGTCTGTGCCCCTGCACGGGGCGGCAAAATCGAAGCGCGGCAAAAATCTCGAGGAGAATTGTTGGTTAAACATGTCAATTATATTCTTTTTTACAATAAAATTTCCATTTATAAATAATTATATAGAGGTGTTTTTTTTTGATCAGTTCAAATTGCAATTAATGCTGAATGAGGACTACAAAGTAGGAAAGTAATCGGTAAGAGGGGCAGCAAAAATACCTTTTGCACAAGGCGCTGAAATGTCTGGAGCCGGTCTTGATTACTTTAAACAATTGATTAAATAAGATCGTAAAATCCATTCATTTCTAATTTGCAACTGGAGCTGCTCTCTAGTAACTCTAGTAGGTCACTGGAAAGCACATGTGCGCTTTGCCGCCTACAAAAGAAGCTGGATTGCAACATTCCTATAGAGTGTATCTGCAGGTACAGCAATGGTTGGGGAACGAATCTTTGAGCTGAAATTTGGGGATGGATAAGAAAAGATGGTGGATACCTCATCTCTATCAAGACAGATGCTCCTTTTGGCCCAAGACAGTGTCCTCAAAACACTGTTCTGTCGTTGTACCACTGGCTGCGGAACAAAGGTATGGTTGCAGGAGCGCTGAAATGAAATGTTCCATGGTGTTCAGTAGCTGTCAAGGCTCATGTACAAGCAGTGTGCCCATACAATAAGACTTGGGGTATTTTGAAGAAGAACTTGACTTATTCAGAACTTTTTCCGAGGAAGAAGATGAAATTGATTGAAAATAATATACAGGGTATCCCACGACGTTTCACCCAGGGGATAACTTCGGAACGCATCAACCAATATAATTGAAATTTTGTGGATCTCGGTAACTTTTTGTGCCGCTTCTACATGTGTCATCCATAATTTCACCAATTTCGCTTCAGTTTCGATCAAGTGGCGACAACTTTAGAATCTCAAATGTAACTTCTGGTATATTATAGCATTTTTCGTTAGAAAATTGAATTACGGAATCGGTAATGCTATGTTTGTTAAGGCTTTGTTGAAGAAAATGATGAAAAAATTACAATGTGAAACATACGATGACGCGTTCCGAAGTTATCACCTGGGTAAAACCTCGTGGGACACCCTGTATATTCAATACAAATAAATGTTGGTTGAACTTTTAAGAACAACTGAAACTTAAGTAACGCGCTTTTTAGTCGCGAAATGTTAAAACGCATCCCTAAACTTCCAAACACTTTACCCTCGTATTCGAGTAGAGTAGCAATATTATATCTACACGCTTCTGGAGAACATTTTTTGGTTCACAACTTTTCTTTCTGTGATATCAAGAGAAAAAATTACAAAAGGAATATTTACCAGATACCTGAACCGCTACCTTTTTTTTGACAACTTTTCATATTCAGCGGCTCATATCTGGAGAACGGTAACACTTAGGTATACATACAAATACATCATTCGAAAGGACATTTTATTAGCTTTAACTTTATAAAGTATGAAATTTCCTGAAAAATGAAAAAAGTGACCTTTGGGTGGCCCCCCTCTCCCCCGCAGCGCATGAAATCGAAGGGACTTTATGAGACGTTATTTAGGAGACCATCCCCTACACATTCCTGAAAAAATTGGAACCCCATCATTTATTGCACGATTCGCCGCCATTTTGAATTAGTTTGCTTGGACTAGCCTTGACAATTTCTCCAAACTTGGACAAGTCCTTCTATATTTTGGCACAGCTAAGTAGATATTATATCAGCATGTCAGAGTTTGATTTATTCAATTCTTCAAATCAAATCAAAGTAGGCTTTATTGTGCAGACAAAAGATAAATTTTCATTGACAAAGCAATTATTTACAAAAGATACTATACTACTACCACTATTACATTTAGGTATAAGGATTATAATAACAATAAAATGTAATGTAAAATGTTTCGTTACAAGATAAAAGAACAAAAATTTACAACAAAAATTTACAACAAAAATTTAAATACAAGTCAAAACACATCAGTAAATAAAGAAATATAACATGCATCTACAGAGAAATGCATCTGCAGTTCCCTCATAAAAATTCCCTAAGACCCATGTATTCTTTGCCCATAGTCAGTCCTGGCGAATAAAAACCGCTTAACCGATACACGAAATACGCAATAGTCGTTGATGTTTCGTAGTTCTTGTGGTGAATGATTAAAAAATTTTTGCTCTCATAAATACAGTCCGTCGATTTTAATCTGATACTCCAAAGGAATGTGAGCTACGTTAGGCCAATGGTCATATGACGTCACACCTGTTTTTGCCATATGCTTTTTTTTTAGTAAGGTATATCTTTAGCAGGCACTCGCTAATTTATTTGTCAAGTAATTAATGTGAGGCTCAAACTTCAACTGGGAATCAATGGGCAGACCCAGAAACTTGACCGTGGTTCGATTCTCTAATGTTATGTCCTGTAGAGCACACTTAAATGTCAGTATATATATATATTTTGTTTTGCTGAAGCAAAGCCTATTGGCATCACACCATCCCTTAATCTCCAAAAGAACGTTCTGTATTACTGCCTTGAAGTGGCTTAGATTTTCCTTTGTACTCCATAATGCACTAATGTCGTCGGCGAATGCTACCAGTCTTGCAGATACTGGCAGGGAGAGCAAGTCATTAATGTAGATAAGGAACAGAATCGGCTCCAAAACCGAACCCTGTGGCACTCCGTGCAAGATTTCCTCTGCACCCAAATCAACACCATCCGACCGAACAAACTGATCTCTCTTCAAAAGCATTGACGTAAACCAGCACGACTCAGTCCCCAGGACACCATAATAACCCAGTTTACGCAGCAGTATTCCATGGTTAACCGTATTAAAAGCTGTTGAAAAATCACAGAACACTGCTGCTGCAGCCTCCCTCATTCAAACTAAGGTCACCTTCGAAAAATGAAAACATGGCATCACCTGTGGTCCCTAGACACCCGAAAGCTTGAAGTTAATTGACAAATAATACATATGTGTGCTAAAACTAAGTAAATTTCTATAGCCTACACATTATTATATTCAACACGCCCACTCACTTAGATGTACCTATTAACAAATGCACATTATTCAATATTAATACAGTTTAAATTGTCGTACGGTATATTACAATTTCTTCACATAGTACATTGGCTTAACAAATTTCAAAGTCACTGGTCCACACATACCTGTGAAGTCAGTAAGAACACCCTTAAGATTAACAAGTTCTTGTGCTGCCAATCCTGCAGAAATGTACTCTCCTCCATTTAGGACAACGCGACACAGTTCTGTTTTCTTGAATACCAGATTCTTTCCATGAAAACCTACAAATCCACTTACACTCTAGCGAGTATGATGATTACCTCCCCAATCAGCATCACATAGGTACACCTATACGTTTATTGTCCGATCTGGTAAACGTTAGTCCATAGTACATAGTGTAGGTGCCCAGCGACATAAAGTTGCATTTATGAATACTGCCTTGGAATGTTTTATGTGGCTTAATTGCGCCTAGTCTACCATCTTTTTCCTTTATGAAAACTTTCGTAATGGGGGCTTTTCTTTTCTAGTTTTTCCGAAAGCCGACCATTTCGCGTGGTGCGAAAAATTTATAGATATCGTTTTTATTTTTAGTGAAATCGCGAGACAAATTCATGAAAAACGCGAAAAAAAATGTGTCCGACAAAAATGTTGGAGCGTTAAGGGTGTCTACCAACTCAAACATATCCAATTGACAAGTTAAAAAAATTTTTGGATAACGAGCTGATTTTTTCAGAATTACTTAATAAAAATACGAGGAATATAAATATCCAATTGTCCGACATATTACATTTTCCGATTTTCCAGTCCGATGCGGGAAAATCATCGGTTTCACGAAGCCAAAAAATTTACGAATAACAATTTCTTCTTTCGATTTATTGTATTGAAAAGAACTATAGAACATAATGACTAAGTTGTCCGACAGTAAAACATTACCGCTTATGCGTAAAAAAGAAGCATAAAGTTTTTTTGAATTTAGTCGGTGTACGGTGTACCTGACGTCGAGGTGCGCTCCAATCATCTCCTGTTGTAATGATTCTTATGGAGTAGGAAACATTACATCATTATGTTTTTGATTTAAACAACAACAAAAAATTATTTTGCGAAAAGTCTATAATTTCAAAATACAACAAAATCGAATCAGTCACAGTCAATACGAAACCAATCTCAAAAAAGCCGCTACATTCCGACCTACGCCTACTGCACTGGTGGTATTGAGGTTCTTGTTCATTCTGGTTTATTCTTGTGCTTGGAGTGTATACGTTATATACGACACTACTAGATCATATGAATAAAACAGAAGCAAATGCTTTTGCTTACGTTTTTTGAGACAAACATATTCAGCTTTATTGCAGCAAAAAGAGACAAAGGCAGAGTAAAAGTATTTGCTACACTTTATCTGAACCAGCCGTATGAATATAGTTATTTTCCTAACAAGTGCGCAAAGTGTTACTTTTCCGCACGCAAACACAGTTATACGAACGACGCGCAGCGGAGTTCGGATGAGTGTTTGCGTGCGGAAAAGAAACTTTGCGCACGTGTTAGGAACAAAATTTTTCCTACGAGCCTCATATCAGGTAGGTAACAACAAAAATTTAAAAAAAAACGATAATTTGTTCAATTATTTTCAATTAACCTGAAGCGAAACTATTCATTTATCAAAAAAGTACATAACAAAAAAACAGGAAATTGAAATCCTCGTCAGAGCTGTTCATCTTAAAGCGTTTAAATTTGATGCGAAAGAAGTTTGTAGATTCTTGCATGTAAATTGAGAACACAAATCTGACAATGTGTCAAAGCTTATTATATTCAGTGTTTGTATAGATGTTGGCTGATACCTATAGAAACAGAGGAAAAATTTGTCATCATGTGTCAAAGTCGACAGGTGCTTGACAATTATTTTTACTTTTCGGCACTCAGTGCGGATAAGGCCCGTATCCGCACTGAGTGCGGAAAAGTGTAACTTTGAGAACGATAATGCGTGCGGAAAAGTACTACTTTGCGCACGCTCGTAGGAAAAATAAATATCTATTTTCGGTGACATAATTTGTCTAATCTACACAGTATTTAAATTTTTTTAAAAATTAATTGTTTTTCGTGTAATTCATTAAAAGGTAGACCTCATTTTGAACAAAAAACAGAAGAAGTGAAAAAAAAAACACCAGAAATATTTTCTTATTGTAAATTATTTTTAAACTCAAGACAGTTTCACAGCCTCAAATATAGTGATGTGATATTACCAGATACTTCCGATGATGAACTAGATAATTGGTTATCATTCATCCTGCTAAACAATTCAATGTGAAAAAAAGGTATTTCGTGAATAAAAGGTAAATTCGATAAATTCAGAAAAACATTTTCCATGTATAAATACTTATAAAAAGCCGTTTTTGGGAAAAACAGTTAATCACGATTTTACATATTTTGGGATGTTTTTTGCTTTCATTCAGGGTGTTTGAAAAAGTCGGGTCTATTATTTTATTGTCAAAAAACGGTCAGTTTTTTGAAAAAACAGTTGAACACGTACCTATATTTTATTTTATTTTTTACATATATCAGGATTCTATAAAAAAATCATACAGGGTGTGGGGAGTGGGCCATTTTGATTTCGCCGCGTAATAAAAAGTTATACCTACTTGTGCTTTTTTTTTAACTTGCATTATCACTGCACAGAACAGTAGTGTTGCATTCTTCGTTTAATTTGCAATGAAAAGTTTTTTCTTCAAGTTCATGCGATGTTTCAACACAAGATTCAGCACGAATTGATGTGATGTCTCTTTCATCTGAGAATGAATGTGGAAGCAACGTGTGTACCACAATCGTCTAATACTTTTACTTCTATAAGGGAAACACATATGGATGTTGATGATGAGTAAGTAATATAGTGGGTATTAAATTGAAGAGGTAGTCCATCTCTAAGTGCAGTTTAAATTTAATTCAAAGGTAAGAAAAGGCACGAAGTCTTCCTCCACATTATATATTATACCCTACATATTTCGAGGATATATAGATCCTCTTCCTCAGAGACAAAAAAGCTCAAAAATGGTGAAATAAAATAAAAGTCTAGGACGCCAGACCTCGCATTTGCACTGAGAGAAAAAAAAAACTAATAGGTATACCTACAGAAATTGTATTGCATCAGTTTAAATTTTGTATACTATTTGGGACAGAAAAGCAAAAGCATTACTAGTAAAAAACGCGTTGTTCTACACTTTTTTGCATACCTATCAATATTAATTGCTTTATTGCAACTATATAAGAAACTGTATCGAGATTATACAGAAGATAGTATAGTTATTGAATCAGAGTTTATATACCCAATGTACAAGTGGCTGTATAGTCATTGTACAACTTGTTGAGTAGCTATTAAGCAAGTGGTTTTTTAGTGTTTTTAAGTTGCAGAATGCCCAATATATAAATAGTTGCATGGCTCTTAATAGAGTTGTTGTATAGCTATTATAATACTGGTTGTGTTGTCAACACTATACCAGGATTGTAGAGTTATTAAACTATGCTTTCTTTAGCGGCTGCATTATGTGTATACAAGAGGTTGTTTTAGCCGATGTACCGATATATTAAAAATCGCGTCGGTCGTCAGTTCAAAAATTTAAGTTTTGACAGAATTTAGTGAAGTAGGTATTTAATTCTGACAAAAATTACACTTCAGAACCGCCAAAACATAATTTTCAATATGTATATCTTAACAACTGGTTAACAAAATTAAAATAAAAATGGAATAATTATTGATAAGTAGAATGCTTAACTAATAACTAGATACTTATTTATTGGGTATATACTCAAGGGGGTGACTTATAGTCGTGTATGGTAGGTTTATAATTGATGTTTTTTGTCGGACAGCAAATTGGGCTTGATATATTTGTCGGACACTTATATTACATGTCGACTACTTCTCTTATATACATGATTCTTTTTTTGTCCGACAGTTATTCATTAATTTTTTGGCTTCGTGAAACCGATAATTTTCTCGCGTCGGACTGGAAAATCGGAAAATCTACTATGTCGGACACTTGGATATCTATATTCTACATATTTTTTTTAAGTAATCTTGAAAAAATCAGCTCGTTATCCAAAAATTTTTTTAACTTGTCAATTGGATATGTTTGAGTTGGTAGACACCCTTAACGCTCCAACATTTTTGTCGGACACATTTTTTTTCGCGTTTTTCATGAATTTGGCTCGCGATTTCACTAAAAATAAAAACGATATCTATAAATTTTTTGCACCACGCGAAATGGTCGGCTTTCGGAAAAACTAGAAAAGAAAAGCCCCCACTACGAAAGTTTTCATAAAGGAAAAAGGTGGTAGACTAGTCGCAATTCAGCCACACAAAACTTTCCATGACAGTATTCATAAATGCAACTTTATGTCGCTGGGCACCTACACTAACAGCTTAGATACCGAATAATTCTCTTAGCTGCTTTCCATACACATGAAGTGGGTTTATCCAAAAATTAGGGCAAATAAGCAACGCTATAATATATCAGGTTTGGTCATTAAAGATAGATACATTAAACTACATACCAATCTTCGATATGGAACATTTATATCCATTTGAAAATTGACTTCCATTGCAGTGGCAAATGACCGAGTCTCGTCCATTCTTAATTCTAATAGCCTTTTAATCATGCTTTTCTGGGTAATTTGAATATCATTGTCACTTTTCTTCAAATCCATTCCAAGAAATGTTTTCACTTCATACATTGATTTGACTTTAAATTACCGATACAAGTTGTTAATAAGTTCCTTGAATTGATCTTCTGGTCCAATTATCAGAGCATCATCAGCAAATAATATTAGGGATATGTTGTCATTCACAAATAAACAATAGTCATATTGTGATCTTCGAAAATTTAAACTTGTCATGACTTGATTAAACTTCATGTTCCAAGATTTGGGCGCATTTCTAAGTACATATAAAGCACGTCTCAATTTTAAATATTTTGCATCTGTGTTCAAGACTGGTGTTTTAATGTACACATTTTTTTCTAGGAATCCATTTAGAAATGCGGAAGGAACATCAATCTGATGCAGCTTCTAACCATTCTGTAAAGACACTGATATTAGTAGTCTTATTGTAACTAACCTACACACTTTGACATAAATGAATTCATCACTTTCATTATATGGTACTTGGAAACCTCTTGCTACCAATCTTGCTTTTTTGTGCCATCTTCTTTTATTTTAAAATTCCACTTCGTCTCTAAAGCTGTTTGACATTCGGGAAGTTCTGCTGGAATCCAAGTTTGAGAGTTTTCATGAGATTTAATTTCCTTCTCTAGGGCTTCTCTCCACTCTGCAGTTTTACAGGCTTTTGCATAATTCTTAGGCTCATCTGGAGTCGCTGTGAGCCAACAATAGGCACTGTTTATTTAATAGTCATCAAGAATTTTGGATTTGTTCACAGTTCTTCCCTGTCTTATTATAGACCTATTATTCCATGGCATATGTTCTTCGTTCTCATCACTAATTGAATTTCCATTGCATCCTCACATATTATTGGTCTTTTGCAACGGATCTCTCTTCTTGTATCTCTTCAATATAATTTTCTTCTTGTCTCTCTTCTCCCTCTTTTCTTTCCTCTTCTTCATCAGGTAAGTAGTTTGGCTGTTTTTCTTTTTCCTTTGGCCCACTTTCTATCCCTATCTTCTCGTGGTTTTTCTTGTACTCCATCAAACTCTCATCAAATCTTACGTCTCTGGATCTCACTATTTTCTGCTCATCTGGTAACTACAATCTGTAGCCACTACCACAATATCCCACCATAACAGTCTGCTTTGCCTTAGCATTTAACTTATGGGTAGAATTGGGTAGAATTGTGAACCAGGATCGACACCCAAAAATCTTGAGCTTACTTAGATCATTTCGTCCATGCCAAATTATCGAGGGTGTTACTCCCATAGGTAAAGCTCTAGTTGGAATAGGGAATTTTCATATTTTTCATTTTTTTTTTTAGATACTTCTAGCAATCAGATATTACATAGTTTGCTTTTTTTCCATTTTAATCTGTTGTAGGTTGTAGGAAAAAAAAGTTATTGAAATTCAAATTAAAAACTTTGGCGCGAAAACGCGAGGTTTCAATATGACAGCGCTCGTGACGTCAAGATTTCGTGAACAAAAAACGCAGCAAACGAATTTCTGCTGAGGCAGTGCTATTTTTGCATTATTCAAGTGTGTTAAAGTTTGCTTTTTGTGGAAACTGTCGCAATGGATGAAGAATATTGTAAAGGACTGCTTTTGTAAATTTTATTTCACTTGCAAGTTCCCTATTGACAGGTTTGTTTACAGAATCGTGACGTCAAAAAAGGTAGCCATCATGGAAGCATTATTTTGGCGGGAAATTTTTTATTCCAAATTTAGTATCATTTTTTGTGTAACAAGAGCGGTATCAGTTAAATAAAAAGTGATCATATAAACATTATGCAGTATAAGCTATCGATTTTAAACAAATTTGGAAGATTTTAGTTCACTTGCAAGTTCCCTATTCTATTTAGTTCATACACAGAACATTTTAGAGCCTCATCCCATAGTGTTTTTTGAATCCCTGAATAATCTTGGTTTTTATTTTATCCCATATATACTTCTAATCATTCGTTCTACTTTTCCATTATCTTGGGGGGTATATGGCATGGTATACTCCAAAGTCATACCATTCTTCTTACAAAAATTCCTAAAACTACTCGATACAAATTCTCCTCCGTTATCTAGTCTAAATCCTATGACCTCAATCTGGTGCTGGGTTTCAAGGTATTTTACATATTGAATAAGATTCATGCTAGCTTCATCTTTAGTTTTTAATATTTTTATCACTTAAAAATTTGAAAAATCATCTAATATAGTTTGGAAGTACTTACCACCATCTATAGTGGCTGGATTGATTGTTCCACAGACATCATTATGTACCTGATCTCCCATAGCAATCGAGGTCCTCTTATTTTCATCAAATGTACACCTTGTTGCCTTTCCTTCCATACAACTGCTGCATATCTTATCAGATTTTGATAAAGCTAGCTGCATGAGTTCGTCATGACCTGCATGACCCAATCTTCTATGCCATAAGTCCTTATCCACTGGAATATGGCACTCGTAAGCAAAAGGTTCAATTAATCTGTCCACATATAGAGTCCCTTTCAGACTTCACACTGTAACCTAAAATTTCTTCCATTGGTCGTGCTATTTCTTTTCACAATAATCTTATGTCCTTTTGAGGTCAGTTTTGAGGCGGATAGTAAATTGTGTTTTTCAATTTTTGGCACAATTCACCAATTGAGAATATGGTACCTTGACATTGTGCTTTCAGTGTTCCAATCTTATTGGATTTAAGAATTTCTCCATTTGCTATATGTATTGATACGTAGATACAACATTTTGGCTTCTAGGCTTTCCTGCACAAAGTGATTACTTGCACCTTAGTCCAATACAAAACTCAATTTGCCGTCAATTTCACTGCAATAGTTTGCAGCATATATATAGCATCACTTCTTCTTCAGCTGTGTTTGCCTGATGCTTTTTCTCATCATTCTCCTTCTGTTTTTCATGGGGGCGACCTCTGTAATTACCTCTAAATCCTCTATAATTCCCTCTAAAACCTCTGTAATTTCCTCTGCCTCTTATATTTCCCCTTAATTGTGGACACTGCTCGAAAATGTTGTGGGTTGCCACATACAAAACATGTTCTGGTATTTACTAATTGGGTATTTACATTTAGGCCTAATTCACTATCTTCATAGCTCTTTCTGTTCTTTGATTTCATTTTTATTTCCTCGTCCAGCTGCCTAGCCTTTACGAAATCAAACTCAACATTTGCGACAGTCTCCAGAGCTGTCACTACTGTCTGTGTCATACTGGACTGACAGGCCAGGTATTCTTTCGATCTGAACAAACTGATTGTAATCACATAAGGTTTGTTTATGAGGCGTCAAAAAATAGTTAGGGACAATGAAATCATTGAAAAACCGGATGACGATTGTTTGAAACAAACCTCAAGTGATTTCGATCAGTTTGTTCAGTTCGGAAAAAAACCTCTAGGGACAATAATAAATGACACACTTTATCATTCTCACTCCGGTCAGATCCATATGTTCTTTCCCACATAACAAAATTGCATCCTTAGAATGTACTGAAAATGTTCTTTTTTCAGGAGGAATGTGCCTAGAATGTTCGCCAAAACCATTGCGAATGTCCTGAGAATGTTCTGAGGAAAGATTGTAGAAATACTGTTTGCAATACCCAAGAACTTCCTGGGAAATCCATTAGGATATTCCTAGAATATACCTATGAGATTCTCAGTACATCCTGAAAAAATATTCCTGTTTGATTCTAAAAATATGCTTGAAATGTATATTCTTCTGCATCCAACTAAATAAAGCTCCTTTCAGTCCTTTTATATTAAAGGCAGTGAAAGAGTTGTTGGAAAGTTTCTCTGGAAAACACAAGTGTTTAACCAAAGCTTCGGTTTCGAGCGGTAAGCACGCCAACAGGTTCCAAGGTGATTCAAACGCGAGGCAAAATGTAGATCATTAATAGCGCGTGGCTCCCTCTCTTGGAAGACCTACAAAGCAAAAGAAAAAAAATATACCTATAATATTTTTAGTAGGTTCTAGATAGAGCATTATTGTTTAATTGTTCAATTAAGATTTTTGAGTAGGTACTTTAGATAATTAGGTGAACAATATGGAAATATTCTTATCATAGGTACCTACCTACATAAACATCTCAGCACAACTTGGTAGGTATATTCTTGATACTTGATAGAGATATCAGCCGAAAAAACTTTTTTTAGGGTATCTACATTATAATAATGTTCGTATGGCAATATTCAGATATTATATGAAGTAGGTTCTAAGCACAATCTTTCAGGTAGGTGCATAGAAGCAACATTCCTAGTACATAAATGGAACGTCCAAAAATGAATATTTCAATCGAAACAATCTTAGAATATTCATTAAACATTCCTAAAAGAACATTCCAAAAAGCACTTCGAGGGAATATTCTGAGAATATGAATGTTCTTTCACTGTTATGTGGGTTGAGCTCTCTAATAATGGTATCAAATTTAAAAAAATGGTCTTCAAGCCTCTCATTTGTGTTAGTTTTAAGATTCAAGAGTTTTCTCCGACAGGACAATCTTGTAAATGAGCTAGAACGTACAAAAAGATTTTTCAAAGCTTCAATTCGAGCCCTTGCAGTTGTGCAATCCTTAAAATTATATCTAGGTGTTTGTCGGACACACCTTGAACTAAACTGCTGGACAAATAAAGCGGAACAAGCGAATTTTTAGCTGAACTTCAAATTCCAATATTGCGCGAACTTAAAACGATATCAATGAGCGGTTCGCAAAAATTAACTTTTAAATCACGCAAACCACTGATTGAGATCTTCTTGAGTTCGTGTTATAATGGAATCCAAAGTTAAACTAAAAATTTGCTTGTTCCGCTTCATTTGTCCAGCAGTTTATAATTGATTGAGGTTTATAATCCTTTTTTCTCCTATCTTCTTTTTCTTTAATAGAAAGCTTTCTCACTAGGTTCATTGCTTTGTATGGCCTCGTGACAGTTTTCCCTTCTCAGCAGAGTTACCATTCTAAATTCCTACCATTCTAAATTCCCAATTATTGAAATTATTTGCCTCTAACACTGGTACTGTATTATTATTCATTTCAGCCATAGTTCTTCACTATTTAGTCCAGAATTAAACAAAGAATGACTCTGAGCAAAATCGAAAATACACTTACAGTTTGCAGTTATTTTTCACAAACCTTCACTGAGGGCCCATAACCTCTTGAAGTTAATGGACAAATTATACACTGGAAGCGATTTTTAGTAGAAGATATAGGCTGTGTTCTTTTTTCAACTGTCAGCACTGTATTTACTGGGAAGCGTTCCAAAATTAAAATTCAGTGTACTGATTTACTGAAAAAATGACGTATGGCGTCACCAATACGTCACTAATTTATTACTGTGCTTGCTGTATCCGGGAATAAGCTACTGTAATTCAAAAGTGGTCAATGGGGTGGGCGGGCACGCGCCTAGCATCGAAATCAATTTGGCAACGTTGGATCGCAGTCCTATGTTTAGCCGCCAGTCACTAGTCGTGTCAATGTTATCTGTCATTCGACGCTTCCCGCTAATTTTTTAAGATTATAAATTATAATTAATAATAGATAGTTGTTGTTGTCCGGGTTCGGTTTATTTCACAGAGAAGAGGTTTAGATATTGGAAATTTATCCTGCATTGTGTGTGAACGAGCACGAAGGTGCCTAGAGCAGCGTGGAGTCGGGGAATAAGAACAAACAGGGAGAGTTTATCCAAAAAAAGCCAGACAAACTACACAATAAAGGAAAAAGAGCTGATAATAGAGACTTTTTGCACCTCTTATTTTGGCATTCCGTTGTGGTTATCGTTATACTGAGTATGCGCAGTAGCTAAAAAATGTTCGTTGTACTTATCAACCACAACGAGCGGCGTTATTTAAGGAGGAATAACCTTGTGCTTATAGCTATACCTATGGTTATGGTAAAATTGTGTGGATGCTACATTGAAGAAAAATCCCGTTTTTATAAATAGTTAATTAAAATCATCTGAAATTCTGAAAAAATAAGTGTGGTTATTATTTTGATGTTATGAAATTGGTTTACAACTGAAGGCGCAGGCGCAGTTCATGGCCCAGAGGCAAAATAGAAATAACGGAAATATGTAAACGTTAGGCGATGCAAAATCTATGATTTTGAAGGTCGTGGTCGAGGTCGTGGTAATCGTTATCGCCCATAAAGGTAACCATAACTGATCCAAAAACTGCTGTTATTTTAAGGGGTGCAAAAAGTCTCTATTATCGTTAACATAAAAAAAAATAACACAGAGTATCTCTGGCTGAAAAAAATAGGTTTTGGGAGAAAAAAAAAAACGCGAACTACATCAGAAATTAGAAAATTGAGAACATTCTAATTTTATCTCAATTCAATTTCAACGTTTGTTATGTCAACAAAAACATATGATGCAAATGACTTGCGTAGATCATCGCCGCTTTGTTAAGGGAGGAATAAGCCTAGAAATTTCTGGGCTTAGTTAAGCTTGTCTTAATGAGACTAGGTTAGACTGGTGGAAACAAAATTATAATATAAGCGGCACTTAACGTTAAGTAAACTTAAATTTCCGTTGGTGGAAACGGCCATTAAGCCCAAAAACATTTTTTTTTTCGGGTGCCACGGTGCCAGGCCGAAAAGCATTTATGTATTTTAAGCCTTACAAGGTATAATGTGTGAACATGCCGTTAACTTCAAAAAATCCTTCTGGAGTGCGTTCAAAGACGGCAATGCTAATGCCAAAACCTACTATTCCCCTTCTACCGGCGATGCCAAATCTGGTGTGAATTTGCTGGAACGCCAAATACCGTTTCTCAATATGCAATCCAAACCACGTGACATTCTATATGGCGTGGCAACCATACATGGATTAAAAAACACAAAAAATATCTAGTAAGTAGTTTTATAATACCCGCCCTTTATAGTTAACGTACTTAGTTAACAAATATTTTATTGAATAATCAAAATCGAAGCTGCAAACAAACAAAATAATTGAAATATGCATGAAAACCCATATTCAAAACTAACTGGCCTGGCCGCCACGCCATATTGAATTTGGTCTCATCCAATCAAAATTCGTATAACCATTTCTAGACTCAGTTGAAAGAGCCTCCAAAAGTTACTTTACCGCGGCCGATTTGGAACGTGTAAAGCCAACCGTTTTTGGCACGCTGGAGCCGAACTTGAACGCAATAATGCCAATTTTGGCTCGGCTTTAGCCGTTTTTGAACGCAGCCCCGGACGCCTTGAAAACTAGAACAAATCCGGGGAAATCTGGACGGATGACAGCCCCACCCAACCCAGCAACCCATAGTTTAGGCGGTTACACACGGACGTGGATGTCTGAAAACATGTACGCACATACATGAACGTGCAAACAAAAACATCAATGTGTATGCAAAATACCGTCACGTTTTTGAATGTGCAATTTTGTATGCACACTCGGAACACTGTAGCAAGAATAGCAAGACTGCAGTTTTGTGCGAGCGTCTGTACAAAAGCGCCATGCACGTTGTTGTTTGCACGTTGATGTATGCACGTATATGTAGTAAGACATCCACGTCCGTGTGTAACCGCCCAATAGCAAGACTGCAGTTTTGTGCGAGCGTCTGTACAAACGCGACATGCATGTTGTTGTTTGCACAATGATGTATGCACGTATATGTATCAAGACATCCACGTCCGTGTGTAACCGCCTTTTAATAAACAAATATTACATCAATCATCAAAACAGAAACTATCACTTTTCCTTTGATTGAACTGAACCATTTGGCGACAATGCTGACTTACGATAAAGAATAAAAGGTGAAGATGAGGTCGATAAAATAAATAAGAAACAGCAACATTTTATTTCTTATTTTTTGCTTTTGTTTTTTAAGAGCGGTAGGGGCGCCACACGTGTAGAGGCGGGGGGGGGGGCGTCGCCCCCCCTGCCCCCCTACTGGCTACGCCACTGATAAAGCACCCCTGCACCCGAAAGCGGCTATGGGTATGCATTAGGCAATTCAAACCACGTGACATTCAAGATGGCGTGGCGGCCACACATGGGCCAAAAACACAAAAAAATATCTAGTTTCTGCCCGAATTAATAGTTAAGGTACCTAGTTAACAAATATTTTATTAAATAATGAAAATCAAAGTTGTAAGCAAAACTCTATGCAAAATAATTTAAAATACGCATAAAAACATATTCAAAACAAACTTGCTTGGCCGCCACGCCACATTGAATTTTCCTTTTTGACAGATGGATTGAATTGCCTAATATGCTTAGTTTTTGAGATTAGGCTGTTAAAGTTTGAAAAAAAAAAGTTTTTCACTGAGGTTTATTAGCTCAAAAATCCCTTTCCAGATTTTCTTTAAACTTGGAAGGTTTGTTTGTAATAACAAAACAAAAGGTATCTTTGGACTAAATTAGATTTTATGTAATTAGTAATTATTCCAGTGACCTTCAGAGGCCAGGGCAACTACGTTATTAAAAGCATTGTATTACTATAATAATTTACAGTAATAATACCCAACTATTAAATTATTTGAGAAAGCTTGAGAAAGAAAAACGAAAAATATAAAATATTCATGTTGTTAGGTTAGGTCAGCTTTCTCGCCGGTCAAATGTCAATAATTACTGGAATTCGTTCCAAAATCAACCAGTAATACAGCAGCTGGTTGAAAAAAAAACGACAAATACAGTAAAAACCGCACAGCGGAAATTCAGTACTGCCAGTTGAAAAAAGAACACAGCCATAATGTGAAATATGGAATAACGAGAAAAACTGACTAAAAAGTATTAAATAATTGAGACAAGAAACGATTGAATCTGAGATTACATTAGATTATACAACTCACTGTATATTATTCCCATATGACACGAGAGGCTTAATAAGTGATAAGCCTTTTGGGATTATCGCGCTTGGTGGCAATATTGTTATTAATAATAATAAAAATTAATAAAGTATTAAAAATTAGTTCGTTGTATAACCTTTTGAACACCACTCGATGTTTCAGGATTACCTTGTACTTTTACCTGACACTCGACGCGTTACCAGCAACACCACTACTCCTTCGGAGTCGTGGTGTTGCTGCGTAACGCGTTTCGTGCCAGGTAAAACAATAATATGTGTGGTAATAGTTATTTACATTAAAAGGGCGTTTATGAACATGTTTACAATAACGAGTGTGATAGATTAGAGCGACGAGGTCGTAGACCGAGTCGTTCTAATCACACGAGTTTTGTAGTCATGCTTAAACGCACGTGTGATGTACAATGTTTTATCTACAAGAGAAAAATAGGAATGTTTTTTCAATTATTTTCATTTATTAGTAGTTGTCTATATACCTTCATTTTACCTTTACAGGTTTACCTTTGACATTTATCAAATCACCAAAAATAGTTGTGTTATAGATTCATAACTAAGTCCATAACACAACTAGTTGTGTTATGAGTCTCATGACATAACTCAAATACTAGAAAAATGGTTATGTAAAAACGTCATAACCAAACACTTGTAGATAAAACACATTATTATATTCAACAGATTTTGACTCAGAATGATATATTCATTCAAGTATTCAAACAGTTTTTCCTTAACAATTTTTGCCATGATCTTGAGGAAAGAGAGAGATTGGCCTATAGTTCTATGGGTCAGCGCTATCGCCCCCTTTAAAAATTGGTATAACTATAACTGACTCAAGACATGGAGGAAAAATTCTACCCATTTTTCAGGCATTTCTAAATTAATTCTTCTCGAACAAAATTTAAAAATCCCTTGAAATTGCATAATGCTAAAATTCATTCCACTATGCCCATTTATCATGAATTCAATGCACCAGTAGAAATACTGAATTCAACTCTAATTGAACACATTAGAAATGTACGACGAAAATAGTTATTTTTCTAACAAGTGCGCGAAATATCATTTTGGTGATCGAGAACGAAAAATTTTTGACGACGCGTAGCGGGAGTCAAAAAATCGTTCGAAATAACCAAAAACAATTCGCGTTCGAGTTGCATACAATATTTTTTCTACTACTCCATTCAAATATCGATCATTCGAAGCCAAAATTGCATTTCCAATCAAAAGCAGGTGAATTTTAATTATTTTTGGCATCCTGACATGTATGTGTCACCATGACACCAGTGTGCCAACTAGCTATTTCGCACACTAGGGTGCGAAATAGCTAGTTCGCACACTGGTGTCATGGGAACGTTAAAAAATCAATACCTGGGAAAAAAAGTGTCACTTCGCAAACTGTCATGAGTGTGCGAACATCATTATTTTTTGACAATTAGGCAATCTACTGACCTGTCAAAAACGAAATTCAATATGGAAGTTCGGGTCAAGCATTGGGTCAAGCACTGTGTTGTTTATTTTGTATGTCATTGATTCTGTCACATTCTGGACAAACGTCAAGATTTGGTTTATCGGTTTCTGTGTTTTTTGTGTGTTTAGGTATTGTGTTAATTAAAATGCCAGCGATTTGCATCGTAATTGGGTGTGGAAGTCGAGGTAACAGGGATAATGTGAATTTTATTCAGCTCCTGCTATTTTAAATCATTATGGCTGTTGATCTACAAATAAAAATTATCAAAACAACGCAGGCTTTATGGATTGCTGCAATTTAAAGAAAGGATCTAACAGAGGCCAAAACCAATAAAACAATGGCCACAACCAATAAAAAAATACGTAGAAACACCAAAGACTATAAAATTCACTTCGAAAGCAACAAGGGCCAGAACACAAATGTGCACAAGTTCTCCTTATGAACGTCACCGGCTTGTCACCCCTGTCACCGCAATATTTGACCCGAACGGCCATTATAAAATCACGTGATTGAGATTGCCTAATTGTAGAAAAAATAATATTACTGACGTTAATATGGTATGCGGTGATTGCTTGTAATTTGTTGCTTATGATAGTACCTAAGGTCCGTTTCACCAGGGTTCATACTTGACCTTGAAACTTGAAAAAAAAGGGTTGTCGTAGATTAATTCATATTACACATTCAATTTTTTTGACAAATTAAAATGATTTAAGAACCGACGAACGTTTTTGACGTCATTGATTTGTTTCAGTCAATTTTGATTTGTTGAACAAGGAAGGCAAATGCTGGTGGCAAGCACAAACCCTGGCGAAACAAACTTCACCTGCTAATCCTACATTCAAGCAAAAATTCAAGATAAAATTAAGTCTATTGAAAAAGATTGAATCCTCATCATAGCAATACCTACTAGAATACTTCTGCAATAATTAGAACAAATATAGTGGAATCTGGCCGTGAAATTATAGGCACTACAAAAATTATATAAAATTCATCATGGAGGCAAATCCATGATTAATGCATTTCACCCCTAATCAAAGATTATCCGAATTGTTTTAGTTAAAGAGATTGTAAATGATCTGCTTTGAAGAAAAATATGGAAATCCTCTAATTAATATAAAACCAATTATACAAAAACTATGCATTATTCTGTATTCATTAGGATCCCTAATGAAATGTATCCCTGGTAGTAATTTGAAGTTGAAATTACTCTTGATTTATGAAAAATGAATTGGGACCTACTGTGCCTAAACAAGTAACAATTGATCCACTCAGTATTCTACCCCAATTCTAGAAACAATGATATATACCTACCTTTGGTTTCTATCTGGTTGAATCAACCTAAAAACTAACTGAATAATTCTTGGAACCCACAAATACACGTTAAGTTACAATTTACCAATGCTCAACCTATCGACGACTCATTTACCAAAGTAACACAAACTTTGGTAACACTGTTGTATAATTCAAATCATCATTTATGCAGATTAGGGGCCGGTTTATTCACCTTCTGATAAACTGTCAGGTATGCAATATGAGGGATAAAAAGGCATTCTGTAATCCCATTGATCGGCTAGTCATCTGCCGAATAATAGAATTATAGAACGGTAAATTAGGTATTTATCTTGCGATTGTTACCAGCAAGTTTATCTGAAAATGAATTAACCGAGCCTAAATAAAAAACCACCTGTTCAATAAAAAAATATTTTATTTAAATCAAAAATAAATAAACGGTTACAATAATAATTGTCAACTTTTTTTCTTGTACAATATACAAAACTTAATTATTAATAATGTTAATTTTTTATGATTATCAATGGGATTTTTTTTTGCACTATACCTACTTGATACTTCGAAGCTGAAAATTATACATAAACAATAAAAGACACATTTTCAGCTTCTGCTTATGACACTTATTTTTCAGAAACATAAAACCAACTTTTTATGTGCTGAAATTTGAGACGAAAAGATGCTCCTGAAAAAAACTTAATGACATTAAGAACCCGCTAACATCTGCGTTCACATGGGGTTCATAAATTAATACATAAAAAAAACCTTAACAATATCGTATATCTAAATCACAAAAGAGCTTGGTGGGAGGGATCAACATAACACCAACAGATAATAATTAATATTAATTATTAATTAAAAAAACTATAATTCAACAAACGAGAAGAGATCAGAGAGCCTGTTGAAAAAAGTCCAAGTATATAAGTGTAAACAGAAAAAAAAATCAAATGCAGTGAAAATGCGAAACAAACTAGAAAATTATTTGGTTAACTTATAAAATAAGTTTGTACTTGGTGGACCAAACTACAAGTATATAACACGTTTTTGGCTTACCATGTATACTATATACAAAAAATCCTTTGGTTGGTAGCCCTATGACTTTGGCCCTATGCTTGGCTTGCTATATTATACATTCAATATTAATTAATTTACGGAATTAATTTGATAATAATTACATTTATACATAATATAAAAATATAGCCGATAATAATAATTATTGTTTTAAGCAATAAGTAGGTATGCTTGTAAGCCCATGTTAATAAGATAAAGTTAAATAAAAGCTAAATTTGAAATATGGTATTCCAGGGGCTTACCTCCGATATCAGAACAAGGTTGAAACAAACAAAGTTTGTATTAATATTAACGTACTCAACTAAAAAGCATTGTCGACGAGGCAAGAAATAGATTGAATTGAATTGTTCATTCGTGAAGAGAAAACTTAAAACAAAAAATTCTATATACACCAAACTAATCTCACTGAACAACTATAACGTATTGTTCCAGTCTCCTTCCATTCTCCACATGGAAAAAGCTCTGGAAAGTTTTTCGTGCGCCGTATAGGAACATACATTACCTAAAACGTCACTATCACCTGGATTTTCCGAAGACGATGTCGATAAAACCGTATACAAGAAGTCTATGTACCGTGCCGCAAGTTTCAACGTTTGAATTTTGGATAATTTATCCGATGGTAAAGTTGGAATGCTTTTTCTTAAACTGGCAAAAGCTTCGTTCAAGCTCTGCGTTCTTTGTCTCTCACGTACATTAGCCATCACACGTTGATTTTGAATTTCTTCGTAGCTTTGCGGCGGTTTTCTTTTAGACTTTTTTTGGAAACTATTTTCGTCGTCTGAGTCCAAACTTTTACGCTTTCTACCTCCTACAGTTCTCGTTTTTAATAAATGCGATTCTTCTTCGGGCTCCACTTTGATATAAGTAACTGGATAAGGTACAAACCGGTCTTGGTGAGGATGGTACTGATCTTCTTGGTCGTAAAAATATCTAGATTCTGGATATGAAGCACAATACGCGTTAAAAGCACTATTTGCCGTCGAAGGCAAGGTTGTCGGTAAATATTTGTCACTATTTGATGAATTTGTTAAATCTGTTAGTTTTGTTGAAGGATAATCAACCATGCGATCATACTCGGATGTAGACGATGATGTAGGAGACAAAGGCTGACTATTTTCAAACATTTTCAGTGAACTTGCTATTTTTAAAACACGGCACGGCGCTTACTGAACCACACAAGACTAACTAAAAGATGCTGCACTGGCTGGGGTTTAGGTTAGTGATGATTTTTGGCCAATAGGATGCTGTATCCTCCCATAGGTAGTTGCGTCCTTTCCTTTCTCGTTACACTAGGTAGCCGGTCTTTGTTTAATTTATATAATTTGGGTCTTCCCATCGTTTGGTTAGGTACCTTTTTGTTGCTGGGTGATATTTTAATGGTTTCTCTCATCTCCATCCGGTGTTGGTTTATTGGATGTCTAGTTCCGGAAATGAGTGATTTTATGTAGCTTTATTTTCTCGGAAAGTCCATTTAGGTACTCACTCTCGTAGTATTATGCATGGGTTTATTTTATTGGAAAACTTATTCGAGCGAGTACTTTTTTGTTTTTATAGTTTTATACGATTTCAAATAAAAATCATTCGGATAGCTTTGACATCTTTCGAGATATATATACGGTGTTTCACGAACATCGAAGCAGAAGCGCTCTAGCCTCTCGACCTTAAAATATTAAGGTCGATTAAAAAAAAAAAAAAAACGCTCGGACATTTCAATTTTGTAGGGGGCAACTTTTTGACCCCATCGGTATTTCGCTAGGGTACACCACCTGGGTGGGATGACTTTCACTCTTCTTTTTTAGACAGGGAAGATGGGTCAGTGGATTCAAGGGTATATTTTGAGTCTCGTCATATATATGCGTTTTTTTTTTGAAAAATCGAATGATTTGTTCTCAAGATATCCATTGTCAAAGTTGACATGGGCTAAATAACAAAAAAAATTCTGGCCCTGTTATTCTCGAACTAACACTTATTTCCTGACTTGACTTTCCTCTCGGACATGTTCAAAAACACACCAAAAATAAAAATTGACGTGTCCGAGAGGAAAGTCAGGAAAGTGTTAATTTGAGAATTACAGAGCCAGAAGAATATTTCTTATTTATTTATTCTGATTTGAAAATTATTTCTCAACTGTCTGAAGAGAATCTTAAAATTAATCCCTCAAAGTCGTGCGCTGTAGGGTGAAGTGGGGTAATTGCGGTTTGGGGCAAAAGTGGCACTTGTGAAAAAAAATTAGAAAAAACCTACATTCCAGGGTCGGAACATGCCAAACCTATTTCTTAATATGTCTACTGTATAAGGTTTATTGAATAAAAAAGTTGGAACTTGTGTGAACCGAAATTTCCTAAGTTTTGCCACGTTGCCTTTTTTTAGGTATAACTCGTACTTGGACACAATGTTATACTTTAATTTTTATCGAAGCTCTACGATGTATTTCAAGTACTTCGAACACTTTTGCTTGTATAATTTTGAACCCTGAGTCCATTTTTGATGTCAAAATGGTTGTAATTTGAAGCACAGCATTACTAGACAGTCTGCCACATTTGCCCCCCCATAGAAGGTTATAGGGGCAATTGTGGCAATTTTTCGGGGTAAACGTGGCAACGTCGGAAATCAGACGAATTTACAGTGAGGTTTTTAAGACAAGACAAAAATGATAGTTTTGTTCAGGTAGACGACATTTCTATTGTTGGTCAGCATGATATTGAGAAAAAATTACCACACCCAATTAACACTCGTCGTGACATTTTTAAATTTTCAGTGGCATTTGTAGGCTATAAAATGAAGTAAAAACATGTTGTTAGCCCATGTAATATACTTTCCTTTTTTTTGTATCAGAGAATTTGATCTTTTTTATTATTTTTTCCTATTTTTTAAGTTCTTGTCATGACTATTTCACTAGAGTGTTTTACACTGGCAAAATGTCATAGGAACGGCCGGTTTCCTACTGAAAAAACTCCTACCTGTTCCTACCTGGACAAAAACCAACATGATTGTTTTTCAGCGACAAAATTTTGTGTGGTTAATGTAAAAAACTATTAGACTATCCAAAACACGTGACACAAATATGGCCGACAAGAGGCACACAAACACAAACCATAACGTCATTAGGTTATGTCATTAATGATCATAATCAAATACTCATTTTCTATTGGGTGCGTCTCAATTTTTGGCCGTTTCTACCCAATTGACGTTTTCAATTAAAAGAGATGGACAATAAAGTATGAAAACAATCATTTTCCCGCCAACATTTGCTTGCTTGTCAATGCCAGTGTGTATTGGGGTGTTTTGAAAGAAAATGCAGGAAAAGTCACTACTTCATTTGCAGAACTTCGCTATGGAGAAAGCGGTGGATTATTTTGGAAGCAAACAGCTCCCGCAAACTAAACTTGAACGTGGATTACTTTGTATACTTGATAGGCCGTGGATTTCCCTTTTTTTGCGAGTATTCTTTCTGATTTTATGTATCCAAAATTTGACAAATGTAGGATTTGATGGAAACTTATGGAAAGACACGTCCGCCAGTAAATAGGAATTATTTTTACAAAAAGGCACACTACACAATCACTATTGTTAGGAAAAAACTTTGAAAAAACCGAAGAAATAATAGTTTCCAGTTTCCACATGTACAAAAATCTTGTCAACAAACCACTGTCAGCGGCTGTCAACCGTTGTTTTCATACTCTTTTGGCGTCTGACAGTTTGACGCCAGAGAGAGAGGGTTTTAAATTGAAAAGGTCAATTACGGAATCCCTATTGTTTGGGCAAGATTGCTCTACCTACATTTCACTTGGACCCCAGGACCTACCCTTAAAATGTGAAAATATTTATTTGTTGCAACTCCACCGTCCAGTGTTGTGCTACCATTGTGCTACCTACTTTAAATAATGGATACAGGAGCATCTACAGAAAGACGATGAAACAGGCAAGGAAGATTTATTACAATGAGAGGTTGGGCATCCGCATCCAATAAACAAAAATAGTAACGACCAACGCGAAAAAAAAAAGAAATATACATATGTGCTTCCAATTTGAAAGCAGATAATATTAATTCATACTACTGTACGATTGCTCAGAAAATGAGTATCAAAAATAGAAAATCTTCTGGATGGGACGATATCTCAGTTAGGCTGTTGATGTGTTGGCGGATTCCATTACCTATTAATTATTTTCTTACCGGAAGTTTTCCCTCATTTTTGAAGCAATCTTGGGTAGTACCTTGGTTTAATAGGGGGGTGATAAGAATTTACCATCTTATTACCGGCCAATATCCTTACTGGCAACTTAGACTAAAATTGTAGAGTGGCTAATTAAGGTGGATGGTGAGCTTCCTTGATAGACATAAATTGCTTTATCCAACACATGACAGTTATGACTATTATTATTAATGTCATTTTAGACAAGTAAACTATCAAATAACACACTAGTGTGTTATAATCCATAACTCACTAGTGAGTTATGGATTATAACACACGTTCATATTTAAAGTAGTATTCTATTTATTTATTACTATTACAAGCAGAATTCACATTGATATTGAAATTAAAGGAAACGTTAACGGTTTATTCGGATTTGAAGTCATTGGAACCCAGACGCTCCTATATCGGTACACCTGCTGATAGTGCTGGAAGACGCCGACGCATAGAATCTTGTATTTTTTTTTGTATTATCACATAAAAAAACGATTTCTTCTACTTGTTGGATAAAACATTGTATGCCACTCGTGCGTTATATTTCCTAAGTCACTTGAGAATTTATACCACTCGGCCTGACGGCCTTGTGGTATAAATCTTTCTCGCGTGACTTATTTTCAACATAACACACTAGTACCATAAATAACTATTCTCTGTCTCTGTTTCAGCAGTCAAAAAACACTGATACCATATTTCATCTCCTGGATGAGCTGTATTAGAAGATAAATGACGAAGAAGTGGCCGCGGTAGTTTTTTGTGACCTGAAAAAAGCTTTCGATTGTGTCTGTCATGAAGTACTGCTTCTAGGGGTGCAGTACTTCAGAGGGGTTGGTCACTGCAGGAGTGCCCTAGGGATCTGTTCTATTTCTAACATTAATAAAAATACGAGTAAAAAGAACGAGTATCAAAAGGCAAATGAACAATGAGCACTATTTTTTTGAAAAAAATTTCATGACACATTGAATGACACATAAAAAAAGGGTTTGTGTGCCTCTTGGCGGCCATTTTAATTCAAGTTTGACAGCATCTTGGATAGTTCAATTGAGTTTGACAAATGTCACCTAATGAAAATAAATTTTCCAAATTAAAATTTGGCTTGTTTTTCTCGTGAAATAGTCCAGCCGAATACTACTCAAGAAAAAATTATGTAGGCAAAATTATTCTCTTGATTTTATTCAAGTTTTTTGCTTTTTGGTAATAGACCTATCTATTTTTACCTGTATGCGCGCGCAACACGAGGCAATGCATTTTTATTGGCTACTAGTACAGGTGTGAAGTAATCCTTTTGCATGCTGGGCATCTCCTTGTCCTTGTTCATTGCCCGTAGTCTAACAAGGATAAAATTATGCTTGATATTCAACTTGACGTAGCTTGACAAGTGATCGATTTTCAATTGTTTGTATTTTTGATTGACAAATAGGTTGCACGTCACGCGGTTCTCCTCCTTCCTTTTTTATCCCGTGCTAATAATAAGAACGAATTGCTATACGTAAGTCTAACATAATTTGGTACGTTTTGCCTCGTCTTGCGCAATAAGCGTTTTGCGTCTTTTTCTATCGAATAAAGTTTTTGTATTATTACCTCTTTGTCTGGTAAAATAGATAGGTCTATTTCGCTCATGACATTTTTGACAAAACCACTCGCCTGACGGCTCGTGGTTTTGTCAAAAATGCCATTCGCGAAATTGCCAATCAACAAACTTTCATACCAGTCGAAAAGTTTACCAACAAATTTTTTTCTCTTGTGGTATTATATATGAGAATTTTGCTAAAATTTGATTTTAGAAGCTTTAAGCGAGGTTTTGTTCCTTATAGGTCGCTTTGGTTAAGGTTGTATGATGTTTATTAATAAACCAGTTTTTTGATTTGGATTTTTTATTCCATTCGTGCTTCCCTATTTATTGAGCTACAAAGTCGAGCAAAAAACAAAAGTGTTCGTCTCCCTCTCGGCCACATTTGCCCCAAATCACAGGGTAATTGTGGCATTTGTGCAATGAAAAAAAAAATCGTGACACTTTACGTGCAGTAATATTCTTATAATAGAGTGCTGATTCGTTTAGGACAATAGTTAAGCTACAATTAAAAAAAAAAAGGTTTTCTATGTTCATAAATGCCTTAGAAATGCACGTTTGAAAACGAAAATCGCATAACCATGCCGCAATTACCCCGCTTCACCCTACTTTTTGGAAATAAAAATCACATTGCATTGACTTCCTAAAGGCTAATTTTATTATTAATATAAATAATTAACCAATAGAATTTGTAACTGAGGCAAAAAATTTAGGGATTATTATGGATAGCGAACTAAGATTTGCAGAGTATGTTAAGAAGGTCTTACAAAAATCGTTTTTTAGCATGAAGCTGTACATACTCAAATAGGCACATTCTCAACTTTCGCTTACAAAAAATGCTTTGTGAGTCGTTAGTCTTAGCGAATTTTAACTATGGTGATTTTGTGTATGGGCCGTGTTTAGATGCTGTCAGTAAAAATCGAATTCAAATGATACAGAATAATTGCTCCAGGTTTATTTGTAATTTGCGTAAATACGATCATATTTCCCATACATTCAAAGATTTAAATTGGCTTAGAATGGAAAATCGACGTTTGCACCATCTGGGCTGCTTTATTCAGTCAACAAAATTTACAATATCTGTAGATTCAAACATGCATCAAAATGTCTGGGTGACCAATGAGTAGGTATCTGACCGGGAGTTAGACGGATATGAGTGTGCAAAATGTGAGGACCAGCAAAAATGCACAAAATCGTATTCCTGTGATCCTAAAGAATGGGAAAGTACATCTAGCCGGCAGCTGGAGTGGTCCCTAACTCTCCTGCCATCTCTCAATGCAAAGTTATATGAAAAATATCACAATTTCAAGTCATTTCACAATAATTCCTATTGATTGTACTTAAGGCTTTCATTTCAAGCACTCAAAATAAATTACCTACCACTTGTTGGATATCCTTGCAGTTTTACTCAATAATATACACAAGTAAAAGAAGACTGCGAGATGTGCAGGGTCATCCAACAACGACTGAACAGGTGCTTATTTTAGACCTTCCCTGTTCCTGTAGTTTTGAAAAAATTCAAAATATCCAATTGGCATATTTTTTTCTGGAGAATTAAAAAATGGTACAAAAAAATCATTTGAACCAAAAACCAAAGAGTTACGCCATGGGTGAACTGTTTTTCAAATGAAACACACTGTTTTTGTATGATTTTTGGAAATGTCGCATTTTTTATGTCTATTCTATTGAAAATATTCGATAAGTCCGTCCGCTGTTTTTATTTTATGCTTAATAATTTTAGCTTTTCCTTTTCAATTTAATAGGTTCATAGGTGATAGAGGTATAATCACCTTTTGATCAAAGTCAAAAGAAATTTGACATATTTTGTCGCCAACACGAACAGGTGAAGCTGAAATTATTAAGGATAAAACATCAAAACAAAATAAAAATAGGTATCGGAATATCAAATATTTTCAAAGGAATAGACGTTGAAAATGCGACTTTTCCAGAAATTTTATAATAAACAGGGTGTTCCATTTGAAAAACAGTTCATCCATGGCATAACTCTTTGGTTTTTAGTTTAAATGATTTTTTGGTACCAATTTTGAATTCTCCAGAAAAAAATATGCCAATTGGCTATTTTGAATTTTTTCAAAACTACAGGAACGGGGAAGGTCAAAAATAGGCTCCTGTTCAGTCGTCTTTGGATGACCCTGTACATCTCGCAGTCTTCTTTTACTTGTGTATATTTTGGAACAGAATTGCAAGGATATCCAACCAGTGGTAGGTAATTTATTTTGAGTGCTTGAAATGAAAGCCTAAGGTACAATCAATAGGAATTATTGTGAAATGACTTGAAATTGTGATATTTTCCATATAACTTTGCATTGGGGGATGGCAGGAGAGTTAGGGACCACTCCAGCTGCCGGCAAGATGTACTTTCCCATTCTTTAGGATCACAGGAATATGAATTCGAGCATTTTTGCCGGTCCTCACATTTTGCATACTCAACTACTTGTAGCGCCTGCTCTATTTGTTTTTGTTTTTTTATTCATTTTTTGTAATATTTTTCACTAGGCTGTTTTTGAAGGTTAAGTAGAATAGCAACATTGCTAGGCTTCGCCTTCACTGACGGCTGAACTTATTGTTATTATATAAGAATATTGTACTTTTCTTTTGTTTTGAATAAAGACGATTTATTATTATTATTATTATTATTATTATTATTATTATTATTATTATTATTATTATTATTATGTTCCGTTGTCACAATCTAGCAAGGAAGCTATTTTTCTTAGAGGTTTCTTAGAGGAGCTTATAGGCATTAAAGAGCCAATTTTAAATGATAATCAGAGTGCTCAAAAACTTGTATCAAATCCTGTATTCCATAACAGAACAAAACCTAAATATAAAGTCTTTTTTTTACTACTAACCTGAGAAGTAGTCATTATTCAATCTATTTTTCTCGGAAAAAATTGAATTTCTCTCCCTAGGTTAATAATGAAAATAATGAAAAAAAACCTAGGTCAATAATGAAAATGACGTCATGACGCAAGGATATTGTCATAACGTTACAGGTTTCTATTGATTTAATTTCAATTTCAAACTGTCAATTTAATCAAAAAAACAGGTTCCTGTATGTATCATAGGAAATTACCATAGATGTTGATAGAGGGCAGCACTTTCAACTAGAAAAAACAATTTGAGCTCAGATTTCAAACTTATTTTTTATTTTCTACTATAGCAGTAAGAAAAAAAATTCTATATATTCCACGGTAGAGAAAGTCATTATATACCTTACGCATTATAAACCTCGGCGCTACGCGCCTCGGTTTATAAAAGCGCTCGGTATATAATGACCAACTTCTCTACCTAGGTATATAATGTACTATCATACAGTTCTTGTCCAGTAAGGAAGATATTATTCTGTTGTTCTTGGGTATATTTGGACCAATAAAACCAAGTGGTTTTGTTTTTTAAGCTACGTTTCGAAAAATTTATTTTCTTCTTCAGGCTTCAAAACAAGGTCAATATTAATGAAATTAACAACATTAAATTCCAATTTTTGTGTTCCATACACTGATGCCTATTGTATCACAAGTTCACTTTCTTTCGAATTTTCAATTTTTTAAAATTCAAATAAAAAATACGCTGAAGGGCTAAAGCGTTCGCTCTGTGTTTCGATCAAACTGTGGGAATCTTAGGGATTTCTCTAAGATGCCTCTGTGCTGTCTGGGGTCTTTTCCAATTATAACTCAGAAAGCATCAATTGTAATTGAGAATAGTCAAACGTAATTGAGAAAGCATTAAATGTAGTTGAAAATAGTTGAATATAATTCGGAATTCGTCAAATGTAATCGAGATTGAGAAAACGTTAAATGTAATTGTGAATGCGTTAATTGTATTTTAGAAAGCATCAAATGAGATTCTGAATAGGTCCAATGAAACTGAGATTACGAAAATTTTATATACAAGGTCCCACAAATTCGTGAGAATTTATGGGGATATCGGATACGGATTGCTTAATTATTTTCTACAGTTTCGAATTTTGCATGATCTCATGTTCATTTCACTTCATTCTGAATCTCATTTGATTCTTTCTGAAATACAATTAACGCATTCACAATTACATTTAACGTTTTCTCAATTACATTTGACTTCGAAAAATTATTATAATAATACGTTGAAATATTATAAATGGGTTCAATCTTTTAAATAACCAAAAAATATAGGAGAAACCAATCAGTTGCCTCATATACCTTTGAACAGAAAGGACTAAAATTAATGACATGTTTAAAATAAAATATAACCCAAATAACAGTTACCAAACACAACATCCGAAAACTCGAAGAAAATTCAATTAAATTTTCAAATTTATAATATTTATTTTCTTGTGTGTATATTTTAGGACAGCCGCAAGGCAAACATACAAAAATAAATTTGTCTTTGTTTGTGTTCCGGGGCCATCTCAAAGCTGAAATTTCCTTTGATATAAAAGCGAAAGTTTTCCTAAATAATATCAATCGCTCTACTGACGAGACCTATTTTTAAACTTTATAATATTTGAATTAAACATATCAGTTGTAATTGTTATTTGTAATCTACAAAGAAGGAAATAGAAATAAAAAAAAAGACGATGTTCTCGATTATTCATGGACTCTTCTTCACATTTTAATGTTCAGGTCCCTAATTAGATCATGACTGTGTTAAATTAAGTCCACATTTTCTGTTTCTCGTTTTATTATCTTGGTCATATATACCTGGAAAAGAATTCCTCACTTTAATAAGTCATCCTTGTGACCTTTTCTCTTATATACGGCTCTCAAACCAGCTGTCACCCTTCCATATTATATAGACCGACAGTACATCCGGTCCCACCGAGAGAATCATCATCGTGGCTCATGTTACTACTTCTTAACTTTTAAAATTATAACATTTGCTAACTATATTTTTGTTTTTTTCTTGTTTTGACAAGTGAATGTCGTCATACGAATTTATAGAATATGTAGGACAATTCCACTCATGTATAAATAATCCCATTTGAAATGTCAAAAATCGTAGTTTGCTAGCGGATAAATAGGAAGGAAGAGAAAATATAACTGGATAAAGAAATCGGATAAATTTTCTGTTGATGCAATCGTTACCGTAGTAACAATTGCATATAAAATTGGTTTTTGAATCATTTGTCAAATAATTGTCACAAAAATTCACAATTTCTATCATTTTAGCTTATTAAAAGTGTATTTTTAAATAGTCTTCTTCTCTTTCTGTAGAGTCAAATTTTAAGGGGCAAAATATTTATTCTAATTGTACCTTCAATAACTGTTCATTTTAAAAAGTATTTCCATATTTTATTTTGATTATGCATTCGTGGAATTGCCGTACTAAATACCATTCGAGCTCAGATTTTGAGCAGGATATTTTTTTGCTTGCTCTCTCATACTTACTTTCATGCAATTTATCTCGATCTGTTCCACAAAATCACTCGAGCTGCGCTCTCGTGATTTTGTCGGAACAACTCTCGTTAAATTTCCTAAAAGTAAGTATTCGAGACCAAGCCAAAAAATATCCGGCTAAATCTGAGCTCTTATGGTATTACCTACGACTATTCTACTAGAGTGTATTACACCGGCAATAAATTCGGTATTCAGCTGACAATATTGCTACCTGGACGCATATTCATTTTTTGCCAACGCAATTGATATTCGGCGAGATTCGTGCCCTGCGCCATGAAGCGTTAGCAGAATATGAGCATCGCAACAAGACGTTGGCACTTCACGTGACTGTATGTTACAAGCATCTTATTGATAAATAGGTCCGATAAATGTTTTTTATTCAAAGGAAAGGAAGATAAAAGATGAGAAAAAAGATGAGAATTTTATTTACATGAGAATTTCATACATCTGTCAAAACTGGTATTCCAACAATAAATTGACATGTTTTGATTGTTGATTTGAACCAATCAGATTGTAATTACGCGATAATTTGCACTAGTGCAAATTATCAGATAATTGCATACTAACTGGTGCGAAAACTGGTGTTTTGACATTTTTTGACAAAAAATTTAAATTTTTGATTTATGAAATTCTCTCATTAAATACAACTCATGCGTTTTTAACTGAAAAAGGCACTCGTGCACTACGTGCACTCGTGCTCTTTTTCAACTAAAAATGCATTCGAGCAAATTTCCCAAAAATTATCAATAATTTCCATTGCACTAGTTATATTACTATTGAAAATTTCAGCGAAAGCAATGGCTGGCATAATTATTGTGTTAGATAGAACTACTGATGTCTTTGGAACTACCCGATGGACCTTTTAAGTAACTATTTTATGAAGTGTGAGCTAAAAAAAATTGGAATAATAAGATAAAAAAGGTAGAAATTAAAAAATGTCGAAAATGCTAAATGTCGAAAATATGAAAAGTCCAAAATACAAATATCATATTACATTACGAGTGTAGAAAGTGACAAATTCTACACGAGTATTTTTTCGCGCGAGGCGGTAGCCGAGTTGCGAAAATCACATGAGTGTATGAAAGACGCTTTCTTACAAGTGATGTACACCAGTTTTCCTACGACCAGAATCCGATTTACATCAATTTTATCATTTTTATTTCTTTTCATGTTCAACACGCGTGCTGAAAGTACTTTCAATGCACGTATTGAAAGTAAATTGTGATATCAATCACAAATAATGTCAACAGTATTTTCCACAGGTGTGCTGAAAGTACTTTTAGCAAGCGTATTGAAAGTACTTTCAGCACGTGTGATATTTCGCGCTTCCCAAAAAACCAGCTATTTTGTCATTTTCGTAAGTGGTTGTAGGAAAAGATCTTTTTTTTTGTTCTACATATACGAACTAACCCAAACTAACCAAAAATAACCCATACTAACGCAAACTAACCGAAACTATTTCAAATCTACCAAAAAAGTTCTGGGGCTTTTGAATAGACACAATGATTAATTTCTAAACTCTTAATAAAGGTATTTCTTCACTCGTTATCGCATTTCGCATTGAAACATGTGCCAACAACTAACAATAACTGCCAATTTTCAACTGAATTTATTTAGAGTATATTTTCACGAACGCCAGGCAGGCTCTATAAACTGCCAACGTTAGTCCACTTGAATCATAATTTGTCTACGCTGTGCTCGAACGAACACGAATGCAGCCGAAGGTCTTATTACGTTGGCAGAAAATGAATATGCTACCTGGACAGCGATCATTTTTTGACATTTTCAAACTGATATTTTTAATTTGAAGTTTTTATTCATATTTTTGAATTCTATTTATTTTCAAAATCTTACGTGAAGTAATCATGACGAATACCACTCGAGAAAAAATTGTGTAGGCAAAATTGTTCTCAAGGTTTTATTCAACTTTGTTGCTTTTCGGCAATTTCGCTTTTCGCGCGAAAAAGGCACTCGTGCACTACGTACACTCGTGCTCTTTTCCAACTAAAAATGCATTCGGGCAAATTTCCCAAAAATTATCAATAATTTCCATTGCACTAGTTATATTACTATTAATAATTCAATATCAATTAATCGCCATAAATATTTATTAAAAAATTAAAAGAGAAATATCCAGACCCTCAATCAAATGATGAAGATCCATTTTAAAATATAATACCTAATACTAATTTATTTTTAATGTTTCAGAAAAAGAAATAAGGCATGCCGTATTCTCGTTCAGTCCTGGGTCCTCTGGTGGCACGAATTCACTTAAGCCTCGGCACCTCAAAGATTTGATAGGGGACAAACTTTGTAAATTTCCTTCTGAATTATCATCATCTCTTTGTTCCTTTATGACACATTTTTGTCACGGTCTAGTTCCCAAAGATATTTGTCCAATTTTTGATGATGCAAAGGACCCAGAAGGGGAGTTTAGCAGGGCTATCCTCTAGGTCCCCGTCTTTTTTGTTTAGTTATTCATCAGCTTATTTCTTCACTAGACACAGAATTAAATTTGTGGTATGTATTTAGATTATGAGCAGGGGATACTGAAAGTGTTTTAAAAAATTTCAAAAAATCGTTTCATCCAGTTTAGATCTTGGTCTAGTTTTAAATTTGGACAGATGTGAAATATCTACCATTTCAAAACATCCATCTTCATTTATTGAGAAATTCTTTGATATATCACCAAATTTATCAGATATACCAATAAACAAATCAAATCTATATTCTATGGAAGAAATTATAGTTCAATATTGGATAAAAAAAACAAACTTTCTTAAAAATTTAGTTAATAAAATAAAAATGTTAGATTCTCATATTGCATATTTCCTTCTGAAGATTTCCTTTTCAATCCCCCATATCGTACCTATTGAGATGTATATGCCTTTCAGATATGATATTATTGGCGTAGCATCAACCACAGAACATATCACCTCTAGAAAAGTATCTGCAATGTTATGTACCGGTTATGAATTACAGCGCCATCGTTTACTGAAAACCCAACTAATCGAGCATTCTTGACAAAAAGGCGAATTGATTTTTTTCATATGTTTTTATTATTTTTAAATAATTTTTAGTGTTCAACTGCATTTGGCTTGCTGACTCCTTTTAGCTCTTTTCGCCTCATTTTTTTGAGAACTATGACTGGCAGGAAGTTTCCGATGTCGAACATAGTGCAAAAAGAGTTAGTAAGTTAGCAAGAGACACGCAGCTATAGGTAGATCGCAAAGTAAATACGAATTATAAATACAAATACGAACGAAACGAAACAAACGAGTAAATACAAAAAAATACGAACAAAAATTAGGGTTTTTTTCAACCAAAACTTTTTGAATTTTCACTTTAACGCGCGTGGGGACCATGGTTCATAGTTCACAACAACACAATTTAAAAATTCAAATTTTGACTTTTAAAATGACAAAATAAATGACAAAACCAACACAAATCACTGTCCACACCACAGATACCTGTAAATTTCTCTTATCTCCCGACAGTGTCGCCATCGTTGAATGAAAACCTAACTAAAAACCTTTGTCGCGATTCTGCCATTTGAGATATTTTTCTATAGGTGATATGTTCTGTGGCATCATCCTTCGAAATTTGACAGGTTGACCGTCGTATAATACTGACATTTAATGACAAAATATTTTTAAATTTCAGGGTTATGAAACAGAAAGCCGAGTTGCCAGAAAGTGTAAAATATCTTGGTAGATTCAATTTCAAAATATTTTTCTAAATTAATTTAAAAAAAAAATTGGGAACATAGTAAGATTATTTAATTTATTTGAAATGAAATAAATCGAACGTACCATAACAGTAAGCAACAGCATTAATATTTTTTCGCATTAACCTTTTTTTGGGTCTGGTCCAGTTTGGTCCAACAAAGATATTGGTTGCTGGTTATAAGAAATGACTTCACATCTACATTTGAACCCCAAATATATCTGGTACATAGCTGGACTTCAATTATTATTCCCTGAAGAACCTCTGGTTTGTTTTTCTTGAAATAGTCACACATACATTTTATTATTTTCTCTTGTAAAATGATTTTGGGATTTTGGGCGTCTTAAATATTAAATAAATTTGACAATGCCGAATTTTAAAAAATGTCATTAGATTTTGCAGGTACGCAAAATACTTAGGTACCGTTTATAATATAGCACTATTGAAAAATGTGTCAAATTTGATTGGCCAGATAGGCCAGAGAATTTGAATACCGCGACACTTACGAAATTATGTAAAACACACTTAAACCTGTCTGGAATTTGACATGTACTGTCATTTTTATACGAGGGTCAACCTGCCAAATTTTCAAGGCTAATGCTACGCCAATAATATCTGAAAGGTAAATATGCCCTGTTGGAAAATTCAAGTCTCTAAAAAATTATGATGTTTTATTACAAAATTCTCTGCAAGAAATTACCAATTGTTCTTTCAACATAAATTCTTGGTATCAGAGCACTTTACCAATAAAAATGGGTTAGCTAGGAATTAGAGATACTGTTACTCTTTCAACATCTGCTTTCCTAGGATCTGTAGTTAACGTTTGCGATTTACTTAACAATATTTCACCTTCCTATATATTGTGTTCAGGTGACTCAGTTTTTGATGAAGGTTCTCTTTGTGTCAAATTGATACCCCTCCTAAAGAACTACCAAAATCTCAACAAGAATTTGATGATATCTTTTGTAAGATTCGTAAAGAATCCCTTTTTCTAGAAGCAAAGAGTGACGAGAATAAAGCACGTATGTTGGCTCTCCAAACGCAAGAAAGCAATGCATGGCTCAACGTTTTACCGTCTGCTTCTTTAGGAAACCTTTTAGATAATACAACCTTTAGAATCTCAACAGCACGAAGACTTGGTCTGCCTGTATCTGTGGAATACTCTTGCATCTGCGGCGAAACTGCTGACATATATGGCCTTCACGGGCTAAGCTGCAGAAAAAGTGCAGGGCGTGTTTCCAGATACAGACAGATCAACGATATTCTCAAGAGGGCTTTGGTATCGTATCAGCTGAATATTCAGCTATACTGGAGCCACTTCTTGGGGTTTGTAGAAATGATGGTAAACGAGCAGACGGAATGACGCAAATCCCATGGAAAAATGGAAAGCAGTTAATATGGGATGCAACTTATTGCCATACTTTGGCAAAATCGTATGTCAATAAATCATCAAAAGCATCTGGGTCGCCTGCTTTGCTGGCTGAAGAAAAAAAAAACATAGAAAGTATTTTGAGCTTAAAGACCGCTTTATATTTGTCCCTTTTTCCGTAGAGACCTTAGGTACTTGGGGTGATGAGGCTAGGAAATTATAGTTTAAGAAATTAGTTCCAAAATTTCTACTAATCAGTCACATAGTTTCTTAACTCAGAGGATCAGGATAGCCATTCAACGAGGTAATACGGCTTCAGTGATGGATGCTTCAGTGATGATGGGTACCATTCAGGATGACCAAGGGTTGAACGAGATTCTTTACATTTGATAAATCTATTTTTGTTGGTATATTTTTTTATTTATATATACATTAAAGTTTTACACTATTTATTATTATTATTGACTTAACTGTTATCCAATCATATTAATATACTTATTATTTATTTCAATAAGACAGAAAACGAATAGAGTAGATAAATATACAAAATAACAACGCTTGAACCAAAGACATTATAGCTCTAGGCTCTAGTAAGATTTATTTTTTAGAAAGTTTTTTGCTCATTTTTGCAGCACATCTTTGACTGTTTTGGCGGTAGGATTGTTCTGCAGTTTACTATAGAACGCTATTTAATTAAAAAATAGTATACCTACTGTTGCAACATTCCCATCGAAGTTTGAGAGTCACCTGACCTGAAGGAGAACGAAATCTCAATTTTAAACCAACTTCCTGACGAACATTCTCAACTTCTTCACGTAGCTCTTACTTCCTCCATTGCACAAACTTAAAGTTGATCGTATTCAGTTTAAGGCTATCAGGATCTGTCTTGGTGCTATGTGTTTCACTCCAACGGAAGCGATGTTGGTTGAAGCTCTGGAACCACCTCTATGCTTAAGAAGGGAGATCCTCAGTACTAAATTCTTAGCTAAACAGCTACAGACGCAATATATGCAAACATAATTACATTTCCTTTTTCGAATTGAAGGAAATGAATTTGTGGATGATTTAGCAAAAGACAGTATTAATAATGTGTCTCCTATAGAAAGTGATCTTGTACTGAGTGATGCAAATTTTTATGTTAAATCAGTGATAAATCTTTAATGAAATCAATGTTGGTAAATTTACTGTAGAAATTCTCCTACAAAGTAAGTACTCTTTTTTTGTTTCAAGTTTCAACCATTCCAAATAAATATTGGCACCAAAATTGCAATGTCAGCAGAAGATAATATTGCAACATTAACTTGTTTAAAGTTTGGGCATGCTTGTTATCCAGCACATTTAAAGTGTGACGTGTGCCAAGTGAGAGGAGACCTTGATCACATTTTCTTTCAATGTGCGAAATATCCAGATCAAATCCAGCAATTATATGACGCTCTAACAAAAAACATCAAAGTAACCGCTATTTTTAATTTATTAAAAAACTTATTATCGCTTGAAAATCCTGATATTTATAATGAAATAAGTAATGTATTTTCTACATGGAACCAATTTAGAAATTTGATAATAAAAAAATTGTCCTAATGTTTATCCCAATGTTTACTCCTTTACTTCCTATGGTCTTTTACGATTGTCTAATTTGAAAAGTCGCCCTGATAGACCCCAGTGGCAGGGGCGTGAAGAGTGTGTCCCTGTTGTCTACGTGATTTTTTTATCGAAATAGGTTTTTTGCAGAAATTAACTTATTTGTGACTGGCTGCATGACTGAAAATCCTTTCACAGTTCACTATAACATCAAAATAATTGAAATTTGAAATTCACTAATCACTCATAAAAAGGGATGACTATATACGACCATTCCCTCAATTATACTGGCTGTCTCTAGAAACACTTAAATTTAATGCTCATTTATGTATTTCCATATATAGAAGAAAGTAAAAGTTATCCAATTTGTTAGAAGAGTGCAATTGTTGGATTAGAGTTGCAGGACCCCAAGCTCTCACAGTCCTGACATTAATCCTTTAGATTTCATTTACAAATTTGTAAATTAATGCCTAATTCTATTTTGCTATTCATACTGGACGGTGGTGCTTTTGTTCGGTGGAATCTTGACCTAATTACCTTGGCATTGATCCAGTTCTTCAAAGTTATTTAAACTTAGTATAATGGCCAATTTCAAATGTAATTCCAACCAAAAAGCCATTTCTGAAAAAGACAAATACAAACTTCGCTGTAGTGGCGAATGTCGCCGGTATTTCTGCTGCATAAACTACACTTGCTTGGACAAAACAACTACAAAAATCCTTTACCAACAAAAGTACCACAACATTAGTTTCTTCTGCAGAAAATGGACAAGAATATCTATTTAAATCTGTCAGGGAAATGAAGCAAGATATTTTTAATTTGTCATCTCTTTTCATGGACAATCATGATGATTCTATTAAGATGCAGGTACATGACTCATCAAAAAATGAGTTAATAAATAAAATAGGTGATTTTCGTAAAAATGTTAATCAGATGTTACTTATGGTAGAAAGAATAGCTGATAAAGATAAACCAAACATCAGGAGCACTCAGCTTGCGACAAATAAGTCAATTTCGACACAAACTGACACGCATCACAGAAAATTGGCAAAAAAATCATCTGAACAGTTGAAGGACACCGTCACCTGCACCTATACATAATATTTCTACCACAAGCCAAAATGATCTAACGATTGCAGTAACCCGAAGTCTTTCTCCAGGCAGCAATTCAAAGAGCCAACAAATAATAGATCAATCATGATTGGAGTCATTGATTGGATCCGATAGAGAGGCCATTGCTGCATGTACGTCTTATGTACCTACTCCAAAGTAACGCTGATATTATTGTAGAGTCAAATGTGAATAACGACTTGATGCTTGACATTACATTGATCCGATGATCCCAACTATAGTGCTAGCATCTGCATCAGGGGGCCTTCCTACGTGGACTCCTTGCGCAAGCTGTATTATCGTTTCTACAGCGTCTATGACATCGGTTTGGCTGAAGTTGAAGCGGATCTTTCTGCCTACAGATCGTTTTTCTTTTTTAAAAAAATCCAACAGCTTCAAAAATTAGGGAGAGTCATTGCAAGTACTTTTCTAGTGGTTTTCCAAATAATAAAAATGTTTGGATAGTTTGACGCGAATAGAGGAACAAGTGACCTCTGTAACAATAAACGCGATAGCAAGCTTAGTGTATTTCTTATCAATATTCAGTCCATTAGACACAAAAGTGATGAATTATATTTATTATTAAGACGCCTAAATTTTCCAGAAATTATTTCCATAACTAAACATTGTCTCAATATTGTGCGTGTGTTTGTCAAAAACTACATTACAGTATCTAAGTATATACTAGAAGTATATTATCTTATGGAGGTACTGTAATAATGTCCACTAATAACAACTTTTCGACAGTAACCAAGTTCGACAATTTATTATCTGAAAAATTATTTGAATTTTCTATCGTCTACAACAATACCTACGACCTCTACATTGTTTGCATTTACAGAACACCTGACGCTGACTTGGTATGGTTTTTTCAAAACTTACTAAGCTTGTTTGAGTCCCTCCCTCTAAATCGTATATTTATTTTATGTGGCGACTTTAACATAGATTTTTCCAGTGTGTGTGCTGCTCAAGAATTTCTTCAGTCTATACTTGAATCTTTTGGTATGGTCATGCATGTTCAATCTCCAACCCGAATTACTAAAACCAGCTCTATAGCACTGTCATCATTTGATCTAAGCTTCCTTGACTTTAGTGTCTTTAGTTCAAGGTTTTCAGATCATGAAGCAGTACTCACAAAGTTTTCTCTAAAGTCCGATATAGCAGGAATCCCCACGTAAATTTCACCGAATTTATTCGAAAAAAAACATTCCTAAATTTCAAGCACTTATGTCAAACACTTGATTGGGATTTGCCTCTTTGATCGATGACATCGATAGAGCATTTTCTACATTTTCAAATAAATTATCTGCGGTCTGGCTTTCAAAGCATTCCCCCTCAGGCCTATCAAAAATAAACAACATAAACCCTGGACTACTAAAGGCTTGCGGACATCGGCAAAGAACACACTCCTAAAAAAATTTTCGGACAACCTCTTCTTTCAAAATTACGGTAAACTCTATAGAAAATTTTATCATAAAACTATAATAGCCGCCAAAGACACCTATTATAACAACCGGTTCGCTAGAACGGAAAATATTGCCAAAGAAACGTGGTCTATTGTCAACGATTTGAGAAATAAGGCTTTCTGCTTTCTGGTCCATTATAACTCCCACCTCCCCCGAGAACCTAAACGATTACTTTGTAAATGGGGCAAGGGGCAAGTCTCAATAACGGCTATAATTGTTCTTCTGCGCAAAGGTATTGATAAGGACCAAGCTTCGAACTATCGTCCAATTGCACTTCTTCCCACTTTATCCAAAATTATTGAAAGATTGGTTGAGAAAAAGCATTTCTGCATAAATATAACATACCAACTATTCACCAATTTGGATTTTCAGCTAACAGATGCACTATTGATGCTATGTTCTCTATCTTCAATAATGTCTTCTCTAGCTTGAACAATTTGCACTCTGCAGCATCAACAATTTTCTATTATTTTTCTAAAGCATTCGACTGTGTAGGTCATAATATCCTAATTAACAAATTGCAGTATTACGGAATTCAAGGCTTCCCTCTAAAATGTTTCAAGTCGTATCTCAACAATAGATAACAGCTTGGTGAGGGTTGATACGACGATGTCTTCATTCAAGAATGTGGAATTCCACAGGGTTCCGTGTTGGGCCCGAAATTATTTTTGCTGTTTATTAACGACATTGCTAGTCTAGACATCGCCGGTAAAATCTGTCTTTTTGCTGATGATACTAGTTTCACTTGGAGCAATCCGGATATTGCAGCTCTTCATAGAACCGTGACCAATGACTTTATTGTCATTAAATCATGGTGCGACTCTAAGCTTCTCTGCTTCAACGCTGCGAAAACTAAAGTTGTGTCATATAAAAGTTCGTTAGAACGTACTTAATAACACCACTACTACCCATCATTGACATCGTTGATTCTGTGAAGTTTTTGGGCCTTATTATAGACATCTCTTTGAAATTGAGCTCGCACTTCGTTTCTTAATCCAAAAAATTAGTTCCGCTTGTTTTACGATAAGATCATTTTCCAAGGAACTTAACATGTGAACTTCTAGAACAGTTACTTTGCCCTTCTCGAATCACATCTTCGATACGTCCTTCCATTCTGGGGTACGTGCTGTGCTGTCCATAAAATTAAAAAATAGAGCCCATTGCCAAGATTTTTTCAAAAAATATGTAGATGTATATAATTATATATTTTTAAATTTAAGGCTTTGTCCTTTGTCCACAAATTATGTTTAAAACTTGAAGCAAATAATGAAGGGTGATTCAGTTTGGATTTCTACATAAAAATATTTAAAAAAAAGAGGAGTTTGATGAAACTAGAAATATTCCCACATAAAGTTTACTTCATTACAATAATTATGTATGAAAGATAATAATATTATGTAAATGGCCGCCGCGGCTCATTTGACATGACGTAATCTGTCGAAATTGTCGACTACACTGCGGCACAAAACAGGTGCTATGCCGGTTATTTCGCGTAATTTCCTGTCTCAGTTTTGCAATATTGTTTGGTATTTTTTTGGAAGACTCTGCTCTTCAGATACCCTTGAAGAAAAAATCTGTGGGAGCTAAATCACTCATAATTGCGGCGGCCAATGCCCAATAAATTGATGTCGCCGTTTTGTGAAAGAATGCGGCCCTGAAACTTTTCGCGCAGTGAGTCTCCTGCAGTTTCGCAGTGTGTTTCTCTCATGCAGGGTCGCAGGTGACACCGTCCTGTTGAAACCAGAGATCCTTAATGTCTACATTTTCCAAATGCTCCCACAAAATGTCTGTTCCGACAGCGAACGCCAATAACGTCAATACCCTTTATTTTATTGAAATAATTAGGTACAAAATAGACACTCTGGAAATGAAGCTCTGAGACGTTTACTTTCCATCATCAAGAAATTACTGGAAAAAAAATCCATTGAGGAGATTAGCTTGAAGTGATTATATACCTTTTTCCGCTGCTTTTCTTCATATATTTTGACTTCAAATCTCACAAAAATTCACACACAGGATGGGGTTGGTTATAAGGCGGTCATTTAAGGTCAAAATCTCAACTTAGCAAAATTGGAATTTCAACATTTTCAGACTAAGGTTGAACTTTGGAGATAAACTAAAAACTATGAGAAATCATATCTCCAATTAGGTATTGTAGCATAGATAGGAATCTTTTTTCAGAAATATAGTGAAGCACTACAAACTCTGAAAATATCAGCTGATTTGGACGAGATAGTTCCAGAGATACAATCCCGCTAAGGAAATAAAAGGGAATTTTTTTATTTTTCCGCTGCTCTGTTTTCAAACATTTCAGCTTCAAATCTCACAATAATTCACAGGATGGACTTAAGGCGGTCCAAAATGATTATTTAAAGTCAAAATCTCAAGATGGAAAAATTGAAATTAGAACATTGTTGTATTAAGAGAAAAAAGTGTAAAACATGGAAAATCATATCTCCTAGGCAGCTGAAATTTTCAGAGAATACATATTATCTTGACTTATGAGAATTTTTCTATTGTAAATGTTCTTTCAGCTCCTTTAAGCCATCTAATTATTATCTGCTAGGCGAATACTCAATCATTATTCACTGCATATTAGGAATTCAAAATAAAGCAACATTTATTTCTGCTGATCCTTATTGCGTGTCGAATAACTCTTTAATACCGGTTCAAAAATCATATTTCATGTTGGAGTTTATTTTGAAATTCCGACAGACAGAGTTTACGGTCTTCCACGTGTATTTCCGTTTTAAATTTTAATTATTGCGTTTGACAGGCACGATGAGCATGGAAAATGAATAGCAGTCTTGATCAAATATTAATGAACCAAAAAAAAAGTAAGTATAATAAATTATTTTTAGCCAGTAGGGCTTGCAAACAACAATAAAATTGCATATATTTAAAATTATCATATTTTACAACCCCTTTAGAAATAATTACAAGACGTAAATACCCAAAAACATGGAAAATCCGCTTGCTACCCTAAACCAACTGTAGCACGAATCGGCTCGGAAATTCTCAAATTGCCAAAAAGCCCCATCGTCAGTCTGGGCTAGGGTTGTAAACCCTTAATAACTACTATACCTACACGTAAATATTTTGCCCCATAGGTACTATTTGATGGTTATTAGCTACTAATCTTTCGGATTTATTACCGTTCTGTTTACCAAACAACAAATAATATACTTAGTTAATTCCTTTCATGAATTTAATATGTTTTCATAAAATTTTGGTGCAAATACTTTTGTTTTTTTTTTAAATTTTTAATTTCTGTTTTTCCTTATACATTTTTTGGAGTTTTTTAAATTTCCCAGCGCTTTTTGCCAAGTATAGTATTTTCAAACTCAATTGGAACAAGGTACCAACTGGTGGCTGACTAGTCATTGAAAATTTGATTTCCATAAGAAATGCACTGCCTGTAGTCTGCCACCAGTTATGATTTATGTTTACCTTGTTCCAATTGACTTTGGAAAAACTATATCTATAGTTGAAATCACGATAGAAAGTGAAGTTGACAGTTCGCGTTAACATTTCTAGTAACTTTTTCTTTAGGTTGTCAGCATGTGTTAGCGCTTTGATTCGGTCAGCTGCGTCGTATAGAAAAGTGATATATATTTCAGAATGAAAATTTATTTTCAAATTTTCTAAGGAAGTTAAGTTATTAAAATCCTGCATAGTAATAATAAACATTTGTAATAGAATAGGTAAACGTAATACTTTTTAATAGTTGTTTGTAGGTTTGGAACGCAAGACCGAAACACCAAGGCACAAAGCACTACATAAAAAACCAAAAAACCGATTGCGAATATATCAAACAAAATATCAAAAAATAATGCAGAAAACGACAAAAAACTAAAACAATTTCACACAAAAATTCGAAATTCAAATTCAAAGAACCGAATCTAATATTTTTATATGTCAAATCGAAATGTCATGTATCATTATTTGATAGTTGACAGAAAAACAGTGACGCTTTAACCTTTCTCTGGCCCGTAGGTCAATTATTTGGTATGGCCTTTCATGAATGATTGTTCTTTTTTATGGGGTTAAATAAAATCATTCAGACGATTTCAAACTACTAACCTGGCAGAATATGAAGACAAAAAATGTTGCCTAGTAGTATTCGGTAAAATCAAAGAAGGGAAATACAAAATGATGGAACAAGAATGGTCACAAAACATGGTATATGGTAGGAACGTCCTAAAAGAAAATGATGGGATTGAGCTCCCAGTCTACCAATCACCACATAATATGGATGTAGGGACTAAGTGTACTGATGGGTGCTTCGGAAGAACACCTGCATATGGCTTGGGATCAAATCCATTAGCGAGGAAAAGATGCATAAAGGGTTGCAACTCTGAGGAAAGTTCGTATCACGTTGCCTGTGCATGTCCTACAAGCTCAACAACAACAAGGCACGACTTCGTGGTACACTGGACCCTTAAGATACTGCTCAAGTCCCTGGATGCTCCAGAAGAAGCTCAAAGAAACAAGAAACTTACAATTTGCCAAAGCAGCGCAAAGACTAACAGGTTCCTGCTGTAAAGTGTGTTTTTTTTTAAAGATAAAAGTCAAAATGACATTGTGTTGGCAATACAATGTAAAATTGTCAATGCTTCCTGATTTTTTATGTAGAAAAGGCTTGTGTTGCCAACATAGTTACTAAATTTTTGACTTGGGAAATTATCTTAAAAAAAAAAACAGACTTTAGTCGTTGCCAGTTTCCACGTGCCTGTGCTGCGCTAATGACGAGACGGCGATTCAGCGCAGCTCGGTGACTTTAGGGCGTGTTCCCGATTGATGCTCGATGGAGTGTGCGGAGCGATTCCAGAGCATCGTGACGTCAGGCCGTGCACTCTGGCCAAACCAAATGTGCTTGTGTAGTGTGAATTATGAGAATTAAAGAGTATTGAAATGTATGCTAGTCCTGCTACTAAACAAGTCGATGTTTTTAATATAGTGGGCTTTTATATTTTATATTATAAATTAAAGGCCAGCAGCCCAGTTGGCCTTCATCCTCTAGTGGCCCGTAGGACATGACCTAATTGTCCTAACTGATAAAGTGTCCCTGCAGAAAAAGGGACAGATCTGGGGATTTTATTTACTTTCAACTGGTGAAAAATGAAAATAACGGTCAAAATTCAAACTCTATCGTGAATTGGACTATATTAATACTGGTTATTTTCTATTCACTAACAATTGAAAAATTTACTGAAACTGGGAAAATACTGACACTTCACCTGAATACTTGAACAGCTTTTTTTACTAATTAAGTTGATCAATTAATTTGAATTGAATTAAATTGTATATTGTTCGTTTATACGTGATGATTAATTAACAAAAAAAAAAATACTCAAATAGTTTTCCTTTAACTAATCTCAACAAAAATAATGAATAACGGAAGAACCAATAAACACCCAAAAAGTAATTAACGCATTGCACTTGAGATAACAAACCCGAGTTTATGGAAGTCTATAAACTATAAAAGTTTAGTGTAAAAGAATTTGAATGAAACCATTCATTGAAAACTGCAGAGAATTTCCCAATAAATTTGTGTATGGTTTTATACAACATAACAGCGCTTGGAAGTTAAAAAAAAGATTATTTTGCATTGCTTGAGAAATTATAAATTCCAGAATCCAAAATCTTGGAAATAGAAGAGTCTACTCAAATAAAAATATGTTTAAATTTTTTTATTTAGGTAATAAACATTGGTGGAGTGACATCCAAGTAGTTACCTACCTGTCAATGTTTTCATAAATTATTGATCCAAGTTTGAGGGTGGATTTCATGTTACGAATTTCAGTTGAAGATTTCGCATTCTCGATCAATTCTATTGAAATTACTACGTGTTATAGTTATCGGACATCTCAGGAGAATATTGGTTTTTACTCTAGTACAATAAAATGTTAAGTTGTTCCTGTAAGAGTAAGTGAGAACAATCGATCTTTTCGTGTATCGATTTGAACAAGAATGATACAGAAGCCAAAACTCTCCTATGCTCCAGGCTTTGCATAGGGAATCTTCTTAATAGCACTCAGGTCGAAATTACCCTGTATAAACCAACCAACAAACCAAAGCATAATCTAACCAAAAAATTGAAGCAAAACAGGTCGGGTGTATTTGAGACCCAGATACGTTTTTCTTATTTCCCTGTTGGAATCACTCGATCACTAAATATATGGGGTTTTCTTTTGGAGACCACTTTCTGCCTCTTGGAGTTTTTAAGAGCTATATCATTATTATACGAGCATAGGTGCTGAGGTAGACTTAAAGTTCAAGGTCCTGTCTATTCTCCAGCCTCTTGTCATAAACTCTGTAGAGTATTCTCTCTTCTGTGGTCGTAGTTGTTCATTCTTCTTGGATTTAGGTTCCTATGTGTCGCTTCCCTTTTTCGCAAGAAGTCTCCTATTGTAGTTCTCTGCTTATGTTGTCTTTGGATTGTCTTGACTGCTTGTCCCCAAATAGTCAAGCAATCAATAAATCAGCTGTGGTCTAGGTATGACTTTCCTCATTGGTCGGTGATGGTTCGTTGGTGATATCTTTGAGCGACTGAAGCTAAATCGAATGGTCTGCTCTGAACCCAAATTATTTCTCTGGAATCAATTTCACGTCTTCAGTTTCCTCTATCTTTGCGGGAAGTAGTGCACTCTAAAAATGGAGCTGGTGATGTTGGTTAGAGCCGTCGCAGCTTTTCCCGGTATCTGATGTTATAACTGTTATGAGCGACGATATTTTAAGCCTTAACTTTCAATTCAATAATTATGTACCTACTTAATGCGGAATTAGGCGATTCGTCTTGCGTTGCTTCGTATTCTGATCATGATGCCATTTTATTTCAGCTCTCTGACTCACATGACTGTGTTTTCCATCTGGGCCAGTGTTTCTCAAACTGAGAAACACTGCGGGTAATCAGGAATGGTATAAAACTCTAAGAAATTTGACGAAGTCTGCTATACGGCGCGAAAAGGCAGGTTATATTCAGCACGTAACAAATCAAAAATTGAGAGGAATATATGGAAAACCTTAAGGGACTTCAATGTTTGTTCTGTCAATGACAATAAACTCCCTTCGTCGTTTAACGATGCCAACGTTAATAATAAATACATTTTCAGTGCTTTTCGGAAGTCAGCCAATTGTGATGACAGAATGCGCTACTATAATCTAGTAATAGTTATAATATGTATAAACAATGAGTTTTCAGATTAGTAGACTCAAGCGACATTTGTGATTATATAAATAGTATCAAGTCAAACGCCTCTGGACACGATGATATAACGTTGACGATGGTTAAGTTGTGTTTGCAGACTATGTCTAATAGCCATATTACACACATCATAAATTGCCGCCTCGAAAGTGGTTACTTACCTTAGTTTTGGAAAAAATCAGTGGTTAGTCATGGGTTAGTCCCATTCGTAAAAAGAAAAATCCAAGTAGTATAAATGAGCTACGTCCGATAATTTTCTTCCTGTTATATCAAAAATATTGTAAAGGGTTGTTCATTTGTAGGTTTCAGAGTATTTGAATAATCATGTTTTGATCCCGGCACATCAGTCTGATTTTAGAGAGAATCATAGCCATAGCACAACCTCTGCACTATTGAATGTGACTGACACTATTGTGGCAGCCCTTGACAGAAAATTAGCTGCAGCTGTAATAATTTTTGATTTTTCAAAGGCATTTGATGTAATTGATCAATGATCACACACTGTGTGCTAAGTTGTCATTTTATGGGTTTGGTGAAATCTTATCTGTTTAACAGAAGTCAGGTGGTTCGAATTGGGAAAAACATTTCGCAACCCGAACCAGTAATCTCAGGAGTGCCTCAGAGGTCAATATTGGGCCCCCTTCTGTATGTTGTATAAGGTACCTGTCCCAAATAAGGCCATGTTAAGAAGATTTATTTTTTTCCTCACATTATGCACCAAACCCAACAAAAATCACGAGCTTATATGTGAAGTGTTTCGCTTCTATTACTTGAATATTAACACCAATTTATTTATTTTTTTATATAAGTGGTGGTTTTTGCGTGAAATAAAGGCGCTTACCATTGGCCTTATTTGGATCACTATGCTCCGAATAAGGCCACTATTAAAAAATGTTTAAAATAAATACAAATTATTGGTAAAAGTATTATTTTTTGAGAAATAGTACACAAAATAGAACTTAATGCTCGCTGCATTCTAATAAAAAACCATAATTTCAAGTCCTGAGATGGTAATCCAAATAGGTCTACATACAACTAGGACAAATGAACCGTAGCTTCTCTTGCTTGGTTATACTCCAGGCGTTCGAAAACACATCACTTAGGTAATAATATGACATATTCTTTTAAAAAAACAGTATGATGTGAGGCCAATTGAACATTTTTCATATTATGGCCTTATTAGGAACATGTTACATTGATGGAAAAAAGTCTGTAACTAGAAATCTAGCAAAGATATTATTCTGTACTTACTCTGTAGCTTTCTCAATACATAAATGTCCGCGTAAAAATTATATTCGCTCCATTCACTTTATAAACATGTGTATAAATTAATTAAGTTCCAGCCTCAAAGTTATATCGTGACATATGAAATATGTGGTTGGCCATTTTTCGACATGTAACGAGTTTCTAGGAACCCTCGCATTAATTTTTAATTTGCATTATAGATATCTTTTTTAATAATATTTTAATTTTTGAAAATATGATTCAATATTAAGCAATAAGGGGCACTGGCCTTATTAGGTACATGGCCTTATTTGGGTCAGGTACCTTATACATCGGATAATATCCGTTCACAATCCGATGTCCACAGGTAGGTACAGGCAAAATCACCTTTCAATGCTATTTGATAGGGAGAGGTGATAAAATTACCTGCACCTGTGGACATCGGATTGTGAACAGGATATATGTTTTCTATTCCTTTGCATTCGCATATCCAAACCTATGCTGACGTTACTCAGTTGTTATTTGAATTCGATCCTTCGGATCCTCAACAAGCTGAACGGCTACTTAACCAAGATTTGGAGTCTATATTTCGGTTTTCTAATGAGCATAATCTGAAAATTAATTGCGAAAAGACTAAAGCTTTGCTGTTCTCTTCAGAGAAACAGCGAAACAATCTCCTGAATTTCCTTAATGTGCATATTCGCGTTCACGAAATACAGTTCTCTAATTACACTAGAAACTTAGGCTTATATGTATAGGTATAAAGTATAGAACGTCTCAATTATCTCGAAAACGGCTTTAAAAGACTACTGTAATATAGCCGATAATATGGTAGTATTTACATGGTTGTCAGATCTTTCGTTTTTCGGGAAATATCAGAAACTTTGTTTTTTCAAACGGATCATCCTGTATATTATGACATTTCTAGATTCTGCAGAAAATAGGGGACTTGCAAGTGAACTAAAATTTTCCAAATTTGTTTTAAATCGATAGTTTATACTGCACAATATTCATATGACCAGTTTTTATTTAACTGATACCGTCCTTCTTACACAAAAACAATACTAAATTTGAAATAGAAAATTTCCCGCCAAAACAATGCTTCCATGATGGCTACCTTTTTTGACGTCACGATTCTGTAAACAAACCTGTCAATAGGGAACTTGCAAGTAAAAAACAAAAGCAGTCCTCTACAATATTCTTCATCCATCGCGACAATTTTCACACAAAGCCAACTTTAACACACTCGAATAACACAAAAATAGCACTGCGTCAGCAGGAGTTCGTTAACTGCATATTTGTTGTTTACAAAATCTTAACGTCACAAGCGCTGTCATATTGAGATTTTGTGTTTTCGCGCCAAAGTTTTTGATTTGAATTTCAATAATTTTTTTTCGTACAATGAATAAATTAAAATGGGAAAAAAGAAAACTATGTATCTAATAACTGATCACTAGAAGTATTTTTAAAAAAAATAATTTGAGAAATATGAAAATTCCCTATTCTAGACATATTTAATGTACAATGCCATATACCTATCTTCAACTGTTTCGGAGTTATTGACAGTTGAAAATAGATTTGTTAAATCTAAACGGTTGATTTTACAGCAAAACCGATCATATAATTATTATCTTAATTTTTCATAAACTATCATTTGACACCAACTTTAATCTATGATTAAAAAGTCCGGTTAAATTTAATCTCCGGTTAAATTTAATCTCCGGTTGAATTCATAGTTGGTGTAAAATGATAGGTTATGAAAAGCTACAGACGAGAATGTAAAATAGGTTTCGCTGTAAAATTAGCCGTTTAGGTTTCACAGCCTGTCGAAGTTGCGTAGAAGTCCATTTTCAACTATCAATATTTCCGAAACAGTCAAAGATATGACATTGTATGTACATAAAATATGTCTAGAATTCTCTGCATAACCCATAAATATCGTAATATGCAGGGTGGTCTATTTGAAAAAACAAAGTTTCTGATGCCGATTTGCTGAAAAACGAAAAATCTGACAGTCGGTTATATTACAATACTCTTTCAAACCAAAACTCATAAAAATCGTGCGAGCCATTTTCGAGATAATTGACACGTTCCATATTTAAAACTCACTCTGTATACGAATGGCAAAAAAGTCACGCATAATATTTTCTAACTTTTTAGTTATCTACCTAGTATACGAAAAAGTGACCTCAATGAAAGTTGCTCAGTAAGTTATTTCCCACATTTCTACCTAGAGGAATTGTTTCTGTCACTTCTGGTTTGTTTGCTATCCAGACCAACTTTGTTTTTTCAAATGAAACACCCTGTACGTGATTGCATATTTGGATTCTACGTAAAATTCTGAGCAGATTCCATGTGATTTTACCCTATACCTGACTTTAACTATTTTGGAAATATTGACAGTCGAAAATTGACTCTTTCGCAACTTTGACAGACTGTAAAACCTAAACTGATCTTACATTCTTGTGTTAGATTTTCATTATCATTCGACAACAACATTGAATTTAATCTCTGGTTAAATTCAAAGTTGGTGTCAAATGATAGTTCATGAAATAAAATCTAATAATGTAAGATCGGTTTTCCTCTAAAATTAACCGTACACATACAGGGTGTTTCATTTGAAAAAACAAAGTTGGTCTGGATAGAAAACAAACCAGAAGTGACAGAAACAATTCGTCTAAGTAGAAATGTGGAAAATAATTTACTGAGCAACTTTCATCAAAGTAACAGGTAATATGCGCGACTTTTTTGCCACTCGGTAGATAACTTGAAATTTCACAAACATGTTCAAACACTGTTACAAAAAAGCTATGTAAAAATGAAGTTACTCTATCCAAATAGATTTATTTTGAACTTTAAAACCAGAAAAAAACTGTGTGAATCTCTTTATCATGTCGGTGTATAGCTATTGTTATATGTGTGTATTAAACCCGTATTACATCTGTGCATTTTTCCGTGTATTTCTTCATGTAGTTCAGGGTGACAACCGAAAAACTTCAAACGCAACATGCAACATAAATCAGCATTATGAAAAACAATAGTATATTACAATCCGAGACGGGAAATTAGCTATTAAGGACTGTTCAGAGTAGAAGCGACGAGCGTCGCGTTGCGATAGCGATGCGACAAGCGACGCGTCGACGGTTAAATAACCTAATGTTATGAAATCCAAGCATTCAGAGTGAGAGCGACCAGCGCGTTGCGATGGCTTTCAGCGACAGCGACGGAAACAAATCGAATTAATTTTTTGTGGCGTAGCAGCGACCAGACGTTAAAATGAGTTCCACTGAGGCGGATGTTGCCGAAATATTGATTTCAGAAATTCAGTCAAGACCCCCGCTATGGAATACAAAGTTGCCTTCGTATAAAAATAAAAATTTTAGAAATAGGCTCTATTCTGAAGTGGGAGTGATATTAGGAATATCGAGTGAGTTTTTTTTTATGGTAAAAAACACGATGTATGGTATGTCCAGTAACAAAAACAAACGAACTGCCCAAACTGCTCTTGTAGGAGCCATTTTATGAACTGAAAATAAACGTGTTATTGAATATTCGACGCGTCGCAGACGCGAATGCAGCGCTCCCACTCTGAAACACCATCGCGTCGTTCGTCGCAATGCTATCGCGACGCGACGCTCGTCGCTCCTACTTTGAACTGTCCTTTACTGTCGAGAGATTTTATAGTTTTTCGAGACGCGTAGCGTCGAGATAAACTATATCTCGAGACAGTAATAATTAAATTTCCTGTCGAGCATAGTATACTATTTTATTTTTAACCATAATTTTTGCCAATTTAAATTAGAAATGAAATTGAATGTGAACGTAGCTTCATGCTATTTGGTTAAATTTTATGTCATTGTCATCAATTCTGAAAAAAACTTGACAAATACCTGCCACATAAATATGAAATGAGGACGGGAAGTGGAGCAGGAAAATGGAGAGACAGTAAAGTGACATTTTGAAATTTTTAAAAAGTCTGTAATGTCAACATTACATATATGGTTAAAAATAAAATAATTTTGGCACCCTGAACTACATGAAGAAATACATGAAAAAATACACATAAAGCCTGTTTTTTTTAAAGATAAAAGTCAAAATGACATTATGTTGGCAATACAATGTAAAATTGTCACGCTTTCAAATTTCTTATGTAGAAAAGGCTTGTATTGCTAACATAGTTACTGAATTTTTGACTTGGGGAATTATCTTTAAAAAAAAAAACAGACTATGTAATACGGGCTTTATGCATTTTTAGAAGTAGTTACTAAAAATAGAATACAGTATGTCCAAAATACATGTTGTAGATTCAATTTAATAGTATATTACAATCCGAGACGGGAAATGCTTTCCCGTCCTCATTTTCCGTCTTGAGACAGGTAATAGACCAGGAAAATGAAAAGACAGAAATGTGACATTTTCAAAAAAAGTCAGTAATGACAACATTTCATATATGGTTAAAAATAAACTTATGAAAATTTGTCTCTGAATCAAGTAATATTAGACAAATTGGCTGATTGAGATGTAATGATATGTATAAATTTTATATTATTGTATTTCTTGGAAAATTGCTGGATGTTAAATTATACAATAGGCTTGATCCGAGATTCAAGAACTGTACCATCAAAAAGCTTCAAGCTAAGATATTCCTGCTTGGTATTTGATTACTAGTTGAGTACTTTAATTTATTGATACAAAGATATACAAATCTAGCATTGATAGCTTTGTTCTTGGCTTTGTTATTTTGTAATTAGGATTGCTTTCCTTTGTGATCTTCGGGATGTAATTGGTTAAGTGGAAGAATGGCCCTATGTTTTTATCTACGCCAGTGAGTTAAGAAGCTCTTAACTCACGCATTTCGAGTGAGTTAAGAGCTTCTTAACTCACGCATTTTCATTACCGCACCCAGTGAGTTAAGAAGCTCTTAACTCACGCATTTCGAGTGAGTTTTGAGCTTCTTAACTCACGCATTTTCATTACCGCACTCTTTCTTAGGTTTTTAAAACTATAGTGACATCAATATTATTTACTATCAAATTGATATGAAACCTTGCACGGTGTTATCGTGTTTTCATGGTAATTTGGTCAAGTTTATATTGTTATTTGAACAAAAGGTATTGAGGTGATTCAGGTAGCTGGTTTTTACAATAGGTAATACAATTATTATTGAAATTAATTTTTTTTGTGTTTTTAAAGTTGAGAGCGTATGGCGTAAATAAAATATTGTACAATACACGTGGGTTAACCCTCATTAAGATACTTGTGTAGTTACACAACTCGTGCTACGCACTCGTTGTGCAACTTCCACACGCGTATCTTAATGATGCTGTTAACTCACTTGTATCGTAAATATCTATTAAATCACTGAGGTGATAAACGTCTACTTACTTTTATTGTTATGCAGTTATGTTCAATAATGCCATTTTTAAACGTCAAAATGGGATAAAAAAATTAAAACCAAAAAAATCAACTGGAGCAGATGGTATACCCTCTTATATTTATAAGGGTTACCAGGACTTGCTAGTAAGGCCGCTAGCATTTATTTTCAACTTGGCTATCGAGCAAAACACCTTTCCAGATATTTTAAATATGGGAGTAATTACCACCACGTACAAAAGTGGTAGCAAAGCTGAGATAAAGAAATTATCGCCCAATTGCAATTATCAATTGCATTGCTAAAATATTTGAGAGTGTTCTTTATTATAAAATTTATGAGTTTGTCAGTGGCAGAATATCTAAATATCAGCATGGCTTCATGTCTGGAAGATCTACAGTCACTAATCTTTGTGTATTTGCCGAACATGCATTTGAAGCTCTTAATCAAAAGAAACAACTGGATGTAATATAACTGACTGCGCAAAGGCGTTTGATAAAGTGAATCATTGCGTACTGCTAAGTAAGCTGATGGACTTGGGCTTGTGCCAAAACGCTCTTGCCTTTATGAAATCTTACTTGCTTGAGAAGCCTTAGGTTGTTAAAGTAGGAAAGGCCAAATCCGAATCATTTATGTCCACTTCGGGTATCTCCCAAGGCAGTAACTTGGGGCCACTACTTTTCGCGATTTTTATTAATGACCTGCTGAACAGTGTGGGGTCGTCTATTGGCCTACTATATGTGGACGATTTTAAATTGTTTAGAACGATAGATGATGGACAGATTGTATTGAGTTGCAATCTGATCTTGACCCTGTTGTATATTGGCTTGGAGTAAACAAAATGAGCCTTAACATCAGCAAGTGTGCGGTGGTCACTTATAAAAGAAAAATTGATTACATCAGAGATGATTATTTCGTAAGTGGGATCGCTTTAGGCAGAAAATCAGAGATTATAGACTTGGGAGTTATATTTCATCAGAGCTTGAAATTTATAAATCATTATTATACCATTGCTGCCAAAGCCTATAAGGCTCTCGGCTTTGTGATACGCAATAGCAAGAATTTTCAGATCTCGACTATTGTCAGGCTCTATTTTATAATACTTATGTGAGGCCACATTTGGAATATGCATCAAATATATGGTTACTTACTGCATATGTTCATATACATCATATTGAAAAAGTACAAAAACGTTTTCTTAGATGTTTGTATGTGAGGAAAAATAATGCATACCCATATATGGTCTCATACAGGTTGTTGCTTCAAACTTTCGATTTTTCTACTTTAGTTGAGAGAAGGAATATACAGGGCGTGACGTTCATTTATTTTGTTAATAATAGTATTAAGTATAATAACTGTGATCTTATCAACTATATATATATATATATATATAGAAAATATTTGGTTTGATTTTCTTGTTGAGGTTTTGTCTTAGATGGCGCCACGATCAAATTTCGACCGTTGTACTATATATATATATATGTATATTAGAGAACCTAAGGTACAATTAAGGATTTTACATAGAGATTTATTTATTGTTATAAACACGTTATCCCCAATTAGTAAAATGTTAGCTATTTGTAAAGAAATATTAAGGAGGCGTGATTTGGGCATTTTTAATGTCAAGGAAAGCTCCTTGAAAAAGTTATTGCGCTCATCCTAGAATTTGTGGATGTATTTCTTCTGGATCCTTTTTCTCTCTAAGATATGCGTTTGTAGTTTCTAGTTTGTAGTTTGTAGGGACTTTGCTTGTAATCACCCAGGGTGTTTGCAGGGAGTTATCAATGGCTACGTTCACCAGAACCAAAACGGATTGTAAATAGTTTACAAATACCAACAGAATATGTTGGGTAAACTCTTGGTTCTGCTGAACGATTCAACTTTTCAATGATAAAACGTCACCTTCTGAATGACAGGTCACCACACAAAACACATCGTTGAAAATTATAAACACTCTAAAATTATGCTTGCAAAAATGGCGACCGTTTGCAAAACATGTTTGGTACCTATTCACACAAATTCAACGTAGCTTTCAGCAGAACAATCGCAAACCGTTTACCAACGTTTGTATCTGGTCAACGCGTCCAATAAATAAATAAATAACTGTAGGCTTCCGAGATGCCAATTTTCAACTCTTGCTGGCCGGCGTAGCGAATTTTCTAGTGTTCTTCTGTCAGAGCTCTGTTCTTTATATAAGTTATAATGGATTGTGATCTGACGAATCTTCTAGTGTTTTAATTTGGATGTCTACTGTGACATTTCAGAGAAGAGAACAGCTATGTATTTTATTTGCAACCATATATGTAATCTCGACATTACTGACTTTTTAAAAATTTGAAAGTGACACTTTACCTGTGTCACTTCCCTCTTCGATTTCCTTCACCGATTTCCCTATTCGACTTTCCTCACCGATTTCCCTCACTCTAATTTATTTACCTTTGCTGGCAACAATGAGAACATGTCAGGTAAAAACGTCAAAACAGGTGAATGACATATTTTGGCATGTTTGTTTTATTTTTTTAATATTAAAAAAATTGAATGACTAATCATAATTAATGGTGTGCTTGCAAATAAAATAGTATACAAACCTCGAAGGAAAGTTTTCATTTCTGTCTCGAGATTAATAGTCAATCTCGACGCTTCGCGTCTCGATTGACTATATAAATCTCTCGACAGTAATGAAACACTTCCCTACTCGATATGTAATATACTATTAACCCATCTTCATTTTGGCGAAGTGTACTGGAGTTCCAGGCTGGAAACTTGCAGTACCTACTTGATGATGGCGATCCTTCTTTGAAGATGGTTTTGCTTCGCAGAAGTCGACTGGAATCCATAATCAGTGCCTTGAGGACTCTTCTTAGCGGCATCCGCAAAGTATGCCTTGGGGTTTGATGGTAGCATTGGTAGCTGTCTATGTTTGTGGATTTGACAAGAACGTCCTTGGACCTTTGTAGACACATCTCCGTCATTTCATGGCTTTATTTGGCGTGTTTAGTTTGTCGATTGTTCATTTTTTCATTCACTTGCACGCCATCAAAGGCCAGTGAAGTAACTAACCTCCGGACAGGAGGGTGAAGCAGGCTCTTTCATCTTCGTGGAGATTCTAGCGCTAGGGGCTTCTGTACTGGGGTCCGTTTGTTCCATAGAGTTCAGCTCACTCTAAATTGGTAAATAAACTTCTAGGGTTTTTTTCATTCTTGAAGTGATTTCGGGGTTTTTCTTTTTTATCTCTACTAGTTTGGTACTTGTTTGTTGTAACCATTCTAATATGGAAGGAAACTACTCATCCAGCATCCAGTTTTGTTATGTCAGTTTGGTAATTTTGTGCTGTACAGTCACAGATTCGTTGTTTTCATTTTTATGATTTTTATGAGGTTACGTTATGCTGCCGTTTTCGCGAGAAAAATCACTGTTTTTTTTCCGGGAGTGTTTAGAAAAATAAAGGTAGCTTCTTAAGATACCACACTGTGGAAAGAATCTATAGTAAATGGGAAATTACATAGGGTAGTTATTGGAAATCCTTTTCCTAATAAAAATGCCGTTTTTCTGTTTTGTGACTCGAAATCTATCACTCTGTAAGTGTGAAAACATGCAGTTTCCGCCAGTATAATATACGCCTGAAAGTAAATAATGACTACGTTTATTCCACACGTTGTATCCGGATACCAAAAGAATTAAAGATTATTAATCCATATTCGTTTATTTCACAACTATTAAATGGATCAAGATTAATGCTAATCTTTTCTTAAGCTTTGTTAAAAACCCCCCAAATATTACTAATTTCCGCTTATTTGGTTTCATAAAGAAAAATAGTTTATTCACGACTGACATATAATGTAAGTATTATCATTGTGATTTTGGCAGAATAATGCCATATATTATTCCCGCAGGGATTAATAGTCATTATTCCCGTTTGCACACCAATCACAAAATTTCTCAATATACCTGAACACACTCAAAAGTGTCATTGTCAAACGCGTAGTGCTTGTGTATTTGTATTGAGATGGACGAACAAAGTGCGTTTTTGGAAAGGAAATTTTAAATAAATTAATTTGTGGTAAATAAAGTAGAGTATACTACTCGCAATAATGGCTATTATTCCCTCGGAATAATAGCTATCATTATTGACTCGTGGTATAATCTACTATTATCCACGACTATTTAGTAATAGACACATTATGCTTGTGATAGTAACTACATAATGCAACTCATATTACACACCTGTGGAATATGAATCTCATATTCCACACCCGTGGAAAACAAATTTCTATACGTATTCTACATATAACATGAAAAAAATGAAATAGAAGCAGCCAATAAAATTTTGCACCAAATCAATCCAAATTTTAGCAGTATTTCGAATGCAGATTCACGTCCAACTACGTCTGCGAATGACGTCAGCAATTTTGCTATTGATAATTCATCGATTACCAATGAAAGCACCGATATTAATATTGGAACTAGAAGTAAACCTGCAATCATGAATTTTACTTAGCTTACGTACAGGATGATCTATTATAAATGTCACCCCCTTTTAACTTTTTCATTTAACGTTTTTGACAAGTGTCAAATACAAAAGTTTTGAGAAATTGTCAAAAGTTTTCAGCTAAGTCAGTTTTAAGCATACAGGGTGCGTCAAAAAAGTGTAGCAGAGCGAAGTTATATTTTTTTAAATGGAAGTCCATGTATATTGTGCGCTTATTTATTAGTTCCCTAACCGTCTTTTGAACGATAACCTAATTTTAACGATATACGGTTCGATATGTTTATCTCTTGAGTTCCCTTCAATAGTTATAGGTAAAAACGCAAAAATCCTTTTTTAGGTCTTCCCTTTTTTTTTAACAATAATAATAACTTAAAACTTAAGACATGATTTATTATAATACTTCCTCTTGTAAATTAATGAATAACATTTGTACATTAAACTGTTATCATGTTTTGCTCTACAACTATTGAAGATAAACATATCAAACCGTATATCGTTGAAATCAGGTTTAAAGATGATGATGAAAAAAAGTTTTAATTAACAATTAAAAGGTAAACATTTTCTTTTCTCACACCAGTTTTTCATCAAAAAATATCCAAATAACATCAATCCTCAAAAAAATTACAAATGACAAATGTGATTTTTTCTTGAAGTTAGCAACAAACTTCTTAAATCCTAGATTAAGGTGTTTATTTCAGGATTATTAATCCCCATTCCTAATCCAATCCGTTTATTTCATGCGTTGTATCTGGATACAACGCATGAAATAAACGTAGTAAATATATCAACCCTCAAAAAAATTACAAATGACAAATATAATTTTTTCTTGAAGTCAGCAACAAACTTTTTAAATCTGAGATTTAAGGTGTTTATTTCACATTTGAGATAATCCATTTTAAGTCCAATCCTACAAATTTGGAGGATTGAATTAAGTACTCCGATCCGGATAAACTTTCTAATCCTGGGTGTTTATTTAAGGATTATTATTATTAATAATTAATAATAATAATAATAATAATAATAATAATAATAATAATAATAATAATAATAAATAATAATAATAATAATTAATCCAATTCACTCAGTATCCGGATACAACGCGTGAAATAAACGTAGTCAATCACGGATTGTAGGGCTATTTCAAGGCATTAAAGTTATTAGGTAAGGAACATTAATAAGATAAAAATTCTGTAACAAAGGCAAGGTATGTAAATTTATTGAATCGAACCTTTTTCAAGATCTACTAATAAGCACATAAAATCGTAAGAAATTCAATTATTCCCAAGAAAATGTAAATGATCTAAAAATAGCAGGTCTATAATATTCTCATGTCAGTGCATAACATAAAACAAATAGACAAGGAGCGCCTCCTATGCTGCGCCTGTGACGTCATGAAAACGTCAACACCCTGGCATTTATGTATAAAAAAACCATGACAGAGTTAATGCCTTGTACTAATTTATTAGAAAAATAAACTTGCTGCTTGAGAATGACGATGTGATGTGATGGAAAAAAGGACATAACTTTTTTTCTTAATTCCACTGGAATCATTTTTAGGGACATCCTGTATAAAGTTCAAAATTATGATTAATTGACTCTGGCATTTGGCAATGATTCAAGTGAAACAGATAAATTTAATTAAAACGGTAACCACACGAGTACTTAGTAAGAAGCTTTACTGCACTTGCAATATGCAACATTTTTCCTACAACGGTTTGATTATAAAAGTCCATACTGACTGCTGGACAATTAGTGAGGCAAGAGATTTTTTATGTTGATATTTTTTCAGTCTCTCAATTATAGAGAATAAAACGGGGATTTATCGACATTTTCAATATTCCTCTTCATTGATGAAATTTCGATGTTTTCCTGAAACACTAACAAAAGAAGGAAATAGGTACCTTAAATAAAATAAGTTTTTTTTTATTCATAAAAAGGACACAAATGTATCATTGTTACAGACACAATTGCCTGTGAAAAATGCGCTTGACCATTTTAAAGCTATTTACATTTTTCCCATGACCCATCATGGGGTACCAGGTTACCCAAAAATTGAATGTTTAACGAATAATATGCACACCAAATGTTCACAAGCCAAACGTACTTCATGATCACGTCCACCAATAAAATATTGAAGGAATTACCGGCAATAGAAAAATATTGGGTAGGTACTTGAGGAAGGTACTATCACTCCAGATGGCCACCAAATTATTATTTGAGAGTGTTGACCAGATGCCTCATGCAATAAATTTTTTCTTCCTAAAGGATTTTTTTTTCATCTGTTGTAAGTGTGAAATAGGAAATCCCCATAAAAATAACTTATTCAATAACAAGAGAGAAGGTAGGTACCTTCTTGAATATTTTTATATCTCATACAATAATAAATTATTTTTTTCTTGTCTAAGGATTAAGGATGTTTCTATTTTTTCATTTTTGTTGTGGTAGCTACCTACTATTGTTTATTATACCTAAAATAGTGTAAACGCAAATGGGAAATTCCCAAAAAATAATTTATTCAACACCAAACACCACACAATAATTCTTAAATATTTATGGTAATTACAATGTTTAAGTAGTACCGCCTTATTGTGTTGTAGTGTATTGTACCCTAACAATAAAATTAGGGGATTGTAAATTATAAATATATATACGGAAATCCCCAAAATATATTGGCCAAACATTCTGCGTAATACATTTTAAATAAAATTTTAATATTCATTAGAACCATAGGCTAAATAATTTCATGGTTACCAACGCGAGTGTGGAGTTTGAACTTCCATCTACCTACCTAAAAAATAAGTCGTTAACAGTGACATAATGACAAATGAAAAAGAGGAGCGGCTTTTAGTATCCTTTTGTGTAATTGGATATCGTTTTAACTTTATATAACGATCACCCGCAGAGATGTGAGTTCTCGAAAATGGTACAGCCGTGAAGAATCAACCTTTTTTTTTAATTTGCTGGAGGTCGAAATGGTTTTTTTAAAATTTAAAGTGACATAACAGCGGTAAAAGCCAACCATCCAAAATAACTTTTTTAATTATTCCAAGAATGTACTTATTGCTTCTATTTTTTTTCCTAAAATAGCTTGCGGAAAGTGCCACGTTATAGAACGCTTATGGGGTCCCCTATAGTAGGGGATAAATTAAGTGTTGTTATCATAGCGTGCTATATAGAAACATCGCCGACGTATTCAGATACTTGCGGATGGTTTAAAAGTTTAAATTTATCGGTCACACCGCGGAAATATTGATTCACCTACGAGAATACGAAAAAGTGCACTTTTTCGCACACTTATTTTATTGGTGCTGAAAGTGGTTCTTTTTAGGTATGGAAACGAAATAAATAATCTTGGAAATTTAATAATACTGATGTGGCTATTCAAAGACCAAGTTGTCTTCAACATTAATAGCAATAACAACACCATGATGAATCAGCTATTTCTGCCCTTAAATTTGTCTTCGAAATATGCAAGATCTTCACATATTTCTTGAACTTTTTCAGATGAGTAGGTTCCTACCATTTTTAGATATGTCATTTCTCGTCTCGGGCATCAGAACTATGTGATAGTAGAAATATCGGCTGCCCTCTAAACGATTCTTGAGATTTCGCTATCCGAATCACTGAAATCCATGTTCTGGAGTATGTCCTGAAACTGACGACTTATATAAAGATGTTTATCCCATTTTGACGTTTAAAAATGACATTATTGAACGCATAACAATAAAGGTAAGTAGACGTTTATCACCTCAGTGATTTAAAAACATTTTAACTCACTCTCGGCATTTTAAGTCACTCTGCCCAACTAAAAATCTGAAACCTCAGTGATTTAATAGTTATTTATACACCAAGTGAGTTAAATGAATGTTTATTCATGAGAAGAAAGTTTAACCCACGAGCCCTAGCGAGTGGGTTAATCTTCTTCGAATGAATAAACATTTTAACTCACGTGATGTATACAAAATTTTATCCCATTTTGATGGACATTTAAAAAATTAGGTACTCAATAAGAATCAAATTATAAAAAAAATTCATTCAGCGAGCGCTAATGTCTAATACCTACTGAAACTGGTAGTTGCTAGGGTATAGCTAGTTGTTTGTTTGTATTTGTAGCAGATTTTTGTACTGGCAGAGTGACTTAAAAGACCGAGAGTGAGTTAAAAATATTTTAAGTCACTCAGGTGATAAACGTCTACTTACCTCTGTTATTATGCGTTCAATAATGTCATTTTTAAACGTCAAAATGGGATAAAATATTTTTAACTCACTCTCGGCATTTTTCCTTGTACTTTATTTTTTAAATTTCCACAAAATGGGATAAAATTTTCTATACCTACATCACGTGAGTTAAAATGTTTATTCATTCGAAGAAAATTAACCCACTTGGTGGGTTAAACTTTCTTCTCATGAATAAACATTCATTTAACTCACTTGGTGTATAAATAACTATTATATGTTGCTGTCTTTTCATTTTCCGAATAAAAAAATAGGAAAATAATTTTTATTTCTGGTTATTAAAAAGGATAACAGTATCTGAATTCCACCCTCCATGTCTTTTCAACATTTGTTTGTATCTTCGAGTGTCGTCTAAGAAAGAAACTGAGATTCTTCTCAAGCAATCGTCTGTATAACTGGCATGTTCCGAGCTTCAAAAAATCAGCAATTTTTTTTTTGATATAGCGGCGAATGTATTAATACCGATTGGCTGGCACGAACTTTTGTTGTTTTTCTAGTACAAAAAAAATTAAAGTGTTGGTATTACAACTGCGATTATCTCCTTACCCGAATAAAGCCGTCTTTTCTGTAATTTTATCACTGAAAAAAAAATCGTTCATAATATTGACGAATGGCAATTGTTATTTTTTTGTCATTAATTAAATGAAATATTCCATCAATCCAATTGAACAGTGTTCATAGCCCAATTACTTCGTTCCTTAATGTAACGAATTTATGTTCATTAATATCATAAAATCTATGCATTTTTATTTTCCATTGTTTGAACGTACACTTTCATCAGTATAAAGAACTTTCTTTGAAGACCAATGATTCTATTCCTTGATTTTGGAAATAATCGTTCATAAACCACATTCATTGGACTGATGATTATTAATTCTTATCCCAAAAAAATTGTTCATCATGCCTATGGAAATGTCTTCATTGTGTCAATGAAGATACATCGAATCAATGACCAAGAGTTCATTTATTAATGAATATGTTTCATCAGCTTGAAGTATGTGTTAGTGATTTGATGAACGTGCAAAACTAACGAACTTAACTCATTAAATTAATGAATTTTATAGCTTTAATATAGACCTATTCGTCATGCTAACGCATAGAATTCATTAAACACACCCGCACTTTATTTTATCGACAGTCGACAGTATATCGTAAATTATCTGGAAATTATATTTTGTGTTGGTGTTAAATTCAACTATTTTTGGGAGAAATTCGGTATTCAGGTATTCATTGAGTGGAATAACTTATTTATCTATAGTGTACAGAAAACATTGCACAACGTAGGACACTACCCGGGAGCCATCTGTCAGCGAATGGAACCGTTGACGCAGAAATCCAACATTGCTTCAAGTGTCCTAGCGCGGCATTCGGGCGACTTCTAGAGAGAGTTCAGTGGCGTGCCGGATGGGCCCGCAGGGCCCGCGGTGCGGGAGGGCCCCGGGATATTTGGGGCCCCCAAATTAAACAAGGTATTCTTCTCACACAAAATATTTTTCCACTTATGTCAGTTCGAGTGTCAGTTAAAGAAAATCTTCAAAAAAATCGAAGATTTCTCCATTTTTGCAACCATCAGATGCATTGGAAATGATAGTGATAGCGTAAAATCTTAAAACATAACTTTATATAAAATCGTTTAATTTTTACTTCACCCCAGACTCCAGCCAAACTCCAAATTGAAATTAATAAAAAATGTCCTTAGGTCGACCATGTCTCAAACTCGTCTAAGTTCTTTAGCTCTCATCTCAATAGAGCACGAAAGAGCTAAAGATGTAAATATTGATGAACTAGTTGATCATTATTTATCCTGTCGTTCTACTAGGCCGAATTCAGAAGTAACGCACAGGGTGCGAGTGCGATATTTTATGGATGTGCCTGAATTGACAATTGGCTATTGGGCCCATAGCACCGTCTAGCATTTTTGAACAGCTAGAACGTCGCACCGGTGTAACACTCACACTGGGTGTGTCATTCCTGAACTCGCCCCTAGTCGACACAAAAAATGCTAGTCTTTACCACCAAAGTAATTAGAGAAAATGGTTTTATTACACTTTTCTCTATTATTTTTTATAGTTTTAGTTTTGCTTGAACCAGAGTTTGATTATTATTTTTTAATTTTCACAATTTTTTTCATAGTTTTTATATCTGTTTTTTTTTTTACCAGAGTAGTACTTATTTTTTATTTCATGTTATGATCTTTGATAAATTTTTTTATGATATTTTTTGTTTTCTTTTATTTTTACCGAAAATGTTCGGGGCCCCCAAGGAAAATCTCGCGGCATGGCCCCCAAGAAACTCGGCACGCCCCTGGAGAGTCTGCAACAATTACATCAACGCTGAGATCAAACTTTGCGTCTACAATGCAGTTGTAATACCAACACTTACATATGGATGAGAAACATGGACCACCTACAGAACAGACACATAAAAAGCCTAGTAAAATACCACCAGCGATGCCTAAGAAGGATCCGACGGATTAAATGGCAAGACCGACGAACAAACATTAGTGTTTTAGAGGAGTCCAACAAAACTAGCATGGAAGCCCTCATCTTCAAACACCAACTTAGCTTGACAGATCAGGTCACCTCGTTCGCATGCACGAAACACGTCTTCCACGACAGATTCTCTACAGTCAGCTGGAAGAGAGAAAACCGAACCAAAGGGGTAAAAAAAAAACGCTACAAAGATTTTCTAAAGGAAATTTTGGCAAAGTGCCGCATCGATACCAGCAACTGGGAGTCGAGGATAAATGATAGGCCCTCGTGGCGTCGAGTAGTCCACGACGGACCACAAACTTTTGAATAACAGCGACGCAGACACGAGACCGAAAAGAGGGACCGCAGGAACGAGCGAGAGATCAAAGCAAGAGACAATGTTGGGTGTGCCAAGACTGTAGAAGAGTGTGAGGCTCCAGAATTGGTTTTTATGGCCATCAGAAAACGCACAATCGACGAAGAATAGAATAAAAGAAAATCATACTCGGTATCGAGTGATTGCCTATGATGACGATTTTGATGATGATCATTCAACATACCTAACAAAAAGGGTTTTTTCACAGTTTAGCTCGGGTTAACTTGAACCCTTGAATATTTTTGTTCATACAACTGAGCCTAGGATAATGCATTCATATGCATTCAAAAGCAGGAAACCGCATACATTAGATTGAAAAATCGATTCATTAAGGCAATGTTATCTGTACATTATATTGAAGAAGTTATTTCACTCAGGCAACGAATTCCATACATCAAAATGATAGAATCCTTAAGGCAGGTTGACACGGGTAGTGATGCACGCTCGTGGGTCACACTTTCGTGGATCACGCGTCATGTCAACAGCAGAATCGTGGAAGAAATATGGAAACGAATTGATACGAAAGGCCCACGATCGTGGGCAAGCAAATCAAACCTGTTTGATATTTCACGAACCATTTTCATTTTTTAGTGGATTCAGTCGTGAAAAAGCAGTCAGCCATTGAACAAGAAACAAAATGTCTGGCGGAAATCTACGAATGAGCCACGCAGAAACGTTCTTTCTTTCTTTGACTTTCTGTACTGCAACTCCTGATGAACAAAATGCGCTGCTCCGGACCAGTCTCTGTTTTGAATCCATTCTCTCACCCACCACTGCGCTGTCTCCTTTTTTATAAATCCCTCTAGTACGATTGGTAAGTTGTGATACGAGATAGTGTCCTAATATTTCGCACACCACCTTTTACTATCGATGAAGCCATATTGAAGACTGGCACTTTTCTTCAGCAAAAGCGAAGCCATTTGCACGACTGAACAAAAAACTCCGTGTATTTAAACACCACAGGATGCCTTCACGAAACGATTGCGAGCAAGCGGAATTCACGAATCATTTTAAGCGTGACCCACGAGCGTGCTTCACTACCCATGTCAGCCCGCCTTTACTCTACGACAATGAATTCAACCGTTAAAACAATGAACCAAGAAACACTGAATCAATTTTCTCGGCTCATTGGACCAATGAACAAATCCGTTGAAGTAGCAACTTCCTTTTTTTCATCTATTTAACGAACATCATAATATTAAAAAATTCGTTCACCGGCTCAATATTAATGACGAGCTTCACTGGGTTAATGCACTCTTTCGTTATATTTGTGTACCTTTTTTTTCAGTGTAGGCATGGATTTTGTATACGCTGACGAAAGCGCACCGTAACACTGCCCTCCTCTCAAGGTTGATCGTCCCAATCAACTTCACGCCAGTGTTCCCAACCTCTCAGATTAATAATTCCCTTGATGGATCCCAAAAATTCCCTATTTTATATCTTTTAGAGTTAAAATTCCCTGCTTTCGGTCGCGTTCACCAATACTCAACATGTTGAATGATTAGTGAGCGGCTTTGTTCCAGCATGTGGAATACACAAGGTAGGACAGTTTTGATTGGCCTAGAGTTGATTTTCATCTGCTTTTAACAAAGCCGCTGACTAATCACTCAGCATGTTCAGTGCTGGTGAACGCGAGCAATGTTGCCAATAGGCCTTTTCGGAAACACTGATCCGATTAACCGGATCACCAGCTGATGTACTTTGTCTTTTTTCAATCGTGTTTCTTAAAGAAAGATAAAAAAACAAACAGTTGGTGATCGGGTTAGTCGGATCAGTGTTCCCGAAAAAGCCCGAGTACATCTAAATAAAGGCCAAATGACTTTACCTACCTATATCAAAAACAAAAATATCTTCTTTCTATTGTGTATGTAATAAAACAAAAAATTGAGTCGTTTGGATGGTTAAACGGATTACAAACAAATTGCAAAAATTAGGTATGAGCATTAAAATAAATACAACCGGGAACCCCCGAAACCGAACCTCGCTGCGTTCGGCTATGTCACTCCGCGCGCTCCGAGTAACTACCTACCCACTCCAGGCGTTCGAGTATAGCTTTTCGGCGTAGGTAGAGTGACATCGCTTACTCCACTCCAAATCCGTGCTGAACTTCTATCTTCATCGATGCCAAACTGCTATTTCTCAAAAATTCCCTCATTTCGACGATTTTATAAAAAAAAATCCCTTTTTCCGTTTGGGTGCCAAAATTCCCTAAAAAGGGAAAATTCCCTGCAGTTGGGAACACTGCTTCACGTCCATGATATTTCGTCAATCTGTCCAGATGTACAACTTTCATCTTACTCCTGGTGTTGCGCTGGACTCGATAAATCAAATTATTAATCCTCTTGATTATTCGGTAGGGTCCTTCCCATGCTGAAGACAATTTCGGGATACTCCTTTCTTTCTTGATGGATTATACAGCCACACCATATCACCTTCTTGAAATCCGGCTGAATTAACTTTCAAGTCGTATCTGGTCTTCATTCGGTCACTGACCAGCTAAATCCGCTCCCGAGCTAAATCATGTATCCCTGGAAGTCGTGTGCCCTTACTTCGTCTGCATAATCTCGAATTCCTTTTCGTTTTTCTTCAGGTATTCCATACATCAGATCGCAAGGTAACCTGAGTTCCCTTCCAAAAACGATTCTAGCTGGACTTTCACCTGTTGACTCGTGAACAGCTGCTCTGTAAGCCATCAGAAATAGAGGCAAATGTCCCAATCTCGCTGGTTCTTTGCGACCACTTTTGTCAGGTGTTCTTCTGATTCCTACGAATGCCCATGATCTCACAAATTTTCTTAAAGATGGCAGATTCGACGTTTCGTCCCGATCTGATTGCAACTCTAATGGCACACCATGACGCCTGAAAACTTCGTCAACTAACACCTGGGCAATAGTGATGGCTTCTTGATTGGGATTAGCGAGAACCATTTACTGAACTAATCCATGATATCCAAGATGTAAACCATTTTCTACGGCCAGAGAGTACCACTGAGCCCACAACGCCTTGTAAATCAAACTCTTGTTCGACACTTCCCTCCATTCTGGCCTACTCATCATTTTCTTTAGGATGTAGAATTTGCCCAGTGTTTTTCTCAGGCATATCGATTTTTTGATGATGCTTGCAGTCTTCTTTGCATGGCCGTCTAGACAGAGCGTCAGTATTTTCATGCAGTTTTCTTGGTCGATGTTCAAGGCTGGCGTCTCTAGATCTCCAAAAGCATTGGGAACGATCTCTAGATGGAGAGGACATCCTTAGTCTACAATCCCATTGCATATGTCCAAGCTTATGGCAGCGTTAACATTTTACTCGGTTTCTCGAAGTTGGTGTTTGTTTATGGAGTCGTTTTCCATTTGTCTAACTTTTAGTAATAGTTTCTTCATTTTTCTCCATAAAATTTCTCATAACCTTCTCGAAGCTTGTTTATCGGTTTATCCTTTGGGTCTTCAATGGACACTGCTCGTATTCTGGGTCGTGAGGCACCAAAGATTGCTTCCAGTTCTAATGCTCGGACAAGGGCTCCGCTACTTTGTCTGAACTTAGACATTCTCAGGTTTTCCTGGATCTTGAAATCTCTGAGACCATCAATGAACGCAGATACTGCCATCCATTCTTGCATGTCTTCCCCAGCTGCAGGAAACGCCAAACTCACTAGCCTTTTAATATCCGATTCGCATTCTTGTAAACTCTCGCCGGGTTTTTGAATTTTTGATTTCACTTGAGTTCTTGCCCGAAATGGTCTCCGAAGCGCAATTCTAACGTCTGACTTAAATGCTGGTAATTCTGTTGGTAGATTGAAGGAATGGACTGAAGATAGTCTAAGGCAGGTTCCCGTAGCGCCACTATCAGTGCTGTAGCTTTTTCTTGATCGTTCCATCCGTTAGTATTTGCAGCAGCTTCAAATTGTCGGATATACATAGTCCAGGACGCAGAACCGCAGAAAAATTGGTGGTTTTATCTTCATACTAGTAACTAGAGAATGCTCCAACACTAACTGCATTGATGAACTGTATTTCTAATTTATTCACCTTATTTTCAAGTGCTTGAACTTGGTCCTCAACTTCTTGTCTTAATTGCTGAACATCGGCTTTGACCTCAGCTTTTACTTCCTGAGCGTCGTTCTTAAATTCTTGCACATCGTCTTTAACTTGTTGAACATCGTCTTTTACTTCCTCAATCTTTTGTCCTAGGTTAGCAACAGTTCCTTGTATGGTTTGACATATTTTCTGCAGTTTTCCAAGGTCTTCTTGCCGTTCTTGTTGTCGCCTATGTTCTGCTTCTTGTTTTTCTTTTTGTCGCCTGGCCTCTTCATCTTGTTTTTCTTGTTGTCGTTTAGCTTCTTCTTTTTGTCCTTAGAGCAGGTAAAGGTAAAGAGGAGTAGTATAGTCCGACAATAGTTATTTGTTTTACTAGGCAGAAAAGTACAAGATTTAATGCCGCGGCTGGTGTTTCATAGCCGAGGCATAGCCGAGGCTAGGAAATTTTTTTCTCCGAATGTTCAAATTCACACATGGACATCTTTTTTATATTTATTTCATTCATTATTATTATCCAAATAATTAAATTATTTTGACAATTGTCATTGTCACCATCAATTTCAAATACCAAATTGAGTGAAATTATTACCTGGAATGTTGTGACACTGTCACTTTTAATGCCTAGGCAGTAAAAGTCCACTTTTACTGCCTAGGCAGTAAAAATACAACTTTTGATCCTGTCAAGTGTCATTAAAAGGCTGCTTTTACTGTCATTCGGAGAAAAATACCATTCTAAAGTCACGTGATATTGGTGGCAAAAAACGTATGTCCATTGATTATGTCGATGCTATCACCTACAAAAAGGTACTGGTGGTTAATTACTATTGAATTTTAAGATATGTTCCCACTAGCATGTTACAAACGCCTTTCTGAAGTAGTATTGACCAATCAGATATTAATTTTAGTACTTGCAATTGTTGCGAGACTCACTTTTGTCGCATCTGCTGTCCGTTGTAATACATTCTGAACTTGAATTGGGTACCTTTTTTCTATTTGCTTCTTTTCGAGTTGGAAAAAGGTTAACATAGTCAAAATTATTAGCTGTGTTTTTTCGTTGTATCATTTTCGAAAATAACTTTGACAAACTAATTGATGACAGTGACGGATTCTATTTCAGGTAAGAATATTATGAGCAATAATTAGACACCAATTTTTTTGTCAATATTGCTATCACCGCTGTTTGAGATGTATTCAACAAGGATAGAGAAAAATCACGTGACTAACATGGGGTTGGAAAATGAAGCCGTTTTTTTTTCAGATATTTTGGCACCAAAAAAATGGCAGTATAGGCAATTCAATGCTTTACCTGTATTTTGGTGCCAAACACCTTTTTGTGTCTGGAAAATCAATAGTTTTCGAAATAATTGGTGAAATATTTTTGGGCTTTTCTTATAAATCATCCTGTATTCCATAAACTAAAAGGAATTTGGTAATACTGGGCATCAAAACTTTTTTCTAATTTAACCGATCTTGTAACTTTAACCGTTTCAAATATAGCAATAGTGGTAGCACTTAAAATATACACTCTGTATATCCGTAATCCATTCTTATAAAATCCACAATAAACGCTATTATTTCTTTGCCCGAATAAAGCAGTCTTTTCTGGAATTTTAGGCATGGATTCTGTATACGCTGGCGAAAGCGCACCGTAACAATATCATTTGTTGTTAAATTGCAGAGCTCTGCTATTCTAGAAGCTCCAGCTAAGACCAAAAATTGGGACCACTTTCATCAAGAGATAATTTAAATCTGGAGCATTTTCTAAAAAATCTGTATATTTTCCATCAAAAGAATTTTCGGGTTCGTTAGTGTCATTCTGGCGTTTATAAAATGCAATCAACTTTTTGAATATAGAGATGTCTGCTATATCCTCATTTTTAATTCATTTAACTTTTCATAAAAAAAAAGTTAACATTAGGTCCTTAATGCAAAGTCGATTATGTGACTTTATTTTGAAAAATATCTAGATCAACAGCCAATGTCTTGTTAGGCTTTTTTAGTCAGCCCTTCTTCCTTTACTCTTTAAATTCAATTGTCGGAATTTGGTCGCATACTTTCTCATACTTTGATTTTGATTTCTCAGGCAGCAGACTTGCTGCAGTAGTAGCAGCCCGAGCCGCTCCCGAAATCTTCGGATTCATTTGCCTGGACGCGTTTTCGAAAATTATTTTTGATTTTTTGACTCTTAAACTACATACATCCTCGTTGTTCTAAATATTAAAAGTTTCTGCCTATATGTTATTCATAACTGCAATATTCGCCCTCGGCAAGTCAGTTTTAGATCCCCATATGGGTCTGGACATCCCAGATCCAGAATGGATATACTAAGGACGTCTACTTAAATAAGATACGCATAAGTTTTCGAATTTCGATCGTGCTTGTTTGAATAATTTCAATTTGAAATAAAATTACAATGAGGAAGTTCGCTAACTATTGATCTACGGATAAGTACAAGTTTTCGGTATCCTGGTGACATTTTTTTCAACATTTATTCGATTTTCAATATTGAAAAATATGTCAATCAGAGGAATTTGAAGTTTTCAGAATTTATTGAGTAGGGTCTTTTCATTAAACAAAACAAACGGTGAGTAGAACTCAGGCTCAGAAATAAAATTATGAATTTTTTTCTCACTTAAATGCAGAAAAAAATCTTGTAAAATTTCTATTAAATCACCTTTGAAAGCATCTGAAATAGTTATTTAAACAACAAGTTTTGAAAACGACTTTTTTCGCACGGCGAGACAGTTTGTTGGACCGAGCCGTAGGCGAGTTCCACAAGTCGAGCGAGTGTGAAAAAAGGTTCTCTAACGAGTTTTTTACAATGCTTTTCCTACAACTGCAAGATAAAACAACCAAATATGCAATCTATATTTGTTACAAAACAAATCATCAACATCAAAAATTGGTGACGATCGCAATTTATGTTGACATGTCAGGATGACAGGAACAAAATAAATAAAAAAATAATAATAATTAGCAGCGTATGAAAAACTTTTTCGCACGGTGAAGTCAATGAAGTAGTAAGAAGGTTGGAATAGCCCTTTGCCTATCTACTCAACATTAGAGTGAGAGAACAGGAGCGATCCGTGAGATTTTCTTGCCCTTACTAGCGCTGTCTCATTCAGGGTTAGAGTGAGAGATATAGGAGATGCAATAGATTTTTTGCCCTAGTTAGTGTGAAAAACTTTTTCGCACGCTTTCAGAGACAGTTGTAGGAAAAATGCTTCAAGCAATTAGAGGGACTTCAAACTTCCAAGAATTATCGAGTAGCCTCATTTTATGAAACAAAACAAATGGTGAGTGGATCCCAGGCTCAGAAATGGAATAATGAATTTTTTCTCATTTAACAGCAAAAAAATCATGTAAAATTTATTATACTAAATCATCTTTGAATGCTTCTGAAAAATACTCTAATAAATAAGAAGGACTTCAAACTTTCAGGATTTATTGAGTAGGCTCTTTTTATAAAACAGAACAAACCGCGAATGGATCTCTGGCTCAGAAATGGAATTATAATTTTTTATCCCATTTTGACGTTTAAAAATGACATCATTGAACGCATAATAACAAAGGTAAGTAGACGTTTATCACCTGAGTGATTTAAAATATTTTTAACTCACTCTCAGTCTTTTAAGTCACTCTGCCAGTGCAAAAATCTGCTACAAATACAAACAAACAACTAGCTATACCCTAGCAACTACCAGTTTCAATGGGTATTAGACATTAGCGCTGGCTGAATCAATTCTTTTTATAATTTGATTCCTATTAAGTACTTAATTTTTTAAATGTCCATTAAAATGGGATAAAATTTTGTATTCATCACGTGAGTTAAAATGTTTATTCATTCGAAGAAAATTAACCCACTCGCTAGGGCTCGTGGGTTAAACTTTCTTCTCATGATTAAACATTCATTTAACTCACTTGGTGTATAAATAACTATTTCCCGCTTAAATGTCAAGAAAAACAATATCTTGTAAAATTTGTAAATCACCTTTGAGAGCTTCTGAAAAATATTTCAAGCAATCAGAGGGACTTCAAACTTTCAAGATTTATTGAGTAGGGTCTTTTTGTCAAACAAAACAAACTGCGAATGGATCTCAGGCTAAGGAATGGAATTATTAATTTTTTCTTACTTGAATGCCAAGAAAATCTTATAAAATTTTTAATACATCACCTTTGAAAGCTTCTGAAAATACTTCAAGCAATCAGAGGGACTTCAAACTTTCAGGATTTATTGTGTAGGGTCTTTCTATCAAACAAAACGAATTGCGACTAGATCTCAGCCTTAGTAATGGAATTATTAATTTTTAGATGCAAAAAAATCGGCAATTAATTTGTGTTTAATACTTTTATAGACTAATAAATGTATTCATTGAAAATAGGGCAATAATTTTATTTCAAAAGATCGCATGTTTGATGTAAAACCAAATTTCAGCAATTTTTTTTTTTTTTGGTAGTACTGATGTGAAAAAATCTTTGCAAAATCCTTATTATCCCAGTGCATACTGCATCCTGTTACCTGTTCTCGTTTTCGGCATAATATTTACCTACAAAATGTGTCAGTGTATCTAAGGACACAGGAGTACAGAAACGTTGCAAAAACGTATCCGATCGGACGTCAGAACGTTTTGAAACCGTCAGCTAAGGTAACTGAGAAAGTCCAAAGGACGTTTTTGTTAAGTGCAAATGTCACGTCATGTAGACGTCCAAAATTGACGTTTCAGAAACGCCTTAATACGAACGTTTTGGAAAAGAAAAAAGACTGTTTCGAAAGGTCTTTTAGAACATCCACTGCGCGTCCAAAAATGTTCAATAGAATTATTTTATAATGCAAAAATGTCACAGTTACAGGTTACAAACCACTTTTTAAGAACGTCTTAAGTTGTAGAGACAAATTCAATGTCAGTAAATTCAAACAACTTGCTATTTTCTAGATTCCACGATTTCAGGTGCATTTCAACCTGCATTTCATCGGCAAAGTTCAATTTGTCTCTTGTCTCCTATGACAGCAAACAACAATCGAAAAAGTTTTTGCCGATTGGCAACAGAGCTGGGCAGTATTTGCATTCCTATATACTTTCTAGCATTTATAAATACCGTAAAATGGGGATACTTTGTGACAAGGGGGACACTTTGTGACATTGTGGAATTCAAATGAAATAAGCCAATACATTTTAAATTCCGCGTGGCAAGCCAAATTCTTCTACCGGCAGATGGAAGCACATACCTCACACGCTACAAAGACCGCTCGGCAAGCTGGTACGCTCCCTTGGTAACTAGCATCCTGATTCGAAGGGAGCATCTCGTTTTTGCAACTTTTCCGAAACCCCCTAAACTTTCTACTGTACATCAGAATCTGAACATTCTCAGAAAAAATCGTAAGACTTTCCAATTGCTTGGGTACTTGTCGGGATATCTTATACGTGAAATCGCTTACGATTTATTAATTTGACACATTTTTTTTAACAATAAACAAAACAGAAGAACCTACCGGGGCAAATTTGTGACATATAATTAATATGGAAGAAACTTATGCTCAACCTAAAACAACGCTAAAAGGATCAACATGTCTCCTAATGTGGACGACTTCATATTGGTGGAGTTCACATCCCAATTTCTGGCTGAATATGAGGGTGATAAATACTATATCGTATGATATATACAATAAAAATTTAAAATGTCTAAATCAGTAAATACCCGTGTTTTTAATATCAGAAAATTATCAATAGTAATATAACTAGTGCAATGGAAATTATTGATAATTTTTGGGAAATTTGCCCGAATGCATTTTTAGTTGAAAAAGAGCACGAGTGCACGTAGTGCACGAGTGCCTTTGTCAGTTAAAAACGCATGAGTGCAAATTTGTTGAAAATTATAAATATATTTCCATTGCACGAGTTGTATTTGATGAGAGAATTTCATAAATCTAAAATTTAAATTTTTTGTCAAAAAATGTCAAAACACCAGTTTTCGCACCAGTTAGTATGCAATTATCTGATAATTTGCACTAGTGCAAATTATCGCGTATGTAATTATAGTTTAACCATTATTAATTGAAATTTCATAGAAAAGGCGGCTCAGTTGATCTCTTTGAAGTCACGTGGGAATCCATAGGCGTCTAAATATTATTATCATGACAAATGAAAACAAATTGGTTAATAAAGAATAAACATACTCCAGATATTTCTATAAAAACTGAAATGACGAACGCCATTGGCCCGAAATTCTAGCTGATTTACCTCTAGAATACAGTGGAGTTAATACGTTAAATAAATGGGCAAAATTCATATAGTAAGTAATCCTTAAAATTCCGTTTTAAACTATTGAAATAAATCAAATATAAATATTTGAATGGGACTATTATTCCTATATTAAAAATTCAAATTTGAAATTGATTTTTATTTAATTATCTGTGTAATTTTATACTTTTGTCCACTTCTAAAGAGAATATCTCACACTGTCAACAAGAGCGGCTTAGCTTTGTCGGCAAGTGACAAAGCCTAGCGGCATCGCAAACAATTTTCAAGTTTTTTTGCCGGCGTGCGGTGTCTTTGTTATAGTGTACCAGGACTAGGCATAAAAATATAAAAATTATTTTATATTATTATAAGGGGTATTTTTCTAATTTTGAGTAGTCACCATAGAGATGCGATTTTCAATTGATAATGGTTATACTTTACAATCTGATTGGTTCAAATCAACAATCAAAACATGTCAATTTATTGTTGGAATACCAGTTTTGACAGATGTATGAAATTCTCAAGCAAATATTTCTTGACATTTCCTATCGTTTCAGACTAAAAATGACGGGGTTACATTATGTTTTCATTGTAAAAACGCACCTTCACAAAATTACACCGCATCACGGGGTAAAACTGGGACACTTTCGAATTAAAAAAAAGCTGAATTATCAATTTTTTTTTCAATATCCTATTATTGCCATTTTGTAGCGAAAGGACGGATACCTATACATAGTGTATTTTTTTTAGAATTTTATGTGGCAAAGAACTGTTTGAGAATTGCAAGAAACCTCGAAATCTGTCACAAAGTATCCCCGTTTTACGGTACCTACTTTAAATTATTTAAATACGGTATCCGCCAAAATAAACAGTACTGAAATCTAGAGCTCTGAGTAATTGCGCACGCAAGTTGCATTTATCATATTTCGCTTACTTGGCGTTAGTTATGAGGTTGACATTAAGTTAAGGTTAAAATCTTCGCTTATGTATCTTTCAACTTAAGAAACAGTTTTCTTAGTAGAGCACTATTTCCGGTCTTACGGATTTTGAAAAAATAAAGGCTCAAGTTTGAAACAAGTCTCAGAAAAATTTCAGCAACCACTCTTAATAAATATATTCAATGATTTGCAGAATCGTTATGAAGCTTTTTTCATCGCTATGATGCATTTTTTGAACATATACGCATGATACAAATTAATAAATGATATAATTTATATGTTCAGTACTGTTTATTTTGGCGGATACTGTAATTTGCTGAAACCTTGAAACGCTGAAACTGGTATTTGTGAATGCAAATACTTTTTGAAAGATTTGATATATTTAAATACTTTCCAAAAGTATTTAAATACTTGGCGCTATCAGATCAGAAATGAAAATTTAGTGCTTATATGAAGGCTAATGCTGATAATAATGATTTGAACATTTAAATTGTGTTGTTGCGTTGGAATCATTAGAACTTTAGACTTATTTATTCATTTTACTTTTGATCAGGTGAATTGTTTATTTGAATGCATTACGTATTTCATACTTTTATTTAGTTTAACCTTCCAGCGGGTGCGCTGTGTCATTTCATTTGAGCGGGCGCTTGTCGTAAATTTAACGTCATCATTTTTTCTCCATGTAAATGGTGTTTTTTTTTATAAATACTTGGGAGTTGATGGAAGATTATTAAAAACGAAAATCACAGTACTTTTAAAATTACATATTTGATTTTCTTGAACAAAACAACTCTCACATGGAATGTAAGTATCACCATCTTGCTCTGGCTCATCATATAAATCTTCAGCAATTTCTTCTACTTCTTCGTGTGGAAGCGGCCTACGAGCCATAATGGAGCACTAGTAAAAGAAAAACATACATTTAGCTATAAAAGAAACGACATAAACGAGAAAAAAATAGGAAAAAGTAGGTTATGTAATATACTTACACTAAGGCGCGTGTCGTAAAATTTACGCTCCATGGAAACTCCCAAATATCACTGAGTTACAAAAACTTCTGAGAACACCCGATATGTCTTTGGTTTAGGGAGACACTGACCCTGGAATAGCTCAAAGCTCAATGCGTGCGACTAAGTGGCAAAAGTGAGGGAAGCGATAATGCGCATTTGTCATAAATTTTGCGACAGCGCGCTCGCTGGAAGGTTAATTAAATCTCAAGATTATTTTTATTTTTATTGCATTTTGCATTCATATTAATAAAATATAGTTATTTACCTAACAAGTGCGGAAAGTGGTACTTTTCCGCACGCAACGGCAGTTGCACGAATGATGCGGAGTGGAGTTCGGGCAAGCCGTCAAAGGTGGACAAGACATTTTCGAAAACCGTTAGGTACAATGTTTTTCCTACTAGTGTTTTTGTCTATCTTGTCAAAATCTTAATACACAGATCTAGGTTTTCTGAATAAAAATAAAACCTACCTGTATCTTGAATTAAAATATTGTGCTTTAAAATGAAAATCGTGTGTAAACGTAAAAATCGGGCGGAAAAGTGAAATCGTGCGGAAGAATACGACTCTCAAAACAAAAAATCGTGCGGAAAAGTAATTTTTCTACGCAAGCTAATAGGTAGTAGGAAATAGTTATTTTCCTAACAAGTGCGCAAAGTGTTACTTTTCCGCACGCAAACACAGTTATACGAACGACGCGAAGCGGAGTTCGGATAAGTGTTTGCGTGCGGAAAAGACACTTTGCGCGCGTGTTAGGAACAAAATTTTTCCTACGAGCTTCATATCAGGTAGGTAACAACAAAAATTAAAAAAAAAAAAACGATAATTTGTTCAATTATTTTCAATTAACTTGAAGCGAACCTATTCATTCATCAAAAAATTACATAACAAAAAAAAAAAAGAACAAAAAGTTGAAATCCTCGTCAGAGCTGTTCACTTTAAAGCGTTTAAATTTGATACGGAAGAAGTTTGTAGATTCTTGCATGTAAATGGAGAATACAAATCTGACAATGTGTCAAATTATATTCAGTGTTTGTATAGATGTTGGCTGATATGGAAACAGAGGAAAAATTTGTCATCATTTGTCAAAGTCAACAGGTGCACTTATTGTTGCTTGACAATTATTTTTACTTTTCGGCACTCAGTGCGGATAAGGCCTGTATCCGCACTGAGTGCGGAAAAGTGTAACTTTGAGAACTGAAATGCGTGCGGAAAAGTACTACTTTGCGCACGCTCGTAGGAAAAATAATTTGATGTATTTGCCAGAGTATTTTCGATGCTATAGGAATTTAAATACTCTTTAAAATATTTGAATGAAGTATTTGCCTTAGAAAAGTATTTAAATACGTACTTTCAGTCTTTATTGGGTATTTAATATTTATTTAAATACTTTTTAAAAACCTCTGTGTAGGTAAAATGCTGTTAAAATCAAAAAACAATGAGAGTCTCCCTTCACATTCCCAAAAAAAAACCCTAAAAATACCCTATTGCCTATTGCCTTTCAAGAGGGCGGATATAGACTCACACATAGAAGAATGCCCCCGCGAAGTTGATTTATTATAGTCAGGGTGCAGTAGGGAAGGAGGGTTTTAAAAATACCTGAAAGTGACCTTCACAGCCTTCAGGTTCTACTTAAATATGATGGCGGATTGTTCAGCTTGCAGCTCTGCTTGTGTATAGTGGGCATAAGTCCTATATATAAGAAATATGATTGGAACAGGTAGAATAAAATGAAGGTGTGCTGGAATACTATTGGCTCGCGCGAAGGAAAAATTTAAGATTTAAGGTGGAGTAATTCTTTAGGTTTCAGGTGACTTGTTTTTGGCGTTTGGCTTTATAATACCGATAAACCAATAACAAAAAAAAAAATCGGATACTTATCTATAGTATTTTTAATACCCATTTAGAATAACCCTATCCTTATTTATCAATCACGAAACAGATTAAACAAAAAATTACCAACAAAAACGAATGTCGATTGTTAATACGTCAATTTCATGTACAAATAGGAAATTCCTAACCCAATTTTGTTTGTGTGTTCAAGAAGCGACATACGTTTAGTCACTAGAACGACTGGTACTTCTAAATAGGTATTAAAAATCAGGGGCGTAGTCACCGGTTGTTTCGCGTGTTCCACGGAACACGGACCCGGTACAGGGTTATTGGTTATAAATGTCACCCCCCTCTATCTTTTTTATTTGACATTTTAGGAAAAAGTGTCCCAAATAAAAGTTTTATGGTTGAAATTAAATTTTTTGAAAAACTCACTTTCGCATATACAGGGTGTTTCAGAAAAGCTGGTCGTGCTCCAAATTTCTCATTTCAAATAGAATACCCTGTATATTAATGGATATTGGGATTCTACGTAAAATTCTGAGCAGATTTCATGTGATATACCCTATACCTAAATTCAACTGTTTTGGAAATATTGACACTTGAAAATTGACTTTTTTGCAACTTTGACAGGCTGTAAATCCTAAACGGTTAATTTTAGAGCAAAACCGATCTCACATTCTTATCTTAGATTTTTATAAACTATCAGCTGACACCAATATTTGACATCAATTTTGAATTTAATCCATGATTGAAAATTCCAATTAAATTTAATCTTCGGTTAAATTCAAAGTTGGTATCAAATGATAACTTGTGAAGATATTAGAAAAAAATGTAAGATCGGTTTTGCTCAAAAGTTAAACCGTTTAGGTTTTATAGCCTGTCAAATTTGCGAAAAAGTCAATTTTCAACTGTCAATATTTCCAAAACAGTTGAACTTAGGTATAGGTTATATCACATGAAATCTGCTCAGAATTTGATGTAGAATCCGAATATTGAATAATATATAGGGTATTCAATTTAAAATAAGAAAGTTGAAGCACTACCAGCTTTTTTGAAACACCCTGTATATGCAAAAGTGAGTTTTTCAAAAAAATTAATTTCAACCATACATTTTTTATTTGGGACACTTTTTTCTAAAATGTCAAACAAAAAAGATAGAGGGAGGTGACATTTATAACCAATAACCCTGTACCTCAAGGGACCCGGTTTTAGATGTCAATATTTTTTTTTTCCAAATAAGTTAAAAGAAAAATTAAACCTTTGAAGCTAATTTATATAAGAATAAAAAATAATACATAGGTATATTTATATCTACGTAGGTCAGTAAAGTCTTCATTTCTTACATTCTTAATTGTAGACTTATAATCATTTCTTTCATTCTTTGATTTCTTTTATGAAAACTTTTCGATTTTTCCGCTTGGCGCGTATCTTCAAAATTCATTAGTACGGCCGAATCACTCCATAGTATGCCAGGATTGCCAGTATGCCAACTCAAGATTCTGCAATCCCTGTAACATTATAATAAAAGGCCCGTATTCATAGTCGATGCTCAAGGTTGAGTTTTGGCTCAAGAACGACTTGACGCCATATTTGCGTTATATATACAGCACCGAACGATGCTCACAACTGTCAAAAATCGGAACTTGAGCCAAGCACTCGTCTATGAATACCAGGCTAAAGACCGGTTTCTCAATACTCACCTCCGGGTTGGTTTTAACTCCAGGGTAAGCGTGTGAAGTTGCAATGTTCACCCTGGAGTTATGCCTAACCCGGGGGAGACTTGCTATTGAAAACCCGGCCCTTAGGGTATTTCTGCCATAACATTCCACATGAAATATGTCTAGAATTTTCCGCAGAATCCGAAAATGTCTGTAGGTACGATTTAAAGAAATAAAGTTGATAACGGCACAGTTGTTCGTAGGACACCCTGTATAAAAAAATTGGTGTGAAAAAATCTCAAGCAAAAAAAACAAAATCGACGTGTCCGAGCGGTTTTTCCAAAACGCCTTCATTTATTTTATATTGAATATGTTCCATACTGGTACACCTTGTATATTTTAAAAAAATATACAGTATGTCCGTAAAGTAACGGATAAATTAATTTAAAATTCAAACTAATGTGACCCAAAATAGAGATATCACATGACACTTCAATTTTTTAAATGGAATGTCCTGTATATTTTGATGAATATCGATAGAGCGAGAATTCATCTCGATGCGCTCTATCGATATTCATCAATCAATATATACACGGCATTCCATTAAAAAATTTGGAGTGTCACGTGCTCTTTTTTGGATTACCTTGTATAAATACAAATTAAATTAGTTTGAAAACAGCGCCATTTAAAATTAAGATCGACGTGTCCGAGCGTTTCTCCAAAAAAAAAAAAGATGATATGAATTTTAAATGAATTTATCCGTTACTTCACGGACATACTGTATCATATTTCTCAGATTTTTCAAATTTTTTATCTGGCAGGAGTAGGGGCTCGGTAAAATTTTTGAACACGGGCCCGGAGCATCGTCACTACGCCACTGTTAAAAATTCTATACCATTGATACGTTTAATATACATGAAACTAATGTTGATGTGACTGCTCTGATTACGAAAACGGACGTCGCATTATTGTTTCTTTAAGGATCCCCCACACCAACGCGGTACCGCGGGAGCGGGAGCGGGAACGGGAACTACGCGATACCCGCGGGAAGCGGGAAGTTTTCGTCTATTCACACTAAAGCGATTTATCGGCGGCAATTAACGGATTTGTTTCGTGTTTTGTGATTGGAAAAAAGTCTATTGATATTGAAATGAACTTCTCATCCTCGTCCGACGAAGAAGAAGCCCTTCTTCTACTTGCTTTAGCGGAAGATGAGTAACGAGGGTAAGTAATAAGTATAGGTACTTAGTTTTTTTTGTTAAAAAATATTAAATACTAAATTTGGTAATAGTGTTTTGTAAAAAAATATGTACATAACTTGTAGGAAAAAAAGAAAGTGGGTTCATGATATTAATCTTGAACGAGAAGCTTATAGTAAATTTCACACGTTGATACCGCAGCTGCGAAAAGACCCAAAACGATTCTACATATACTTTAGAATGACACCTGAATGTTTTGATTAAATTTTAGATAGGATTAGAGGAGATATTCATAAAAATGATACAAATTTTCGACAGGCAAATAGTCCAGAAGAACGTCTTGCAGTAACACTAAGGTAAGAAAACAACAAAAATACTGAAAATAGGTAGATTTTATTTTTTACAAAAGTTAAGTACCTATTTTATGGGACATAGGACTGGAAAAAGTTTGCTGTTGAATGTGCTTCTGGAGAAAGTGTCATTATTGAATAGTCACTACTTTCCTCTGTTGATATTAAACGGCTATTGCCATACAGCGAGAAATTTGCTGCTGATGGTATTGAACTGGTTCCTTCTGGTGATTTCAAGGTCGTTAAATTGGTTAAATTGGTCAAAGGCTCTCTGTAGATGTTTTCCTGCAAAGTAAGTATGATGTGAGCAAAGCGATGATGGTGGTATATATGTGTCCCCGCCAGAATTTACCTGATTATTTGCTGCCAGTCCTTCAAGATGCAAACATTCTTGTTCTGTCATGATTGCAGCAATCTTCATTTTTGTTTGGGCTTGTCTTCTTGGTGAAAATGTTTGCAAGGTTTTTTTTTTTTGTTTTGCTAATAGTCAAGTACCGTTCCCACTGAAGTATCTTCTGAGGGACTCGACCTTTTGCATACTCTATTACTTCCGGCTTTTTTTCGAATAACTAACTGGTTTGGAAGTTGATGGTGTAGACAACAATGATGCTTTTACATGATATGTATTTTTTTCCTCATTGATATTTTCAAATGCTCTATATTCTTCGTTTGTTTGAGGCTGTTCAATAATATTTTCTGATTCGATTGCTAAATGACTAGAGTAATCAGATGTTTCTTGGGTTTCATTTATATTTTCACTTATAGTTTCATCAAGAGATTCATTGATATCAACAGGACCACTGACCAGTAATATTTGAATCTGTTTTAGCAAATGCCAAAAATGGTTTAAATGGTTCCATCAGTGAAGCCCATTGCCATTTGCTGTAGTTTTTCTTTGCACTTTGACCTGTTTTTGTTTTAATACATTTTAAATATTTCGCATACGAATCCCTCAAATTTTTCCATCTTTTCTTCACTTCCTCGCCTGAAATTGAAATAATGCAATTTATTTCAGATTTCTTGCCATTGGTGACAGTTATTATACAATCGGTCACAGTTTCCGCATTGGATTTTCAACCGTTAGTAAAATTGTTACTGAAGTCTGCAATACAATTAGCAAAAGATTACAAAATGAATTTATGCCAGAACCAACTGAGGAAATATGGAAAAAATCAGCTGAAGGATTTGAGACAAAGTGGCAATTTCCAAACTGTATCGGCAGTATAGACGGTAAACATATTACAATTAAATGCTCAGACAAGAGCGGATCAAATTATTTTTGTTACTTGAAAAAATTTTCCATCGTTCTTATGGCTATTGTTGGACCTGATTATAAATTTTTGTGCGTTGACATTGGAGGTTTTGGAAAAAATAGCGACAGTGGCATTTTTGAAGCATCCAATATGGGAAAGAAGTTTGAATAAGGACAAATGAAAATTCCGAATGACAAAAACTTGCCAAATCAAAATGAAACATGCCCTTACGTCTTGATAGGCGATGAAGCATTCGCCCTCAGAACATATTTAATGAGGCCTTATCCTTATAGACAATCCCGAACAGATCCACGTAAAGAAAATTATAATAAAAGGCTTTGTAGAGCAAGAAGGATGGTGGAAAATGCTTTTGGTATTTTGGCTCAGAAGTGGAGAATTTTTTACAGACCTATCGAAGTGTCAGTAGAAACTACAGTTTCGATTGTGAAAACTACATGTATTTTACATAATTATCTAATTACAAAAAAATGCGATGACCAATATTTTCAGTTTTTAGAACCACCAGAAACTACATTGGACGCATTTAGAAACATTGAAAACGACCCTAGAAGAGCCCCAAATTTAGCATTTGAAGTCCGTGAAAAGTTTGTCACTTTTTTTAATAATAATATTTAATTAAAATTTTTTATGTTAAGTAGATACCTACCTACTAAACTTTCTTCAATTATTATATTATTCAATTGAATTCCATACATAAAATTGAAAATAAAACTAAGTACCTAGCTTAATTATGTTTTATTAGTTTACTTACCACTTTCATTCAATTCGGCGCCAATTTGGTCCCATATTTTGTCCCTTTTCCTGATATTCTTGTAATCAGGATTGCCCAAATCATATAAAATTGGGTATTTTTTTACCAATTCGATTAATTTTTCAGTAAATAAGAACGACATTGCACTTGCACTGGTGTAATAATTTATCTTCCGATATGAATATATGGCGGGAACAACGCGGCTGCGGGAAAAACAGTGCAAGCCGCGTTACGAAAATAGAACGCTGCAGTCCCGCGTGTGTGAGCGGGATAGGACGCTTCAGTATGAATGCTTTCATATCCCGCCACATGTTTTAATCCCGCTGCGGTCCCGTTCCCGCTCCCGCGGTACCGCGTTGGTGTGTAGGATACTTTAGTGTCCAGGATTTTTGACATTGAAGTTCATTGACAAAATTGAAGAGAAATATTGCTAAGACATACGTTTAAAAAACCATAGCAATCTTTGATTGTTTTTTTTTGAAGACCCGATACCATATAGGTACCAATGTTTGGTGTCCAGGCATAATGTATTCTAAAACTTGCTTGCGGTTTCGTAATTCGTATAGATTTCACCGAACCCGCTCAATTGATCTAATTGTTTGAGAGAAGAATAATTTCTCTATCAAACACCGTAAAACAAATTAGCCTTCATAAATCTACTGTTAATGAATATTTGTCCAAAAGTTCAAGGGCAAATATCTCGAAAATGGGCCTTTTTAAAATTCCCTGCTGGAGAGAAGCGGTAATTTTCAGAGGAATCCTTCCCTTCTGTTACAAAATTATTCAACTACCTGAAGAAAGACAGGGAGGCTGGATGCATCTGGTTTGCACTGCTTTGCTCAGTGTGATCATATTACATATCTAATTATTAAATTGAAGAAGTAGCCCATATCTCAAAGTGGAGGTGAAAATTTAATTCCAAAATATAAACTTTTCAGTCTTCCTCTCCAAATACTTTTAAATTAAAGGAAATTTCTTTAAAACTTGGAAAGTTTACAATCATGACAATTATTAATAGTTATATTTGTATCTAGTGCGCGAAATGCTACTCTGGTGATCGAGAACTCATTTTTTTAACGAGGCGCAGCCGAGTTGAAAAAATAATCGAGATCACCAAAATATTTCGCGCACGAGTTGCAAACAATATTTTTTGGTTTCCCGTCAGGTGTCAGGTATTTGTTACCTGAGTGTGCGAACTAGGCATTTTGCACACTGAAAATCATTTCGCGCACGGCGTCATGGGAACATTAAAAAAAATCTACCTGGAAAACAAAGTGTCATTTCGCAAATTGTCACCAGTGTGCAAACATCATCTTTTTTTGACAGTTGTAGAAAATAGATATTTATTTTATTAGGAGTATAAGTAATACTTATGTGACGCGCATGGAAGTTTGAACGCCGAACGCAGCGAGGCGAATCAAATCCATGCAAGTCACATGAAGAATACTTATACTCCGAATGAAATACAATATTTTATTTTCAAACAATCTTTATTCGGAATAGTGCCGAATTTTTAATTTAAATGATGACATTCATATTTAGAAGGATCACCTTTATAAGCCCTCTGTGATAAGCACCTATACCTGATCAATGTACTAGAAACTAGATGATGGAAAAACATGTGTAAACGGCGTATAAATGTTATACTCCGGCGGAGTATAACACTTATACGCCGCTCAAGCTGGAAGTCATTGAAGTGACTCTTATACCTTGTCAAAATGATAATAAAAATTACTGTTATAAGACGTTTGAAAATAAAATTATTTTTTTATTAATTTACTTACTTACATTTTTTAGCTTATTTTTTGACTTTTTTTCCTCTATAAAATGCATGATCAGGCAGCCTAAATAATCCACCCCTGTAACATCTGAGCTAATTTGCCCCTGATGATGAGATTTTCTAATCTCGAAACATGCAGGGCTTTAATTTAATTTCTTAAAGTATTTGTGGAGGAAGAGTTTGAGTTTTTCTTTCGGAATTATATTAATTATTGCATTGCTAACAGCAAAATGAAATGATTCGAAATGCGGGGTTAACCGGAACAAACGCTGCTGCGGGACATATTTTTTTTCTTTAGAAAAGTCAGGTTCTCTACCGCATAAGCGGTTACGTGACCCGGCAAACACAACACAGACTTAAGGGCGGGTATTAGAAAACTATTTTGACAATTAACTAAAAGTTAACTCCTAGAATGACGTCGACGTCGCATGTCATAGTTAACTTCAAAATTCCGGAGCGGATGGGGTATCGGTTAAAGTTAACTTTGTAGGAAATTTTAGTTTTGGACAGTTATTCTGTCAATAATTTAGTATAGAAGATTTCATTATGAATGACTTTGGCAGAAAGTCGACAAAGAAAGTCACATAACCTATAAATAGCATTGTCAATGTTATTAATTTTTTTTTTTTGCAATTTTGGGCTTAAATTTAATAATTATGGCAGTTTTGGGAGAACGTGATATGTTTTATCGAGAGGCGATGAAGCGATGTGTGTTTGGTGATTGTAAAAGTGATAGTCGAACGAGTTCCATTAAATTAACGACCCCATTTGCCTCCATTGGAGTTTAAGGTATTACTATAGTCCAGGAGGTGGCGCCAAAAACATGCAAGAGTTTTCGCAAGGCGGATATTTTCAAAATAGGTCGTACTTTAGTGCTAGAATGCTAGTGTACAGTCAGCACTCACAGTTCCGGGACAGCTGGCTCTGGGACGCGGGCAAAGTTGTAATTTTAAGAAGCGTCTAAACTGTTTTCTCAAAGCTCAAAATTTATAGAAATTTTGCACATTATCTGTTTGAAGGTCACAGATAACGTATGTAAATCGTCAGACGTCTAGTTCGTTGCAAAAAGGGGGTCAGACGTCCTCAAAGTTCTTATTTTATGGCATTTTCTTCGGTGTCCTGTCAAAATATATTTTTGCAGGTATTTGACAAATATATTTGAAGAAAATGCCGTAAAATAAGAACTTTGAGGACGTCTGACCCCCTTTTTGCAACGAACTAGAAGTCTGACGATTTACATACGTTATCTGTGACCTTCAAACAGATAATGTGCAAAATTTCTATAAATTTTGAGCTTTGTGAAAACAGTTTTGATGCTTCTTAAAATTACAACTTTGCCCGCGTCCCAGAGCCAGCTGTCCCGGAACTGTGACTGCTGACTGTACACTAGCATTCTAGCACTAAAGTACGACCTATTTTGAAAATATCCGCCTTGCGAAAACTCTTGCATGTTTTTGACGCCAGCTCCCCAACTACTAGGTATAGTCCGACAAATACCATTTTAAAGTCACGTGATACTGGTGGCAAAAAACGTATGTCCATTGATTATGTCGTTGATATCACCTACAAAAAGCTACTGGTGGTTAATTACTATTGAATTTTAATATATGTGCCCACTAGCATTATACAAACGCGTTTCTGAAGTAGTATTGACCAATCAGAGGGCAATTTTAATACTTGCAATTGTTGCGAGACTCACTTTTGTTGCATGTGCTGTCTGTTGTAATACATTCTGAACTTAAACTGAGTACCCGTTTTCTATTTGCTTCTTTTCGAGTTGGAAAAAGGTTAATATAGTCAAAATTATTAGCTGTGTTTATTCGTTGTATTACTTTCGAAAATAACTTTGACAAACTAATTGATGGCAGTGACGGATTCTATTTCAGGTAAGAATATTATGAACAATAATTAGACAGCAATTTTTTTGTCAATTTTACTATCACCGCTGTTTGAGATGTATATTCAACAAGGATAGAGAAAAATCACGTGACTTTAAAAAGGTATTTATTGGACTATAGTACTATTTGTCATTTTAGAAATGGGATTTTTATAAAACTGACATTTTTAAAGCAAAAGCTAAAGTTAACTTGAATGTTACAAACAAAGTTAACTTTGAAACATGTTTATAATACCCGCCCTAATGGCATCGCATAAAAAGTATTGGTATCAGATAAAGTTAATATCAAGATAATGAACCAACGGCCGGCAGCTTGGCCGTCAGGATAGTTTACCATCAAGGGCAGATTGAGCTGGCTCTGTAAAATTTACGCAATACTGAAGAAGGCTGGGTGCGCACCATGATACCATAGGAAAACGCATTATTTGTTGAAATTTGTACACGTGGCGCCATCTGATAGATGTCATTGAGAATAACGCTGACTTTCGTACGATTTGCTGCTTAAATATGGCGGTAATCGTGTTTTGCAGATTATCGGATCGTTTACTTTAATATTCAAGCGTGTGAAAATAAGCCATGATTTTGCAAATGAGACCGTCTCTGTGTCTGCAAATACACTAAAATTATCAATGCGATTCTGATTAATATTGGAGCAACTTATTCAAGGTAAATACCGTACCTACAATTTTATTTTTGTGAATTTTTATTACAATTTGGTTCATGCGTCCTTTCAAATTTTGAAACTATTTATTATGGAAATACATATTTTCATTGTTTAAGATGTCAAAATATGCACGAAAAACCAATAAAAACAGATGTTTGAGAGTTGCGATGGCTCGAGCAAAAAAAAATAAATATTGGTTTTAATGCTCAAATGTGCGGCAAATCGGCTCCATGAGCTTTGCAGTGCTACTGACTCGCCCGAAGGGTATATCAGTGACTTTCGCGATCGTTAAATTATGGTTTTCGTGTTCGCGTTCGCAATAAATGTATTATGAACTTTGTATCACTTGTTTTTATTCCACCCTTTACATCATAGAGTTTGCTGTTGCGCACAATTGCCCGACCAGTGCCCACCATTAACCGCATAGGGTGGATAATCGTGCGCAGTGTCAGTTTTTATCTAATTTTGTCCCTAGGCTCAGAATATTTTCTTTATGATCTTTGGTTGATTTGGGCTGCAACCTAATATAACAAAGAAGAACATATCTATGCCAAATTTCAGAGCTCCATGAGCCATATTTTAAAAATTAACCTTTTTCTTTCGTAGGTGCGCACAATTCACCGATTCTCCCCTACGATAAAAAAAAATCCTGTTTCGACATCACATTGATTATTTCACTTACCGCACTAGAGCCATTTCCCGCACGCTCTTATGGCGATTTCCATTTGTCAGTGCGCACTGAGTGTATGCGCGTCTTTTTCTAAAAGCATGTAACACGTAAGGACAAGGATAAAATGGAAATCGCTATTAGAAAAAAAATTAATATTTCAAAACCTGACAGACATGAGTACCAGCAGAAAAATTTCCGGCAACCAGGTTTACAATTTCCATAAACAAATAAATACCACACAAGAAAAAAAAATGACGGGTCGGGGATAATACCACGAGTGCTTGAAAATTATCTGGTTATTTCTAAGCACGCGAATGGTATTTGGTATCTATTTACGGAGAATATTTCTCGAATAATGTTTAATTGACTAAAGTAGGTGATAATTTCACTTTGCCTAGACAACGATTGAATTGAATGAAGCAATTAAAGATTGTTTTGGTTAAGATTTAGAGGTGGGTTGCGATTTCAGGAACTGTGACTTTGTCACTACTACTCGTCTGTCACAGTCACGGCCTGCTCCAGTCCCAGTCAAGTAGCAGTGACATTTTGTCAGTGCCCGCTTCAAGCTCCGACCGATGCAGCGCAGACAAAACCCGAGCTAAGTGATGCAAATGCAATATTATGATATTATAAATCGCATCGCGGTCCCGCCAAATAGTAACTGCTACTGCAGAGGGCAGGCTGGAAACTGGAACATCTCCCACGGCCGTGACTGCGGGCTGCGATTATGCCATTTTGAGATGTAGCATTAACATAATATTAGCAGTTCGCAGTTCGGCCGCCAACTAAGGTAAAACTGCTCCAAAAAATCACTGCTATTTGTCACTGTGACACGACTGGAGCAGTCACGTCTTAGTTGTATTCCTTTCAAGAGCTTGAAACACTCGAGCTACTCGCTTCGGTGCTTAGTCGCCCCCGATTTGCAGGGAACATATGCGTCGTGCAACAAACACTTTTCAAAAGGAATAAGCGCGTGAAGCCCCGGAGCTGTTCCGGAGCTCGTCCTAGGTGTGAAAGGAATACAACTATTGTCACAGCTGCATTAAAATCGCAGGTTGGCCCACCTTAGCCGCTTTCCAGTATGGGAGTGTGACGCTCGGAGCTACTCAGTGCGTTGAGCTCACGAGCTGTACGTACGCGTCAACCTGTCAGCTGTCACATCCGTGGGTGGCTAATGTGGCTATTTATTTATTTATTTCTTGTTATATCGGGTCTTCAAAAAAAAAAACCAATCAAAGATTGCTATGGTTTTTTAAACGTATGTCTTAGCACTATTTTCTATTAATTTTGACAATGTCAGTCAATGAAATTTAATGTCAAAATGTCATGTCAGAAATCCTGACCAATAAAGAAACAATAATGCGACGTACGTTTTCGTAACCAAAGCAATCTTTGACTGTTTTTTTTTTTTGAAGACTTGATATATCGGGATTGAACATTTTCAAAATATAGTTTTGATTCTCTTTGATTTTTGATAAATAAAAAAACAAACTGCACACACAAATGGTGCGTACGATTTGTCGGAACCGGTTAGCGTTAGTGCGGTGCAGTTATGTTTTGGAACACAACCATAGGAAACCACCAGGGCTGCGTTCAGGAATGACTATAGCCAAGCCAAAATTGGCATTTTTCTGACCATTAAAAAATAAACAATTTTCTTCAAAAATAATTTTCTGCAACTTGAAAATATTACCTCCATATTTTGAAAACTGCTGTTTTCATCACTTGTTAAACAACAAACATCCGCACCTGTTGGAGAATCTAACCCAAACAAAATAATATACTTTGACGTCAATTTGGCAACGTAGCACTCCTTGACTTAATCTTTTAGAATTGTTTTGGGGCTCCCACCAAGCTCTTGTGCGTTGGAAACGATTTATAAACTTTTTGACTGTCGTTTGTTGCTGCAGTGTAGAGATGGGTTGTTATTTAACTATCTGTTATTTTGTAACTGTTATTTCTAAATAACAGTCAGGAACTGTTGTCGATAATGAAAAATAACAGGTTTCTGTTACAATTTTGGCACGCGGGAATTTTTTATTTATTCAAATAAAATAACATAACCTAACAATTGGATAATAGATAAATAATGATTATTGCATATTTTTTCCTTTTTTAATTTCGGTTAGGGCTTTGGAAAAAGAGAATCACGCCCAGAGGATGCGACGAGAGTTTTATATTCATAAGCAAAAAATTAAACTCTCATTATTGAAATTTTTTTTCAATTTAACTATTTATTGAAAGACAAAAATAAATTATGTACAATCAACGCTACAATGAACAAAATAAAAATAATCTCTAATCTTTGGTTCACAAATCAAATTTAGTTAGTACGTAAATATATAGAGTGAGTGTTGCCATCTATCAGGAAAAAGTTGGAGATACATAATAGCAGCAACCTGTTATTTTAAACTGTTATTTGAAAATAGTAGTAACAGTTACAACTGTTATGCCAAAATAACAGTTCGGACCCATCTCTACTGCAGTGTGATTGGCCCGCGTATTTTGATAACATTTGACTTTGACATAACCTCAAAATATTTTTCGTATTCATTCTTTTTCTGTTTATTTTGTGCTCAGAGTCAATGGTTTATTTGATTTATTTTTATTTGAAATAAATATGAAAAAAAGACTCACAAAATTAACAACAATAGAAAGGTTCAAAATTTTAAAAATTTGGTTGTTGGGCATGCATGTCAAATGACCTGTTTTCATTGGCCAGGCGCTCGAACTAGGGATGTGCGATGTTCATCGATTATTGAAAAACATCGATGTTTAATACCCGATGTTTCGATGTTTTGACATCGATGTTGAAATTTTAAAACATCGATGTTATCATCGATGTTGGTTGTAAAAATCGTCAATAAGAAAAGGGTTTAAAGATAAATTTTATTTTGAACCATATATGTAATGTCCACGTTTCTCACTAGTTTGAAGGTTCGAAAATGTCACTTTACTTTTGTTTACTTTTGAAGCAGGCCGAAAGTGATAGTTCTCCTGTCACTTTCGGCCCTGAACTCACTTTCGGCCCTGAACTCACTTTCGGCCTGATAAATTGTTCTTTCACACCTAAACATAAATCCAGGTGCAATTTTTGCATTTAGAACTTTTAGAAGTAAAGTGGAACAACTGAGTGAACCTTGGTAACGTATGAAGTAGCAGAGGGGAAGACAAAAACCTATACTATACGACGCGACAGGTCCCCGACGTGGTGCATTGTGAAAATTGCGGTTACCCTGACGAGACGACCCGCGTATATGTATATTTTATCTCGCGCCAATCAGGAGGCCTTTGCCGGCATTCCTTCCACACAGGTTCATTCAGTTGTCGCACTTTAGATGTCACATGTGCCGCACATTGGCACGTGTTTATATTGTTGAAATTTCATAATAAGATGTCAATGTCGCAGTGAGAGTGTCACTCGAAATTCCATTTTTGTCATATTTTTGCCTTAATTTTTTAATAATTAATGGTTCAAAATAAAATAGTATACATATTTCAGTGGATAGTTTTTACATAATATTGTCTCGAGAATTGGTTGTATCTCGACAATAATGAAACACTTTTCACCTCCGCATGTAAAATACTATTTTTCATTTTATTATTGAAAGTTCTGTAAAAATAGAAATTTTCTGTTTTCTCTATGTTACCCTCAAAACATCGATGTTTGTAAAATATCGATGTTTCCACTTCGATACATCGGTTGCATCGATGTTGAAATATCGATGTTACCATCGATGTCCAACATCGACATCTGTGCTCGATGTCGCATCCCTAGCTCGAACGCGAGCGTCGAAGATAAAACTTGGCCATCTCCAGCGCGAACTCGGGCGCGGGCGTTTGTGTTTATAAATCAAACTTCGTGATCCTTCATTTATGTTGAGCGCGGGCGCGGGCGCGGGCGCGGACGTCAGAGTTTATAAATCCAGGGCTGCGTTCAGATTGAACATCGGGTGTCGCCCGAGCGCGTTCTGACCGTTCAGATTGCTTTGGGTAAAATTTACCCAGCCGTTCAGATTGTCAGTAGATTTTTACCGGACGACGCCCGGACGCACACTTTTGCGTCCCATAAAATAGCAAGATAAAATTTGCCCCGCATGCGCGTTTGTGTTCTAACCTTAAATAATAAAGGCAAATATTGTAAATAATTATTTTTGCGAGTTATGGTGGGTTTATCCAAATTCTTCGTTATCCTCATCAACTCTATTTAAAAAAAAAGTGGCCTCTTTTTTTTTGTTTAGTTTGTGATGCTAAATTGATAGCAATCACTGACACTAGCACATCCTCGTGGTTCGAAGATGAAGCGTCCTCATCATTAAATAACTCTTTAAATATGAAGGAAGATACTATGGCTTCTTCCATAGTTAGTATTTATTTAAAAAATTTTGAAGAAAATGGCAAAAATGTTAGAATCAGTGAGGTTATAAAGAGAGAATGCGTCTTGGCCGTTCAGATTGGGCGAATCGCCGGGCACACTCGGAGTGCGCTCTCTATCGGGTGCGCTCTTCACTGGACGTCGTCCGGACTTTTCAATCTGAACGCGCCCCAGCTTGTGGATTTATAAACTTAGACGCCCGCGCTCGCGCTCACGCCTGAGTTCGAGTTCGCGTTGGAAACGATTTATAAACTTTTTGACTGCCGTTTGTTGCTGCAGTGTGATTGGCCCGCGTATTTTGATAACATTTGACATAACCTCAAAATATTATTCGTACTCATTCTTTTTCTGTTTATTTTGTGCTCAGAGTCTATGGTTTATTTGATCTATTTTTATTTGAAATAAATTTGAAAAAAAAGACCCACAAAATTAACAACAATAGAAAGGTTCAAAATTTTAAAAATTTGGTTGTTGCGCATGCATGTCAAATGACCTGTTTCACAGCCTCCTATAGTTAACAAGCCATGAAATTGGAAATGACGGCAACGTCGCGTATGTTGCTATTTTGTTATTGGGTTATGTGTTTCTGTGTATTGCTTTCATTGTGTATTGTTGCAATTTAGTATTTTTATGGGCATTATTGACGAAAAAGTGGATAGAAACACACCAATATATTGCCCATATTTAGTTGATACCTGTTCCTTTGTGCTTTGATTGCAAATTTTTAGCAAATGGGTACAGGAGCAAAAATGAAGGTAAGGTAAGGTAAAACAATGAAAACAATATTAATATTTGTCTGCAAGAGCATAGGTCTCGATATATTACCTAAGATATTTAAACTTGTTCCAGATGCCATGAAACTACTGTGTTCCTGGGTGCAAATCGAACTATTAGGAGTTCCTTAAAAACTGAAGAAATGCAAACATTTTTATTTCCAAAAAAATTCTGAAGTGCAAAAAATGTGGATGAAAGCAATACACCAAGATAATAATTATACCCGAGATTATACAATAACGAAAAATTCTGTGGTGTGTTGTAAACATTTTGAAGAAACCGAAATAATTAGATTTGAAACAAACAAGGATAAAGGCGTAGTTCGAGAGTTCAAACTAAAACGTCCAACTCTTAAAAGTAGGTACCTCTTATTTTCGAAAATCAGCTCAAGTATTTGAATGGACTTGCCTTCCAAAAAAATCCTGAAGAAAGAAAAAGTTAGATTTTCAAAAGACATACTGAAACATAGGCCTATAACACTTTAGACTCTAGAAATATATTCATTTAAATCAATTATTTACTGTTCTTATTTACACAAATAGGTAGTTAAATTATTCATTGAATTACTGTTTTTGGCCCTTTAGTACAATAAATTATGTATTTTTTGTGATTCATATTAATAAAATAAAAAATATATATTTTTCTACAAACGTGTTAAAAATGCAATTTTTAACACCCCCTCGAAGCATTAAAAATGTTACTTTATCGCACTAGTGTTAAAAGTCTTTAAGGCACTAGTGTTAAAAATGAAACATCAAAATTTGAAAGCAAACGTCAAAAAAAGTTTGTATTTTTAATTATTTACATTAATATTAATGGTAAAATTTGAACAACTGAGGAAGCTCCATCGGCCGCCTCCTCTATATTTTTCAAGGGATTGATGCAACCCTCTTTTTCTTGTGTATTTTGTTGCATTTTTAGCAAAAAGCTTACTGACCACGACAGACTTTCAAGAAACTGACAAGACATTTCATTACCTGTAAAACAAGGTGCTGGTTGTTTGAATTTTTTGACAAATATCAAATTCAATAATTTTACGTAGGAAAGATGCTTCCAATTTATTATTCATTTAAAAATCCAATTTGTCACTGGTTATTGCTTGTTATTGCCGTTTGTAGAAAAAATATTGTATGATATTTGTGTTAAAAGTATTTTTAAGGCACTTGTGTGACTTTCACATGCGTGCCTTAAAAATGTACTTTTAACACTTATATCATAAATAACTATTATACAAACAAACACCACCAGCACCACTTGGCGGTAAGATTGCGGTGTTGCCTTTTTAACTTCATGGCTTGGGGCTGTGCCTGTTTTCATTGGCCAGGCGCTCGAACGCGAGCTTCGAAGATAAAACTTGGCCATCTCCAGCGCGGACTCGGGCGCGAACGCGGGCGCGGGCGTTTATGTTTATAAATCAAACTTCGTGATCTGCTTCATTTATGTTGAGCGTGAGCGCGAGCGCGGGCGCGGACGTCAGAGTTTATAAATCCAGCTTTAACTATTATCAAGAAACGCAAAACACAAACATACTTAAATGGACAGGATACAATTTCAACAAGGAGATTTTCACGTAAGAACGGATAAAAACACTAGGCCGAGTTCAGAAATAACGCACCGAGTGCGAGTGCGATTTTATGGGTGTGCCTGAATTGACAATTAGCCATTGGGCCCATAGGACCGTCTAGCATTTTTGAACAGCTAGGGCGTCGCACCGGTGTCACACTCACACTGGCTGTGTCATTCCTGAACTCGCCCCTAATGAACAAAAAGAAATAGACAAAGGCGTATTTTAGCGAGAGTTTTAACCCAGTATTATGTTGTATTTACTTGGGATACTACATTTTAGCGAGCATGGCTAACATACTATGACGTCACAACATAAAACACAACATAAAACTCGGCTGTAAACATGTAAACATCCTAGGAGGGATAGTTACTGGTTGTAGTATGTCAGTGCATCTTTTTCTAATACACAAAAATGAGCATATGGGCAAAACATCAGCTGATTTGCTGATTACGCTACGATTACCAACACAGTTCTTTCCTTTATAAATAGAGGATTGTTTTTCCTCATTTTGCCATGGTTTTCTGTGATTTTATTTTAGAGTTTTTTTGCAAAAAAAATTAAAAATCTTTACTTGTGCACAAAAGTGTAATTTTATTTTTTTTTGGATAGGGTACTCATAAAATTCAAAAATACCACAATCTATGGAAAATCTTCACTGGAGAAAATATTGAAACTCGAAAACGCTAATGCCCGTATGCACCATTGCACAAATTCTCTGATTAAGACTTTAGCCGTGATCACAAAATATTTTTCATATGCACCAAGCGTTTTTTTCGCCTATTGGCAATTAACTTTAAATTGCTCGATGGCCTGGAATTTAGAACAAGATAACCGCGGCTAGTTAATAAAATGAGGTTAGATGTTTTGTTTGTTTTGGTTTGGTTCCGATTTCAAATTTCATATTTACATTTTACAAACATTTTTGTAAAAAAAAAAACTGGAACAAATTTGTGTGAAGTGAGCCAGGAAAAAAAAGAACTGAAATCAGGAATATGGAGGTGGACAGACATTATTTGACAATGATTAATTTGGATAATGAAATTGTGTTAGATGGGTTTCCGTTTCCAAGGCGTTGGAATGAGAGGGAAAATTATTTTGAAGCCTTGGATGATCTGATCTATAAGCCAATGTCGTAGATCATAGATCTTCTTGAAGAGGTACAAGATGCCCTATCATTATTATAGGGTGTAGTACCTACATTCTATGCAAATTTATGACCTGATTCTTGATTCCAATAACTAGGTAATGACTATGTAATTACTGTTTATTTCAAATAAAATGCCCTACATGCCCTGGATGTTTTGTTTGTTTGTTTATAAAATTAAAATTCATCGACAAAAACGCAGAATGGGTCTCGCCAACCCCACATACCGCCAACCCAAAATGGGCTTTTATTGCCTTTTATTAAAATCTATAGGAAATTTGCGACGTTATCGGTGAGTTCCTTTCAGGTGGCCCTCATTACAAAATCACAATTAACTAATTTGAGTGCAAAATCCTTTGGTGCATCGAACCGACATTTTTACCGTGATTACATAATTATCCGTGATTAGCTAATAACGAAAATACGTGAAAACGGTGAATAGTATGAGGAGCTCCGGAACAGCTCCGGGCATAGAGGCTCCGGGGCGTTACGCGCTTATTCCTTCCGAAAAGTGTTTGTTGCACCTGAGTACTCAAGCCCAAAGTAAACCATGCACGAAAGTCAGCGAATCTGTTCCTTTCAAATCGGGTTGACACACCGGAGCGAGCAGCTCTAGTGTTTCAAACTCTTGAAAGGAATACAGCTACATACTGGAAAGCAGCTTTATATCCTATCGGCGGTTCACTCTCGTACTCTTTCCGTTCCAGCGGACACACCGGTGCGGCGTGATCCCGACAATCCGGAGCCGTTGATCGAAACGAGTCTGTCGGTGTAATGTACTCCGTCTCTGAATCTGTGTCCCTACTACGAGTCCACACTTTTTCCTGTTCCACTGGCCGGCGCGGCGTGATCCGATTAGTTCGAGTTTGACTCCGAGTCCGTACAACGTAGACAACGCAAAAGTGGTCCGGACTTAACTCGAACTTGGACCGGACCTGTTTATTTTGCAGTGGATCAGTTCCCACTGTGAAGATCAGTTCCAGTATTTGGCCCTGATAATAGCCAATTTTGGGTTGGCGAGACCCCATATCTGCGTTTTTATTTGATGAATAAATTTTAGGTATACAGTATACACAAACAAACAAAGCATCCTGGGCATTTTATTTGAAATAAACAGTAATTACCGTAATTACATAGTCATTAGTTACTGGAATCAAGCCATAAAATTGCATATTACTACCACCCTATCATAAGTTAAGTTAGGGCATCTTCCACCTCTTCAGGACGACTATTGGTTTATAAGATCATCCATCCAAGGCTTCAAAGTAATTTTCCGTCTCATTCCAACGCGTTGGAAGCCCATCTAACACAATCATTATTTATCAGTATCCAAATCCTCGTCAAATAATAGATGGTCCATCACCATATTCCTTATTTGATTTCTCCCTGCTCACCCTCGCCACACACTATTTTTCCAGTAATTTTTTGGGGACAAAAATGTTTTTAAAATGTAAAAACAAAACAAAACATTCTAACCTCATTTCATTATAGCCGCGGTTATCCTAAATTCCAGGCCATCGAACGATTTAAGTTAATTGCCGATTAGGCGAAAAAAACGCTTGATGCATACGAAAAATATTATGTGATCACGGCTAAAGTTTAATCAGAGAATTTGTGTAATGGTGCATACCAGGCAAATGCAAAATCCCTTGGTACATCGAATCGACTTTTTTAACCGTGATTACATAATTAGCCCTGATTAGCTAACTACGAAAATACCTGAAAATGGTGCATACAGGCATAAATTTTACAAAATTCAACAAATCCAAATAAACAACGATCATGGCGTCCTCTCTTAGACCCTTTGTCAAATACACTCCACCTGTTATTTGGGTAACTATGACGTCATGAATCGTAGTATGTGTATTAGTATGATGTTTACCTGTCGTTAAAATACGCAACAAAAACGCGTCAAGACGCCATTAATCGGCACCGAATTTGTCACGGAGAGAGAAACAACATAAACATGCGCGTGCTTATCTTCTGTATTTTCCATGCGTTCGGTATTTTGCTCCAAGAGCAGAGTGAAGCGGAGCAGTAATCACGTGACCAGCGAGCGCACAGAGCAGTTAAACAGACGCTGTATCAGAGTCCTCGAAATTTTAAGCCCGGTATTCATAGACGGGTGCTTGGCTCAAGCTCCGATTTTTGACAGTCGTGAGCATCGTTTCGTGTTGTTTGGAATAGCAAATATGGCATCAAGTCGTACAAACTGTGCTTGAGGTTGAGCCAAGACGCAACCTTGAGCATCGACTATGAATACGAACGATAAATTCAAGGTCGGACTGCTCGGAGAGCTCATCAGATCATAAAACCAATAGCACGGTTCGTATCATGGTCAGAGAATGTCTTATGTAAAAAAAAACGCAGTTATGAGTACTGGAGAAACATTTGCGGGTTATTTTTGATATAATTTTGACAGAGAAAAAAATTAGCTTTCCGCATTCGCAGTTATGATTACCAGGGCCGGTTTCTCAATAGTTGTATTCCTTTCACAACTAGGAGCAGCTCCGGAACAGCTCCGGGGCTTCACGCGCTTATTCCTTTCGAAAAGTTTTTGTTGCACCACGCATCTCTTTCCTGCAAATCGGGGGCGTCTGAACACCGGAGCGAGTAGCTCGAGTGTTTCAAACTCTTGAAAGGAATATAACTATTAGCGAGTCACCTCCGTTGGTTTTAACTCCAGAATAAGTCCGGAGTCTCATGCATCCGTTTTCCGACGAAAGATGTCCGAAAAATGTTCTATTTTGACATATTTTTATACGATTATGTCAAAATAGAAGGTTTTTCCGACATCTTTCGTCGGAAAACGGATGCATGAGACTCCGGCTTAAGCGTGTCCAATTGCTATGTACACCCTGGAGTTATGACTCGAGTAAAGCTTACTTTTCATGCATCCGTTTTTGCGACGAAAGATGTCCGAAAAACATTCTATTCTGACATAATCGTATAAAAATATGTCAAAATAGAAGATTTTTCGGACATATTTCGTCGAAAAACGGATGCATGAAACTCCGGTCTAATGCATAACTAGGGGGTGACTTGCTATTGAAAACCCGGCTCTTCGGCTTAGTTAAAAATATCTGCAATATTTTTGCGCCCTGTCTTTAAATATGTTCGACCAATAGAAAAAAATCCGCAAAATAAAAATCCGCAAAATAAAAATCCGCGATCGGCGGTTACAAGCAAGCAGGTTATGAGTACTATCCGGACGCTGGAGCGCGCACGGAGTGCTCCCGGTCTATTGTGAATGTAGCCGTGCAACAAACGCCCCGGAGCTGTTCCGGAGCTCCTCCTAGGTGTAAAAAGAATACTAATAGGGGTTTTCGAGCGCTTGACCAGTAAGGGCCATATTCTCCGTAGTTCATAAAGCCTGGCTTAGTGGAAGCACTTGGCTTTTTGTGTGACAAAGCCGAGCTTTTCCACTAAGCCAGGCTTTATGAACTACGGAGAATATGGCCCTAAATACCGCAGTCATGCCCTTGGTTGTCCTGGGTCACAGTCCTTTGACGTTTGTTTGACAGTTTATGGTCAAAGCACTTCCAAAACGCTTGAAATTAGTTGGTTAACATTTTGGTTTTGATTTGTCAAATTTGTCTGCTTCTCCCTTCCCCTTAATCCCCTTGTATTTGTTTACATTTTAAGCTCTAACCAAACAATTATATTCTTATTATTTTCCAATTATTTTTCTATTTTCTGGTTCGCTCGTTTCTTTCAAAGATGAAGATGCATTTAATATTCCTTGGGCTGTATCCATATCGTCGACGTTGAAAATCTTTTCCTTCATAGTTCAAGAGGATTTGGAACCTTTCTCTTCTATCCATTCAAATTACAAAATTAAGATACTGAAACTGGGACTGGAACTGGACTAACACAACCGCAAATGCAAATTGCAAATAACAAAATAAACAAAAAAGAAAAAGAAACGTTCACCATTAATTTTTTCAAATGTAAGTCAATTGTCATCAACAAATGGTGGGAGGCACAGAAAACAGGTCGAAAGTTGTGTAAATACCGCTGCTTGTCAATGTCGAAGAATAACGTCAAAACGAAGACCAAGGGCTCGTTTCGTTTTTAGGTCATGACCACGAATTACCAAACCGCTTAAATTAAATTGGTATAGACTAAATCACGATAGAAAGTGAAGTTGACAGTTCGCGTTGACATTTTTAGTAAACTTTTTCTCTAGGTTGTCAGCATGCGTTAGCGCTTCGATTCCGTCAGTTGGGATAAACGACAGGGTCGTATTTAGAAGAGTGATACACATTTCAGAATAAAAATTTATTTTCAATTTCGTTAAAGGAAGTTAAGTTATTAAAATCCAAAAATCCTAAAATTAGAGTCCAAAGTAAACACTAAACACTTATAAAAAGAGAAAACACTTAAATCCAAACTATAAACCAGGTTTGAAACGCAACACCGAAACATAAAGGCACAGAACACTACTTAAAAAACCGATTGCGATAATAACAAATAAAAAAATAATGCAGAAAACGGCAAAAAACTGAACGATTTCACACAAAAATTCGAAATTCAAAATGCAAAGACCCGAATCTGTTATTTTTATGTGTCAAATCAAAATGACATGTATCATTATTTGATAGTTGTCAGAAAAACGGACAGATCTGGGGATTTTATTTATTTTCAACTGGTGAAAATAACGGTCAAAATTCAAACTCTATCATGAATACGACTATAAATACCGACACTAGACGAGTTCGAATATTACCTCGCGGATGAGATGCAGATGAGATGGATATTCGATCACGTGGGCGCAGATGTGCTCGATTTCCTCCGTTTTATTCGAACGCTCTTTTCAAGCTGATGTTTATTTTAATCATATGTTTCGGTAATCCTTACCTATTTGTGTAAAAGAATTTGTATTTTATTTTATATCCATTATCAATTTTTCATATTTATTTCCCTATTTCCCTTAATTATTTCGAGAATGGATTTTTTATGCATTATCTCTCTGGTCCATGATAATTTTTTTGATGATTCTTCAGATGAAGATCACCCAGACAACCGTAATATATTGGCGAAAGTGGAAAATTTTGCTGAAGAACTACCACTGCTGCACTAACCAAAACTTGACTGGTCGCGGTAAGCGGCTGCGGACAGAGAAAATGTAAATTGTGAGAATGAAACGTCAAATATTTTCATCTGTCTGAACCGTCAGTCGAAAACCTCCGAGCAAATCGAGGAGCTTCTAAACCCTCCCGGATGTCAAAAAAGAACGCACCTCTGAGTGCTCGAAAATAATAAACGAACGGGTTGGAGTACCTCCGAGGCATCCGACGTATTATTCGAACTCGTCTACTAAATGGTATTTACCGGTCAAGCGCTCGAAAACCCCTAATATCATGCACGAGTCAAACTGTTAAAGGAAAACGTCAATATGTCAATTAATGCGTTTTAGCGCCATTTTAGTGATTAGTGATCCTTTTGCATTCTGCATTTCATATTTCTTGTTTGGTCCAAGTTAGCATCCTAGGCGCCTAGTTGATTTTGATCTTATTGTTTGAATAGTAAATCTTTATTGATTCTCAATTTTGCACCGCTAATTAAGCGTTTGTGATTGTGTCAACTCCTTTATTCTAGAATTTTTAGGAGGTAGAATTCCAAAAAACAACAATGGTGAAGATAACTTACAAACCTGGTGATAAGGTATTTGCCAAAGTAAAAGGATACCCGCCATGGCCAGCAAAGGTAATTAATAATTGTATTATCACTTTTCTTTGTAGTATTCACATGCTTGTGATGCTAATTACCTTCTCAGTGCATGTGGGAGAGGCTTTTTTGGTTAAAAATAACGCAATTTCAAAGTTGTGTCGTCCTCCCACTATGATTATTTTACTCAGATAAAAGACATAAATAACGTCTGTGTACAATGTGTAATGTTTACATACATCATACATTCAATTACCTAGTATACTATTGAGTATAATTATAATATTTACCCACCATCTAGTCCAAAACGTCACACACGTGTTAACACCTTGCCTTCCTAGCCAGCTAGCATTTTGTTTGTTTTGAGATTTGACAGTTCTTGTGTTGGTTTATATTTAATTTTTGTTAAAATCTGCAAATACATTTGACCAATTGCTTTGTCTGTACCAGTGCTTCTGGTTTTAATAACTGATCAAAAACATTGATTAAAATCACTCAATTCCTGACTGAAATTAATAAATTGTTATATGAAAGAACTACACTTTATTACGAAGGCGTAGAAGGGACACCCAACTTTTTTTTTTCTCAATTTTTAAAATTTCGAGTTATAAGTCGAAATTTTAAATTTTCGACTTATATCACGAAATTTTAAAATTTCGACTTATAACTCGAAATTTTAAAATTTCGACTTATATCACGAAATTTTACTATAAAATTTCGCCTTATAACTCGAAATTTTATGGTAAAATTTCGTGATATAAGTCGAAATTTTAAAAATTGAGAAAAAAAAAGTTGGGTGTCCCTTCTACGCCTTCGTACTTTATATAGTACATAACAGGTCTTCAAAAAAAAAAATCAAAGATTGCTATGGTTTTTGAAACGTATGTTTTAAGGTGGCTACTCACTATGTGATACTCAGCAAGTAATTTGACTTGACTGTAGTTTGGAAAGTACTCTTTGTTTCACGCGGGTTTGTACTTTTGACATATTCGCCTTCCTTTTTTAACAAATAAAATTTGACTGAAACTAATCAAAACAAATGTTGAAAAAGGAAGGCAAATGATATGCATAAACCTCGATTTGAGCTACCAACTGCAATGAAATAGACTAGTCAATCTAATAACAATGTATCTCGAAAAAAAAAACGTTTATTTTTGAAAATATATTGATTTGAAAATCAATGAACGAATGAAATCATGAATTTCAAACTGCTGTGAAAATTCGGGCCAGGATTGTGACGGTAGAGTCCCAAAAATGTGAGAATGCTGAATTTCGGAGGTACTGATTATTGAACCGTACTTTTGCCACAAAAACCTGATGAAACTGGTGTACTGGTTTGTTCAAAACAGTTTATTCCGAGGTTTATTCTCTCGATGAACCCATGACGTCTCATCAAAATTGGTTCAAACCCAAGGTTGTTTGATACAGGTAGCTTGCCTAATAACTTTTATGATGTCATGTGGGGTGCCTCAACATAATGCAAATCTCCATAAGGCCTCCAGATGACATCATCAAGTTATTCCTTACTAGACAACCTATTAATTTTAGGAACCTTGGTTCAAACCAAGGTTCCTAAAGTTAATAGGTTGTCTGGTAATAGGCAGAGCTGGGCAGGGCTTGAGTGCTTTGTGCTTGCGAAAGTGCTTGAAGCACTTTGAGGGCTTGAAAGCCCTGTGCTTCAAGCCCTTTTATAGATTTGTAATTGGGGCTTGCAAAGTCAATTACTTTAGAAAAGTGCTTGGTAATTTGTAATTGAAAAAAGTAATTCAAGCCCTTTCAATGAGCTTCAATTACTTTTAGAGGGCTTGAAGCACTTTAAGAGGGCTTGAAGCACTTTTGGGAGCTTGAAGCACTTTGAAAGGGCTTGAAGCACTTTAAAAGGGCTTGAAGCACTTTGAAAGGAATTTGAATTGACCATCACTCAACCTATCCCCCACTTGAAAATTTTCGATCGAGTTTTGTCCCTTAATTTTTTTTTCTATTATTTGAACTTGAACCGTCTTGAACTGTCTTTTCTCTCTTAACAATGGAGGTTTTGGGTTTCAGCTTAGAATGGAATTTAAAAAAAAAATTAATGAACTTATTATTCAAATAAATAATTAATTTATATTGGTAACCTATTTAACTTTATCACTGGATTTTTTCCACTTTTCCCCATTGAACATTTTGAAAACCTTAAAATTGAATTACCATGTAGTACCCCAGAACTACCTCTCAAAAAAAAAAACATACTACTGCTACTCTGTGAAATGTAAAGTTCGTCTCTACTATACCAATTCTGTGTGATGAGTGTACGCGGTAGCTTATGCCACTTTGAGAATTTTATTACAAATTCAAAGTGCTTTACACTTTGAGAATTTTATTACAAATTCAAAGTGCTTTAGGCACATTTAAAGAGCTTCAAGCACATTTAAAGAGCTTGAAGCACATTTAAAGAGCTTGAAGCCCTTTTCAAGGCACCCCAAGCACTTTTGATGTGCTTCAAGCACTTTTCAAATCACTTTGAGGGCTTTGTGCTTGTCAAGCCCAAAGCACTTTGAGGGCTTTGTGCTTGTGAAGCACTTTTGAAAATAAAAAGGAATTTGTGCTTGAAATTGAAGCACTTTGATAGAGGGCTTAGGGCTTAGTGCTTCAAGCCCTTTTACTGAGGGCTTTGCCCAGCTCTGGTAATAGGTAACTTGATGTCGCATCTGGGGTGCCTTATGGAGATTTGCATTAGGCAATCCCAAACCACGTGATATTCAAGATGGCGTGGCGGTCAAACATGGGCTAAACTCAAGATTCAAACTTCATTTTGTACCTGTGTGCTGTCTGCTGTTTGAACAGAGTTTTCCACTTTGCGGTCACACTTGGCACCCTGTAGAAAGACACAATTGTCCCTTTCTTGGCAGCTTCCACATCCCACACAACTAGACACTGGCATCATTTTACAACACAAAACAAATATCTAGTTTCTGCCCGACTTAATAGGCTATGTACCAAATATTTTATCAAATATGTAATCAAAATCGAACTCGAAAGAAAATAATTAAAATACACATTAAAAACACGTTCAAAACAAATTTGCTTGGCTGCTACGCCATATTGAATTTTCATTTGACAGATGAATTGGATTGTCTAATTGACCTTTTGTTTAGACGACATATTGCGGTGCGCGAACATAGTTGTCAAAAGAAGAGAACAAACAACAACAAAAACAAAAAACTAGCGGGCTTTCAACATTAAAAACAAAAGTAACTAAATGATTGATCCTCGCTATCCTTTTTGTTTGTTTACTTTCTCTCTCTGATTTTTACTCCTTGTCCTCATTTCATCCTTATATTTCCTAATCATTTGCTCAAAGGTAGCTATTTCAATGCTTTGAGAAGATACCCTTTGTTTCAGCTCTTCTATGTCTATATCTGGGTTTCTCCAATTAGTCTCGAGTCTGATGGTGTAGTGTAGATACCTCAGTTTGCTCTGCTGAATTGTGTAAAAGTTGTTGTTCAAAGCTATACCATCACCACAAACAAACTGAGTGGGAGACCCATCCCGTTGATATGAGAAACGTAGCAGCTGTGTCTTCTAGACATTCAAAACCAGGTTATTTGAGTCAAACCAACCCTGAAAGGAACTCAAAGTTGTGTGAATTTTGTTACTCAATTCCTCCATTCCTTCTGCCGAAAAGACCACTGAACTGTCATCTGCAAACTGGACCGTAGACTGATCAGTAATATTTGCAAGCTCGTTAGTATAGATAATGTACAGTAGTGGTCCAAGGATTGATCCCTGAGGTACACCTTTTTTGACCTGGCTAGAAATTGATGTTAATGTTTCCCCATTGTGTCTTTCAATAATCTGCTGCTTTCTATCAAATAGATAAGATGATATTAGTTGTAAAGGAACGCCCCTCAATCCATACCTTTCTAGTTTCGCTAGCAGCACATCATGATTAACACTGTCGAAAGCTTTAGTCAAATCCAAATACATCGCCACTGTCTCGTTTCTCCCATTAAGGGACTCCAAGATTTTAGTTAGTGCCTGATAAATAGCTCTTGTGGTACTTTTTTTCTTCTTAAACCCATTCCATGTTGAGAGCAACTGCTCATTCTCAAAAAACGAAATAACGCGATCATATATTATCCTCTCAAATATCTTGCTAAAGTTATTCAAGAGTGCAATTGATTGAAATTTTTTTATTTCCTGAGTGTCTCCTTTCTTATAAATTGGAATAATTTGGGCTATTTTCAGTTTATTTGGAAATACTCCTGTGACGAGCATTAAATTAATTATATGAGACAGTGGTTCAATTTCATCTGCCACTTTTTTGATTAAAATGACTGGGATTTGATCTTGCCCTACTGATTTTTTATTTTTTAATTTGGATATGACATGCTTGATCTCATTGGCATTTGTAGGTTTTAAAAATAAATTTTTTGGGTAAAATGGTATATTTTTTGAGATGCCATTTATATTTGTATTGAGGTCAGGATATAGGTTTATATAGAAATCATTTATTTCATTTAGTAAGTATAACATTCTTTTCTTTGTTTGGGTATTTCTTGGAATAGTTTTCGAGCAACGATTCTGTTCTTTTTTCCCCGTTTCCCTGTACCCAGTTAATCAATGTCCATATTGCTCTTCCTGGGTTTTTTAAGTTTGTATAAAGTTTATATTTTCTCTTTTTTTAGATTCTCTTATAACTGATCTTAAGATATTTGAATATTTTTAAAAAAAATGTTTTGTGATACTACCCCTTATCATTTCTTTGTACAAATTTCGTTTGTTTTTTAAAGAAATTTTAATCCCACAAGTCATCCAGTACTTAGGTTTTTTCATGATGCTGAATTTATATTTAGCTTCCTAGATAGGAAGCTATGGTGATAGACCGATTTTGACCATGTCAAAATTTCATTAAATCTTGATGTTTTGGATCATTTTAAGCCTTTTTGGCAAGGTGGCACATTTCCGTCTGTGTGTATGTGTGTATGTATGTGCGTGTGTTGGCGTTTTTCTGAGAAAACGGCTCGATGGAATTTGATGAAATTTTGGAAATAGGTATAGGACGTGTAGGGAAAAGTTACGCAGAGATATAGGAGAAAAAATAATTCCTCTCCAAGATATGACGTCATTGATCTTTTTTTTTAAATGGGAATGCCATCTTTTTTTTCATTGATTGGTAAGAGCTCATTTTGCTTTATATAAAAAAAAAAAAAAAAAATCTCAATAGATTTCATTGGGACATTTTTGAATCGTGAAAAATTATCCGTAATTTTGAAGCTCTCGTGGTATTATGTGGTATTATCCCCGAAAAATGATATCAAAGCCTAAAAAAATGTCAAGATTTATTAAAATGAATTCATGGTTTGAAATGACAATAACAATCATTAATTAGGTAGTTATTTATCTAGGAAGCGTCATGTCAAAAATTTGACATCAGGGGGCGGATTACGAACTCTCGATTCGAACCGAAACCGCCATGTTACACCAAAATTTTGATTTCGAACGCACTCCATGCGAATGCATTTCGACGAAAGTCACCTCGACTGGTTGATGTCTGTCGAAAAGCTATCGAAACGAAATCGAGTCCAATAAAGTTAAGTTATGTTGGATTTTTGGGGGCCAAAATTCGTTTGATTCTTTATTTTGTTTTGACGTTTTGTAGTATTTTGAACTTTGAACAGAAAAATCGCTGAAAAAAATTGTCTTAAAATTAATGATCGCCATTGGCAGGTTTTATTATCTTTTATAGATAAACATTCTCTATTTGCTAGAGGTCAATTTGCAGGGCCCAACGGCAAAGTCATTCAAAGGAAACTCTGGAACAGCTTACAGAAAATAAAGAATCTGTGGGTAATTGTAGATGAGGTCGTACCAAGTCAATAAGGTTCTGGACCAAGACTGTGCTAAGTCTAAATAGTTCAATAAACCTTGCCTCTGGGTCTTTTTTCTTGAAACAGGGGAGCAGGGTTCCCAAGAGAACGAGTGTTCCGTCTTTGTACCTACTTATGTCGTTATCATTTGCATATCATTGAAAAAGACGGAACACTCGTTCTTCTGGGAACGCTACTCCCTGTTTCAAGAATAAGGACCCTGGATGTAAAAAGGAATCATAACTTTCTCTGATTTCTCTTCTCATATGAATTAATGCACGATTTTCTCGTCTTCTTGCATCATTTTGCCTTCGCCGCCTTATGACTCTGATTATGGTAAACATATTACTAACTTTTTCCTTTTATAAAATTTTTTAAACACTTTGAAATTGCGAAATTAATCTTTAAAGAACACAAATAACCACAACAGAACAATAAAAAATTAGAATTAGTATTAAGTCGATGTCAAAAAATTGACAAAATTTGGTAAATTTGAGTGAAAGGCGTCACAAATCTCCGAACTCACACGAACACAAAACGAAACTTGTACCTAATCATCTCTGACGTTTCGAGCACAATCGATGCGTATTCCCTTTCGTATCGAGTGTCCATTTCGAGTCGTGTTTTCGTAATCCCCCCGCTGGTTTTTATTAAAAATTAATGGCAACTCAAATGTTCCCCAAAATAGTGTCATTAGACTTAGTTTGTGTTCTAGAATTAGAAATAAAAAATAAAAAAAAAAGAACACTAAGGCTGTGGTCCGAATATAACCAGGGTTGTGGTTTCGCGGTCCGAAAGGAATCAAATTATTCTGGTTCCTGGAAAAGTGGTTACTTTTGTACCTTGGTTTCCTGAAATCTGCGGGGGGATTACGAAAACACGACTCGAAATGGACACTCGATACGAAAGTGAATACGCATCGATTGTGCTCGAAACGTCAGAGATGATTAGGTACAAGTTTCGTTTTGTGTTCGTGTAAGTTCGGAGATTTGTGACGCCTTTCGCTCAAATTTACCAAATTTTGTCAATTTTTTGACGTTGACTTAATACTAATTCTAATTTTTTATTGTTGTGTTGTGGTTATTTGTGTTCTTTAAAGATTAATTACGCAATTTCAAAGTGTTTAAAAAATTTTATAAAAGGAAAAAGTTAGTAATATGTTTACCATAATCAGAGTCATAAGGCGGCGAAGGCAAAATGATGCAAGAAGACGAGAAATTCGTGCATTAATTCATATGAGAAGAGAAATCAGAGAAAGTTATGATTCCTTTTTACATCCAGGGTCCTTATTCTTGAAACAGGGAGTAGCGTTCCCAGAAGAACGAGTGTTCCGTCTTTTTCAATGATATGCAAATGATAAGGACATAAGTAGGTACAAAGACGGAACACTCGTTCTCTTGGGAACGCTGCTCCCCTGTTTCAAGAAAAAAGACCCAGAGGCAAGGTTTATTGAACTATTTAGACTTGGCAAAGTCTTGGTCCAGAACCTTATTGACTTGGTACGACCTCATCTACAATTACCCACAGATTCTTTTTTTTCTGTAAGCTGTTTCAGAATTTCCTTCGAATGACTTTGCCGTTGGGCCCTGCAAATTGACCTCTAGCAAAAAGAGAATGTTTATCCATAAAAGATAATAAAACCTGCCAATGGCGATCATTAATTTTAAGACAATTTTTTTCAGCGATTTTTCAGTTCAAAGTTCAAAATACTACAAAACGTCAAAACAAAACAAAGAATCAAACGAATTTTGGCCCCCAAAAATCCAACATATAGTTGGACTCGATTTCGTTTCGATAGCTTTTCGACAGACATCAACCAGTCGAGTGACTTTCGTCGAAATGCATTCGCATGGAGTGCGTTCGAAATCAAAATTTTGGTGTAACATGGCGGTTTCGGTTCGAATCGAGAGTTCGTAATCCGCCCCCTGGTTAACCAAATGTCAAAATAGTTACCCGCTATCGGATGTCGGTTCTGTTGGTTTTATCTGTAAATTCTGTCAATTATTTTTTATTTCATATTTGCGTTCCCCAAGTAACCGGAATTTTTAGTAACCATCTGTCAACCGATTCGGTTACTTTGGTTAACGTTTGGTTATATTCGGACCATAGCCTAAATATCCCCATTGCTGTTGTTTCTTAAACTCGCAAACTATAGTTCTTAACCCTATCATAGTTCTGAAACTTCTTGAAAATCAAGCAGGCCGTTTCCAGAATGAAAATTGATGGGACTGTCAAGGTCCGTTCCCGAACAAAGAGGGGTGTACAGGTTTGTTTATTTGTTTGTTGTTGGTTGTTGGTAAGCTGCATTGCATAAAGTTCTGAGGGCTCTTTTCTGTAAGACAAACACTGACTGAACGGATGTCTGAGTTGAGATTCCCCAGAATGCGATTCCATATCTAACATGTGACTCCATCAAGGCGTAATATGCAGTTTTGGCGGTGTATTTTCCGAGCTCTTGCAATGTGTTTTTAACCATGTAGCATCCCTGTGATGGTTTTCTATTAAGCATATCAATATGTGTTTCAAATCTTAACCTCGAATCTACGTGCATCCCATGAAACCTTACAACATTTTTTCCCTAATAGTGTCTCCATCAAGAGTGATACCGTCCAATGAACATTTAAACATTAGAATATTAGTTTTTTAGGCATCTAAGACCAGAAGGTTTGCATCGCACAAATCCTTTATTAATGCAAAAACACGCTCTATAATGGTTGGAAGAACCTGCAAATCCTTATGTCCCCAGAGAATGGCCGTATCATCTGCAAACATGTGTGTGGAATATACTGTTAAAGCAAACCCCCTGAAAAATAATCAGATATCTGAAATTTACCATCTCACAGCCTAAAACTCAGCAAAGGAAGCCTTTGCTTCTAATTTACCTTGAACTTGGATCGATTAAACATATTAAACTATAAAGCGTTATACTTAACTTTTTAGCTTATGTATGTGTCCGTATACTGTACCACCATAATAAGTAGCTCTAAATGCTTTTTCTGACGTCTTTATTCGTTTTAGGTCGTAAGTGATCTTGGAAGGAATAAATTCAATGTACTGTTTTATGGTACCCAAGAAACGTAAGTATCTCATTTATTACTACAATCCTCATTAAATTTATACAAATGACTTCTTGCAGGGGTAAAATTAAACAAGAAGACTTGGCTTTCTACCTTAAATACAAAAACTCTTATGTACACAAATATGTAAAAAGGGCTGGCTATTTGGACGCTGTAAAGCAAATTGAAGAAGATATTGCAAAAGATGGTGTAGATATTAACCAAATAAATCTTGACATATCTGGTAGTGACATTGATAGAACTGTAAGTATTCAAAATGGTTTTCTCTTCTTTGATTAACACTCGTTTTGCAGCTGGACGATGCAAGTTACACTAGTGAAAAAAGCACTCCCAAACACAAATTCCATAAAACTGCTGATAATGACCAACCAGCTGCTGGTGTCGTCGTGAATAAAGCAGGACGACGGAAAAGGAGCAATGTGTCTGAAACGAATTCGGAAGGAGCTGATTCCAAGAAAGTTAGAAGGGAGTCATCTTCTTCAGTTGGTAAGCATTAATTCCTCACCTATACACGTTGTCACGAAAGGTTTGTTACAAACTTCTGGAGATGGTGAATCTCATAAGAATAAAGTCTTTTTTTTGATAAACATATGTCCAGAAATGCTCTGCTTCCCAGATACAGGGTGTTAAGACGTTGTAAAAAGCACCCTGTATCTTTAAAGCGAAGCATTTTTGGACACATGTTTATCAAAATTTATTTCCAATATTTTCACTTCAACCCTCTCGCAGGGGTAAGCTCCAACCCTTAAATCTCAAATGGCATTAGGGGTCGAGTGATACCTCATTTCAAAGGTTATCGAATTCTCTTTTCAACGGTGCCTAGTTTTTTGAATTTACTAATGTTTTTTTTTTTTCAAAAGATATTTAAAATTAGAATGTATTTGGTTGAATTTTATTGAGTAATTAAAAAAACCAAGACTTAAACCTTGTGATTTCAAGTGATAGAACACAGCTTAAAAAAAATCACTTCTTAACTAAAAATTGTTATAACTACAAAATTGATAGTGCTTAAATTGACTAAAGCATTACTAGTACCGTTTATTTTGGAATGCTTTTTCTCAAAAATAGTGATGTGAACAAGGGAACGTTCTGATTGTGCTTTCGAGAACATTCGCGAACGTTCGCGCACGAAAAAAAGGTTCGTGCTGAATATTACCTTCGGAGCACATTGAGCACGATAGAGAATATTCAGCACGTTCTCAAGCACGAGCTGTTGAAGGCGGGGATATATCGAATATTGAGCACGAGAACCAGAAAGCAACTTAGCAGCAATAGCTATTTTTTTGTAAGCAAAGGTAGCGTTGTACTGGAATATACTGAAACTAAAATCACTATTTTATTTTATTATCAAAAAAAAGTCTCCTAATGATAATTGTATGTTGAAGTTTCACAGAAAACCCCAAATTAGAATTATTATTGTTGTCAAACATGACACAAATTATTTATTAAATGCTGGTACTTTTGCTCTCATTTGACAGTTAAAAATAATCAGGGGTTAGAATGTGCTCTAACCACATCATACTTATAGACCTTGGCCCATGCAAAACTTTGACAACGTATCAAATTCGTTAATTGAGAGCAAAAGTATCGGTCCTAAATATGTATTATATTTTCCTAAGAAGTTTGAGAATTTTCAGCACATTTATGAAGAATTTTCAGAATAATCAGAACTTTCACCAGAAATTTGGGAATTTCAGGAAATTTGAGAAAAATCAGAATTTATTTACAAAAATGTTTTGTTTTATTCAGCTTCTGATGAAAAGGATAAATTCTCGGGTCCTGCTCGTTTATGCTCGTTAATTCTCGATCCTGCTCGGAGAACATTCTTCGAAAATACTTGCTCGAGCATTTTACATCACTACTCAAAAACCACTGCATCAAATTCAAAAAAATAGGCACCGTTGAAAAGAGAATTCGATGACCTTTGAAATGAGGTATCACTTGACCACTAATGTCATTTGATATTTAAGGGTTGGAGCTTACCCCTGCGAGAGGGTTGAAGTGACAACATTGAAAATATGTGCAAAAGATTTCCCCCTCCGAATAGGAATCGATTCAATGAACGATGAATACGAGAAATCGGCCTTATTTCGTTTTCATTGGCCCACCCTGTATACGATATACAGGGTGTCGACTTAGTGCGATATCGGACGATATTATGTCCTCACAGAGTGATGCAAGAAAAAAAATTAAATTACAAAATTATTTGGTACTCTAATATGTATTAGTTGAAAATATTTTTGAATATACAGGGTGCTCCGTTTATGTGGTATGCGACACAACTTTGTAATTTAACTTTTTTTTCTTGCATCACCCTGTAAGGAGATATCGTCCGATATCGCACTAAGTGGACCCTTGTATATATAGTTGTTTCTACAATTTTCTCTGCGTTTCTATACATAGTATTCGTCTACTAACACTAGCTAGAGTTACGGTGTCCCCAAAATTAATATAGCAAGTACTACAGGGTATTGAACCCCGTTATAAATATTTTTATTTTATTTACAATCTGTCTGATTTTAGTTGAAAATGATAGTGAAGATACTGCCAACGATGACGCTCCAAAAAAAGTGGAATCCACTGCTGACGATAACAATGACGAAGAAATTGCAAGTGAAACGGACCAAGCATCAGCAGAAGTACCTAAAAATAAAGAGCCAGCAGCAACTGAAAAGTAAGTCAGATGTTTTTTGTTTGGGAATATGTAGCATAGCACTAGATCAAGTAGTCACAGTGGCCCACAAGTATTGTTCGTCGATTTTTAACTGACACTTGCGGTATGAGGAGCGAGGCGGTGTTTCGTATGGCAAAAACAGGTGTGATGTCAGGTAATCATTGGCGTTCTAATGTAGGGAACCACCAGCTCACATTCCGTCCGAGTATCAGATTAAAATCGACGAACAATAGTGTGAAGCCTGCGCCAAAAATTGTAGCTCCAAAAATTTCCTGGACCAATAGACCAGTGAAAATGAGTTTTCCCGCACGCATATCAGTGCGGAAAAAGTTTTTCCGCACGGCTGTCAGTGCGGCAAAAATTTTACCGCACGGCTGTCAAAAAAAAAAAAAGAAAAATTCTATATTTTTACGCCTGTAGGAAAAATATTGTACCTAACACTTGCGGAAAATGTGTTTCCGCACTCGGCTGCTTCACCGAACTCCGCTACGCGTCGTTCGGTAAACGGCAGCCGCGTGCGGAAAAATTCATTTTCCGCACTTGTTAGGTAAATAGCTATTTTTGGTGAAAAAAAAAAGTTAATAACAGCATGAAAACTGTTGAGAAGGGAAGTAAACATAGCAGAAACAATGGGAAAAATAAATTTAGGCCAGTATCTGAAGAGCTAATGTCATAAAGCCCAAGAAGCAGTGCTGCTGTGATTTCTTGAGTCATTTTTGAATTTTTCTTTCTTGCCGCCTTCGCCATAATTTCTACTACTCTGTAATGCAAAAGTCGCTGTGATTATGCTCACTGACAGGGGGGGTTTATTTGAAACGTGCAATTCAAATACGTCTGACTAAGTCGCAATTTTCGCCGGTATTTCAATGCTAAAAAATGCGACTTAGTCAGACAAATTTGAATTGCATATTTCAAATAAACCCCCCCAGGTATGTAGCTGAATCTCAATTGTTAATTTCTATAAACAGTGGACTAAAATATCATTTAAGATGCAAACACAATCAAAAATTGGACACAGAGAATGATTTTTTCCTACAGCCGTGCGGAAAAATCGATTTCCCGCACTGATATGCGTGCGGAAAATGAGTTTTCCCGCACGGTGCGGTAAAACTTTTTTTTTTGACATATCAGTGCGGAAAAAGTTTTTCCGCACGGCTGTCAGTGCGGAAAAAATTTTACCGCACTGATATGTCAAAAAAAAAAAAGAAAAATTTTACATTTTTTCGCCTGTAGGAAAAATATTGTACCTAACACTTGCGGAAAAATTCATTTTCCGCACTCGTGAGGTAAATAGCTATTATGTTATCAAAATAAATATTTATGCAAGTTTTACAAACGTTCAGTTTTCAATAAAAATACGTAAAACACCAGCTTTCTAGTCAATAAAAAAATGACGCTACATTATTTCATACTTTTAAATAAAGTCCAATACATAAATCAATTAATGGGGATAGGGGATACTTTATTTCATTATTAGCAAAAAACAAACCATAGGTATAACAAAGTAAATCGACTAGATCATGCAAACGATACATAGTCTGTAAGTTTCTGTTTGCACAAAGTCACCTCATTTTCCTTGTTCCATTTTTGTTTCTATAATAAATTGTGATAATAGAGGTATGGTATTTTTAATACCCATTTAGAATAACTCCATCCTTATTTATCAGTCACGAATCGAATGAAACAAAAAATTACCAACAAAAACGAACGGCGATTGCTAATATGTCAATTAGTGATGATTGCAATCAGTTTGTGCAGTTTATTCAGATTGAAAGAATACCTGGAATTATGATTCAGGTAACTAACACAAAGCGCCCAAAGGGGTCGTCTATTGTAATATTAGTTTTATTATTTTGTAATTTCTTTGAGAATGGATTTCTTAACTTTTCGTTTTCATCCCCACTCTCCACTCTCATACCTAGATTTTGGATACCCGATGGCTCCGGCAGTAGTTTATTATTATTTATCTATCAGAAATGTTTACTGATAGACCTGCTTCATTGTATTTTTGTCCAGTTTCTGAAATATTTTGTCGGGTGTGCCGTGCCGATTGTGTTTTTTATGAAATTCTGATATTTCGTAGTGTTCTTTAAACTGTTCAGTGTTACACTGTTTGAAGAGAAATAGATTCATTATCTTACATTATGCCGAAGAGTCTGGGTAGAACCTATAAAAAAAATAAGCGTGCCATGAGCATGAAGCTGGCCTGGATGAGAAGACGTGCAAATGAGTAAGTTGAACCAGAAGCTGGTAATAGTAATAACACATCCTCACTTCGTTCACATGTTACTGATTTTCATTTTCCGTCATATCTCACAGTATTTCATTTTAGGGCCTACATCTGCGGATATGTCATTTAGCTGTTGGATTTTTTCGTTTAACTCTTTGTGTTTTTTTTTGCTATTAGGACTATGTCATCAGCAATTCTGAGATGTTCTTAGTATACTCTTGGTGTCTCATTTTAGTTTCTTGAAAATTTCCTTCAGGACAAGGGTGAACAGTTTGGGCGAGATAGTGTCTTCTTGCCTCATTCTTCTCTGTAGTTTTATAGGGTGCGTTTTTGTCTTGTCGTTCAGTTTTAATCTCTGTGATTGCTTATGTTCTTTATGATGTTCGTGTATCTCGATTCTCGCGTTTTCTAAGGATTCTAATACTACCCATATTTCGACGGAGTCGAATGTTTTCTGGAAATCAACGAAGGCCACATGGAGCGGTACGTTATACTCGGTGCACTTCTCGATTAGTATTCTTATGCTGTCAGATCATCTGTGGGGCTAAAGTGTTTTCTGGATCCAGCCTGTTTGGCAGATTGGTAGAAGTAGAGTTTATTCATTTCACCATTTCGGAAAGTTACTTGACATTTTTTTAAAATTGACTAAACATTAAACACAAAAAATCCAACAAAAGTCAATAGCGCAATAATAAATATGTACAAAAAAAAGTGGATTATGCGTAAAATTGGGACCAATTTGGAGAAAAAAAATTATGTTTCACACAGCAGAAAATCAGAATAAATGCATTGGCTGGTTTCCTGAAACACCAGCCGACGCCGCGCCATTAAATCTTAAAGTGTCAAATACAAAAGTTTTGAGAAATTATCAAAACTTTTCAAGTCAGTTTTAAGCATACCATACAGGGTACGATAATACATGGTGTTCCATTTAATAGTTATTTGTATACCATGACCGCGAAACTTTTTAGCGTCCTGGATATTATCTTGCCTCGGAAGCAAGCGGCCTCGGCGATAACTTTTCTCTGCGTACGCTAAAAAGGTATTTCGTGGCCTTGGTATACAAATAACTATTAAATGGAACACCATGTATTATCGTGCGCTTATTAGTTAGTCGCCTTCAACCTCCTTATTTCAACGATTTACGGTTTGATATTTTTATCTTCAATAGTTATAGAGAAAAACATGAAAACTCCTTTCAAGGTCTCATGTTGAAGAAAGAAAAATTATACCATTTATGCATTAGAGAGAATTATTTATAAACCAGCTATTCAAATGGTATTCATTAATTTACAAGGCGAAATATTATAATAAATCCAGATGTCTTAAGTGATTATTATCATTAAGAAAAAAATAACATTAGACCTAGGAAGGGATTTTCGCGTTTTTTTCCTATAACTATTAAAGATAAATATATCAAACTGTATATCATTGAGGTCAGGCTGAAGAGGACTAATAAATAAGCGCACAATAGCGCACAATATACAAAGACAGGGGCCATTTAAAAAATATAACTTCACTCTGCTACACTTTTTTGGCGCACCCTGTATGCTTAAAACTGACTTAAAGTGTGTTTTTTTTTTAAAGATAATTCCCCAAGTCAAAAATTTAGTAACTATATTGGCAACACAAGCCTTTTCTACATTAAAAATTTGAAAGCATTGACAATTTTACATTGTATTGCCAAACATAATGTCATTTTGACTTTTATCTTTAAAAAAAACAGACTTTATGTAGATAAAAACTTATGACAATTAGGCATTCCAGGTCACGTGACTTTTGACAGGTCCACTGGGGGGCAAACAAAGGCAACAAAGCCTAGATCAGTATTTACACCGTTCTTTGAGATTGTGTTTCCGAATTTTTGCGTTCTTAAATGCTCTCAATAAGTTTTAAGTTGTTTTTGTGGTAGAATGGCTAACATTGACTATTATTCATCGTTAGCTAGTGATGTGAAATGTCGGTATGACCAAAAAATACAAATATTTGCCAATATAGATCCTTATAAACTTCTACCTAATGAGTTTACTTTAAGTATCAATGAGTTGCCAGAGGTTTCAATTTTGGATTTATCCGAATATTTGACCCACACCCACAGTTACTACACAGGCTTGCAGTTGAAGGCGTATAAAGGGTTATTCAAGTTCTGCTGGACTACCTAAAAGGTATTAAAAGTAAATATTACTTGTAGAAACAAACCAATTTTTCAATATAAATGTGTTTTTGTATTTTAACAAGTCATAATACTTACCATTAACAAAATGTTTTGAACAAATACGAGCATTTTTCAGAAACGATTCAGTTAAATCTCTCCTTTTGAGGCATTTAATCCACAGATTTCGTCGTTCCTTTTTTAGCTCGTTTAGACGATTCCCTAGATCTCTTAATGCTGCTGGGATCCTGAAAAACCTCTTCTTTATCTCTTTCCGCTCTACTAGAGCACCTAACAACGCAGCAAAAAGAAGGCATCTTCACAAAATAGATTGAAAATTCTTGGTTTAACATTGAATCAGGTTATGTTTGGCTTTTGTGTGCCCCCCAAACTAATATGGCGGATCGGTTATGACATTAACCTGGAATGCCTAATTTCTCGAAACTTTTATATTTGACACTTCTGCCAAAAACGCCAAATCAAAAAGTTAGGAGGGGAAAACATTTATAGATCATTTATAGATCACCCTGAGCCGTGTTTCTTTTTCGTAATTTTATATTTTTATTTAGGCAATCCCCTGATAAATTTCCTCAATTTATGACCCATATTAGCAACCTATTTTAAGATGGTAAAACAATTTTTTCCATAAAAATGGATCCATGTCCTGATAAGTTTTGATGTTCGTTTTTGGAAGTTAATGATTATTACAATTTCATATGCTAAATACATTCTTTCAAATCCAATTATAATTTAATTCTGTAGAGCACAATGAAAAAACATCACAGCTCATCACAAAATTATGTAAATTTTGCTTTCAGGGTGTCCACTTACTGCGATATCGGACGATATCTCCTTACAGGGTGATGCAAGAAAAAAAAATTAAATTACAAAGTTGTTTGATACTCTAAGATGCAGTGTCGGACTGCGGGTCATTTGGCCCACCGGGCAAATGGTGAAGTGGCCCACCCAACCCAAACTTCATTCAATAAAAACAATTTTGATAATCATTTGTTGAATCTGGTATAGTCTATCGATAGTCAAATGAGACAGTAAAAAAAAAATATTCCTTTGGCTGTCGGCGTTTTCTTTATGAAGCACGGGCGGAGTAATAGAAATTTATTAAAACAGTTTTATATAAAATAAAACATGAGGCACGATACAACTCAAATAGGAATCAAATTTATAAAAACTATCTGCTGCACTGTCTTTCCAGACGAAACTGATTCGCAAGCGGCGGCCACTACAAAGGAATATTCCGCCAAAGACGCCGTCGCTTCAAAGAAATATGCCGCCGCCAAATACGCCGCTAAAAATTCTAACCAATAAGATATTCCTGGAGTCAACGTTGACTGTATAAAACAACCAATAAGATGCATTGTTCGCACTTGGATATGCATCCAATGTATAGGGGCACGCTCAATATATTTTTCCTAATAATAGTATAATAATTTCAACGGGCAATACGATAATTTGAGGAGACCCCAATTTTTGCCTTGTCTCATTTGAGAAACGATAGAATATACTTAGGCTTTATAGGCATAAAAAAAATAGATACTTAAGGTTTACTCCACCTACCTGCTTATATTTTGTTGTTATTTACCGATGTAGGTAATAATATGTAGTTTGAAGTTATATATAAATTACCATAAACATTAAGTGCGCGTTCACATTTACACCGCTCGAGCGGTGAGCGTTGCACGATGCCGCTATAGTGATGCCCAAAAATAATTTTAACATTATATTTCAAATGAACATGTTCACACTGGATCGGTGCGTCGCGCAGTGTTAACATGTTCATTTGAAATATAATGTTAAAATTATTTTTGGGCATCGCTACAGCGGCATCGCGCAGCGCTCACCGCTCGAGCGGTGTCAATGTGAACGCGCACTAAGAGTGGGTAACTTGAAAAAACAACAGGATATATAGGATGTACTAGTAAAAACAAAACAGGCAAAATATCTGATGCCACGTTTATTTTTTAAAAATCGCTCATACACGTAATTTGATTTTCAAAGGGGAAGGTTTTTTGCAACCATTTTTAGCACTTCAACTTTAACCCTCTAGGCAGGGTGTAACCAACCCTTACTATTTCAAATGGAACAAGGGGTCGAGTGACACCTTTTTAAAAAAAGCGTTCAATTATCCATCATGTGATGTCATTCGGAAGAAGAAAATTGAACGCTCTTTTAAAACAGGTATCACTCGACCCCCTGTTCCATTTGGAATGGTAAGAGTTGGTCCTACCCCAACCCCCCTAGGGTTAAGTTAGTGTTGAAAATGTTTCAAACACTCACACAATCAAATTACGTGTTCAAGCGATTTGAAAAAAAAAAAAATGGCATCAGATATTTAGCCTGTTTTGTTTTGAATGGTATTATACCCTGTATTGTATATTATCTCCGAATTGGGGCTAGAGGCTAAATGTGTCTAGAAACTTTACAGGATTATTTAGGTCATTAAGTGATTATTCTATTTGTCTCTATTGTGTTTTATCTCCAAGCTAGAAAGAAGTTACACAAGAAAAAATATTCAAATTTTCATTAAGGTTTTTCTATCTAGTAAGCCCTGATAATGAAAAAGTCCAATCCACATCCATATCGCCAGTTGTTCTTTTTTCTTCTTTGTCTTTTGGAAAAGGTGGTCCGGGCATTGAGTTTTCCTGAACCCATTTTTTTAATTTTCTGATATTGAAGGCAGGGCAAATTGCTGAGATACTGCTTGATGCTGCTTTTAATAGTGGATTTTCTTGCGAATAACGAAGAGTTATTAAAGCATTTTTGCAAGTCAATATTTTTCTTTCTATATCTATTTCTACATATAAAAACAAACAAATCAAAACCAAAACCAATGTGAGGATGTGACTTTTTTTACAAATTCACTACCCTGTCCCTGTATTCCTAAAAAACAACAACGGGTATAGGTTCGTCAGTTGAATTCAAATTCACTGATATGCAGCGGGCGATTTCTACGCGACTTCGGCTTGAACTATTTCAGAGCAGAAGGGAGTTGATATTGATACGATAGTTGATTTTTCATAAGGACGGTGAATTACGCGAAATAACGTATGATTTGCTGATTAATGGCGTGGGGAGTGGGATATTTTAATTTATTTTTATAAATATTTGAATGGCCCACCTGTCGAAGACGTCACATGGCCCACCGGGATTTTGCCCGGTTGCCCGGTGGGCCAGTCCGACACTGCTAAGATGCATTAGTTAAAAATTGTTCTGAATATACAGGGTGGCCCGTTTAATGGGGTATGCGACGGAACATTGTTTTTTCAAATGGAACACCCTGATTGCATATTTGGATTCTACGTAAAATTCTGAGCAAATTTCATGTGATATACTCTTTACCCAAGTTCAACTGTTTTGGAAATATTGACAATTGAAAATTGACTTTTTGCAACTTTGACAGGCTGTAAAAAAAATGCTTGAAAATTCCAGTAAAATTTAATCTCTGGTTAAATTCAAAGTTGGTGTCAAATGAAAATCCAAGATGCAAAAAGTCAATTTTCAACTGTCAATATTTCCAAAACAGTTGAACTTAAGTATAGGGTATATTACATGAAATCTGCTCAGAATTTTACGAAGAATCCAAATATGCAATCACATACAGGGTGTTCCATATAAAATAACAAAGTTCTGTCCCATACCCCATAAACGGAGTACCCTGTATATTCAAAAATATTTTCAACAAATGTATATAAGAGTATAAAATTCTTTGGTATAAAACAACTTTGTAACATTTTTTTTTCTTGCATCACCCTGTAAGGAGATATCGTCCGATATTGCACTAAGTGGACACCCTTATAATATCATGAAAGCAAAATATAGTTATTCACGAAACTCCGGTACTAATAGATGGCACTATATTATTAACGAAAATAACAGTGACTCAATAAACCTTCATATACAGTGGCGACAAAATGTCTTTCTTTTGATAAATGAAATATTGTTTCTTTTCAAGACTTTTTCAACCTGATCAAAATTGATATGACATAATTTTTGATGCCAATCTTCCAAGCTTAGCACAACATTGCATTGTATAAGCTGATTATAAATACTTAAAAATTTCATTTTATATAGCTTTCCTTGTCTTTCAGCTATTGCTCGCACTTTGCCATTTTTGTCCAATAATTCACATTTCTCTTTATCAGAATGCATTTCCAGATTTTTATCTAAAGCGGTACTCAATGAAAATAAATTTATGGCTAAATCGGGTACATAAAGCACATTATTCAAATCGGTTCTTACCCATTTATCTCCATTCCATGCTTCAACTTGCACTGTACCTTTTTCTTTTACATAAACCAATGTGCCATTTCCTACTCGAACTTGTCTGAAACTGGTTTTCGTCAAAACATATATGCTCAGTAGCACCACTGTCCAACCACCAATTATTGGAATTTTCATTGTTCTAGCCTAACATTGCCATAACATCATGACCATTCAAGATTGCACCTGATTTTGATTCACCAACTAATGCTCTTCTGTCATTTTTCTTTTCATTAGAATCTTTTCTCTTCCTAAACCAACAATCCTGAATTAAATGTCCAGTTTTCTTACAGTAATTGCAGAGTTTTTTAACTGATTGAGGACAATTTTTAATCATATGGCCTGTTCTATTGCATCTGTAGCATTTCACATCAATCTTCGAATGAAATTTCTTTTCAACTGAAAAAGCCATTGTTTCTTGTGAAACTTTATTCCTATCTTCTTCTATCATTAGCCTCGACATTAAGTCTGCCAATGTTTGATTATCTGAAGAGGTGGATTCCCATGCAGAAACAAAATGTTTTATATTTTCTGGAAGAGACATTAATACTTTCGTAATTAACATTTTGTCACTTACTTCTTCGCCCATGCCCTCCAAATTTGCTTTAATTTCCTCTAACTTCGACACAGACTCAGCTGCACATCCTTCATTATATTCCAACGAGAATAACTTCTGAGTTAACAAATGTACACTTACTTGCGACTCATATGTTCATAAATTCTGCGGTCGCGATAATGGCCGCCATGTTTAAACTGTGATTGGTTGATTTTTCGAAACTTGTTTTAAGGTCTTTAAAAAAACGGCACATCAGAATTGGCTCAAATTTGGCATAAAAATTATTTGATCGATTATCTACACTTCCTGATTTTGGGTTTTCGATATTCAGCCTTTTTTTTTAAATTCAAAAATCATGTTCGCAACCACCAAAACAGTTAAATGTGCTGGTGGTTGCATATTTGCATGTTTATCAAGCTTGGATCCGTGAAAAGCATATTTTATTGATAACCATGAAAAACTAAAAAAAGCTAATTGTAGAGATTGTAGATAATATATCAAATAATGTTTATGCCAAAGGATTTTGGAAATTATTGAGGATTTTTTGAGATGACCTTAAAAGGAATTTTGAAGGTGAAAACAGTTCAAGCAATTTCAAGTAGATGGCGCCACGGCAAAAAAGCTACATTTAGTGCCGGTACTTTTGCACTCATTTGACAGCCGTTAAAAATAATCAGGGGTTTGAATGTGCTCTAACCACATCATACTTATATAGACCTTGGCCCATGCAAAACTTTGACGACATATCAAATTCGTTAATCGACAGCAAAAGTATCGGTCCTAGGAGCATCATAATTGTATATTTGTCTTTCTCTGTCACTAAGTGTTTCACCGATAAACAGATTTTGTTTTGGACAAATAATAAAATATTGAACCCTATGTGTAGAGTGACGCAGTCGTCATTTTCAGAAACTGAATTTAAACTTGGCAGCCATTAACGCGGCCTTAACTTCATCCACATTTCTGCAGACGTTTTGCATGTCAAAATGCGTGTCAAAATTTTTTCTCCCAACCTCAGAACAATTATTTCTTGGGCTTCTACGTCCATTTTATCCCAAGCAGCTACGTCGCCTCCAGTTGGTCTCGGCTTCGATCCTTCAACAACCTCAAAAAAACCTTTGGATTTTAAAATTATTTCTACCTGAAATTTCCACAAAGTCCAATTTTCTCCATTGAATTTTGTAATAGTATTTACTCCAACCTGGTCCGTCATTTTGTCTTCGTCTTAACACGAAGTTTTCTCTTCCTTTGAAAAACTTGCCGGGTTTTCACGCCCGTTTTAATCCACAGACTCCAACTGACTATATAGACCGGTGCATAACGACCATTTTTTTAAAACGATTTTCTCCCGTCTGCCATTAAGGGCGGTTATTCTTCATGCAATAAAAAGTGGAATGGCTGAAATTTCAAAGAGCCCCGCGTGTGACAATACAATGATATGCTAATTTGAAAATGTAATGAAAAGTGGAGATTTGGATCAATATTATCCCGTCTGCCACACATTGTGAAGGTAATTCAAACAAAAATGAGTAAAGGAAGTACAAGGAAGCTAAACGGCGGAAACCCTAGGTTAGTATAAATTGTCATATTACTAATTTCAAAATGTCGCCAAAATTGGACATCTGGATCAACGAACTCCCGTCTGCCAAATTAAATTTATGTTGCATTTACGATGTATGAGATAAATAAGGAAATGGCAGAAAATCCCGGTTGTTATAATAATGTTATAAATTTTTGAAGTTGTATCAAAATGCTGAGATGTTGAAACAATTTTCTCCCATCTGCCATTTGAAAGATAAGTTTGACATGCAAAGTAAAATCCAAGAAATGTATTGGCAGATGTATCCAAGGTATATTAACAATTGGCAGAAACAATAAAAATGTCAAAATTGAGATCAATTTTTTCCCGTCTGCCAATAATCTATATTTAATTAGCTACTACTAAAAGCTTAAATTTCGATTGGCAGAAATTGCAGGCTGATACAAGTTCTTATAATTGATGAACAAAATTGGAACAAAAATTGTTCATATCATGAACGTTTTTAACCCGTCTGCCGTTTGTTTCAGTGAAATGTAGTTATGAGAATATGCATATTCTCAATATGGCAGAAACCGCAATATGTTGCACAATTATTGTTGAATTGTGGGAGGTTGTTGATCCATATGTCCGATTTTGGCGACATTCTAAAATTCGTAATATGATACTTTATACTGACCTGGGGTTTCCGCCGTTTAGCTTCCTTCTACTAATTTTTGTTTAAATTACCCTCACAATGTGTGGCAGACGGGATAATATTGATCCAAATCTCCACTTTTCATTACATTTTCAAATTAGCATATCATTGTATTGTCACACGCGGGGCTCTTTGAAATTTCAGCCATTCCACTTTTTATTGCATGAAGAATAACCACCCTTAATGGCAGACGGGAGAAAATCGTTTTAAAAAAATGGTCGTTAAGCACCGGTCTAATAGTAGTATAGTTAGTACTACTTCTTCGAGAGTCTGGGCCCGTAACCTATTGAAATAAAACGAAGAACGGCGCCAGTATTAATTTCGTGACTGTTAATCATGCATGTGCAACTCTTATGGTGCAATTTGTTCCGCTAAAAGCTTGCGACTATAGACGCCAGAGGCGCTGTCGTTCAATGCTGTTGTCAGATTTATACATAAAATGTACAGAATATTGTTTATTTGTTTTAAAAAGCTTCCAACAATGGAAAAAATTCGTGCACCTGCCTCTAATACATAATTGCCAGTAGTACGATTTGAAATTACATTTCTTTTTCAAAACAAATATCCCATTTTTCAATCTTTGATTCAAATTATTGAATAAAAATGGAATATGTCAAAATTTGTCAAAATATGATGACAAAGTAAAAGTGAAGCGACGCTGCCACATGTCAAAAGCATGGGATATTTGTTTTGAAAAAGAAATGTAATTCCAAATCGTACTACTAGCAATTATATGTTAGCGAGGTACACGACTTTTTTTCCTATTGCTGGAAACTTTTAAAAATAAATAAAGAATAATCTGGACTTTTTATGTATAAATCTGACAAGAGTTGCAAATGCATGATTTGCACACTGATGACAATTTGCCAAGTGACACTTTTTTTTTCAGGTAGATTTTTTTTTAACATTCCCATGACACCGTGTGCGAAATGATTCTCCAGTGAATTGGTAAAAATATCTATAAGAAAACGGGAACAGACCTGGGTAATTTGGGGTTATTTACATGCTTCTTTGAACTTTAATAGCGCAAAAACAGCTGGACCAAATATCAACTTTACAATATGGTATATTTGGAATCAGAAGACAAAAATTTATCATTTTAGCGAAAAATATACATTTAATAAAAATATATATTTTTTCTACTGACGTTTCATAATAGCAACTTTTCGATTGTCATTTTAGTTTTGAAACGACATTCTTTTAAGCACTCAGTGCGTAAAAGTGACTTTCAAGTGCGTAAAAGTAACTTTCAAGTGCGTAAAAGTGACTTTCAAGTGCGTAAAAGTAACTTTAAAGCACTAGTGCCTAAAAGTGTCATTCATTGTTCAGAAATAAAAAACACACTAAACACAGATTTGAATTTTGTTTTGTATTTATTATGAATATTAGTCACCACCATGAAAGGTGTCAAGCAAAAGCAGGTGACAAACATTGAAATAAAATTGTGTTTTTTTATTATGAAACGCAAGTAGAAAAAATCTTGTATACAATACATTACGAAACGAAGTCTTTTAGTCACTCGACGTGTTGTCCAACTCGGCTTTGCCTCGTTTGACAATTTCCACGTCGCGTGCCTAAAAGACGCTCATTTCGCAACTTATTGTATAGACTAAATCACGATAGAAAGTGAAGTTGACAGTTCGCGTTGACATTTTTAGTAAACTTTTTCTTTAGGTTGTCAGCATGCGTTAGCGCTTCGATTCCGTCAGCTGGGATAAACGACAGGGTCGTATTTAGAAAAGTGATATACATTTCAGAATAAAAATGTATTTTCAATTTCTTTAAAGGAAGTTAAGTTATTAAAATCCAAAAATCCTAATTTTAGTCCAAAGTAAACACTTATAATAGAGAGATATCGGTAATCCAAATAGTATCATGCAGTATTAGCGCCTACGTTATTTTGACATTAAACCTATGCGCGATTCGATTTTTAACACTACGTACTAAAATAACGTTACCGCATAACGTAATTTACCCAGCATTTACGTTAAGCGCTATTTCGAATAACGCCTAAAAATGACGCCGTGGAAAATAGGTTATGTTATGTTTATTGTTTATTTTATTATTTTTGTTGTAAAAAAGCAAATCCTCTGTCCCTGACCATAAACAACATACAGCACAAATCATATCACAACAAGGTACAAGTTAGGCTACGGTTAAAAAATAACGGATGCGAACAGGCAAATTTTACGTTAAACTGTTTTCCGATAATTCCAATTTGAAAGTATGATACCGCTTTACTTTTAAAAAAATAACTCCTGACGTTATTACCGTCCATACGCGCTATCTGGTTCACCGATATCTCTCTATTAAGAGTAAACACTTAAATCCAAACTAAAACCAGGTTTGAAACGCAACACCGAAACACAAAGGCACAGAACACTACATAAAAAACCAAAAAACCGATTGCGATAATAACAAATAAAAAAATAATGCAGTAAACGGCAAAAAACTGAAAGATTTCACACAAAAATTCGAAATTCAAAATTCAAAGACCCGAATCTGTTATTTTTATGTGTCAAATCAAAATGTCATGTATCATTATTTGATAGTTGTCAGAAAAAGGGACAGATCTGGGGATTTTATTTATTTTCAACTGGTGAAAATAACGGTCAAAATTCAAACTCTCTCGTGAATACGACTATATGAATAGCTATTTTTGTTTCTGAGAACTATTTTTCAAGCACTACACCTTTCCTCGAGCCTTTCCTGTTTACATTTTTTTTTACACAGTGATACAAAAAAGTTAAGGGGGGTTGGAAAATATAACAAAATTACCCTATACATACACTACTCCTTGTCGTAGGGTGCTGTAAGGGGTATGTATCAATGAAGTAGTAAGAAGGTTTGGAATGGTCCCTTATAGGTTTTTTACGTTATATTTAGGATGACGTCATAGAACAAAAAGAGACAATGTTGTCAATGCCTATTTTTTTCTTATAATTTATCAGAATGTCACGTGACAGTAGACCTATCTATTTTACCAACCAAAGAGGTAATAATACGGAAACTTCATTAGATAAAAAAAGACACAGAACGCTCATTGCGCAAGACGAGGCAAAATGTACCAAATTTTGTTAAACTTACGTATGGCAATCCATCCTCCTTATTTGCACGGGATAAAAAGAGAAGAAGAAAAACTGCGTGTTTTGCAACGTATTTATCAATGAAAATTTCAAACTACTTTCGAGTGTCACGTGTCAAGCTATGTCAAGTTGAATATCAACCGTATTTTTATTTTTGTCAGACCACGAGCAATGAACAAGGACAAGGAGATGTCCAGCGTGCAAAACGAAGACTTCACACCTGGTACTAGTTAGCTAATAAAAAGACTTGCCTCATGTTGCGCGCGCATACCAGGTAAAAATAGATAGGTCTTTTCTGTCAAACGGAACGGAAAATAGGTAATTTACTTACATGCCTCACAGCAGTAAGAAGCAAAAATGGTTGCGTTCCTGCTGGAAATACGTTATTAAGTATACTACCCTTTCCTGAGGCCGACTCCGACAAACCTGCTGGCATTTTCTGAGTAAGTTTACGCTACGAAGAAGTACTGAATTCTTGAAAGAACTTTTTTCTAACTGTAACTTATTTTTGGCACTTAATTAGAATTATACAAAATAGTATATAATAAATTATCAAGACGACTGACAGCTTAAAATAACGAAATGAATCGACACGCATTATTTGAAAATGTTTATAAAAATCGATATAAATCATGCAACGTCGCGCGCCGCTGCCAACCAAAAACATCTGAAATTGCCCTACTTTAAATGCGTTGAAAAGTACTTTTAGTTTTGTTAGGTTGGCAGCAGAAATTTACTAAATATGACGTCATCCTAAATATAACGTAAAAAGCCTATACCTATCTACTTAATATATATATTGGCGGCCAACATTAGAGTGAGAGAACAGAAGAGATCCATGAGATTTTCTGCCCTTACTAGCGCTATCTCACTCAGGGTTAGAGTGAGAGATTCGGGATATCCAATAGATTTTCTGCCCTTACTAGCGCTATCTGATCCTGAACATAATTTGAGTGACGCAAAGCCTATTCCAAACCTTCTTACTGCTTCATTGGTATGGATACCAAATTTAGGGAACCACTTGTCGTAACACTGTCAAAAAAATTACTCATAAGTTATTATCCTATGTCGACTGGACTTGTGCATTGTTGTTGGTAAGCGTATAGTTGCGCGGAGGGAATTTTTGGCGCAGACTTCACACTACTTGGCCTGCTAAGTGTATGGTTCTTTCCAGAATTTTGTTGGGAAGGTGTATTGTTAGTTGAAACAATGGAAGAAAGAAATTAATTGCTCACTAGTGTATTTTTATTTATTTTATACTGATTCGCTTATAAGCAAATTTAATATTGTATTGACTGATTTAAATATAGTTTTATACATATATTAGTTGTTTCTTTTGTTTTTTTGAGAATCAATATTTTATTTATTTACATAAAATATTAATAAAAATTTCTTTTTAACGAGCAAGAATAGCTATTTCTGTCATAAATATAGGGTCGTCCAACAAGTAATAAACAGGAGAAAAGTTTTGACTTTTCCTATATTAGCCAGCTTGCGATCGCGGCTATAAAGTGATGTGGTGTACACATATCATACAAGAATTTATGTCTGATGACCAATTGCTCTCGTATAGCATTAAAAAAGAATTTGCTTTCGTATTTATTTTCCTGAAACCATATAGGGTTTTCGAAGTTATTCTCTATATGAAAATCCGATTTTAGGGTCTGCATAGAATCGTGACAGTACATGGTTCATGCCTTTTTTGCTAATTCGAACTACCATCAATGCTATAAAAAAAAAAGCTGCTACGAACGATGGCATCAAAATTCCTAGAGGCTCTACCAGACATCGCTATTATGATCCTAGCTGATTTCATTAACACCTCCTTTATGTCAGTTACTTTAACACCCTCCTTCAAAAACGCCATAGTTACTCTGTTGTACATACAAAAGTAGTGATCAATCTTCTCCATCAAACTATAGGCCCATCTCTTTCTTATCTACTCTCTCGAAATTGGTCGAATCTCTTGTGAAGTAGGGTTTTGTTGCCCATCGCAACGGAAATAATATCATCAGAGTGGCATAAGAAAAAAGAACCATTAGCATCTGAACTTGAAATTTATTGGCTCGGAGGAAGCAGAGCAGGATAGATGCAAAAAACCTTATATCTGAAATGTATAATCCATGGGTATATATAAATCAAGCCAGAATGTGAAGTTAAGTTTTGGCTTTCAAAATATACCCAAAAAGCAACAATGAAAATTGCCGACAAACTTTTGTTAAGCTATTGAAAGTATGTGCGATGTTTTCATACACTTATCTTACTAAACATTTTATCTATTCTGATATTGTAGAAACAGTTAAAAACAAACACTAAATTATTTCAGAAATAAAGTTGACGAAGTGGAAGATAAAGAAGACATCAAACCCTATAAAAAACCTAAAGACGACTTGGAAATTGTTACTAAAAGGACGCTTAACAATTTCATTTTATATGCAAGTAGTTAATATTATTTATTTATTTTTTAATTAATTTATATTTTTTCCAGGCTGAACACGTTAAAAAGAATCCAGCCTTATATAAGGGTAAGTTTATCTGTTTTAAAAAGAATATGTATCTATTAAGTTATTTTTTTTTCATGCAGAAAAACCAGTTGAAACAACAAGAGAGACTTCCAAGAAAGACATATATGCCTTCAAACTACCATCAGGCAAAGTTTGTGGTGTCAAACTATATAAGAACTGGCCTCCTATGCACACAAACGAGTACGAAAGGGCCATTTATGACGAAAAAGTAACTAAGTTCCATTTTTTATTAGTTGATTATTTATTGATTAATTGGCTAGCGAATCGATTGTGGCAAGTCAAATTTGATATTGTACCTATTGGGCTGAAACCTGGAATCAACTTACCATAACAACAAGTCTTGCAAAAGTTGTTTCAGTCAAAAACTGCGTCCGTTGCACTTTCAAAGAAACTGAAAAAAATATCCGATCCAATCAACAAAATGTCCCGAACTGGAAACAGTTACAACCAACATAAGGAGATTAAATGCGTCTCAATTCTCCCCTATTGATACTCCTTAGTGGTAATGAGATGAATGAAACAAAGAATAAAAAGACTTCGGGAATATCCTAAATCCTTTGCTGTTCATTACTACTCTATAGCAGCCTCACTATAAATTTCAGGTGAAAAAAGCTTGCCCCTTATAGGTTGAGTAAGACAACAAATGACAGTTGAATACTGATTTATTAATTGAAAAATATCACAATTTATATTAATCTAAGTCAAAATAATTTAAATAATAATTTTTCTAATTACTATCTAATCTTGTTTGGAATATTAGTGAGGTCGGCACTTTTCGTGTCCTGACACGACACCCTGATTTATGTAGCCCGTAAATTAGAAGTTTTCTAGTTTGCAGGTGGATTACTATTATTAGGCCTGTTCGCAGAGCAATCACAAACCAGTCAGAGCGAATTTCATTGGTTGAAAACAATCAGAAACAGTCAGAAAACTAGTTTCAACCAATGAGATTCACTCTGACTGGTTTGTGATTTTTCTGCGAACAGACCCATTATTATCCATTCCACCTGCACGCTAATTTAAGGGCTATTTAAGCCATCCTGTATACTATTTTATTTTCAATATGCCTACTACAGAACTTTAAATTGTCTTGCAATAATCGATTAGCGCAAAAGAAAAGAAACTTTAGTCCAGTCATTAGAGAGTTTTAGCTCGCAGAAGGTGGCTCAGTTGCAAATTTGACATATGTTGTTTGGTGATTGGTGTCCACGGTTGGTTCGTCTTTAGTTGGAGCTGGCTTCCTCCGCCATCTTCGATTAAGTGTGCACAAAAATAGATTTTTTAAGGTAACTCGTAAACGCTTGATTTTAGGAAAAAAGTTTAAAAGCCAAAATCAAAGAGGCCCCCAAGGTCAAAAAACTCAAAACATTTTTTAGGGCTTCAATTTAAACAACAAACGTCAAAATCGCGAATATGCCACCTTTTTCAAGCTGATGGTCTTTTTTTTTTTTTTTGCTCTTATGACTGTTCTACTTGGGCAAATTGCTCAATTGTATTGCTTTTCCTCAGATTGCTAATGCAGCTCTGGAAGCTGAAACTATACTTACCAACGAAACAAAAACGTTTGAAGAAATTGAGATGGAAGTTGTTCCGGACATTGAAATTACCGAAAGTGACCTGAAATCGATAACTGAACTAAAAGACATGGATATGGATGCGAGAAAGCGCAGACTAGCTAGACAGTATATAGAATCCAGGCTGGTTAAGTGGGATTTTAAGATAAAATGTAATTTAGGTTTGGATTCGGCTTTACCAGATATCGCTTTGAATACTTTGAAAGAGTTCACAGAATTTGAGGAGGACTTGGACGCGTTAATGTTCAAGAAAAATCCTCACGTTTTGGATACTCTGAGAAGGTAATACTTGACCATATTTGTTAGATTTGGTAATTGATTCATTATTTCGCAGATTAAGAAAATATGTTGGTAACGCAAGAGAATGGAATATAAGCGATAGTGACTTGGAAAAATTTATTGAAAAAGCTGCAAATATTAGAACAGAAGCTGGCTTAATTTACAACAGAATACAGGTAGGACTTTTTTAAGGCTTTTCTCTGAACATGTTTCTATTTAAAATGTTTTAATTCTAGACACTGTTTCCAATTGACACAACAGAAGGTGTATTTTGGGATTCTTTTATGGATGTTGTCTCTGACTTTAGAATGAAGTGTAAAGAGCTAACAGAGGACCAGGTCATGGCATTGTGTGATGAACCAGGTATTTTTTTTTTACATTTAATTTCAAGACGTCTTTATGGATAAATTTATATTATTTTCAGATACTAGATTAGCGTTTTTTGACATGCTTCTCATAAAACCGACCAAGGATGAATCTGGGGAAAAAGAGGAAAAAAAATAATCCCATTCAGGATTATATTATGTATATTTAAGCTCAACTCGTTTATTTTGTAAAAAAAAAAAAAAATATTTTTTTTTGAATTTACAAATATGTTATAGGTCATTATCATTATTGTTTCAAAATAATTTGAAGTTAGGTAAAATTTCAATATAGGACTTTCTCAGAGATAAGTGATTTTTTTTTTTCAGAGAAAAAATATCAAATTATCAGAAATCTGAAAAATGTCCGTTTTGGGATAGTTACCTGTACATACTTAGCAGAATTACGATTTCCAGTCCTATTAATTTGAAGTGTTCAATCAATGTACAAAAATTGCTCAGTTGAATTTCAGATGAAAAAGATTTAAAGGATTTTTTAGCAACAAACCGTCTGTAACCGTGTTATAAACGGTAACTGAAAGTACATCATATTTTCAGTTACCGTTTATAACACGGTTAGTCGCTAAAAAATCTTTCTAATGAGTAGTAAACTTTTGGCTTTTGGTCAATTTTCCCAAAATTTATAATTTTTTTCAAAATGTATTTGAAACAAAATCAAAACTACAGAATTTTTAAGTCCTATTTTGAACAAATAGGCTTTTTTACATTGGTATGTTTTCGAGGGGACTGTCACTGTCCAATTGAACCCAATTTTTCTTACCTAGCTCTAAAACCCAGTTCTACTATTCACTATAAAATACTATAAGAAAACTTGTGTATTATTTGTGAATCTGCTTAATATAGGAACTGTGCAATCGTCCATCCACATCCAACTGGTTTTTATTTTATTGGAATGAAGCCTCAAACTACTAATTACAGAAACCAAACAGCAATTCCGAAGATGCTACTACCACCTTCAAAAATAAGTCCCAAGTCCGTATTTGAAAAAAAAAATCATATTATGCAGCGCTGTACATGTGGTATAAGTGAAACTTCTAGAGCTTCGTTGTGTGTATATGCTGCTCTCTCTTGCTCCACTCTTGTAGCATCAGGCATCAACTGTCACACTATTCTCTTCCATTGCCTAGTATTCAGTGAATACATGGCTCTCTCTCTCTTGCTTGTACCGGGTTTTTTTTAATCATTTTGATCACCTGTAACTTTTTTGTTTTTAGAGATATCAAGGTAAACAAAAAAACAAAATGTAGGGTTAGTAGCCAAGTTTTTTTTCAAGTTACACATAAAACAAAACACTATCAATTTTTTGACATATAAGCCTACATTATATTTTTTCAAATGGAACACCCTGTATATTATATGTGTGTTCGATAGAATATCTTATTCTGATTACAATGATATAACACACTCCATATTTCAGTCCACTCGTTTTTGACAAATCCGTAAAAATATATGAAGTTTTTATATACACTCTCAATAATTCTCGTCCCAAATATCAGACCCCTGCCTAATAAGTTTCACTTTGAAAGTTTCATATTTTTGCCGATCTGCCAAAAATGAGTGGACCAAAATATGAAGTGTTTTATATCATTGTAATCAGAATAAGATATTCTATCGAACACACATATAATATACAGGGTGTTCCATTTGAAAAAATATAATGTAGGCGTATATGTCAAAAAGTTGATAGTGTTTTGTTTTATGTGTAACTTGAAAAAAAACTTGCTATTAACCGTACATTAGGTTTTTTTGTTTACCTCAAAAACAAAAGAGTTACAGGTGAACAAAATGATATCAAAGATAAAAAAAACACCCAGTACAATGCTTCCTAATCAGGGCCGTATCTAGACCAAAATTTTGGGGGGGGTTAGGCAAAGTGGCAAAAAAAAATTGTTACACTAGTAATAAAAAAAAAAAAAAAATAAATAAGTAGGAGCTCCCCGTCGTACCATCGGGCTGGGACGATCGGGGGTCGGATAACGGACGCATGACACTCCGGTCTTTCACGTTTACAGTAGTGATAATAGTGATATACACGGTTTCTTTTTTTTTGGGGAAAATATATGAGAAAGAGTCTCATATTAAACATGCTAATAATGAGATATGAGAAACAGTTAAAATATATGAGTCTCATATTAAAAATAGGAGGTCTGGCAACCCTAGCCATGATATTGGACCAATAGGAATACTCAACGGACTGACGGAAAAACGGATGCATGAAAACTAAGCGTTAACCATTTTACTCTTTTCACTCTGTGATCACGTGACTATGAAACTGCTCTTTATCCGCTCCAACTCCGTTTTGCCAAGCCGAACTCACCTTATGTTATGTTTCGTTTAAAGATGACACTGACTTGACTCTTTTTGTCATTTTTGACACCTCAAAAGGGTCGATATACACAATAGGAAAATGCGTACCAGTTTTTTAATTGGCCAAATGTATATTCTAAACTACGACCGCTGGCTCAAACTGCTGACGACGTAGTTGATGACGTCGTCCGATAAGCAATCCTGTAGTAGTGTAGTTTTAAAACAGGTCAAAAGAACGAATTCCTAAACGTTATACCTAAGGTTTGTTCAGACTTGGTTCAAAATCAGTTCTAAATTGAATTGGCTTGCGCATTTGTATACGTTCGATATAATTAAATGCGCAAGCGCAGTTCAATTCAGAACTGATTCTGAACTAAGTCCAAACAATAATATCACCTTTTTTACATTTGAAATCGACGAAAAAGCAAGCACAATAGCACAACAATCGGTTGCATCCCATCGAGGCCTGCGGGTGTCGCACCACTATCCGGGTGGGGCTAAATTCAGCTGGTGTAGGCACCGTGGTAGAGTGGTGAAATGGTAGAAAAAGAATAGAAAAAGCCAGTGTTGTTGAATCGAACAGGGTTTGGCAAGCTGTGGTTTGGCATTGGCATTAGTGAATCATAATCACCGGATCCGTTGTGTGGCGGTGCAACGTTTTCGTGAATTTAGCCACACGCGATATAAGCTGCTAATCGTGGTGACGTCACTCGCAGACCCTGCCGGCGCGAGAATTGGCGAACGTACGCCTCATGAGGATGTGCAATCCTTTTGTTAACGAATCTTGTCAGAAGCCCATACTTCGATATAAGTTTCAAAACTGATCACGTGGGGCTGTTATCTTTTTCTTCGCTGAAGGATAACCGAACTCCCCAATTCCTTTTCTTCACTCTTCACTTTTATCAAGGGCTGGAAAGGAGACCCGACGAGAGATCAGCGTGGAATTACCACAGGTATAACACGAAATCGTCTTCCGCCGACCGCCCGAAGTGCACACAGTAGTAGTACTAGTACCAGTGCTGCCAATCCTTCGCACCTAAATTCTCCACCTTGACCAATCAAATCAAAATTTGCTTTATTATCGAAGACATACAATCTTATTGACAAAGCCAAACTTAAATCTATAAACACAGCAATAAAATTCTCCGCATTTTGCTGAAATTCCCCGCTTTTAAGTCTAGTACTCATAACTGCGAAATTCGCATTTTGTGACATTGCGTTGACAATTTGACGTTTTATGCGTATATCAGACGTCAAATTGTCGAAGCAATGTCAAAAAAATGCGAACTTCGCAGTTATGAGTACTAGGCTTTATCAGGTCTGTTCCAACAAGCCAAAAACCGTCCCATGAACGGTTCTGAAACCACTCTGTATAAAATTTTGGGCTTTGCGCAGGATTGTGTCGGTACTGTGTACGGTTTTTCTGTTGTTGGAACAAAGCGATAATTTTCGTGTTTCTTGAGAAATAGTCGAACCGTTTTTAATTGTCGATGATTGTCGTTTCTCGTTGGCCTTACTTTAGAACGTGCCTTATTAACCATTTATTCATTTTTAAGAAATTCAAAAATTTTAAATTGACCTTTTGCTTGGACGCCATATTGCGGTGCGCGAACAGAGCTGCCAAAAGAAGAAAACAGAAATTACTAACGGGTTGTCAACATTAAAAACAAAAGTAACTAAATGATTGATCCTCGCTATCCTTTCTGTTTATTTACTTCCCTTTTTGATTCTATAAACAATAAAGCCTATAGTACTCGTAACAGTCGTAACCGCGAAATTCGCTCATTTTTGACATTGCTTCGAAAATTTGACGTTTGATTCACGCACAAAACGTCAAATTGTCGAAGCAATGTCAAAAAAAAGCGAATTTCGCGGTTATGAGTACGAGGCTTGAGAAAGGAAACTGAAATTTGGTAAAGTGAATAGGTAGATATTTTATTATTTCCATTCTGTACAATACAAGTTAAAATTGATGGCTTTTCTTTTCAAAAACATTCGTAATAGGCGGCAAATTTAAATTTTAAATGTAATTTATTCAGTAACTTTTGTTTTTAATGTTGACAGTACTCTAGTGTTTTTTTTTCTAGTTTTGGCAATTATGTTCGCGCACCGCAATATGGCGTCCAAACAAAAGGTCAATTTAATGGATGGACGTTATGAGAGGTCTGTTCCAACCCGCCAAAAAAAAACGTTTCTAGAACGGTTTCGCAACCGAATCTCGGATTCTACGCAAAAATTTTACGTTTTACACTAAATCCTGAAGGTTAAATGTACGGTTCCCTGCTGGAGCTGGGTTCGGCTATTCAGCGCGGAGTTGGAGTGGAGTGAACAGAGCTAATGGAGTCACCCCTAATACAGTAAAAAGCAATACCCGAACCTTAACCCGAACGGCTGGAGTGCGAATGGAGTCACTCGGAGTGAGCAAGCCGAACCCACCTATCGTTGGAACCATTGACGTTGGAACAATGCTATGGTATGTCATAGCCGCTTTCCAGTATGGGAGTTTGACGCCCGGAGCTACTCGGGGCGTTGAGCCCCCGAGCTGTACGTACGCGTCAACCTGTCAGCTGTCACATCCGTGAGTGAGATTTATTTATTTATTTCTTGTTATATCTCAAGATTGAACCTTTTAAAATATATAGTTTTGATTCTCTTTCATTTATGGTAAATAAAAAAACAAACTGCACAAACAAACAGATAATTATTTTTAAAATTTGTCATATTTGACACTAAGACAGGCGTCTCACGTCATGATACTGGAACGGTACAAATCTAGTGCGTGGCGCCCCCGAGGTGCTCTGGAGCGCGCCAGAGCGCGTCAATGTGCATACTGGAAAGCGGCTCATGTCATTTATGTTTAAACATATCGCGGGTCTCCGAAAGGGTCTTCAAAAAAAAAAACCAATCACGTATGTCTTAGCAATATTTTTCATCATCACCTGTTTGTACCGAATCATTGAATCCCAAATACCAAATATCTTCTTAAATTTTTATTTTAGCTGAAATTTTGAATAAATTTTAATTTTTACATCAAGATAAAAAAATATGTCCGCACAATTCTCCTCAAAAAGTGAATCTCCGCACAATTAAACTGTGTTGACCAATGAACTATAACCAAAAACTGGAATGCTAACACATAAGGGCTGTTTTCGATTCGCTTTGGTCCGTCTTCAAGGCGAACCAAATTAGAACCAACCGTTTTCGATTGCAAACCGGTGACGTGACAGGCATCGCTTGGTCCGTCTAAATTCGAACCAGCTTTGCGAGTTGGTTCGAATTTTGGTTTGAATTTTGGCTTGCTTTCATAACCTTAAAACATGGCGTCTTTCTTGACAGACCAAATTGAAAAGCTGTCAACCAACATCTGTCAAATCCGAACCAACCAAGGCCGAACCGGGCTGCGAATCGAAAACGGCCAAGGACGAACGTGATCCCTAGTGCGGCTGCTGCGGAGGGGATACCTGTTTTTGTCGCACTCATTATGTTAAATGGCGAAAATTGCTTCCAACACGTATTCCAATTGATGAAACCTGTGAAGGGAAATATGACAAAACTTTCGAAAACGTCATATGTCAGCGAGGCGAGCAACAGAAAAAAACAACATTCCCCGTTGTGGCATCTGTCTTTCATGGCTTCATTTTTTTGGCAGATATGGCACTGTGTGCGCATTCCAGTTTTTAGCTCTAGTTCATTGGTGTTGACAGTGTTTTGGTTTATCTACAACTATTCAAGAACAATTCTGGGATTGTTCTGAAACTGTTCTTCCAGTTCTTGCTCTGAAGGAGAAATAATTGCTTTAGAATTTTGTGATTTGCGGCGTGTTTTGGTTTTTTTTGGTTCCGAATTGGTTCAGAAGTAGTATTAGAACAGCCCTCTAATATTTTTTGTGCGCAAGCAGTTCTGCGCTATCCCAGAACCGTTCCAAATTTTGAACCAAAACAAAGCTACTGACTGACTAGTACTAGTAGTACTTTTACTTTTTAGTTTTTGCGCAACCCTCTCGGCCAGGGATGCTATCAGCACTAAAAAAATTGTACCAGAAACGAGGGAATACGTACTAGATTGGCGACGTGTACTAGCAGAAAGCGCGTCAAATTTTGAAATTTGAATACAAATGTAGGCTCTGCTAAATGGGGGGTAAATATCACTTATTTTAAGGTCGGTTTCTCAATAGCGAGTCACCTGCGGGTTGGTTTTAACTCCATGGTAAACGTGTCCAGTTGCAATGTTTACAGAGTTGTCCTTAACCGGGGGTGACTCGCTATTGAGAAACTGGCCCTGAATCATAGGAATAAATAAATTTCTACATATTTAGGGCGGGTATTATAAAACTGCTTTGACAGTTAACTTGAAGTTAACTTTTTGAATTACATGTAATTCCAGAAGTTAACTTTAAGTTAACTCTCAAAGTAGTTTTATAATACCCGCCCTTAGTTATAAATCGACTACCGATCACCATGATCGGCTAAATAACCGAATAACCACCGATACATGACACACGGCAAGTCACAGAATAAATATAAAAAAGTGCGTGTGCGTTCGAAACGTCAGTTTCTTGTTTAGCTTTAAGCCACACCGTAGTGGGACCTGGAACGTTGAACCCAACCCACAAATAGAGAGTGGAGCTCAGAACTCGGGTACGGTACAGAGCGAAGAGCGACACTCGACTCGTAATCCTAATTGTACTAGATTTATGAGAGAGGTACTGGCGTACTAAAATCTGTTTTTTCTTTTTTAAGATAAAAGTCAAAATGACAACATGTTGGCAATATAATGTAAAATTGTCAATGCTTTCAAATTTTTTATGTAGAAAAGGCTTGCGTTGCCAACATAGTTAAAGTGCGTTTTTTTTTAAAGATAAAAGTCAAAATGACATTATGTTGGCAATACAATGTAAAATTGTCAATGCTTTCAAATCTTTTATGTAGAAAAGACTTGTGTTGCCAACATAGTTACTAAATTTTTGACTTGGGGAATTATCTTTAAAAAAAAAAAAACGAACTTTAGGTGAAACGTGATTGTGCTAGATCTAGTACAATTGTACTAGAAATAGCATTCCTGCTTTCGGCAGCATTTTTAAGTTTTTTTACTGCAAGTTTTTTTAAGGTCAAGTTTTTCGCCACAGTAGTAACGCCATCTCTTGGTACCGGAATTTCACGTTATTCAACAGCAGAGATCTTCTTTTTCGTACATGATTCTTGGAAAGCTCTAGCAACAGTAGCAACACTGAATTTTAACCAATCATAAGCATCCAAATGAATATTGAAGGAAAATCACCCATAAATTCCATACAAATACAGTCCATAACTTAATTTGAACGTCTATTTTGTACAATCGACCAGTGGAAGCATTACAGCGCCATTTTGTCGATTGTAATTGACCAATCTTCTCAAATCTCAATTTGTTGTTTGTTTATTGTTTTTCCAGAAATTTTAAGGCAAATGGAAGAAGTGAAGCCGGAACAGCCCGAGTTGGTCCAGATCGATTTAAATAAACTGTGCAGGGCTTGTTTGAATGAATCTAGTGAAATGAGGTCGATTTTCCTGCCAGATAGTTCTACAGGCGAGAGTCTGGTTATTGCTGATATGCTTATGGATTTCGCAAATATCCAGGTAGGATTTTATTAGAATTATTAATTGAATATTGTCAGCAATTCTAGAAAGCCGTTTCAAACTAATTAGCATCAGAAAAATGGTTTAATAATTGGAGCACAAATACAGAAAGAAAAAAAAACATTTTATTTTAGGTTGATAGTGAAGATGGCCTTCCCATTCTTGTATGTCTTCCGTGTGCAGTCCAAATTGGCCGAGCGTATGCATTTAAACAACTTTGCGAACAATCCGATTCGAGCCTTAGACAGTATTTGGGCAAACCTCTTTTAAAAAAACATGAAATAAAAGACAATGAAGAAATTGCCACCCCTCCAGCTTATTCCGTTTCAATTTTCGATGATTTAGTCATGGATTCTACTTCCTCTGAAAGTGATATTGATGACCAGTTTAAGGATTTATTGCCGGAAATGCCTAGTGATCCTACTAGTGAAAAAATAATTGCCCAACAACAGCTTTTAAAACTAGCAAGAAACCAAAAAAGCCGCAGCAGGAAGAGAAGAGTTAAAAAAAGTTCTATTGCAACACCACAGGGACCGCTGGTGAAAAAACGCCCCATTAGCACTTGCAACGTGTGTAAAAAGAAGTTTTTAAATTTTAAAGCTTTTAGAAAACACTTGAGGACCCATATTGAAGATCGTCCATTTAAGTGTAAACAGTGCAGCAGGAGTTTTACAGAAGAAAATTATTTGAATAATCACATGAGAAGTCATTTGCCTGAAGAAGAGAAACCACATGAATGTAATATTTGTAAAAAACGGTTTATACATCCTACAATGTTACAGAAACATCTACTGAGGTAAATATTTCTCATTTTTTAAACAATTACCAAATAATAATAATAATAACTCAATAGATAAATCCTCGGATAAATCAAATACTTTATCCCCGACTTTATCATTCCACACAGATCATTATACAGGCTGTTCCAGCCGAGAGTGGCCCATTTTAAATGCTTATAACGTTTAAATCAGGTGTGCTAGCTACCTACGGTTTGCAGCATTCGATTTCTCTTGGCCTGAAGTTTTTTCTATACCTTTTCAACTTCAAATTGGGATCAATCAATTTCAATTTGGAACGTATCAATTTCAAATTGGAACTAATCAACTTTTAATTGGTAATTAACACGTTCAAAATGGGAATAAACAAAATCAAATTGGAAATAAACAATTTAAATTTGGTACTAATCAACTTCAAATTGAAATTATTGTTGAATAGGTGCATTTCAAAGTTTTGCGAGTCAAACGGCAGTTACGCGTTTAATCCGTGTATTTAATTAATAAAATGTCTTATAGGGTGTTCATTTGTACTGCTTTTCTTGTTTCAAGCAGATCGGTGTTATATAAATAAACAGCCTATTTAATTAAAACACCGGATGCAGAAAATGCTAAAAAGCTATTAGGTACTGTTTTTAATAACAATGGCGACTAAAGAGGATTGGCTAACACACTGGGTATAAAAAAATCTACTGCTTATCGATGGATAGGTACCCAAGAAATTGTTCGAAGGAAACGTGGGGGACAAAGAAAACCAAACATTTTAGAACAACATGAGGTATAAATGACTGGATACATAGAGGAAAATCTTGAAATTACGCTGGAAAAAGAAAAATTTGAACAAAATCTCATTTTGATGAAATGTTTTCATTCGGGCTTAATGACCGTCGTAAGTTGGAATTTCTTCCTGACGCACATGGAAGCACCTCTGAAGATCTTAGCCACGCGAGCTAGCGAAACATGAAGAAGAAATTCCAACTTACGACGGCCATTTAGCCCGAATGAAAACATTTCATCAATAAATCCGGACCGCGAAAGCTTCACAAACTTTCTCAAAATCTCATTTTATTACTGTTCAAAGTCCATTTTTTATTATATATTGATTTTGTTCACTAGCAATCTTTCATTTATATTAATACCTGAATCGAATAGGTCTATTCCCAATTTGAATTTGTTTCTTCCCAAATCAAAATTGATTAGTCCCAATTTGAAGTTGATTAGTACCAAATTGAATATGATTATTTCCAATTTGATTGTGTTAATTCCCATTTTGATATTGTTAATTCCCAATTTAAAGTTGCTTAGTCCCAATTTGAAGTTGAAAAGGTATAGTAGGTTGCAAATTTTTTTGAAACTTATACAGGGCAAGTAAAAAACAAATATCACAACGTCAAAAAAAAAGATTCATGTTCAAGGTATCCGAGAAGGTATCCATGTACGAAGAGACATTGTCCCTAAAACTTGAAGTTTTTGCCGTAAAAAATTGAAATCTTGGTATTTTTTGCAAACGGATATTTTCAAAGCTTGGAACTTTCAACTTATGCTTGCCTAATAAAAAATTAATAAAAACTGAATAAAATACAAAATACTGTATATGTACAGGGTGGCCCAAATTCGAGCCTCATCATTGGGATCTCGGAAACCGTAAGAGATACAGGGTCGGTTAAATTATGACAAAGTTGCGCAATTTCATGACCAATAGAAGGCCGTTTTGAAATTAGAAAGATTCCAAATACTTCCGGAGATATTCGGAAAAAACCGAAATTTTGAAAAATCGTTTTTATTTTTTCCCGGGCTTATTTGAAGAGCAATTTTAAAATAAAGGTCACTTCATCGTTGTCACTTTTTCCCTTTTAGAAGATGGTGCTACTAAATTTGAAATCCGACGTTTCGTCTTCAAGTGGCCATCTTCAACTTACTTTTTTTAAATACGGACCTGGATTTTTTATTTGCGATTATGTCATCTTTGGGCATCCTAAAACCGATAATGTTTATAATTTTTCAATAACACAGTGAAAAAAGCAGGTCTGTATTTAAAAAAAATAAATTGATGATGATTCCAGAGGAACGAAATGTTGGATTTTAAATTTGATACGGCCATCTTGTAGAGAAGAAAAAGTGACAATGAGAATGTGAAATTAGTTTTTCAAAATCTTTTCAAATGAAATCAGGAAAAAAATTTAAAAATATGAGAAATTCATGTTTTTCTCGTATAGTTTTGATTTTTTCCTGATTTTATTTACTTAAAAATATTTTGAAAAACTAATTTCACATTCCGATTGCCACTTTTTCTTCTCTACAAGATGACGGTATTAAATTCAAAATCCAACGTTTCGTTCTTCTGGAATCATCATCAATTAATTTTTTTTTAAATACGGACCTGCTTTTTTTACTGTGTTATTGAAAAATTATAAACATTATGGGTTTAATCTACGTCGGTGTCATTATGACACATTTAGTATTGTCATTTGAATGTCATTAGGTCCTTCATAATAGCACTAGTGTGTTTAAGAATTCATAATAACACCCAAATTTTGAAATGAAAAATATACAAAAAGAAAGTTAGTTGCCAGAAGAACCTTTTCAATAATGCTGTCTCTATATTCGAAGAGACACTTTCGAACTCAGAATCACCAATAATAATATTATTTTCCACTATAAAATTGAATTTATGGCACAAAAATGGACTCCAATATTGAAGCTGCCAAAGTCAAAATTCTAAAAACCAACAAGCAGGTTCTCGACTAGTACGGGCACCTGCTAAATTTCAAATTTTAATTTGAAAAGTTTTTGCTATTTCAAGGCAAATCAAATCTATTTGGACCATTGTAGATTAAATTTTGAATGATACACGTTCGATATGAACTTTATTAATGAAACTTGTGTAACTAAACCACTCGGCTAACGCCTCGTGGTTTAACGTTACACGCGTTTCATTATGGCGTTCATATCGAACTTGTATCATTAATAACTATTAGGATGCCCAAAGATGACATAATCGCAAATAAAAAATCCAGGTCCGTATTTAGAAAAACTAAGTTGATGATGGCTGCCTGAAGACGAAACGTCGGATTTTAAATTTCGTAGCACCATCTTTTAAAGGGCAAAAAGTGACAACGATGAAGCGACCTTTATTTTAAAATTGCTCTTCAAATAAGCCCAGGAAAAAATAAAACGATTTTACAAAATTTAGGTTTTTTTCGAATATCTCCGGAAGTATTCGGAATCTTTCTAATTTCAAAACGGCATTCTATTGGTCATAAAATTGCGCAACTTTGCCATAATTTAACCGACCCTGTATCTCTTACGGTTTCCGAGATCTCAATGATGAGGCTCGAATTTGGGCCACCCATACAGTGTGGGCCAATTTGGACACTTTTAATAGGAAGCGTCAATTTCTGAGCGAGATACAAAAAAAATAACCCCCCATTAAGTAATTCATTGTCTGGTCAACGCTGAGAATCACACTACTCAGAGACAGTTTGTACCTAGCAAACTTGATAAATTTGTGTTGAACACTCTCAAGCCTATTGATGTGAATCTAATAGTAAGGTGACCAAACTATGCAAGAAAATTCAAGAACGGATCTGACCAGTGATGTGTAAAGAATTTTGATGGGGCGTATACTTGTAAAGTCCCCAGTAGCTCTGTTAATAAAACCCAACATTCTATTAGCCGTGGCGATTACCACTTCAAAATGCTTGATGGTGAACATTAAGCTAGTATCTGAATAGACACCAAGATCTTTAGTGACAGATGACAGAAACTTCAGACAAGCGAACATCACCAAAGCAATACTGACCAGTTAGCTGCAGACTATTGGATGATTGAAAGCTTCTTGATTCATCCCTAATGGGCGCTGACTGTAGAGTAGGTTGGAATTAGGATGGGATTGGCGAAGGACCTGTCATCACATTAAATAGCTTATGAGCTCCTCGATAATAATAAACCAGCTTTCAATCTGCATATTACTGAGAGTTAAAAGACGATAAGCATAGAATGTTTCTTCAGCCAGCCTTATAGTACTCCTATAGCTAAAGCGGTATGTTTGAAAATAATCGATTTGTAGTCACATGATATTTTTATTTGTGCCATTTTTTGGTGGTGAGAGCCGAAATCAACTTGAACTATTTTAGTTTACTAAATATAGGAAAATCAATGTTTCTTGGATTGGATTTTCAGAAACGGAAAAACTGTTTCGATGGTATTCCACTATTTCCACCATCAAACTTTTAAAATTAAAAAAAATCCGTATTCAATCTTTTTCTTAAACTGGTTGTTTTTCTGGTAGAGGAAGATTCTCACGTTCTCAGTCCTTCTTGCTGGATGGTAAATTACTCAGTAAATTAAATTATTTGCTTTCAGTGTGCATAGGTACTTATATTTGGCAATCTAATTTTAAGAAGATAGCAGCACATTACTCTGGTTCACCCAATCACATCAAGATGGTAAATGCAATAATAGATTAATTAGTCTTTAGCCTGAATGTAATCCCTCAGCCCATCTTTGGAACGCTGAACTGAGGGAAGGCCCTTGATATCATTTGGAAGACTGTTAAGTTCCTGAAAGCCCTTGAAAAATAATGAGTTCATTGTACTGTTGAAATTCGTTCTTGGAATAAAGAGATGATCATTATTCCTTGTAAGGTAATCATGGATATCCCTATTAAAAACAAAAAACTGTTTAAAATAAGGTGGTGCTCACTTATTTACAATTTTGTATACAAATCTCATAGTAAGTGCATATAACTATTCTTAACAGAGAGCCAATTTAACGAGCTTAGCATAGAAGATACTGGCGTGAGACGCTGCGCTTTCAATATAACCCTCATGCCACGATTCTGGAGCTTCTGTAGTCTATAACTTTGGTTTAAATTAAACATGTACATCAATGAGGCACAAGAGTCAAAATGAGGCTGAATGCTAGTGTTATAAACAATAAGCTTTGACTGATAGGACAAACTTGCTGATAATCTACTAAAAAAGTACATTTTTTTGCTATTTTTTTCTCAATGTTATCACAATGGGATTGAAAGAGCTAAGTAAATTGTCAAGTTGCATTCCCAAATATTTAATACATGTTACAAATTCATTATCTATCAGTAATTGAGGATTAATATCTACACTTTTCTGATATCTATACTAAGATGCAAAAATCATTGCCATTGTTTTTGATACATTTAATTTCAATTTATTATTCCTCAAGTATAACTCTCTCTCTGGCAAGACCCCATTAATTTTTTCTATTGCTTTGCTGACATCATTATCACTGCAAGCCAAAAATGTATCATCGGCAAAAAGATTTATAAACTCACAGTTCACAAACATACTGATATCATTGATGTATAGTATAAAAAGAAGAGGTCCCAACACACTCCCCTGTGGTACTTCCATACTATTACTTATTTCACTAGATACCTCTCCATTAAATCTTACTCTTTGTTTTCTATTACTTAAATAGTCTGCAAACCATTCCAAAACACTACCAGCAAATCCATATTTTTTTAATTTTGACAACAAGATCGCCCTATCTATTGTATCAAAGGCCCTCTTCAGATCCAAGAATACACCCACAACTATCCTATTACTATCAACATCGTTTTTAATTTTACATAATGTCAACTGCCCCCGGCGAAATCCAGACTGGTTAGTTATCAGGATTCCATTATTTGTAATATGTTCCAAAACTTGATCATACACTGCCATCTCCAAAACCTTTTCTATAGGTGCCAATGTGTTTATTGGACGAAATTCACTGGCGTCCATAGTATTATTGACCTTCTGTATTGGAATAATAGTACTACACTTTAATTTACCAGGTACTTTACCAGTCCTAAGAAATGTGTTCAGAAGATTCAGAATGACATGACCAATATAGTTTCAAATATGGACCTTGGCATTCAACAATTCATGAACAGAACATTTATTATCAAGCCTATTTATTATTTTTCGAGCATCAGACATATTCAACAACCTAAACCTAAAAATCTCCAAATTCAAATTTGCATCAAAATTGGTCCATTTCTGACCATTTTGCATGCTTATGCCAATTCTTTCTATACTGCTAACAAAATAAAAGTTAAAATTTGCTGCAATCTCCGAACATTCTCTGAGAGTTTTCCGTTCATTATTAATGTCAAAGGAGATACAATTTGGGATCTTAAAACTACCTGTGCCAATCACACTCATAAGTGTCTTCCACATTTCCTTGGGGTTACCCTTAAATATATCTCTTCCCATAGTAATACCTTTCTTTCTTTAACCCAAGAAGATCAACCACGTTGTTCCTGTGAGACTTGAACTCTTGCCACTTATGTTGCTTTTTGTTATCATTTGCATTTCTAAAAATTTTGTAAGCCTTGTCGCCCTTGTCACAATCTTTAATTTTATCAAAAACTTCATTATAAAACCAAAGTAAGCTAGATTTATACTTGCAAGTCTCTACAGGAGCAACATCGTTAATTACCCTACCACAATTTTCCAAGAATTTATAAAAAACACTCTCAACATCAACAGAGTTCAAATTCCAATCACATAACAATAAATTAAACTTTATAATACTCATGTTTTTCTCACCAGTATTTCTATATTTTTTCACCTGATCATTTACGCATGATTCATTGCAGAAATTAACACTAATAACAGAGTGATCGGGAATCATTGGAACATCGTGTACCTCCAGAATAGTGTTTCTGTATTAATTTTTTTCCAAACCAAAAAGTGAAATTTGGTAAGCCTCTTTGGGGTAATTTTTTATCTGATAATCAGGAAAAAAGATGCTGGACAAAAACCAAAACAATTTTTCGTCAATTCCGCACTAAAACTGAAGCTCTAATCAAGCGATTACAAAACTATTTTCCAAAAAAGTCATTCGTATTTCCTGCCAAATTCAGCAATGAAATAGTTATGGGAAGTTGTGTAGCTCTTTTGACTAGAGTATAAATTTCAACAGCACCTTGCAGCCTTCATATCTGTTCAAAAATAATTATTTTGTTTCACTAATGGACCAGTCAGGGATTTTCATCTTCTTCAATTATTAAAAAAATCTAATTAATGGTTAAGATAAAACTTTATTTCCAGACACACCAACGAACGCCCGTTTGTCTGTAAAATCTGCAACAAAGGTTGTTTCGCAGAAAACAGCCTCCTAAAACACATGAAAATCCACGAGAAAAAAGAAGGAGATCCGGGCCTACTAAAGCACATTTGTGACTATTGCCGCACTGAATTTCCTGGCGCTGAAGCCCTATCGAATCACATTAAACAACATACAGGAGCAAAACCGTTCGTATGCAACATTTGTGGCAAATGCTTTCCGCAAAGATTCAATTTGGATTTGCATTTACGCACACATACAGGCGAACGTCCTTTTAAATGTGAAATGTGTAAAAAAGGTTATGTGTCTAAGGCTAGCTTGAAAATTCACATGAGAACTCACACTAATGAGAGACCATTTGCTTGTGAATTTTGTGGTAAGGCTTTTAGACAATCCGGAGATCTTACTAGCCATAAGCGACTGCATGGAACTGATAAACCTATTGAGTGTAGTGTTTGTCAAAAAAGGTGAGAATTTTACTTAATAATTGTCAGTACATATTTACATTAATTTACTTTTAGATTTACTACAGTAATGAAATTAAAATACCATATGCGAAATCACACAGGAGAACGTCCATATGTCTGTACAGTATGCAATAGAGGCTTCACCGTAAACACTATATTACTAAGACACATGCGAGTACATTCAGGTGAACGTCCTTATGTATGCGTCACTTGTGGAAAAGCGTTTTCCCAAACCAGTACTTTAAACAATCACATGAAAGTGCATGCAAACACTCTTAAAGCAGCACAGGAAAAGTATTCGCAAAATTGTCAACAGCTTCAGCAGCAGCAACAACAAATTATTATTGAGCAAAGTAATCGATTGATGGAAGGCAAGTATTTGACTTTTAATGGAACTCTTGAATTAAAAACTTTTATTTTGATATTACCCGAACTAATTACTACAAAAATTCGGTTATTTTTTTATGTGTGAGTCATACAAACAAATCTTAGACCGACTTGGAACAAAATAGAAAAACTACTTTGTTCCTTAATTTTAAGTTGAATGTCCCAACTTTGTACGTATTTTATTTCCTTTTTTCTAAATCAAGATGATAGCACTTATCACTTACACGAGTTCAGTCAGTACATGATCTAGCTGAATTTGTTTGAGTTTGTTTTACAAAAATTACATAATCTCTTAAATTTAGATTCTCGAATGTTACAACCACAACCAGAACAGATGCGTATGATTCAACCAGATACCACTCACGATACTTCAAGACTTATAGCTGATACTGCTCATCTTTTAGCCGATAACCGAATTATACAGGACGATTCTAGAAGTGTTCTGGATCCAAGATTGGTGGTCAATGTTGTGGAACCAACCAGATTGTTGGTAAATGACAGCCGATTAGTAACCATTGATAATAGGATGTTGCATAATGTAGATAATAGGAATTTGGAAGGGGCTCGAATTTTGTCTGATAAGTATTTGGCTTACGGATCATTTCATAGGGGGCAATTGTGAATATGTTAACACTGGGGTTTAGGTACATACAGTATTATTTAATTTTTATTCAAACACCTGACATGTTGCTGATTTTTTGATGTGTTTGACTGTGTAGATCATGGGAAGCTTTTATGGAAACTGCAATCCTACGGATTTAGAGGTAATGCTAATAACTGGTTCAAGAATTATTTGGCAGGCAGGACACAGAAAGTCTCTTTTGGTGATGCAGGGTTCTGTTTTGGGTCCAGCTTTACTTTTGTTATATGGCCTCGACATCTCTGGAGTAAGGGCAGATATTATATTAATTTGCGGTTGGCCGAAGGTTGATTTCAACCTAAGGTTAACCCGCACCTTGCACCGCGGTTAACCTTTGGTTGAAATCTCTGAACTAGGATGGATCTTGGATCTAGGTATGAATGATGCATGAAGTCTGTCTTGTTTTGTAACTTGAGTTATTCTGACCATTGACTATGCTGTGTCAATACTTCTTATATGTACACCAAAAACGCCGTTTCTAAAATGAAGATAGAGGGGAGGGTTAGTATGTATATTATTCGAACTAAATAATAGACGGCAGGAATCACGATAGCCCACCCCTGCGATGAAACGAATTGCTCTGTTTTGCAGAATTAATACATATCAACTAAAGGAAGACATGAACACTGTAGAAAAATGGACAACCACATGGCAGCTAAAACTAAATGAAAAAAAGTGTACAGTTTTACACATAGGACGAAATAACCCTACCAAATAAATAGCGTCGAATTCAGAAAAGTATCAGAACAGAAAGACCTAGGAGTCTATGTCACCGATGATCTGAAATGGGAAACCCATATATCCCACACAGTAAAGAAGGCCAATCAACTAATATACCTTATGAAATGAGCTTTTGATAAAAAAACGATACACCACTTGCATTAGACCAAAACTAGAATATAGCCACACAGTTTGGTCTCCTTACTACATCAAAGACATAGATCGCTTAGAAAGTGTGCAGAGAAAAATAACCAAAATTCCAATTGAACTTAGAAATCTGCCATACGGACTAAGACGACAAAAATTCCAGTTGACAACACTCAGAGAAAGAGGAGACCTAATTGAAACGCATAAAATCCTAAATGGCTACTATTCTACAGACCTAAAACTGGAAGATATGTTCCAAATGAATCCAAACTTAAACCTCAGAGGACACCACCAAAAACTTAAAAAAGAGAGAACTGTTCTTCTTGGAAGGAAAAACTTTTTAACCAATCATGTAGTCTATAAATGGAACTCCCTAAGCCCAGAAACGATAAGTGCACCAAACAAAAACATTTTCAAAAATAGACTAGACCAAAATCTTTGTACCATAAGCAACACCTTGGTGCATTATTTTTAAAGAAGTGTCAAAAATAAAAAACTAAAAGTGGAAAATCAAAAGCGATGGACTCATCGGTCTGCTTTCCATTGCCAAGAACATATTAATAATAATAATATTGAAACAAGGTTTGATTGTAATGTAGTTACCCCAGAAAGCATGAAAGCAAAATATATATTCGCTAGCTGTTTGGAGACAACGAAGCATCCCTTGGCAAATCTACCGCAAAGAGTAGAGGAAAAACAATGCTTTATCAATATGTAACTCTAAGAATTCAGGGCACTCGTACTAGGAAATCACGTCCCCTTATCTCAGCAGCACTATGTTAAAAGAAAGCAAATTAGAGTTAAACCACTGTCTTACCCTCTTAACTTCATCCTCAATAATTTCATTCATCCAACATGAAACCCCAGCATGCCATAGTATAGTGGTGCCATGAGCAAATAAAATGAATCTCCCCTTATTGTCCACAACAAAATGAGGAATGGGCCCAAGACAGAGCTTTGGGACACGCTACTTGTTATTTTCTCGCCATGCAGTTTCCTGTGACTCACACAGTCGAAAGCTTTTGATAAGCCACAGGTCTTCACTATTTGTACCAGAATTGTTCTGAAACCCATACTGGTCCAGTGACTGTTCAAAAATGATAGCATTTGTCGTCTTTTTATTTATATATTTTATTTATTAATTGAATTTTTTACATATTATTTTAACCTAGTAAGTAGGAAGTTAGTTCATAAGGCTGCTTTGTCAAAAACCATTTATATAGTTGATGATAATAAAGCATAATTTGATTTGATTTGACTTTGGACAATGGGAGTGAAAGGCTGATTGGCCATGAATAGTATCCGCACTCTGGAAAGTACTGTTTTTTGTTTTTTTTTGAATGAGCAAACCTGATTCCAGGGAAAGACGCCGTTGAGTCCAGGAAGACTGCGAGTCTGGAAAAAAATGTTAATGGGCATGTTACATACACTATTTTTCAGGCAACCAGATGAAATAAAAATAAATACACGCATATTTAATCAAAACTGAATCCGTCGCACATCATAATGTGTCCATCAGCAAGTTTAATATAAACTCAGTTCGTGTCATTGATGACGTGCAATGGATAGTTAAGGATGATTTGTATTTTGATTTTCATAACATATCTGATTTTTTGCCAACTATTGAAGGAATTTGGACTGGTTTAAGTACTTTCTGGCTGAGCCTAAGTCTGAAAAAGAATTGTTGTTGTTGTCTGTTATAAATGGCGTCCAAATGCCACTCAAGGCTAGTCGTCCATTGAAACCGTATTCGTCCGAGTAATAAGACGGCCGACTTAACGGCCGATTTGGCCGTCAGATCTCTGCTCGTCCACTGCAGCCAAATTACATCAGAGACAAAAATAACAAATTATTATTATAATAATTATTATTATTATAATATTATTATTATTATGTATTAGAATTCCAATAGCAGGCGGTCGAAACCGATGAAGCCATTGTTACTTTAACAAAATTTCAAAAGGATATGTGAGATTTAGTTTGTGCACACCATAATAAATTATTCTGAGTATTCTTTCAATTCTCTGTCAACACGATTTTTAAAAATATTAGTATTTGATGCTGAGACTGTATTTTGGCAAAGCAAATTCCAAGGATACTACACGGTTTACTATAAAGTTTTTCTTAGATAGTTTTGATGACCTTTCATTTTCAAGCTTCTTCGAATGGCCACGAAGATGAGGATTTGACATGGATGGAGAATATTTATCAGATTACACTGATAGTAATCACTGGTTATTTTGTAGGTTTAAATTGTCTCGCCTTTGTGCCAGAGCTGGGCAGGGCTTGAGTGCTTTGTGCTTGTGAAAGTGCTTGAAGCAATTTGAGGACTTGAAAGCCCTGTGCTTCAAGCCCTTTTATAGATTTGTAATTGGGGCTTGCAAAGTCAATTACTTTAGAAAAGTGCTTGGTAATTTGTAATTGAAAAAAGTAATCCAAGCCCTTTTAATGAGCTTCAATTACTTTTAGAGGGCTTGAAGCACTTTGAAAGGGCTTGAAGCGCTTTAAGAGGGCTTGAAGCACTTTTGGGAGCTTGAAGCACTTTGAAAGGGCTTGAAGCACTTTAAAAGGGCTTGAAGCACTTTAAGAGGGCTTAAAGCACTTTGAAAGGAATTTGAATTGACCATCATTCAACCTATCCCCCACTTAAAAATTTTCGATCGATGTGTTTTGTCGCTTAATTTTTTTTTCTATTATTTGAACATGAACCGTCTTATATTTTTTCTCTCTTACCAATGGAGGTTTTGGGTTTGAGCTTAGAATTGAATTTTAAAAAAATGAATGAACTTATTATTCAAATAAATAAATAATTAATTTATATTGGTACCCTATTTAACTTTATCACTGGATTTTTTGCACTTTTCCTCATTGAACATTTTGAAAACCTTAAAATTGAATTACCATGTAGTACCCCAACTACCCAGTACCCCAGAACTACATCTCAAAAAAAAAAAAACATACTACTTCTACTCTGTGAAATGTAAAGTTCATCTCTACTATACCAATTCAACTGATGAGTGTACGCGGTAGCTTATGCCACTTTGAGAATTTTATTACAAATTCAAAGTACTTTAGGCACATTTAAACAGCTTCAAGCACATTTAAAGAGCTTCAAGCACATTTAAAGAGCTTCAAGCACATTTAAAGAGCTTCAAGCACATTTAAAGAGCTTCAAGCAGATTTAGGGCCGGTATTATAAAACACTGAACCGATGGTTGAGTTTCAACCTTCGGTTGAATCCTATCAATTTGCATGGTTGCAAGGTTGAAACTCAACCATCGGTTCAGTGTTTTATAATACCGGCCATTAAAGAACTTCAAGCACATTAGAAGGGCTTCAAAGCACTTTTTAAGGCTCCTCAAGCACTTTTGATGTGCTTCAAGCACTTTGAGGGCTTTGTGCTTGTGAAGCACTTCTGAAAATAAAAAGGAATTTGTGCTTGAAATTGAAAGCACTTTGATAAAGGGCTTAGGGCTTAGTGCTTCAAGCCCTTTTACGGAGGGCTTTGCCCAGGTCTGCTCTGTGCCTTCTTTCTTTAAGGGATGTCAAATTCAATTTGAGTAATCTTTCCGGAACTGTTCCAACTGTGGGGGAATTTTTGTCACTCTGCGCTGAATCTTCTCAAGAAGTTCTATATCCTTAATGTAATATGGATTCCACACAGTATAAGCATATTCTTTTTTTGGCCTTATACCTATAGCTTGTGTAGATATCATCTCGATGGAGTGGTCTCTACAGGCATGGTTAATTAAGTATACATAGAGTTAGCTTTTTTACTTATTTTAAAATTATGTGATAGTTCCACTTCAAGTCGGTTGTTACTACAACTCCCAGATCAATTAGTTTTTTTACTGATGTCAAAACAGTCATTAGGAATATAACCTTTGTTAGAGTTATTTGGGCCAATCTTTGGTACTGTGCATTTTGAGGAATTCAATTTCATTCTCCATGTTTTTGACCACTCTTCAATGTTCAGTTTGAAGTAAATTCGCATCTATCAAAGGATTTGCATAGATTTTACAAACAATTTAACAAATTGGATTAGTTCCAAAAAGATAAGCTGTGAACAGCACCGGACCGATCATTGAACCCTGCACAACGCCACTGGTTACTGTATAGGGACTGGAAAGCTCTCCATTAACTCTCACTCGAAAAAATCTATCTTCTAGCAGATCCTTGATCAAGGCAAGCAACTTTCCTCTTACTCCAAAGTGCTCCAATTTTGTTGGTAGGCCATTGTCATGGTTGTTTGTCCGATCACTAGACATTCGTTAAGATTGGTACTGGTAAAACATTTTGGTAGAAATCCATGTTGGGCTGAAGGTATGAGATTGTTCTCTAGAAAGATATTAGTTCCTCAACTATAATTTTCTCCATACATTTCAGCGGGTTACAAGTAAGACTCGTGGCGATAATTTTCTGGTTGATGTCGACCTCCTTTTTTGTACAGTGGCGTGACAATGGAATATTTCCAAGGTGCTGGAATTTAATTTTTGTTTGAAGCATATATTCCTGCATCACCCCTGCAAGCAATGGGCTAATTATGGCACTACAGTTCTGAAGAGAAACTGTTGGGATTTCATCAGGTCCTGGGCTTGAGTCTTTTTTTCATAAATTTCAGAGCTTGTTCTACTTTATCAGTTGTAAATTGTATTTCTTCGATAGACCTCTCTACTCTATTGTCATGCAGGGCTAGAGCCAGATAAGCTTCAGTTGTAAAAGCTGTGCCAAATTGCTCCACAAATTTCTCTGCCATGGCTACACCATCCAGAAACTGCTCAGATGCAGGATCTTTTAAAGTTATGGTTGATAGCTTGGAATTCAAGTTTCGACTTATATACTTAACAGTTTTTTTGGTGAATCCGCATTGGCAAGATCATTTTCACACTTTCTCCAGGCATCAAGCAACTTCTGCTTAGTTTTGTTACTCTGTATCATGTAAGCTTGATAATTGTTTACTGTTTTATAGTTATCCCAAAATCTACGTTTCCTATCTATTTCCCTGGATAAATACTGGTTTATCCACGGTTTTTGTGGGTTAGTTTTTACTGGCTCGACCTGTATGTATTTCTTCACTGCATTTCTTATAACAGACTGGAAGTTCCCAAATTGTGGATCTACTTGTCTTGTTGGTTGGAATCTGATGAGGTTATTTATTTCCTTATAAGCTTGGCAGAAAATTTCATCTAGTTTTGGGTTTTGTTTAGGTGGAATTTTCAAATGTGTTTTTGCCTTAATCACCACATGATCACCGTGGCTGGAATCATGTCTGCAAATGAAACAGTTAAAATTTATTTCATTATTGAAATGGATAGTGATTGGTCCTATTTCTTAGAAAATTCGTAACTTGTGAGACTACGAGACTACGGAATCGAAAGGCAAAAAAAAAGTGTTGGGTCAACTCTATTTTAAGAAAAAGAAAAACTCTAGGTGAATTCCATCATTGACACGACGAATTGAAGAGAAACGGTGAACAGTTTTTCGACTATCAGAAAATGAGTATTGAGACATTTCAATATATCGTCGGCATCATATGAAAATTGCCTAAGTCCAAAAAGGTAAATTTTACATGAGGCGCAAAAAACCTTCGTGAAGAAAAACTACATGATACAATTGGATACAAATCACTGGCAAGAATGCATAAGAGAAATTGGACTTACGCAAGTTTCACTCTGTTTTAAGACGACGACAGACTTGTGCAAATTTCTTTTCATGGTTGTGTGACTTCATCTAACAATTAATCGCCTAAATATTTTGTTGGATTATAGATTATTAAGTTCCTCACAAGACTGCACTGAAATCTTAATTTTGAAAAAAATTGGACTTAGGCAATTTTCATATGATGCCGACGATATCTTAGATGCAAACGTAATTTTTTGATAGCCAAATGGAAGAAATATGTCCGACTAATCTGATCCAGATGGGATCTGGTCACTAGTCAGCCGTGGTCGGTGGCATTCGGCTGACCTGGTTCTTAGTAGCAGATGTGGGTGAATTACCTACGCTTGTCTTGGGATCACTTGGGCATGATCTGGCATAATGTCCGACCAATGACCAACTTATTACTTGGATGAATATGGTTCCAGTGGCGGACCCAGGATTTTCTTCAGGGGAGGGCGCAGGCTTGAGAATTAACAGTTATCACCAATGATTTTTTGGACATTTATTTTTACTTTACTTGTAGTACAGTTTCTTGTAGGTTAAAGAAAGTACAGGGTGGTCCAGTTTGGACCCTTTTGATAGGAAACGTCAATTTCTGAGCAAGAACAAAAAAATTAATCCCATACACTGAGGCTCAAATATCATAAATTCTTGATTGGTGCAAACACTGCAAACCGCATTTTGATATCTTCAACAGTTTTGCCGCTAGAGGATGTTTATCGAAGCACTAAGGTGAAACCTTCAAAACTTTTTTATTTCTGAGAATAATTGATTTCTGTATTAACTTTCTAGAAGTAATTTTTCAAGCAGAATCTAATGACGTACTCAATGTTTTTCTACTTGGTCCCAATTGTGAGATATTGACCAAAGTCTTTTAATAGGACGCCCTATACACTGTGGACTAAATTTATTTGGAACCCAATTTGGCTCTGTCTGCGAGTATTTTTTTTTAATTCGGCGGATTTTTGTTTTTACTTGACTCCCCTTGTATATTTTGATTAGATATTCTTTCCTTTCTTCAATTGAGGAAAGGCCCTCCTGATATTCACACAAAATTTCTGAAAAATCCGCCGAATTAAAAAATATATATGTATACAATGTGTCCAAGATAAGGAGGGCCAGTATGGGGATCTGGGAAACGGTAAAAGATACGAGGTCGCTCAAAATAGTAAAAAGTTGCGCCATTTTGTTCTCATTAAAATGACGCATTGATATTTTAAAAATTCCAAGTTCTACCGGAGATATCCGGAAAAAACCGAAATTCGCTCAAAATGATTTTATTTTTTCCTGACCTTATTTGAAGAGATATTTCAAAATGAGTGGCACTTCTTCATTGCCACTTTTTCTCCTCTATAAGATGCCACCATCATATTTAAAATCTGACGTTTCGTCTTTGGGCCAACATCATCAACTTTATTTTTTTAAATACGGACCCTTATTTTTTATTTTAGATTTTATAGGCTTTTGAAGTCTCAAAACCAATGGCGTATTGCACTTATTCGGAAAAATTATATTATTGGCACTTTCCATACGAACTAAATGTGTTAGAGAGAGACTGAGAAGCGAGTTTGGATAGGAAATTACTAAAAAGTAAAAAAAAAATATTTTTTCGAATAAATGCGATACGTCATAGGTTTCGGGACATCAGAGGCTCTTGAAATCTGGAATAAAAAATCAAGGGTCGTATTTAAAAAAATAAAGTTGATGATGGTGGCCTAAAGACGAAACGTCAGATTTTGAATTTGATAGTGGCATCTTGTAGAGGAGAAAAAGTGGCAACGATGAAGTGTCATTCATTTTGAAATATCTCTTCAAATAAGGTCAGGAAAAAATAAAAACATTTTGGGCGAATTTCGGTTTTTTTCGGATATCTCCGGTAGCACTCGGAATTTTAGAGATATCAAAGCGTCATTTTAATAAGCACAAAATTGCGCAACTTTTAACTAATTTAAGCGACCTTGTATCATTTACCGTGTCCCAGATCCTCATACTCGAGCTCATACTGGCCCTCCTTATCTTGGACACATTGTATAGCCATATCGGGTTCCAGATAAATTTGGCACACATTGTATAATAATAACTCATTGGACAGCTGTCTTTGTGCTTATTCTAATGGTATAAGGTTTAATAGGTCTATCCAAGGGTCTATCTCCAGTTTTGGAGAACAAAAAGTATACCTGTTTTAGTAGTTAGTATTGGTATCTGATAAAAACAAAACGATAAATTGAACAATGGTGTCAGATTGGCAAATTTTTCTTTAACATTTTATTGGAAAATTTTTCTATAAAATTTTATTGGAAAATTCTATAAAATTTTTCTAAATGTATATTATGATTTCTTTAAATATTTTGAGTTTTAAAGTCGTTTTTCTGGCTCTCAGGGGGGGCGCGCGCCCCCCGCGCCCCTCCCCTGGGTCCGCCACTGTATGGTTCTAATGGACGATTAGCCTTACTCCTAATAAAACAATATACTTTATTTTCTACTTTACTATTATAGATCCATAATACCTAGCAAACGAAATACGTTAACACACCTATAACAACCTGATCCATAACGCCCGCTTTTGAGGGCGTTATGATCTATAACGCCCGCTTATAATACCTTAAGGTGTTTTTGTTGTTGTTGTTCTATTAATTTGCACTTTACCCTAGGCAGCCACTAAATGTCTGACCGAAAATAATTTTCGGTCTAGCCAGGATTCGAACCCGGTCTACCATCAATGTTTCCCATGTAGTCCAGCGCGTTAACCCACAGGACCACCACCGTTGCCTTGCCTTATGAGATGTTTATAGATATATTAATTTATTTCGTTTCTATGTACAGGTCGCAGGTACAGGTACAGGTCACAGGTACAGGTACAGGTCACAGGTACAGGTACATGTCAAAATACAAAACAATATTCTGTCACACAAGTTTAACTGATTTTGTTAATAACAAATTGATGAAAAAACATTGTGTTGAGTAGAAAATAAAGCATTGTATGCACCACGGGGATTTCAAGATTATAATGCCCTTCAGGCGAAATATATCCCTCGGGCCATAGGCCCTCGGGCTAGTTTCGCCTTCGGGCATTATAATCTACATAATCCTCTTGGTACATAAATAGCTATAATGTCTGCCCAGCGAGTCTGTGTTTACGGAGTAACGGTAAGGGGAATGCAGTTGTAAATATTAATGGCTGATTTCATTCATAAAATACCCAGCTGCGTGCGGAACTTTTTGGAAGTGTCATCGTATTGCAACTCGTACACGAAAATTGACAATGACCAAACCCCCGCCACTGGATATGTCAATTTAAATCGATATTCCAAGATGGGAGGATAAAATGACGGAAGCCCTGGCCAATAGCGAGACGTAAGGTGACGTTAGCCCATTGACAACTGCCTGGTTCCCGTGGCAACGGCCATCCTGCCAAAAACTCCACCAATCAAGTTCATCCAGGCCGGATGCTTGCCAAATTGTCAAAAGCTGATGGTATCTTTAGAAAATGTTTATTTTTTACAATGGACAAAATTGAAGAAATCAGTTATTAAAATAAGAAAAATTTATTTGAGATTTACAACAAGCAACATGTGTGGTTTATCGCTCCTAATTGAAGTTTAATTTCTACCAGTTGTAGTGTTCGGAAAATCGCGATTTTTTGCACAGTGACGAAACTGATAATGATCCGCATAACTAACAAATTTGTGAGACCCTAAAGGCTGTGGATTGTTATAAAACCAATATAAACAGTGCAACTGAGAGGTCGCATTCCTGAATGCCGGCAGTGAACAAAAAACACGTTCTATATTTTTTGTTTCTTGGCCGAAAATGTGTAAATAATATTTAAATAAATATAAACAAATAGGTATGGCGGACAATGACCCAGGTGAGGGCAAGTGTGTGAAATGTAAACAAAAGTGCTCAGAGGATTTTTTTAAATGTGATTCTTGTTTAAATGAAATTCACAAAAAATGCGCAAATCTAACCCCGTCCGAAGTGAAATGCATGCCTCTCCAGAAAAGGGTATTGTTGTTGATTTGTGAGGAATGTAAGACGTTTATTGCCAGAATGCCCCATATGATAAAGCTAATGGAAGAGATGAAAAGAGACATAGAAGCCATAAAAAGTGATATGAAAACGTCTTTGCCAAATAAATCTTATGCGACTATAATTCAAAATAGCCCAAAAATCAAAGAAAGAACAAGCCTACCTACGGTCGTTATTAAGCCTAAAGTAGCACAAAACACTCAGAAGAGCAAGAAGGATATCCAGGATTCGATAAATCCAGCAGAGTTGAAACTTGGAATCAGAATCCTGAAAGAAACAAGGCAAGGAAACATAGTGGTGACATGTGAAACAGAACAAGACATGAAATTATTTAGGGAAGAAGCTGAAAAGAAATTAAATAAAAACTACAAAGTTGAGCTTCCGAAAAAAAATTTACCCAAATTAAAAATTGCGGGTTATTCAGGAGATGAATCAATTGAGAATTTAGAAGAAATGATTCGCAAGCAGAACAAATGGATTAATACATCAGTCCACCTTAAAGTCACTTACGTTAGACGCATAAAGAATGAAACTAAAAATAAACCGATCTCAACAATATACGCCGAAACTTCGGGGAACCTTTTGGAAAGGATGCTAACCTATGGAAAAGTTTACGTAGACTGGCAGCGCCTGCCAGTATATGAGTACCTGACAGTATCTCGCTGTTATAAATGTCAGGGTTTTGGTCACAAAAGCTCCAACTGTACCAAAATGGAGGTCTGCGGAAATTGTGCAGGGAATCACAGTACACTTGGATGTGAGAGGCAAATGAAAAAGTGTGTAAACTGCAAGATGGCCAATGAAAACCATAACCTACAGATAAGCACGGATCACTCAGCCCTTGACCCAGAATGTTCATCGTTAAAATACCATCTAGGACTATTACAAAACAGAATCGACTACAACTCATAAATAAATGGTACCTATACAACGCTCAGGATGAGATGTTGGAACAATTAGGGGAAGAAAATAATCTACAAGGTAAAATGGTGGACCAGAAGGGTCTAGAGCTTATCAAAAATAAAAAAAATGCTTTTTTTAGTCTAATACATTTTAACATTAGAAGTCTAAATAAAAATATTGACAACTTGCTTACTTTTATAGAAGTATATAAATTACACTATATAGATATCATTGTGCTCACTGAAACCTTTCAAATTGACTCGATAAAAACTGTAACATACCGGATTATCAGATATTCTATAATGAAGCTAGTTACAACAAAAATGATGGCACAATAATTTTGGCTAAGAAACATATCGATGTTAAATTTTCTATTACTCAATTGAAAAATTCAAGAGCGACTCTCAGTCACATAAATTTTGAACAAAACAACATAATATTTGGTATAACAGCAATATACAAACCACCACCTATCTCAAGGACAGATTTTATGAATGATATATATACCTATTTTGAAACTTTGACCTTTTCAAATATTGAAATTTTTGTGGGAGATGTCAATATTGACATTTTGGAAAAAAATGATAATCACGTTGCAAACTATCTCTCTTTGATGAACACACTTGGTTTTCGATCATACATTAATTCAGTTACGAGACTTTTATCAAAAACATGCCTAGATCATTTATTCATTAATACGAAATTTAAGTCTGGTAATATTAGTTTTGACTCTTATGTTATTGAGGAAGACATAACAGACCATAGCCCCATTGTGCTTCTGGTAAGTAAGAAAAAAATATCTAATGATCCTAATCTAATATCTCCACTAGAAAGTAAAACGAAAACTAAGCTGAACATTCCTAAATTTAGGCAACTTTTGCAAAGTTTTGATTGGACGATTGTAATGAATAGTAATAACTCAGAAACGGCAACAAATATTTTTTTAGAAAATTATACCCAATTGTTATCAGAAGCTACAGAAAAATATACTATTAAATATAAAAAATACAGAAAAATCAAGAGTTGGATTAGCACCGGTATTATTTCTGCAATTAAAACTAGAGATAAAATGAAAAAAAAACTATCGAGAAACTATAGCCATCAATTAGAAAAAGAATATAAAGAGTATAGAAATACTTTAAATAAATTAATTAATAGACAAAAAAATGAATATTACAGGAATCAAATTGAAAATAATAAGAATGATATGAAAAAGCTTTATAATGTAATTAAAGATGCAACTTATGAGAACAATACAAATAATAAAACTTCTTTAAATATTATGAATAAGGATAACAAAAGTTTCAATAATCCAAACGAATTATCAAATTTTTGTAATGATTATTACATTAATGTGGGGGTGGAAATGGAGAGGTCCATTCCAACACCTCAGGAAAAATACAAATTAGGACCCCCTCTGGTAAGCTCCATTTTTTTAAACCCTATAACCAAAAATGAATTAATTAACCATATATCAACTTTGAAGAATGGCAATGCTCCGGGGTATGATGGGCTAAAAACTGACATTATAAAACACACTCATTTAGAAATTATTGACCCCCTCTTATATATATTTAACCTTATCTTGGAAACTGGAATAATACCCCTTGCATTTAAAACTTCAATTATAACACCTATTCACAAATCAGGCTCTAAGACTAACATAATTAACTATCGACCCGTTAGCCTTATTAGTAACTTTGGAAAGCTTTTTGAGAAATGTGTAAAGGTCAGATTGGTTAACTTTTTACAATCAAATAAAATCTTATCTCCAAACCAGTTTGGATTTCTTGAGGGGTGCAGTGCCATAGACGCCATGCACAGATTGATAACAGAAGTGGTTAATAACTTGAATTCAAATAAAAAATGTTTAGCTGTATTTCTTGACTTGGCAAAGGCGTTTGACACTGTACCTCACAATTGACTTCTAGAAGTGCTCGAAAATTGTGGAATAAGGGGAAAAGCTCTGGGCTTGCTTGAAAGTTATTTGTCGGAACGAACTCAAATGGTTAAAGTGAATGATGTTTTGAGTGAAGGGCAAACTATAAAGATTGGAGTTCCACAGGGAACAGTCTTGGGGCCGGTGCTTTTTATAACATATATTAATTCTTTATTAAAATTACAAGTTGATGGAATCACTATTTCTTATGCAGATGACACTGCCCTTGTGGTCTCTGGAGATACATGGGAAAGTGTTAAATGTAAAACTACAAGCAGTATGATAAGAATAAGAAACTGGCTTCAAACATTTAAATTAACGCTAAACCTAACAAAAACACAATATATAGCTTTTTCACTCACTAGCGCAAATAGACCACAATATAATAACATTGTTGTTGATGATCATTGTATTGAAGAGACCTCCTCAATAAAATACCTTGGAATTGTGATTGATAAGTTTCTTAAGTGGCTGCCCCACATTGACTATGTCTCTAACAGAATTCGTAAACTTATTCATAAATTTTACCTATTAAGAGAATTCTTGAATAAAGAAACTCTTATCACAATTTATAAAGCCTTTGTAGAATCAATCATAAGATATGGAATTTTGGTGTGGGGTGGACTCTATAACAATAGCCTCTATAAATTAAATATAATTCAGAAATATATTCTCAAGATTATTTATAAGAAAAATCGATTATACCCTACACAACTGCTTTTCAATGAGGACATTCTGAGTATTAGATCAATCTATATTTTAACAATTTGCTCATATGTTCATATTCACTCTAACTTGAAACAACTGTTGAACCATACTTATGGAACGAGAACTATAGTCTGGCAAGTGGTAACTTGGTAGAGACGAAAGGGGGAAGAAAAGTGGGGCGTGACCTAAAAATATTCACTGACACCTTAACTGACATCACCTGATGACAGCCATGTCTTTCGGTTCAGTGGCACCGAAAACACCAAGGAAATAAACCAATAAAATTATTAGAAAAAAATTCTTTAGTTTCGCCAATAACCGCGCCACTGCGTGCTGTCGTTCAAACTCTAACCAATAGAATCATACCTCTGAATAATCACGCCTCTCCACATCCATCATTTCGCAATGTTGCCGGATTTTTTTCTATTTCGAAATACTACACATGCCCATATAGCAAAAAAAAATATGTCATCAACGTGTTTATCATTATTTCCGTCAAGTTTGGCAAAGTAGCAAATTCTTTTGCAGTTCGCCGTTTCGCTAGCCAGACTATAGAGTAGATGGTCATATTAAACTTCCAATAAGCAAAAATAATCTTAATCTCAGATATGTGAATTATTTTGGCCCTAAATTTTACAATTTATTGCCAGGTGAAGTGAGAAATTGCGGTAAAATAAATACATTTAAAACGCATAGCAAGAAGGTGATTTTCGAAAATCGACGTCAATTTGAAGGGTTTTTTGGCTAGCATTATTGGAGGGGGAATTGCCTTTAATTGCCTTTATTTCCTTGGATGTGAGAATTTTTATAGGATTAGGATTGGGATTAGTTAGTAAACGCACTGTTGTTGTTTATTGTTTTTTTTTTTTCTATAAAGTGAAAACTTATTAGCATTTATAAATAAAATAATAGGAAACACTGCACATACAGGATGTTTACATCTAGGTGCAACATACAAAAAAGTCTGCGACTATTTTATATTGATTTAGGATTGGTGAATTCTGTATTTTTTTTTTTTTTTTTGTAATATTTAAGAAAATGGAATAAACGCATTTCTAGAGGATGTTTCTCATGGAAATAAAATGAAAATGAAAAAAAAATGAAATCTAACAACCACGTTGAAATATTTAGCGTTTTATTGTTATCTATAGAGTTCAGAAACGGTTTCTAAGGTATATTGCCTATAAGATGCATATACCATCAGAAGAGGTCTGCTACAATGACCTGTTGCGGTTGCTGGGTCTTTCTAGTTTAGAGGCACGTAGAAGGAATTATGATATTTGTTTACTTTTCAAGTTGCTTAATAACTTAATTGACTGTCCCCCTTTGTTGAACAGCATTTCCCTGCGTGCCCCTGTGAGACAGACTAGGCAAGTGCATCTTTTTCATAGCGAGTATCATAGGACTAATTATGGTTTTTTCTGCCCTATGGCTAGAATATGCAGAGAAGCTAATCAGCTACCCAACAATTTTGATTTTTTTGGCATGTCTCTGAAAACTTGTAAACATTTGTTAAATAGTCTGCAGCGCTAAATGTCAGTGTATTTATATGTACCGTAAATGTTAAATTTTAAGTTCTTGTGTTTTTCGTTAATATTATAACGTCATATATTTTTGTATTATGTTATTTACTGTAAATGGCTTGTCCGTTAATAAAAGTTTATTTATTAGTTTATTTATTATATTTTGTTATTAAAAAATGGATTTTCAAATGAACTAGGGTGAAAGTACCTGTTGTCGGCCACTTAAGGCAAATTCTGGAATAAAATGGCGATTGAAAATTAGTATATAGAGCGAATGGAATTTAAATTATGTTTTATGATACCTTATAGTATATTAAATTGATTAATGCAACAAAAAAGGGCTAAAAGGTTTTGCATTTTTATAGAAAAATGCTTTTATTCAAAAACGTGCATTTTACCGGTTGTCGGACAATCATCACATTTCTCGGACACAAAGGGACCCGTTGTCGGACGCGTGTCCGAGAAATACGTTTTTTCGTCCACATAAACTATTACACGCTAAATGGTACCAGTTTGGGCACTTCTCACAGCCAATATTTTATTTTGGAATTTTTAGTCAATTTTCTTTTTCTTCCATTATTGATTGAACTTTTTTTGGTATTTTGTTTCTCTATAGTCTTTTCCTCTTTTTTCTTTGTTTGTGCTTCAAGTTTTTTTTCTTTGTCTTGTTCCTTTCTTTCATAATATGATCTATCTCCATGCCTTCGATGAGATTGCACTTGGTAATTTCTCTTTTTTTTTGTTTTCTTGGCTCTTATTTCATAGATTCCGGAAACTGGAGGTGGGCGACTATGGAAGGACTTACAGCAGCGGCAACATTTTGCATTTTAATGGGAGTTTTTTCTTGAGCCTCCAGTCCTATGTCTGTTGTTTTTTCAGGTTTCTCAGTTCCAGGAAAATGGCTTTGATCTTTAAAAGGAGATTTTTCCATTGCTTCTTCAATTTCTATTTCATAAATACTTTTATCAGATTTATTCTCTGTACACTTGTAACACTTTTTTATTAAGATGAAAGCAGAAAGCACTACCCCATACCCCATACCCATATAAGTAATGTAAAATGTCCGAGAACTTTACACCTACCTTTTCTCGGACACTTTTTCAGGAATACTACAATTTGACGCCTCTGTGGTTTATAGTGTCCGCAAACTGGTCCATAGAATCTCGATACAGTCGTCTAAATGTAACTAATAAGGAAAATTAAGTTGGAAATCAAATAAGCTAGAAAAAGATATATATAGTTTCAACGTGCCGGACCAATTGTCGGACAGAGTGGCCGAGAAGAGGAGTCTGCCGATTTATAAGACCGGTTATCCGGACATTTTATAAAATAAACAAAATACTAATATTCATTTAATTTTTATGGCTATAATCGTAAATTAACATGTTTATAACTTAAAAACATCAAGAAAGTACCAAAAAATGGAGTAGGAACATTTTTACTCACTATTTCCTTCTTAGCTTCACACTAGCAAACTTGAATACTTAATCAAAAGGGCTGTGTTGGGAAAAACAGCAGACACATTATTAATTTCCTTAATTTGGTCTAGGCCCGTAAAGAGGGCGGTATTACAAAAACTGGTGGAGAAATAGTGTCTGAAAGTAGGTATTACTTTAAAAAGGGATTTGATATAATATTTTCTTATTTATTGGATATTTTGTCATAAAGTGTCCGACAACAGGGGGTGGCCGGCTAACAGGTACTTTCACCCTATACTGCATGCCTAGTATTTTCGCTTTTTTATTATTAAACGTGGCAATATCGCACATTTACGTCCGAATTCCTTTCGTAGACTCAGAACCGCTGGGCAAACAATACTTACTATTGTATTTTTTATAATCCATATATTTATGATTTAGCTACTCAATAAACAATTAAACTATTAGTCCCATTTAGATTTCTTTTTTACAAATTCTTCAGTGCCGTCCTCTTTGATTATCCCATAATAACCTAATCCTTCGTATTTGTGTCTCATGTAGGCAATATAGCCAGCACAACCTGTCAGGGCGATTAGACCTAAGCCCATTATAACAATATTCTACGAGAAATATTTAATTTAAATATTGTATTTGTTTTTAAAAGGGTTCTTACTGGCTTTGCATAAAGCTCAAAATTTACAGCTCGAAATAAGCTTGAGGTCTTCAAAGAACGTATTCCATCTCCCGGTTTCGATTTATCTTGTTCCGACATGAATAACTGGCACAAGAACTTAAAAAGTAATCCGTCCGTGAAACGCTTTTATTACAAGTTTAAAAATTTTAATCGAAAAGGGTTGGAGCCTTGAGCAAGGACAGCAAGGTTCGAACGAGCTGTTTATGAAAATTTTGTTTACATAAATATGTGAGGTTAGGTGCCATTGTCGTAAAAAAAATTCTGGATGGATAGCGATTTCCATTAGCCGGACCGATATGGCACGAGTGCAATCTTTTGCCAAGAATCTTTTGCATTTTAGTGTAAGTTTGTGTTTTTCATTGGGATAATGTGAAATGTCATTAATTGCATTCCTTTCACACCTAGGAGGAGCTCCGGGGCGTTACGCGCTTATTCCTTTCGAAAAGAGTTTGTTGCACCTGACTGAAGTGCTCAAGCCCGAACTCACCATTTAAATGCACGCAAGCCAGCGCATCTGTTCCTTTCAAATCGGGGGCGACTAACACCGGAGCGAGTAGCTCCAGTGGAATATGCCGCTGGCTCTTGTAACTTGCCGACCTGCTGCCTGCCCTAGTGCGCACTCAGAACGCGTTTTGAGAGTGCAGATCAAAAATTCGATCCGATAAATGATACAGATTTTGATCGAGCAGAATTTCTCTCTGTTCTACTCGTTTGTGGAGCACCGACAGCAATAATAGGCCTGTTCGCACAGCAATCACAAACCAGTCAGAGCGCATTTCATTGGTTGAAAACAATCAGAAACAGTCAGAAAACTAGTTTCAACCAATGAGATTCACTCTGACTGGTTTGTGATTTCTCTGCGAACAGACCTAATTTGTATTCCGGTTCCCGACTGCGAATGCGTGACCAGCGCGTTGAGGCTTTTTAGCACCGTGATTTTCAACCGTGCACTCCACGGAAACGTATCTGATCCAGAGTGAAGACCAAAGCACGAAGTCAGTTCAACGCAACTTCCTCAAGGCGCGTTTGTTTATTCCCTCGAAGTGCGGAGCGTGTGGAGCTTGAGCTACCTTGGACAGAGGTCAGCTGATCATCGAGCAAACCGAGTTTGAAAATCTTGAAATAAAAAACGAACGGGTTTGTGTATCTCGAACCATACAACAGCTGCGCTCTGTGCGCACCGTACGCTCGAAATTTTGAATGACGTTCGTTTATTTTCTTTCGAGCGTGTCGAGAAAAACTTTTCGCGTTCGTAAATACGTCGAGAGAGTGTATCGAGCTCGCTCGATTCGCTCGGAATTTTTTGATGGTGTGGAGTGTGCAGCGAGCGCCTATTTAAAAAAATTCTAATGGTGACACATACCTGTCAGGAAGTCAAAAATAATTAAAATTCACCTTTGATTGAAAATGCAATTTTGGCTTCGAATGATTGATATTTAAATGGAGTTGTAGAAAAAATATTGTTTGCAACTCGGGCGCGAAATACTTTGGTGATCTCGACTATTTTTTTAACTCGGCTGCGCCTCGTTAAAAAAATCAGATCTCGATCACCAAAGTACCATTTCGCGCCCTTGATACAAAAATAACTATTTTGACCATTTCCTTTATCAGTAGAGAAAAAAAGAAACAATTTCCGTACGCTCGTAGAAAAAATGTTGTACCTAGCACGAGCGTGAGGTATTTTCCGCACTTACGGTTTGCACGAACTCCACTGGCGCGTTCCGTTGCGTGTGGAAAAATATAACTAGTACCCACTTATCCACACTTGATAGGTGAATAACTATTTCGTTTTTGTTAGTTCAAAGTTTTTTAGTTTTTGTGAGTGTATAACGCAATCGAATTTTCGTGACGAATGTAGTTCATTAGGTCTGTTCGCAGAGAAATCACAAACCAGTCAGAGCGAATTTGATTGGTTGAAACTAGTTTTCTGACTGTTTCTGATTGTTTTCAACCAATGAAGTTCGCTCTGACTGGTTTGTGATTGCTGTGCGAACAGCCCTATTAGTTTAAATTTTGTATTACAAGATCCACCAGAGATCTGGGTTTTGTGCATGGGCGAAGTTAGGGCATCAGATCTGGGGGGGCTACAGCCCCAGGCCCATACTGCCGCCCTCAATTAAAACGCGGTATCTGCAGCAAACATGAAAATGAGAAAACGGCGCCTAAAGTTTTTTCTCTGGATTTTGGGTTTGAATTGATTTCTTATCACGAAAAATGTACAGTGGTAGTTGGAAATATAGTTAAATTAAATGTTAAATTTTTAGGTGAAAATCGCCGTAACTGCATTAATAATTGAGATAATGAATATACAGTGAACTTCAACATAAAAAAACAAATTGGTCAGTTTATTGTACAAATTCAACATAATATATAAGTACATAATTTTATAAAACACTTGATTAGATCATATCTTTCTCTTTCCCACTGTCAAATGCAGCTTGCTCAGTCAAAACGCGGTAAATACATGACGCGCACGTGCACATACCGCGATTTAGCTAAGGATGTTACAGATACCGCGTTTTAACTGAGAAATCATGTCATTTTTGCAGATACGGCAAAATATTTATATTGTGTTTTGCTAGTAAATGAGTAGTTACCGCATTTAGCAATTGTAGGTAGATAACAAAACCTGTAGCTATCTCAAATAGGAAAAAATCTCAATTTCTCAGATTTTTGTAGATGCCGCTTTTTAATTGAGGACGGCAGCATAGGGGGAAGCCCGCCGCAAGCGCTGCCGGAGTCAAGAAAAATGTTGGGGTGCCACGCTCAAAAACGTTCATTTCGACCCACAAAATGAACGATTATGGGCGTTCTGAGCCTTCAAAAAATAAACAAATTATTGTTTATTTCTGAAAGTACAGGGTGTCCGAATTTGGATGGTTTTAATAGGAAACATCAATTTTTGAGCAAGATACAAAAAAAAGAACCTCCCACTCCGAGGCTCATATTTCTTGAAATTTTGATTGGTGCAAACCGCATTTTGAAATCTTCAACCGTTTAGCCGCTAGAGGGCGATTCTCGATTTTGAGCAATAATGTGAAACCATCATAACTTTTCTGTTTATGAAAATTATTGATTTCCGTAAAAACTTTCTAGAAGCACTTTTTAAAGCAGAATTCAGTGACGTTCTCAGTTTTTTTCTAGTTGGTCCCAACTCCGAGATATTGACCAAAGTCTGGTTTTTTTCAATAGGACACTCTATATATTAATAGCTCATTAGAAAGCTCGGCTTTTTCTGATTTCAATGATAAAAGTTCGATAGGTTTATCTCTAATAGTTTTCGAGAAAAAAAATTACTTCGGTTTTTGTCCTAGGAAGCAATGTGTAAGAAAAGGACTTTATATCTGTAAGGAAACTGAGAAAGGTCTCTTTTTAACTCATTGTTTCTTATGACAAAAGCCGAAATATTTTTTTTCTCGAAAACTGTTAGATATAAACCTATCGAAATGTGTATCATTGAAATCAGCAAAAGCAGAGCTTTCTAATGAACTATTAATATATAGGGTGTCCCATTGAAAAAAATCGTATTTTGGTCAATATCTTGAAATCGAGGCCGATTAAAAAAAAAACTAAAAACGTCACTGAATTCTGCATGAAAAGTGCTTCTAGGAAGTTTTTACGGAAATCAGTTATTTTCATAAACAAAAAAGTTATGAAGATTTCACAGTATTGCTCAAAATCGAGAATGGCCCCCTAGCGGCTAAACGGTTGAAGATATCAAAATGCGGTTTGCACCAATCAAAATTTCAAGAAACATGAGCCTCGGAGTGGGGGGTTCATTTTTTTGTATCTCGCTCAGAAATTGACGTTTCCTATTAAAACCATCCAAATTCGGACACCATAGGCGCCGGAATTTCAAAATACCTATGGGGGCTCGGGCTCCAAAAATTAAAATAAGTAGAATCAATTAGATAGACAGGACTAAGATACTAGATACATAGACCTAAACTAAATGGGACCAGTTGGCAGATACCAATTTCACTGCAGGATCGATACGCTAGATCATTGATTGTCCCTGCAGGTCCCTGTCTATGATTAAAATTCGTGCATCTTCGACAGCTCGGCTATATTCGGCTTTAGCAGCACCATTGGCGTAGCCAGGATTTTGCCTCGGGGCGAGGCGAAATTTACAGGAAGTGATCCTTGCTTGCAGCACCGCCGTATGCACTGCTAGAAAGAAAGCGCCGCAGGCGCGAAATTTTTGGGTCTTTTCGCGGTATTTATGGAACTTCTAATGGCGGGGATGCGGCCATTTGAACAAATTATGATAAGAATAATTTATAGTAGAACGTGAAACCGAACGGAAAGGAAATAATAAACACAACAAAATATTCAAAATGTTTGTTGAAGTATAGGTATAGCAAAAACAACAAAAACATTAAACACACAAGTTTGATATAAAAATGAATAGTTAGGAACAGGAACAATATATTTCTGTGCCTACCCATTTCTCCCACTACATACAATACCAAAATCACTATGGGGGCTCCGCCCCCATAGGAAATTCACTATGGGGGCTCAAGCCCCCATTGCCCCCATGTTTCCGGCGCATATGTCGGACACCCTGTACAAATAATATTGAACTAAATAAAAAATTTAAAAATGGGCCATATGGATCTCTGCAAAACAACATCAGAATTGGCTCAAATTAGGCATCAACATTGAGACTGAACCGTAAATGTTTAAATGCACATACCTAGATTTTTAAAGTATGATAATTGAAAAAAAAAAAATTGAAAATAGGTGTTAGTATCTTTGGTTTTTTGTAATTTCTATTTTCTAATATGTGTGTGTGTGTGTGTGATGAAGTGCGAACTATTTTTAGGGGGGCTAAATCAGTTTTTGGGGAGGCTTAGACCCCCCCAAGCCCCCTTCTAACTTCACCCATGGTTTTGTGGCAGGAGGATTAACTTGTTAGATCATAAAAAATTTCAAGGGTGATGGCAATATTACTAAACTATTACTTAAATTGCCTATAACATGTACCTACATTCTTGAGAAGTCTAAAGCTGGATTTATACAGGAAATAAAATAAAATAAAATAAGAAATAACATAACAAATAAGCAAAATAAGAAATAAGGCGTTTATACAGAAAAATATAAAATAAAATTAAAATTATTTTGAACCAATCACCACGCGCCTGAACTGTCATCGGTCTAATCTAATCGACGTCGTGACATGCGCAAATAGCATTTTCACATAAAATAAAATAAGAAGTTAAAAGTTAACCAACTATTTATTTTTGCTTATTTGTTATCTTTTTATTTTTGTGTATAAACGCCACCATGAGTTCTCAAAAGGCCATCTTTTAATTTTATTTTATTTCTTATTTTATGTTATTTTATTTCCTGTATAAACATAAACCCAGCTTAACCTTGAATTTTGTGAAATAAGTAACCTTGCCCCAATCTGTAAAATCACAGGGCCGGTATTCTCGTTCTCGAAAACGCTCACCGCTTTTCAGTCGCTCGGCACTTTCAATGTAAATTTGCATTTAAAGTGCCGAGCGACTAAAAAGCGGTGAGCGTTTTTGAGAACCAGGATACCGGCCCACAGATCTTCTCCTATGTACCTACGGTAACGGTTCTGAAAACTTTTGGTTTATTTATTTTTTATGACATGAAAAACGCTGCAAATGATCGATGTTGTTCGTTTCTTTGTTTCAATGTAATGAACTGAACTAATGAATTTGCCACAAAGCAGCGCTTTTGCTGAGAGGATATTCTCAAGCCTACTTAAACAATATAAAAACCAAAAATAGAAACAGGATAATTCTTATACCCTCAACAACAAATTCTCAATAATTGTTAGGTAATATAGAGGTTCCATCGTCACCAAAAGTAACTAAGACAGCATCATATCAGCTCTCGTACTATTATATGATTTTTAGGGTCAAATATTCGTCAAACTATGCTGTTTTCAGACCCCACTTTTTCTGTTTTTTTTTCTTGTGGGCCCCACAATTCATTTCTCAATCTTCAGCAAAAAAAAAACCGAAAAATAGTTTGTTTTTTTTTTGGCAGATTTATTTACAAATAATGATGTAGGTTATAAAGTACGGAGCGAAATGAGCAAGCTCGATACGCTCTCTCGACGTATTTACGAACGCGTAAATTTTGCTCGAAACGCTCGAAATAGAATAAACGAACGGAATTTAGCAATTTCGAGCGCACGGTGCGCACAGATCGAATAAACGAACGCGCCTGCAGAGCGCTTTTCTGATTTCAGAACGCAGGTCGCAGACGTGTTCTTCACCGTACTGTGTGGTCGTAGTACGCGTTGGAATTTGAATTTTGAATGATGAGATAGACACCATCTTGTTTAGGGAAAATTTGAAAGGTTCGCGATTGAAGTATCAAAATTTGCTTCCAATACAATATAATATAGCAGCATTTGTTGAAATTTTACATCAGTGATAATGGATAAGCCAAAGGACGGCAATTCACAGCAAATATCCCCCATGGAAACCCAGAAGTTGTTGGAATTTGAGGTAAGATCGCTTCATTCAAGACAATTTTGTCTACCAAGCAGACAAACCCAAAATAAGTGCACTCCATTCTCCATCGTCGGTAAAATATTGCAGTATTGCCCGGTCACCTAAAGAGTTTTTTATTCAATTAAGAAAATGCCGATTAACCCAAACTTACCCTTACTAACCCGTCCGTATAGTGTTAGCTAATCTGCATAAGTAAAATAGGGAATAGGTACCTACCTGAGGTACCTACCTACTGTTTATTTGTAACCAACCTATACTGCACTTTACCCCCTAAATAAATATGCAGTATAGCCCGGTCACCTAAAATATATATTTTTTTAAATCAATAAAATCGTTTGTTTAACATGTGAATTTTAAATAAAATTTTCCAGGGCAAATTTTTAATTGAAAAATTGCTAAAATTGAATATTACTTTCTCCAGAATCTTATCCAGCTTAAGGATTGTCTTCAAAATACACAGTTACCTTTTATTTCAACAAAATTGCCTACAAGATTGATCAGAAGCTGTTGTGTACAATCTGTAATCTGAACAAGTTTGAAACAATTGCTCACATCTTATTAGAATGTCCAATATACAAAAGTCTTAGAACACCCGCCATAACTGAACTATTTGTAACCATTGAAAAACCTATTAACTTCTTAAATAACCCAATTGACCTTAAATCCACAAAACTTGTGTTGTCTTATAATGAACATTTTGAAATTAAGAGCTTTCATTATGAATGAATAAATTTGGGTAATTTCTTATTTTAACTTTTTCTCCTTTTTTTTTAACCAGAAAACCAGCGGAACACTTTACACTATTAGTCTCAATAATGAGGCTTAGATAATATAAAAGGTGTGGATAAACAATTGGATCGCGAGATTTAAAGGGGGTGTGCGCCAAAAATTAAAGTTTTAGTGTAAAAAAATCTAAGAATAACTGTTTAAACCTCGTTATTCTACGATAAACCATCGCTGAGATATACCGCTTTAAAGTGTGGACGACGCTCTCGTGACGTCACGAAAACTTCGTCCAGCCGCGCTCCGCATTGTTAATTTGATTGTTCCCGGCACACGTGAGTGGTTTTTGTTTAGATTGTTGCAGGTAACACAGGAGAAACATATGTAAGTTTAATCAACTCCACTTTCTCGTGCGTCGCTTGAGCTTTCGTGACGTCATAGGGTGAGATGCTGTACCTTCATAGAGCCATATCTGCGGTATTATTTGTCATAGAGGAGTGCGGATTGCACTGTTATTCTTAGATTTTTTTTTCTCTTTTTTTTGAGATGAAGTTGTTTTTTTGGCGCACACCCCCTTTAACAATGAAATTAAATAATATGGTTCAAATGAAATGTCAATTTATAAACATTTGCAGGTACTCTAGATAGCAAATTAAGTTGTAAAACATGTCTCCTTTGTAATGACCCGGGAAAATAGACCCGTAATTTACAATGTCTTTACTGTAAAAATTCAATGTAATCAAATAATTAAAAACTGAACCGCTAATAATTAACATCAGAATCAATTAATTGAAAATGAAACCAATAAAAATTTACCCTAATTAATTAAAATATCTAAAAAACATTTAATTTCTTATTATTTAGTCATCATCTAAATCAAATTCATAAAAATATTAAAAGCGAAGCCAAAGTAATTAAGTCGGTGATTTATGGCGCACGTGTGTTGGTCTTCTTTGAGTTATATGTCCTCACATTCTTATACGAAATCTTTTGACCCCGATAAATGAGGAAATTGCGACATAATTATTGGATTTTAAACAAATAAAAGAGGAAGGTTATTGAATGATGAAATTTGGAATTTTTGGGGGAACGAAACATATAAATACAGCGGCTTTAGAAGTGGAGGATCAGTTGAGATCATCAGTTGTCAGTTCAGTCCAGTTCAGTTTTAAGTCTACAGTACCTAATGAGTCAGTCCGGATAAAATTCGCGAAGTGTTTTTTTTATTTTTGCCTCGGGGAAAACGCGTTTGATTGAACTTTGAATAAGTAACGGAAAATTGTGAAAGAAAGAACATTTAAATTCGTTCAACATTATGTGCGAAGCTCTAGAGATTTTTGAAGTTAATTAATTAAGTAATTTTACGAGTGAAAAGTTAAATGTAAGTACTCTAGTGACTAAAAAGTTTTTGACTTTATAAATGATGATTGACTATGAAGTGAATTTAATGGCGTTTCCGTTATGGCGTTTCCGATTGGTAGATTCAGTGCGCACTGAGTGTATTTGCATCCTTTTAATCGACCTGTAGAAGAAAAAGACAGAAATAGAAAAAATTGCACTAGTTTCGCACTAGATCTACCAATCGGAAACGCCATAACTTTGGAACTTTATTGCATAAATAAAAACTTGAGTGATTTGACTGTAAAAAAACTTTATTGCATAACTTTAATTGCCTTCGAGTATAATGAAATTTTAATTAATTTTGCAAAGAATTAACAAAGGAAAATTATAATGCTCTTAACCATATTCGATTTTGAGTAAGAATTATTACAGAATTTTTAATTGGATTGTCCAATTGAAGTTTAAGAGCTATTAGTAACGAACTAATAAGAATTTAAATATAGGGTACTTGCATCAATTTTTTTTATTGCTGATTTCGTTAGTCCATGAAAAATAAGTCAACACGTGTTTTTTCTTTTTCTTCTTAGTCAAAAATTGACGGAGATACAACGCTATGAAATATGCCTATGACGTCACTTATCATATAAATTAGTGACGTTGCACATGCTCAGTCATGGTCGTCGTTACAAGGTTTCTCAGGGAGGGGCAGAATTATAATAAGATCATTTCCATTAGCGCCGCAGGCAACCGCCGTAGGCTAATTTTTTTTGGTGCCACGCCCCTTTTTGAGCATTTTAAGGTACTTAGTTGATATCGTTATATTTAGTTACAAATGATGGTATTTTTTTCGGCAACAAATTCACTGTCCGCATCATTTGTTCAGTGGCGACGCCAGGGAGGGCCAGAGGGGGCCCGGGCCGCTACTGAAATTTAGCCGCCCCCCACCCCTGAAAACTTGCTCTCATGTCGGCAACAATGCAATGTAACATCAGCAGCCTCTGTCGGTTAATTCCTTAGAGCAGGTAAAGCGCTGTCCTACGGACATAAGGAGTAGGAACGCGCCATTCTGCTTATGAAACTAAAGTGAAGCTAAGTTTTTGGCAGGTGTTTGGCACCAAAATACAGGTAGAGCATTGAATTAGGCAATTCAATCCATCTGTCAAAAAGGAAAATTCAATGTGGCGTGGCGGCCAAGCAAGTTTGTTTTGAATATGTTTTTATGCGTATTTTAAATTATTTTGCATACAGTTTTGCTTACAACTTTGATTTTCATTATTTAATAAAATATGTGAAATTCAATTCCGTTGAATGTAATAAAAATGTCAGCCAATTTTTCAAAGTACCTAACAAATTTTGAAAAAATGGAAAAAAACAATACGAATACGAACTCCCTTTCACTGCTTTCTTGTTCAAAAGACTATTTCTAGAAGGGTGGGCAAATGCCCCCCCTTGCCCCCCCCAAACGACGCCCATGTGCTCAGTATATCTATATATACAAAACTCAATATTTGTATAACTTCCGGAATAATCATATTTGGGAGAAATTTAAAAAAAGTTACGATTTTTTTTCGATTTCCTACAGTTTGCAATAAACAATAATCAATTTAATTTTCCATGCAAGTACCCTATTGTGTTTGTTGGCTAGGAATCCGAGTATAGTAATTGTTCTGTTAAAAATGATCCTTAGTGAAGGATGGGAACCACTAAAAGTAAAAGAATAAATCATTAAAAATATGGGAAAATTTTGTTTGAAAATTGTTGTTCATAAAGTACCATTGATGACCTTAAGTGCTGAAATTTTGAATTACGGTTTTTTTTTCATTTAGAAATTATTGTAAGGTTTTTATAAAAATATAGTTGGTAATACATACAGGGTGTCCCACGGTGGATGGCGTATTAGACGTTTATGGAGAACTAAAAAGCGGATCATTTTGAAAATTTGGCAACCGGGATAAACGACCATGATCTACACTTTAAAAATATTTTTGACCATGCGGTGTTGCCGCTTCTACTTTAAACTAGTGGCAACATCACTATTTTAAATGGAACACCCCGTATGTGATTGCATATTTGGATTCTACGTAAAATTCTGAGCAAATTTCATGTGATATACCCTATACCTAAGCTCAACTGTTTTGGAAATATTGACAGTTGAAAATTGGCTTTTTGCAACTTTGACAGGCTGTAAAACCTGAACGGTTAATTTTAGAGGAAAACCGATTTTACATTCCTATCTTAGATTTTTATAAACTATCATTTGACACCAACTTTGAATTAAATCCATGATTAAAAATTTGAGTTAAATTTAATCTCCGGTTAAGTTCAAAGTTGGTGTCAAATGATAGTTTATCAAAATCTAAGATAGGAATGTAAAATCGGTTTTCCTCTAGAATTAACCGTTCAGGTTTTAGAGCCTGTCAAAGTTGCAAAAAGTGAATTTTCAACTGTCAATATTTCCAAAACAGTTGAACTTAGGTATAGGGTATATCACATGAAATCTGCTCAGAATTTTACATAGAATCCAATTATGCAATCAGATATAGGGTATTCTATTTAAACTAGCGATGCTGCCACTAGTTTAGAGTAGAAGCGGCAACACCGCATGGTCAAAAATATTTTTAAAGTGTAGATCACGGTCATTTATTCCGGTTGCCAAATTTTCAAAATGATCCGCTTTTTAGTTCTCCATAAACGTCTAATACGCAATCCACCGTGGGACACCCTGTATATATTTAATCCAGTGAGTCGGATTATGACTTAAATAATTATTTTGTATAAGCAGTCAGTAAATGACTCAGGGAGTTTTAAGAATTTATAAATATTGGTGGAGGGTAGCTTAAATAGGAATGTGAATCGGAAGTGTTGTAATGTATAAACTTATAAGTTATTAGGAAAAGAAGAAGTAGGGCGGTTTTTTTTTGTATGGATATTTCCTGGTCCGTAGTAATGAAATTTGAATGGATGTGAAATAATTGAGTTGGGAAAAATAGAAGTGGCTGTCAGACATAAAAAGATATTTGCTTATTTTAATTTTGGTTTTAAGTATAATAAAATATAATTTAGTAAACCTCAATAGTTTGTTTCTCTATTTTGCGAATAGACCCCCTCCACAATTTTATAGGTAGCCGCTCAAGGAAATAAACACCATCAATATACGGCTCGCCATTTACCATCTAACTAATTAAATAGAGTACTTGAGTGCGTTTTGCTATACCTTGTTATATGAAATATGAATGTAATTTCATTATAAACAATAAAAGAATAATTTTATTTGTAACCGAGCTATACTACATCACTTTTTCCTCTAAGTAATTATGTAGTATAGCCTGGTCAATCAAAATCAAAAAATTATGTTAGGTAAACTTTGCTTCAAAATCTAGATAAGACATCGTGATAAAACATACTAGGCGGAAAACTCAATAATTTCGTCATTGATTCACTATTTGGACGTTATACACAAATGATATTCATTAAAAAAAAAGTGTAGGTGACCGGGCTATACTGCATACTTATTTAGGGGAAAAAGTGCAGTACCTATAGGTCGCGGTTACAAATAAACAGTAGTTTACTTATGCGGACTAGCTAGCACTATCCGGACGGGTTAGTAAGGGTTAGTTTGAGTTAATCTGTATCTTCTTAATTAAATAAAAAACTCTTTAGGTGACCGGGCTATACTGCATATTTATTTAGGGGAAAAAGTGCATTATAGCTCAGTTGCAAATAAACAGTATTTTTAGTACCTACAATTTTAATTTGTAATTTTTCAATTAAAGATTTCTGGTGAAAATTTTTCTTTAAAATGCTTTATTTGGATATTTACCAAACAAATTTTCACACATTTCAGGTGACCAGTATACTCTACTTACCCCATTGTCTAGTAACAGACATAGAAAAAGGCACTTGAGGCAAAAGAAATCGCTCTTGCAACTTTTATAGATATAGAAGGTGCCTTTATAACACCTCACACCCTTTGAATATAAAACTACCAGGAAGGAGCGTTTTCTATCTGTCACTACAGGAACCGCAGGGACGGAAACGGCCATATTGAGCCTCCAAGTATGACTCATCATTTATTTTGGTGGTTCGCTGTGTTCTCATTCAAGTGGATGTTTAATGGATTTTAGCGGTTTTAAGTGATAATAAGCACTGGGATAAGTGCGAAAAGAGTGTGTCACAAAATTGACAATCATATTTAAATAAATATACGCCACTGCCAAACCAGTCGGCCATATGCAACTTCCACATATTCGGTCGCGCAGATTCGAGGTTATGCTCCTTCCTGTAGTTTTATATTCAAAGCTCACACTGGTCTATCAAAAAAGCTCTTGAAGATATAGGGGGGTAGAAGCTCCCATTATAGGATGAGAATGGACAGACGACATGCTAAAACATCGCTCAGTAGTGGCGTACCTACTCGAACGGCGAAACAGTTACTGTCACCATGGTTAAAGGCGCGGCCCACAAGGTGAAGGCGTGGTGTCCTTTTGACTCTTCTGTGGACACTAGTGGTAGCCTATCCTCACCAGATCAACGTCTGAATAACTGTCCTAGGCTACGTAGATGATCTGGCGGTAATAACCGCAAACAGGCAAGCATGAAGGCATAATAACAGGCCGAATGCAAAGAAGTGCCTTGCATCTTGAATATATAATCAAAAACTGGAGCGAGGAAGAAGAACTTTCCATAAATCACCGCAAAACAACCTTAGTTCCGTTTACGGAAAGAAGGAAGCTGAACCTGCGAGCCCCCACTGTGAACGGTACTCAATTCAATTATCTTTCTCGAATGAATAGAATGATGAATAGAAGTTCAGTATTTAGGGTCACCCTGGCCCTCAAACTTACTTGGAACAACCATCTCAACAAAACAATATCACGAGCTACGGCGGTCATTTGGACATGCCGCAAACTCGTGGGAAAACACGGGGATAAGACATGTTGGATTCACCAAACGGTTGTCAGAACCATTGTCACCTACGCCTCGTTAGTCGTTGATATGGTGGCCAAAGACTGAGCAAATTACTGCATAGAACAGTCTACTTGAGGTAGAAATAAGGCTAATCTGTTTAGGAATAACAGGGGCCGTCAACCTGCCCCATCGCAGCATTAGAGGCATGCCTCCTCTTCACCTTATATGTGAAAAACAGGCCTATAGGCTATTCCAGACAAAAATATTTAAATCTGGTGATCTGATCTGAATGGCCACTTTTAGGCATCCTTCAATCTACAAAGCTAGAGTCAACCAACAGAGATCATCATGATACCCACTGGAATTCGACATTCCATATGAAGTGATTGTAAAAGAATGCCAATAATGGAAGAACACAAAGCTATTGGAAGCGGACAACGCATCACAGATGGTTCGTAACGGAAAGAGTTGGTCTGGGAATAGCTGGACCAAACTTTAAACTCTCCTTTGCAATGGGTAAAACAAACGCCGACAATATTTGAGGCTGAGATACTGGCCATAAACATCTGTACCTTGAAAGAGGCCTTTTAAGACAGCACATTTACATACCTACTACTCTTCGACAGTCAAGCGGCTCTAAAGGCTCTAGGAGCCATCAAGTGCAATTTGCAGCTAGTTTGGGAGGATACAAATATCCTCAAGAAACTGGCTGGGCGAATAAAGTAACCCTTATTCAGACACCAGACCAGGGTATAGAGATAAGAGAGGAGGCGGTCGAGGCGCACCGTCTCGCAAAGCAATGCGCTTCAACACCTTTTCAATGCACAGAGGCTTTTTGTGGACTAATGAAAAGCCACGTCTCCAAAGAAATGAACAGATGCGAAAAGGACCGAATTTGCTCATTGGAGATCCATTCGGGGTCGGAGACAGGCCAAAAAAGGTTCATGTCCAACTCAGCAGAGAAATCTGAAGAACTTCTTGACATGGACAGATTGGACAGAAGAGACATATAACAGTCGTTAGTTTACTCACTGGGCCTATCACCTAAAAACAATAGGCCAATCAAAGAACGAGCACTGCATACCTTGCAAACAAGCAACAGAAACTACAGAACATTTATTCTGTGAATGCCTTGCTCACTTCTGCAAAGGGCTAAAATATCTTGAAAGGGTATGGCTAACACCCCAAGAGGTGGCCACTTTACCACCCAGGATGCTGGTCTCCTTTGGGAAAAGCCTACAAATCTTGGACACCAATTATAAAAGCAGAGTCACGCACAAAATATTTAGAAAGGTAGCAGTGCTTGAGCGGCTGGAATAAGCTGTACTAACGACTCCTAATGCAATCTACAAGATCGCATCAGCTTGTGGCATGAACAGTGAACAGGGCATATTTTAAAATTTAAATAAATTCTCACTATAAAAGCGTTGTAAAAAATTGATTTCATAAGCCATCAAAATGAAATAAAAACCTTTGTAAACCTTGCCTGATTCGCTATGTTATTTTTTTTAGAAAAATGCTCACATTCTTGCCGAACTGGAGTCTACCCTAAAACAAGATTACACCCAATACGAACACCGAAATGATCCTTTCCCTTTCAGCCCATTAAACGATGAGTGGGATGAAGAAATAAAACCTTTAATAAGTAGAGACACTTTTGCTTCAATCTACTGCGAAATTTATGTTAAAATTCAATTTTCAGGTGACCAGTCCTTGGACGAAATGATTGAAGAATATGAAAAAAAATTTCACGATTCAACAAAGTATTTCAACGAGCTTATCGATAAACGGAAAAGTTCATTGAAAATGTTGAAATTTCAAGCCAAAAATTTGCAGAACGAGTTGCTAACTGAACTTTTCACGTTTTATCAAAGTTCGTTGAGCAATGAAAAAGAGCTCGTAGGTGAACTGAAACGTTTAAAAAGCCTATTGAAAAAAATAGATAAACAATATATGAGTATTGATGAGGGAAGCAAACAACAAATTTGGGAGAATTTTAACAAACTTTCTTATGATGAATTTTCTAAGCTTGATGAAGAACTTAAAAATATTCGTGCTGATATTAACGAAAGAAAAGAGAACTATGAATTTGAGGTAGAAAATTAATTTTGTTCCTATTTAAGTGGAATACAAATATGTCTTTTATTCCAGTTGCCTCAAAGAGAAAAAGAATTTGAACACCATTTTGTAACTGGAAATATAGCAGATGGATTAAAAAATTTGAAAATCCCCCTAGACTCTTATTTAACTTTGCCATATTCACAAGAAATTGATGAAATATCCGCTGCACAAACTCAAACTTCTGTGCTAGTTGATATAAAGAAGTGCTTTTCGAAATTAAATGAAGCGACGAAACAGCTGACTGAACAAACTGGAGGAAATAAGAAACTAGAGCTTTTCACGTCAGAATCTTCGGAAATGAGCAAGGTAGACTCATCCAAAATGCGGATGATTTTGAATGATAATGAAAAAACAAATATATTTGGAAAAACTAAAGCTAAGACTTGGAGAGTGGAAGATTTTATGAGCGATCAACCTTCACGTGGGAGTATTTTTCAGTTTTAATAACTTTTTAAAAATTAGGAGTAGGTAGGTATAATTTCATATTTTATCTGACTATGCAAACGTGGGGCTACAGATCAGTGGGGGCTACTCATATGCGTGCTGTTTTTTTTTATAGGACTTCCAAATACATAGAATCTCCCAGCTACCCTCAATTTACTTCATCGTCAAGTGTTTGCTTCTGTATTTGTATAAATAAAGCTGGCGCTGTGCAAGCCTTGTGCATGCGCCCAAATTATTATTCTGATTTTTCTTATCATAGTTTGTTGTAGAGAAACACCTATTTAACCGCCTGAGAGTCCGAGCTGGCTTTGTATGAGCTACATGCATCATGCATCTAAGCTGTTTTCTCGCGGTGGAACTGGTTCGACCCGGTTCAATTAGGTTCGAACCTGTACATTCTTGCGTTGAACCAGTGACGTCACATTGAACCTGGTTCAAAAAAGTTCGAACCGGACTCATGGCTTGTTCTCCGTTGACATAAGACTGTGGTTCAAACCTTCCATTTTCTCGCGTTCACAAGTGATGACGTCATCTACAAATTGGTTTAAACCGTAGTTCGAACCATTCGCCCCGCGAGAAAACGCCTCTATTCTTGAAGTTTCACCGTATCACTTCAAATGTGCAATCAGCTTTCCCCAAGATGCAGGCATTAGGTAGTAGAACGTTAGTAGTCTTTTTTTATAGCCGACACCAAAAAAAAAACCGAGTTTTCGCGATGAACTACTTCCATGATTTCATGAACACAAACCCTTTCGTGAGAAACTCATGACGTCATATTCAACGTAGTTCGTCGGAAGCAGGAACGCAGCTTCTAGCCAGCGTTCAAACTCATGACGTCACACGACAAACTATTGATGAACTACATTCGTCGAAAAAAATTCGGTTAGAGCTTTGAATATAAAACTACAGAAAGGAGCGTTTTCTATCTGTCACTACAGACAACGCAGAGACGGAAACGGCCATTTTGAGCCTCCAAGTATGGACTCATCATTTGTTTTGGTGGTTCGCTGTGTCCTCATCAAGTGGATGTTTAATGGATTTTAGCAGTTTGAAGTGATAATAAGTACTGGAATTAGTGAGAAAAGAGTGAGTCATAATATTGACAATCATATTTAAATAAATATACGCCTCTGCCAAACCGGAAATACTAGTCGGCCATATGCAACCTCCACATATTTTGGTCGCGCAGATTCGAAGTTATGCTCCTTCCCAGCGTTGCCAGACTCTAAATATGGAAGTGTGGTACACAATGCTTAAAAACTGTCGTACAGGGACGTACGCGCCACGAATACTTGTGGTACACATTACCTTACGTTTTTAGTACATATTTACTAGAAAAAAATGTGATTTTTTTGAGATCGCAAAATGTTGAAAACTTGAAAATAGACCTTGCATTAAAAATTACAGCAACAGAAGTATCGGGAAATTGAATGAAACTATTTATTAGTCTCGAATAAAGTATTTCGTGGGTAATAAGTCAAATTGAAATAAATTCTTTTATAATGTTGACAATAGAGAGTTATTGGAGATTTCAAAATAAAGCTAGCAGTAATAAGACAACTACCCTATTTAAATAGCGTTTTACCTAAGCGCGGTTGGGAAGGGAATCCAAACCACGTGACTTTTGCCAACCAGTCGGCATTTTGGAATTTTTATAAGGTTAGAAGACGGGTTTTTATATGTCAGCGATGTCAGAAAAGTGTCAGATTTCAGAACTCATCCCTTGTATTCATCTGACAGCTTAGCTTTGCTGACAAATTGACCTTTTGTTTCGACGCCATATTGCGGTGCGCGAACATAGTTGCCAAAACAAGAAAACCAAAAATTACTAGCGGGCTGTCAACTAGATATTTTATTATTTCGATTCTGCCCAATACAAGCTAAAATTGATGGCTTTTCTTTCTAAAAACTTTCGTAATAGGCGGCAAATTTAATTATATAATATGTAATTTATTCACTAACTTTGGATTTTAAAGTTGACAGAACGCTAGTATTTTTTTATTCTACTGTTGGCAACTATGTTCGCGCACCGCAATATGGCGTCCAAACAAAAGGTCAATTTCAAAAATCCGTTAAAATAAGGGCAAATTATATCGGGTCTTCAAAAAAAAACTAATCGAAGATTGCTTTGGTTACGAAAACGTACGTCGCATTATTGTTTGTTTATTGGTCAAGATTTTTGACATGACATTTTGACATTAAATTTCATTGACTGATATTGTCAAAATTAAAGAAAAATATTGCTAAGACGTACGTTTAAAAAACCATAGCAATCTTTGATTGTTTTTTTTTTTGAAGACCCGATATTAGGCAATTCAATCCATCTGTCAAAACGGAAAATTCAATGTGACGTGGCGGCCAAGCAAGTTTGTTTTGGATATGTTTTTATGCGTATTTTAAATTATTTTGCATACAGTTTTGCTTACAACTTTGATTTTCATTATTTAATAAAATATTTGTTGACTAGGTACCTGAACTATTAATTCCGGCAGAAACTAGATATTTTTCTGTGTTTTTTGGCCCATATGTGGCCTCCACGCCATCTTGAATGTCACGTGGTTTGAATTGCCTAATTATCAGTGCGTGACTTTATTCGTGCAGTAATAAAGTCTAGCACAAACGTTAATAAAACTAGCCTTATTCAACGGCGCAACTGCGCAAGCGCAGATGTCAATATAGCGTTTGCGTTATTACTGCTGGACCTTATATCACTTCCAATAACTCTCTATAATTGCGTTAAAGTGAAAATTACTGTCAAAAAAATGTCTATCCGAGTAATCCTCTAACAAGCCGAACATTGATAAATGCTCAAAAATTTTATAACAACTTTCTCAAGCTTGTTATAAGGCAATTTTTCGCGAGGATAATCAAGCATAATCTGATTATGCTGAGTTATGTGATGTGTCAATTGTGTCATACTTTCCTAAAGCTTAAGGCTTAATTCTCACACGAATTTCGCGCAAGTGAGAATGAGGCATAAATTGGGCATAACTCCCTCTCCATCAAATTTTGGGTTTGCGAGTGACGTCACTGTCAGCAGCTTATAGTGATGACGTCACCCGCAGACCTTGATGGCATGCTCGCCATTCGGGCTGTGCTAGTGAGTTAATTTTTTCGTCGATTTTAAATGTAGAAAAAAATATTTTCGGTCTGTTTTCACACAAGTAATTAAGTGTTCTTGATCCTCGAGTATTCCAGAATGTGATGGTGGGGGAGTTAGAGGAGTATGATACATCACATAATCCAGCATAATCGATTAATTATGCTTGATTATCCTCGCGAAAAATTGCCCATAGACTGTTTTCAAGCAACAAGTTTTCAAAATCTTTTATAAATTTTTAACCCAATTTGGCCAACACACATAAGAAAAAAAGGAGAATTTAAAAGTGTGGTACATATTACCATAATATATTACCCAATCAACCCAATATATCAAAACTGTGGTACATTACCGTACTACCGTACGCATTGATTTTCTTGTAACGAACATTCCCTAAACTGTGGTACAAATACCGCACCTGTCGTACGTTTGGCAACGCTGCTCCTTCCTGTAGTTTTATATTCAAAAACCCTTTTCATGTGGCTCCGGTTTAACAAACCGCAACATACCGCTCAAATTCGAGTGGAAGGTATCCATCACGTCACTTTGTAACCGGGTTAGAAAACGGTATGTCATTTCTCTAACCGTTTTGTAACCCGGTTAGTTAAACCGGAGCCACGTGAAAAGAACTAAAGGGTTAGAGGTATCAACCAAAGTCTATATTGTTCGTCGATTTTTAACTGACACTTTCCGTATGTGGAGCGAGGGGGTGTTTCATATGGCAAAAACAGGTGTGACGTCAGGTAACCATTGGTGTTCTAACAGTGTTCTAATGTAGGGTGCCACCCACCAGCTCACATTCCGTCCGAGTATCAGATTAAAATCGACGGACTATAGCTCTATAGTTTCCTCGTTTCACCCCATCATTCCTAAAATTAGTATAGATTCTTGTATAGATTCGGAAAAAAACGGATTACGGAACCAGCCCAAATGACTCGACTTCCGGAACACGCTGTTATCGAACAAACATCTGTCAGTGTCAACTCAACTGTCATTAATTGTTTGTGCAATGAACTGTCAGATTATAAGTAATCAAAAGGGGAAAGAAAAAGCATAGGAAAAAGGATCGAAAGGAAAGCAAAACATTTATGTTTTTTTTCCCATAGAATTTTCCAAAAAACCAAGATGATTCCGGACGATGTGCAACTGATGATCGACAAAATATGTCGGTCCTGTATGTGCGAAAGTGCCGAAATGCAAAATGTTTTTGAAAAATCCATTGGTTTTGATGCTAAGGAGTCTGGGGATCATGATTTACTTCTTCGCGATATGCTTATGAGCTGTGCTGCTGTTGAGGTGGGCGTACTCGTACTATATCAGATAAATAATTAGCATTTAGACAAATTATTACCTCAAAATTAACCCCTAATAAACCAAGCCTCCAAGAGGCAACCATTTGCATTTGCCATAACTTTGAAAATATAATTAACACTCAAATCTGTTGTACTTACCGTAGGTAAGCTTAGGAGATGGACTTCCTTATTTGCTATGCACGGTTTGCGAGTCAAAACTGAATACAGCCTACCAGTTCAAGCAGCAATGTGAAAAATCTGATGCTGCCTTAAGGGCGCTTACCAATCCCCAACCACCAAAAGACAGCAAATCTAGTGAGGAGGCTATGGTTATACAGCCTGATGTGCACCAGGAATTATTTGAAATTGAAGTAAGTGTATGAACAATTTAGTGGTTTCATTCGTAAATATAGTAAAATATTTATAATAAAAGTCGCACTACATAATCATTAATAGCATATTTTATTGGTAGAGCAAATGCAACACCGGTGCAATTATTTCATTGGGAAAGCAATGCACTGAGTGCTGTTGGTGCGCCACCAGCTAAAAAACTCGTGTCACACTCAGTGCAATTGTTTATTGTTATTTTTGAAATCGAGGCTATTGGTTGGTGATAGTTTTTCATAAAAAAACAGAAAGCAGCGTTTTCCTAGCAACGCACATTTTACGCGACGTAGAACGTAATACGGCCGACGCAACGCAACAGCTAATGCGCCGCGTAATAGTATTTTACATTATTAGCCAGGTAAAACAGTTTTTTGAAATTTATATGTTTTTCCTTGATTTTTTCTCACAGAAGTTTTGGTAGTTGGTATAACTATGAGAATGATACGTTGTTAAGACGTTGTTTCTAGTTATAAATAGGTTTTTTGACAGATTTCCATTTTGCAATTTTTTTCCAGAAATGAATTTATTACAAGATATTATTAATGAAGCCTCAGTCGTAGCCAACAGTTTATCACCAGAAAAGTCTCCCAGAAGGTACCTACAAGCAATTATTCTTGTGATTTTTCAAAAATAAATAATTCTACTGACTTGTAATAGTATATTACAATCCGAGACGGAAAATACTTCATTGCTGGTCGAGAGGTTATTATAGTTTATCGAGACGCGAAGCGTCGAGATAAACTCAACCTCGAGACAGAAATGAAGTTTTCCGTCGAGGTTTGTATACTTTTTTATTTTCAACCCTTAATTTTCTGATGCAAAAACTAAAGATTCTGTTATACGAAATTTTCATATAGTGTAAAACTGGCCTTAGAAAAAAATATTTCACTTTTTTTGTCAATGTCATCAATTTTGACGATCTCAAAGGCCCTGTAAAGGCCAAAACAAAAGACGAAACCACAGGAAACCGCAAAATCAACAACCATAGATAAGATCAACAACGCCTTAACGACGGTAGTTTTCGCTCAGTATTTTTGCGGAAATAATAGATTTTCACTAGATTTCTCCCCGTTCTCCCCAAAGAAATGATTTCGGAAAGTGAAGATGAAGCGATGGATTGTACCCCACCTGAATTAAAAGAAGCAGCAGACAGGATTGGAGAGAGTTTGCTTCCAGCAAAAAGCAAATTTCGGTACGAAAAGGCTTTTCAAATATTGGAAGCATGGTGTAGCCAGAAAGGAACGAGAAATACTGCCTCGGAGACCGTTTTGTTGGCGTATTTTGGCGAATTATCTAAGGAAAAGAAGCCTTCGACTTTATGGTCGACTTACAGTATGTTGAAAACCATGATTAAATTGAAAGAGAAAGTTGATATCTCCAATTACGCAAAACTTATAGCTTTTTTGAAGCGGCAAAATCTGGGCTTTCAGCCGAAAAAGTCGAGCGTTTTTTCCAGAGAAAACATTAACGAGTTCCTCACGAAGGCAGCTGAAGAATTCATTAGCATCAAGGTAGGTTTTCAAAAAATATACAAAGAAGATAAAAATGCGAAAATCAAAATGATTTTCTGTATGCTATAGCTAGGTTACCCATTTTATTTTTATCTGGTTTCAGGTAGCGCTAATTGTTGGTGTGTCGGGTGCATGTAGGAGCGATGAACTAGTCAAGATGAAAATGGAGCACGTCAACGTTTTGGAAGGAAAGATCGCTATAGAAATTCCACACACAAAAACTTACACAAGTCGATCGTTTATCATAAGCGATCCAGATTGGGTTGCTATTTTCCACAAATACCTCACTTTGCGGAAAAATTTGAAAAATGACAGGTTATTTGTTCAATGGCGAAATGGGAAATTACATAACCAAGCAATTGGCTATCATTCAATCTCAAAATTTCCACATAAAATAGCTGCTTTTTTGAAGCTTCCAAAAATTGAAACTTTTACAGGGCATGCTTTTCGTCGTACTTCCGCAACCTTATTGGTTGACAACGGGGCCGATCTATTGCAACTCAAAAGACTGGGAGGGTGGAAATCGAGCACGGTTGCTGAAGGCTACATAGAGTCATCTTTGGAGAACAAAAGTAAGACTGCTCTGATGCTATCCTCTACTTCCAAAGGTATTCAGTTGTCCAGTGCATCCACAAGTACATCACATGCGGAAACTCATCCGCAAGCGCAAGAGATAATAGTTCCAAACGAAACACAATTCCAACAGGATGGTCTCAAGATTTCCATTATAAACAACAATGCTAATTTAACAATTAATGTAAATAAGTGAATAGATTTAATTAGTTCCATGTAATACATGTGGTTTTATTATTATATGTGAGAGCTGTATGAAAATTATCAATTTGGAACGAGCAGGGAAATGGGGACGGAAAAGCATTTGCCGTCCCGGACGGAAAATGCTTTTATTTACAATCATACATGTAATGTTGACTTTACTGACTTTTAAAAAATTCGAAAATGTCACTTTTTTGACTTTTACTTTCGGCCCACGGGTCGAAAGTTTACTTTCGACCCGTGGGCCGAAAGTAAATGAAATTTTTAAAATTTATTGTATTTTTTGACTTTTACTTTCGGCCCACGGGTCGAAAGTAAACTTTCGACCCGTGGGTCGAAAGTAAATGAAATTGTCAATTATTGTATTTTTTAGTTTTAATTCAAATAAAAATTTTAAAATTCGAATGATTGTAAATAAAATAGTATACATACCTCGGTGAAATGTTTCATTACTGTCTCGAGATTTTAGTTAGACCTCGGCTGTGCCTCGGTCTAACTAAAATCTCTCGACAGTAATGAAACACTTCCCACCTCGGTATGTAATATACTATTCCGTCCTAGGCAGGCATATGCATTACCGTCCCGATAAATGTCAAAGTCCAGAAATGTGACACTTTCAAGATTTTGAAAAACCTGCAATGTCAACATTACATATGTGGTTGAAAATAAAAAGTTTTTACAGTTTAGCTGTCAATTTTACAAGTCAGTAGAGCCAGTAGCTTGTAAAAATCAATTTTCGCTGGTTATGTTTTGACTTGATAAGTGACGTTTTACAAATGAGTGACAAATAAAAGTGTTTTCCTAGGATTGTCAGTTGCGTCCCGATCGTCGCGATGAGTATATCAATAAAGAAATTACTCGAGAAATTAGCTTTCGCTTTATTCGAGGCTTTATTATTATGTCTGCTTCTGCAGAAATCACAAACCAGTCAGAGCGAATTTCATTGGTTGAAAAGAATCAGAAACAGTCAGAAAACTAGTTTCAACCAATGAAATTCACTCTGACTGGTTTATTATTTCTGCAAAAACAGCCCTATTATTACAAGATGAAGATTTGCAAGAAGAGATTGATATAATAGTTACGATTTATGATAGGACTAGAAATTCTGCTAGTCAATTATTTCAAAAAAGCAGAAGCGAAGGAGCATTTAGAGATACTTATCCATAAACATCTCGACGACGAAGTAAAATTTAAAAAGCATATTTTATAGTTACAAGGCAGCAAATCTCATTTCTCCTCAATCTTGTGAGAAAAGATTTAAGTAAGGAATCATGGTAATCGCGTGCGACATCCTATTTCGCCACCTGAAAAGCAATATACAACAGAGTATTTTCTTTGCCAACACGCAGCGTACAACTGAATAGACTGCTCTCCACGCAGTCGTTCAGTTGCGTCGACCGTATTACGCTAGCGCAAGTCGTTTTTACGCAGTGTAGGAAAACGCCTCCATTTGATTTTCATTAGACATGTCCTCAGCGTTTTACGCCGACCGAATTACGTTCTACGCTGCGTAAAATGTGCGTTGCTAGGAAAACGCTGCTTAACAAATTTTATTTTTTTATTGTGTTTTTTATATTTGACTGCAAATCTACTACCAAAAGTGTCAAAAATCGCGTTGATGGCAATTGCCTTGATAGAAAGTAGCACCAGCAGTGAAACCAGTGAACATGAAGAACATTTAGGGCTTCTAGTAAAGAATGTAATGCAGTACGATGATGTTTCATTGGGACTGCACGCGTGCAGTTTCTTTTTTTTAAAGAGTCAGTGCGAAACGAGTGTTGCATTTGCTCTACCAATGAAATACGCTATAAGTAAAATCTTAAGATGAAGCAGTGAAACAGGTAAAACAACATTAAAAAATAAAAATCAACATCGATCAACAAGTAATCTTTACTCCAGTGCAATTATGATAATTTTTTTTATTTCTATTATCTGTTATTTCTGTGACCCTCTTTGAATTTGATGATTTTTTGTGGTAGCTGATCATAAATCTGAAATCAATTTTTGTCCCTTGTGTTTGGTAATAAAAAAAAATATCCATCAACAGATATTGTCACAACTTCGGTCACAACCTTTTTGTGATGGGAGGGTGTAAGTTGGATGGATGAGAGAAACTCACTCAGCTTATATAAAAATATGTATATTTGCTGTACGAAGTCTGGGACGAAATCCTTACATGAATCTTCCAGGATGCATGCCATGCCTATTCCTTGTGGAGCCGGATGGGGCCACACATCGGATGCTACTTTTAGACATGTCCGATTACTAATGTTACATCGTTGCCAGGGTGGCGGTACTAACACTGGTTCAAGTATGTCTGTTGCTCCAAGTCTGTTAAAAGTTTTTTCACTTCTTTCTTAAAGAGTTGCTGTTGTTCAATTCTCTTGAAACTATTGGGAAGCTTCTTATACAATCTAAGGCACATGTAGTGTGGACATTTTTCTGTTAAAGTTAATCTATGTATAGGACATCTAACATCTAAATTTTGAGTGTTATAACCGTGACTAATGTGGTCTGGAAACAGTTCTCTATTTTTAAAATAAAACATTAAACATTCGTAGATATATACAGCGTAAACAGTCATTATACCTAAATCTCTGAATACACTCCTACAACTCTGTAAATATTTCATTCTTGTAATAATTGAAGACTCTGGTGCAAGAAGGGGATAAGTGCATAAATCTGCAAAAGTGAGATAGCTGCATATTTAGGTTTAAAAAGTTGCTCTTCTTGCCTGGTGCAAGTATGGAATACGTACGCTTAACAGATACTGAATTATGATAGCAAATCACATATCCCCTGGTAGGGTCTGGTACAATAATGGGATAAAATTTGTGTAACATATCCCGTTCTTGCACCAAATTTAGTATTATTTTTATAGGTGGGAAATTTTGTCCCGTTAATGCACCGGCTATTTTGTTTGCATGATCAGGTAAGGTATGTGTGCATACTACCTCAGTCAGGTAGTCACCAAAAAACCGTTGGACCAGAGACAACTTTCTGGACAGTAAAGATAAGTTAACCTGGTACCTAAGTAAGGGTGCGGTGCATTAAAATATTGCGTTATTTTTTATTATTTGAAATATCATAGGACATTATTATGAGCTCAGGCTGTAAGGAGAATGAACCATTTCAAAGTTCCGGCTGTGAGTTCCTGCCTTCAAGTTCTAGCAGAGGTAGAAGTTGATTAAAATCACAGGACACTAATATCTCTGGTGATTTTGAGTCTTATTAATTGATAACACTATTTTTTTTTCTTTTAAACTATGTATTTTTGATGATAGTTGGCTATTCTCATAAGAAACATTTGACTTTATGTTAAAATTATTTGCAGATTACTTCAGTTTATATTCATCTGGGGTTGATACACATTGAATAATAATTACTTTTTTGCTGAAAATGGTTTAAATGTAACTTATCCCCTTCTTGCACTTGCTGTAAATTACATTATAAAAAGTTTTAAACTTGTCCCATTATTGCACCACAACTTTTTTTTGCTTAATAGAATTCTTATTTGGCTGTCAAATGCTGTTTAAATCATATATAGCTGTTGTACTAGTTTGGCCATACTTCATGATCAACATAAAATTCAATTTTGAAATAAAAACTTTTTTCGCTTCTCCTGAAAAATTTACATATTGTTACTTATCCCCTTCTTGCATCAGGGTCTTCAATTCTAACCACACGTTTCTGAGCGATGAAAGCATCCTGTATCCCAATATCCCCTCCCCAAAACATAATACCGTATTTTAACACTGCCTCAAAGTTTTCAAAATATATTATTCTTAGTGTCTTTTCATTCATGTATTTGGCAACAACTCTTATTCCAAAGCTCACTAAGTTTAGTTTGTAACTGGCTTGGTTTAATTATGTTCGATCTTTTTTTTCTAAACATTATTATATTAGTTTTCTCTTGATTAACTTAATCTGTTTTCATGAAACCAATTTGTAATTTGTGAAAGGAAATCTTTTGCTTCCAAAATCAGGTCATTAATTTTTTTACAGCCAATTAAAAGGTTTGTGTCATCGGTATAATTTATGATATTGGTATTTGGCGCTGTCATTAATTGAGATATGTCGTTTAAAAATATAATGAAAAGGATTGGACCCAGAATGCTTCCTTGCGCTATCCTCTAACACTTCCGACCTACTGGTTTTGCCTGCTTTTGTAACTGTCACAGTTTGTTTTCTGTTGGTTAAATATGATTTAATCCACTTATTGGCATTACCTCTAACCCCATACATTTCTAATTTGTTTATAAGAATCTTCGTATCTAAGCAGTCATATGCTTTTGACAAATCCAATTGCCAACTGCCCATCCTCCAGATACTCTAATATTAAGCGAATGAAATTAAAAATTGCTGTTTGTGTTGATTTTCCTTCAACAAATCCATGCTGTGAGTCATCAAAAATAATATATTCATTAAAAAACTCCTTCAGTCTGATACTCATTGCACTTTCAAAAATCTTAGAGAAACTGGGCAGCAAGCTGATAGGTCTGTAGTTATCGAGTTTTTCAGGGTCTCCTTTCTTATATAAAGTTTTAATAAGTGCTATCTTTAAAATATCCGGAAACACCCCACATCCAAATAAGTTATTTATTATATAACATATTACATCCTGCAGCTCCCCAATTATCAGCTTAACAATACTTGTTGGAATATCGTCTACACCACAACTATGTTTGTTTTTTAATTTTTTATTTACGACTGATATATAATGTAAGCATTATACTTGTGACTTTGGCAGTATAATGCCATACATTATTCCCGCAGGGATTAATGGTCATTATTCCCGCTTGCACACCAAACATTTTTCAAAGTAGTACCATGGAAACACTATAAGCAAACGTGTAAGCAAACTCGAAAGTGTCAGTGTCAAATGCGTAGTGCTTGTTTATTTGCATTAAGGTGGATAAACAACGTGCGTTTTTAAAAAGAAAATCTCAAATAAATTGATTTGTCGTGAATAAAGTAGAGTATACTACTCGCAATAATGGCTATTATTCCCTCGGAATGTTACTCCCTCGCCGCTAACGCGGCTCAGTTCGTAAATATTCCTCGGGAGTAATAGCTATCATTATTGACTCGTGGTATAATCTACTATTATTTACGACTAATGTCACCCGCAGGGAATAATGACGAGTAGCGGGATTAATGGTCATTATTGCTCAAAAGTGTCAGTGTCAAACGTGTAGTGCTTGTGGATTTGTATTGAAATGGATGAAATTTTCTATTAAAAATCTCAGATAAAATAATTTGTAGTAAATAAAGTAGAGTATACTACTCGCAATAATGGCTATTATTCCCTCGGAATGTTACTCCCTCGCCGCTAACGCGGCTCAGTTCGTAAATATTCCTCGGGAATAATAGTTTTCATTATTGACTCGTGGTATAATCTACTATTAAAAATTTCACATATTTCTGCAGGTGTAACTAACTTCAAAAACATAGATCTACTTATGCTAGATTTAAAAAGAATATTAAGTAATTTTTTCAACAAATCGGGCATTACAGATAATATTCATTGTACCTACATGCAATTTGATCAGCATTTCCCTCAACCCCTCAACCTGAAGATCTGACGACTTATTTTTTCCATTAATTTCTTTACATATTGCCCACATACATTTTGTCTTATTATCTGTATTTTTTGCGCGATTTTCATATGACTGCATTCGCAGATTGGCTAACAATCTATCATATTTTCTTTTTTCACTATTATATGTTTCTTTGTTATTTTGATAATTATCTGGATGGAAAGTGTTAAATAAATATCTAATTTGCTTTCACATTCTCTTGATTACTGACTAATGTAGCCTTTGATTTGGAATAATTGCCGATTCTTTTTTCAGGGAAATTCTGATCAAAATACCTAATGCTTGAAAACTTGCATAAAGGTGTCCCACTGTTTATGTACAGGGTGGTCATTTTATCTTGATAACATTTCAAACTGTCATAATTTCTTTATTATTGAAGTTATTTGAATAAATAAAAAAACATACTGTAGGGTTTTTCTCCAAGTTTTAGATAGGATGGACAATAAACAAAAGACTAATATATTTTGACAGTTATGCACACAAATAGCATTTTTTTTAAATGAAACACCCAGTAAATTTTTAGTTTGTTTGATAATATGTTCCATTCTGATTGCAATATATACAATACAATACAATAGGCTCGTTCAGTGAAGTTTCATTAACCACGTTTTTTGATATTTTTATGGAGTATTACTCACATATAGCACACACAAAAAAATTCAGCTCAATTGGATAAATATTAAAAAAGTTATGCAGCTTTGAATATTAAAACATTATGCCTCAGAAATTCATCGCTGAAAGATGGTATGACGTCATCTCTCGAGTCAAGACGGGCTAAAGGCCGTCACACGACCAACGTGAGAGATGCAGTGACGTCACCGCGTGATTCAAAACTTTCAAATTTGTATCGTTTTGATAATTTATTTAAATATGAACAAGGGCTCAGAAAATTATGAAATTTTGCACAACAGCTAAACTCAATACGCTCTTTTAGAATATGTAATAAAAAAAATATGCTGAACGAGCCTATTGAATACAATTTACCTCATATTTTCATGCAGTAATGTTTTATTTATTCTAATAGAAAATTGTGTCTACCTACCTACCTTTGCAGGTAATCTGTGTAGGTAATCAATATTTTCAGTTAGAATAAATAAAACATTTCTGCATGTAAATATAAAGTGAATTGTATTCAATTGTATTGTATTGTATATATTGCAATCAGAATGAAACATATTATCAAACAAACTAAAAATTTCCTATTTGTGCGCATAACTGTCAAAATATATTAGTCTTTTGTTTTTTGTCCATCCTATCTAAAACTTGGAAAGCAACCCTACAGTATGTTTTTTTATTTATTTAAATAACTTTAAAAATAAAGAAATTATGACAGTTCAAAATGTTATCAAGATAAAATGACCACACTGTGCATCACTTTTGTCAATGCAATGCTATACAGGGTGTCCCACGGTGGATGGCGTATTAGACGTTTATGGAGAACTAAAAAGCGGATCATTTTGAAAATTTGGCAACCGGGATAAATGACCGTGAACTACACATTAAAAATATTTTTGTTTATGCGGTGTTGCCGCTTCTACTCTGAACCAGTGGCAACATCGCTATTTTAAATGAAACACCTGGTATTTAATTGCATATTTGGATTCTACATAAAATTCTGAGCAGATTTCATGTGATATACCCTATACCTAAGTTCAACTGTTTTGGAAATATTGACAGTTGAAAATTGACTTTTTGCAACTTTGACAGGCTGTAAAACCTGAACGGTTAATTTTAGAGAAAAACCAATTTTACATTCCTATCTTAGATTTTTATAAACTATCATTTGACACCAATTTTGAATTTAATCCATGATTAAAAATTCCAATTAAATTTAATCTCCGGTTAAATTCAAAGTTGGTGTCAAATGATAGTTTACGAAAATCTAAGATAGGAATGTAAGATCGGTTTTCCTCTGAAATTCACCCTTTAAATCATACAGCCTGTCAAAGTTGCAAAAAGTCAATTTTCAACCGTCAATATTTCCAAAACAGATGAACTTAGGTATAGGGTATATCACATAAAATCTGCTCAGAATTTTATGTAGAATCCAAATATGCAATCACATACAGGGTGTTCCATTTAAAATAGCGATGTTTTCACTAGTTTAGAGTAGAAGCGGCAACACCGCATAAACAAAAATATTTTTAAAGTGTAGATTATGGTCGTTTATCCCGGTTCCCAAATTTTCAAAATGATCCGCTTTTTAGTTCTCTATAAACGTCTAATACGCCATCCACCGTGGGACACCCTGTATACTTCAGCTCACTTTTCAGATTTCAGGTGGCATAGAAAATTTTGCTTGTTTTCCTTTGACTATTTCACTATGGTTGAACCAAATCCAAGCGGCAGTAAATGACAAACTGGTCATTTTCATTACAACCTATCAAATGTCCTCCATGCATGCGCACTAGTCCAGGTAGGGCGTTTCAACCAATAGGAAAGCTGGTGTTTGTTTATAATTTGGGTTATTGAAATGTCATTTACTGCCGATTGGATTTGGAAATGGAGTAGAGTGTATTACACCGGTTATACAACTCACTGTACATTATTCCCATATGACACGAGAGGCTTAATAAGTGATAAGCCTTTTGGGATTATCGCGCTTGGTGGCATTTATAGCAAATTCTATTATAGGAATTTTTTTTTAATTTTAAAATATTAAAGTTTAGCTCGTTGTATAACCTTTTGAATACCACTCGATGTTTCAGGATTACCTTAGGTACCAGGTAGCAGTTTTTACTGGCTCTTGAAGGTGACAAGCTCGCCTGACGGCTCGCTAGTCATTTCCTTCAATCGCCAGTAAAAACTGTTTTACCTGGCTAATAATGTAAAATACTATTATTTGTCACTCATTTGTAAAACGTCATTTATCAAGTCAAAACATAAACAACGAAAATTGATTTTAACCAGTTACTGGCTCTACTGACTTGTAAAATTGACAGCTAAACTGTAAAAACTTTTTACAAGTCAGTAGGGTCATGGTAGGGTCAATAGAATTATTTAATAAAATTGTATTAACTATCTATTAATTTTTTATTCATTGTTCACAAATGAGTAACAAATAAATTATTGTACATCATACGCCAGGTATCAGTTTTTACTGGCTCTTGAAGGTGACAAGCTCGCCTGACGGCTCGCTAGTCATTTCCTTCAATCACCAGTAAAAACTGTCTTACCTGGCTAATAATGTAAAATACTATATCCGGTAATCCTGAAACCTCTTGTGGTATTATTACATTCGATAATTTTTGAAAGTTTCATGTCTCTATTGATTAGTAAACCTGCGTAGGTCATGCCTTAGCATTGAGGATACGTTTGGGATCGTTTCCGCGAAAAAAGCTGATAATTCATATGAACTTTTGGGCAGTCGGTCGATTTGACCGAACGCGTGTAATGACGTAAGTTTTTTTGGGCGTGTAATACCGGGTTAACGGAGGTAAGTACCGCTTTTACTCCTACTATAACGATAGTCTATTATTTTCAACCGCATATGTAATGTTGACATTACTGAAATTTTATCGGGACGGAAATGTATATGCCTATGCCTAGGCAGGTATATTTACTTCCGTCCCCATTTCCCTGCTCGCTTTTCAATTTCCAAATTTGTGTTTTGAAGAAAAAAGTAAAAGCTGATTTTTGCAGGAATTTCACACTATCAAAGTTCATTGACAAGGTATGAAGGATTTCGTACAATGAAATTTTCGACTTTTTGCCTTAGAAATTAAGGGTTGAAAATAAAATTGTATACAAACCTCGACGGAAAACTTCATTGCTCTCTCGAGGTTTAGTTAATCTCGACCGTACACGTCTCGATAAATTAGATAACCTCTTGACCAGCAATAAAGCATTTTCCGTCCCGGATTGTAATATAACTATGTATTATATTTCCAAGATTTTGACAAGCTGTCATTTCGTTACGGATGAAAATAATGAGACGAAATTCTAGAGTCATTATAGCTATTTCTGTACCAAGGGGATTATGTAGCTTATAATGCCCGAAGGCGAAACTAGCCCGAGGGACTCTGGCCCGAGGGATATATTTCCTGGAGCGTGGTGCATACAATGCTTTATTTTCTACTCAACACGATGTTCTTTCATCAATTTATAGTTGGGGAGCTGGCGTCAAAAACATGCAAGAGTTTTCGCAAGGCGGATATTTTCAAAATAGGTCGTACTTTAGTGCTAGAATGCTAGTGTACAGTCAGCACTCACAGTTCCGGGACAGCTGGCTCTGGGACGCGGGCAAAGTTGTAATTTTAAGAAGCATCTAAACTGTTTTCTCAAAGCTCAAAATTTATAGAAATTTTGCACATTATCTGTTTGAAGGTCACAGATAACGTATGTAAATCGTCAGACGTCTAGTTCGTTGCAAAAAGGGGGTCAGACGTCCTCAAAGTTTTTATTTTATGGCATTTTCTTCGGTGACCTGTCAAAATATAGTTTTGCAGGTATTTGACAAATATATTTGAAGAAAATGCCATAAAATAAAAACTTTGAGGACGTCTGACCCCCTTTTTGCAACGAACTAGACGTCTGACGATTTACATACGTTATCTGTGACCTTCAAACAGATAATGTGCAAAATTTCTATAAATTTTGAGCTTTGAGAAAACAGTTTAGATGCTTCTGGAAATTACAACTTTGCCCGCGTCCCAGAGCCAGCTGTCCCGGAACTGTGAGTGCTGACTGTACACTAGCATTCTAGCACTAAAGTACGACCTATTTTGAAAATATCCGCCTTGCGAAAACTCTTGCATGTTTTTGGCGCCACCTCCTGGACTATTAGTATCAAACAAAATCAGTTAAACTTGTGTGACAGAATATTGTTTTGTATTTTGACATGTACCGCCTGTACCTAGAAATGAAATAAATTAATATACGTTTAAACATCTCATGAGGCAAGGCTAGCAGATGTGGTAGTGGTGGGGATTTTTGACTTATTATTTATAATAGTCTATATAAGAGCTATAGCACTTTTCCTTGGAGACTAGAGGATTGGCGGCAGTGCTGGCTACCTACCAGTCCGTACTACTGCAGTCAACCATTTCCATCCCGACATCATGTTGCTTGGCCTGAGTAGGTCGGCTTGCGTCCTTTATCAAGAAGTATCAACATGCCGGTTAGATTATAATGTATAAATAAATATAAGCAAAACAACTTTTAAAAAAATCCTCTTCCCGACCTTTGACATAGATCAATGAATAATATGTATCCTTACCAGAATATCGCTATTGCTGATGACATAAAACATCAGGTCAGAAGCCAATTGCGGACGACATTAACTGCTCAAAATAGATCTGATGATAGACATCTCGGAACTGAAACACGAGTGATAAAAGAGGATTTCAGATTTTTGATTGGCGATCATTGATATACCTTCTTACAAAAAAGAAAACATCAAATTCTGAGAGGGTGAGGTATAGTATGTACTGCAAATATTCTATTTCATGCGAAATACGTAAATTTAAAAAAGTCTCTGTCCATACCACATTGGCCATCAATAAGTTGATCCAGTATTCAGAGACTTTTAACTGACTACTTACCATGGCTGAGTAGAGGCTGGTCAACACCAAGTATGTAGAGCAAATAGCTGATATATTTATTACCTCTTTGATCTTGAAAATAAAGCGCCCAACACAACAGTTTTCCAGAATACTTCTCATCAAATCATTACATTGGCGCCTTATTAAGTTCGATCATTACAAATCCGATAGCTTCAAGAGTACACTCTGTTATTGCGGCGAAAATCAAATCTGGATTGACTGTAAAATATGGAATATGACCTCCTTAAATCAATCAGCCAAGTTATCCTTGTATCTTTGCCTTGAGAAATTTGCATTTAGACATTGTCAGCTGTTTTCTATCGCATACTTGTAGTCTCAGTCCTACTTCAGTGAAGCTAAGTGTCTCAAGAGCTGAATTTCGCATCAAGTTCAATGTGACTCTTAGGTGCCAAACATTTGTTGACTTAAGATTAAGACTTATAGAATTTACACATATTCAATTCTTTTTAGAGTGATGATGATTTGCCATTATCCAAAAGAAAACGCACCATTTCTCCTAGTACCTTAACGTGTCCGTATTGCTTGAAAGTTTTATCTTCTAAGAAAAATTACAAATGCCATTTAAGATTACATACTCAAGATGGACTAAGGTAAGATTTAAGAATCGTCAATTTTATTATTAATAAATGTATCCACTTCTTTTTAGATATTGTCCAGTTTGTCCAGCAAAATACTCACGCACTAATCACCTAATGAGACACATAAATAATCACGACAAAACAGACGGACAATACTCATGTAAATTGTGTAATGAAACGTTTTCCCTTTGTGGTGATCTTTATCGTCACATGAAAGTGCATTTAAACAAAGTCGAAAAAAAACTAGAAAAAAGCGAACTAGATATTAAAATAGAAATTATTAAAGATGAAAGTACAAATGCTGAAAAGGAAAATATTATAGAAGGAGAGGATGAAAAACTGACGCTTGATGAATTGATAGCTGAGAAAGATACTGAGGATTCAATGGACATTCCTTTAAGTCAATTTCCGTTTAGTGACAATGATGACAATTTTGATGATAGTATATCGAATGAAGATGAAGAAGAAATGGCATTGGTGGTTAAACAAGAAAAGAGACCCAGAGGCAGGCCACCATCAAAAAAAGATAGTACATTGTACGAGTGTAAACATTGTAGGAAAATTTTAACTACTCATGCTGGTTTGAAGCTACATTTAAGGAAGCATACTGGAATTGATTTGGCACAATGCAAGGTAAGAATAATTGAGTATGATTTACATTTGGTTTTATTTATTTATCTGTTTATCAATGAATGGACAGAATTTATGTAAAACTAAGTTTATTCATCGAAAATTAGGCTAGGCCCATGCATCTTGTATAATATAATAATGATTTGACTGGAGATACAGAAAACGTTCTCTGTTTTGAAGAAAGTGTTGCAATTTGAAAATGTCACTTAAACCTAGTATTCTAGTGAGGAATATCTTGATGTTCCAAAAATCTGTCTCAACCTTATTTTTTGCAAATAGAATATTTGGTCAATGTATAGCGCAAGCAAATGTTCCAAATATTCATGGTGAGAGTGACTTTGGAACCAGTCGTTTTTGTTTTCTAGAAATAACTTTCCATTCTGAAGATCACCCCCTTATCAAAATGCCATAGTTTAGTTGTCTTTATAATATTTTCACCTCAGAATGTTTGTAAAAGAAACAGGCATCATTTTATGAAGCAGTAATACTACACATGTTAATGTGCTATTTGAACTCCGGATTATGAGTCTCTAGATAAGATTTGCGGTAATTCACAGTCTATACTATTTTAGGCCGGGGTTACCCGATTCCTCAATTCTGAATTTTTGTTCTTAATTCTTAATCTTTAGAAACACCAATGTTAAATAAATTGAACTTTTCAAGAATTAAGGACAAATATTAAGAATGAAGGAATTGGGTAACTCTGGCCTTGGAGAAGTTGCAAATTTTTGGCACTAATCGCTTCTCCATGAGCATACTGAACATTAAGGTTCTTGTGAATATGGGGGAAAGTCATTTGCATAGATTATCAAGAACAATGGATCTACCCATTAAATTCTGCTTTGTGACATGAAAATAATGTATAGAATTTTTAATACCTATTTAGAAGTACCAGTCGTTCTAGTGACAACACGTATGTCGCTTCTTGAACACACAGATAAATTTAGTTTAGGAATTTCCTATTTGTACATGAAATTGACGTATTAGTAATCGACGTTCGTTTTTGTTGGTAATTTTTTGTTTCATCTGATTCGTGATTGATAAATAAGGATGGGGACGGGGTTATTCTAAATGGGTATTAAAAATACTATACAGGGTGTCCCACGGTGGATGGCGTATTAGACGTTTATGGAGAACTAAAAAGCGGATCATTTTGAAAATTTGGCAACCGGGATAAACGACCATAATCTACACTTTAAAAATATTTTTGTTTATGCGGTGTTGCCGCTTCTACCCTAAACCAGTGGCAACAGCGCTATTTTAAATGGAACACTCTGTATCTGATTACATATTTGGATTTTACGTAAAATTCTGAGCAGATTTCATGTGATATACCCTATACCTAAGTTCAACTGTTTTGGAATTATTGACAGTTGAAAATCGACTTTTTGCAACTTTGACAGGCTGTAAAACCTGAACGGCTAATTTTAGAGAAAAACCGATTTTACATTCCTATCTTAGATTTTTATAAACTATCATTTGATACCAACTTCAAATTTAATCCATGATTAAAAATTCCAATTAAATTTAATCTCCGGGTAAATTCAAAGTTGGTGTCAAATGATAGTTCATGAAACTGTAAGATAGGAATGTGAAATTGGTTTTTCTCTTAAATTAACCGTTCAGGTTTTACAGCCTGTCAAGGTTGCAAAAAGTCAATTTTCAACTGTCAATAATTCCAAAACAGTTGAACTTAGGTATAGGGTATATCACATGAAATCTGCTCAGAATTTTACGTAGAATCAAAATATGTAATCACATACAGGGTATTCCATTTAAAATAGCGTTGTTGCCACTGGTTTAGAGTAGAAGCGGCAAGACCGCATAAACAAAAATATTTTTAAAGTGTAGATCATGGCTGTTTACCCCGGTTGCCAAATTTTCAAAATGATCCGCTTTTTAGTTCTCCATAAACGTCTAATACGCGATCCACCGTGGGACACCCTGTATATGTTCTGATACCTTTCATATCGCAATCAGAGTGGTCTCAGGCATCCAAAAATAATTTAATGTAGATGTGAGTCTATTCAAGAATTTAAAGGTGGCTTGTGAAAGTTTGAAGAGAATCTGCAAATTTCAAAATTTCTATTCATTAAAAAGATTTTTAAGCGTGATTTGTTTGTAAATGCACACCGCAATATTATCATTTGATAATTTAATTCTTGAATGCCTATTATTTGTTTAAAGCTGACAATAAATATAACACCCCTCAATTAAATGCTTAATATCTTCCCTTCAAATTTAAATTGAATAATTATTTTTAGCATTGTGATAAATCATTCACAAAGAAGAGTCATCTAAATAGGCATTTGCGCTCTCACGGAATTAATAATGTTAAAAACAAATTGAAGGGCGACAAGAAGGTTTGTACATTCCGAATAAAACTATTTTTTAGTGGTAAACTTGTATTATTTTATTAGTTGCATGTTGTATCTTTCTTGGTTTTTTCATAGGTCATAGCTATCATCTTCAATGGCAAATAACTATGTTCATGTTTTAGTTGATTTTTTTAAATTTTCTTCTGCGTCAAGAAGCTAATTATCATCTGTACAAAATTCTGTATTTTTCCAGACTAGAGAATGCGAATTCTGCGACCGTAAATTCAAATACAAAAAGAGCTACTTGCATCACATGCAAATTGAACATGGAATGTCCGATATGGAAAGTGACACTGAAAAAAGACCCACCGAAGATACACCAATCGAAGAACTGCCAACTGCAAACAAAACCGACAAAACTAACCAAGAAAATGGTGACATTGCCCTTGAAAACTACCAAACCAACGGTGAAACGTCAGTAGAAGACTTGCTAGAAAAAATGGAACCCGGAGACGATCTAGATCTCTCTCAGCTTGATGAAAATGACACAAAGCCCAAACTCAAAGTGCACACTTGCCACGTTTGTCAAGCTCAATTCGCCAGAGCCAACCACCTCACCCGACACATGACTTTGCATAGAGCAGTGTTGACGCACAAGTGTGACAGGTGCGACCAAGCATTTTTCACAGAAGGTCTATTGAAAGAACACATAGAACAGCAACACATCAATAAGCCTTACATTTGTACGACTTGTAATAAGCCTTTCAGTAGGGGTGAGCATTTAATACGTCACTTGAAGTTGCATCAGGAAGTCACTGATGAGGGTGAACATAAGTGTTCTATTTGCGAATCTGTGTTTCAAAGGTAAGAGATGGCTCATGTTTGATTGGACAATTTAAATATCATTAAATATAAGAAATTGTCATGTATTTCATACTAAAATGTATGATTTTTGTATTTTATAAATAAAAAATTAAAGTGTATTTGAATTTTCAATTGAAATGCAAAAAAATTTCAGATCTGATCATCTAGCAAGACACACAAAAACCCATTTGATGCAAGATAAAAGACACGTTTGCCTTGATTGCGGTAAGGCCTTTAATAGATTGGATAACCTTAAAACTCACCAAAGAATCCATACTGGAGCTAAAGATAATGCGAAATTGCATTTGTGCGTTTATTGCGGTAAAGAATTTAATAATTCCAGTAATATGGTGAGTGGCTTTTCATTATTTTTCTTCTGTACAATTAATTTGTTTTTATTTTGTTTAGATTGTTCATATGAGGAGGCATACAGGAGAGAGGCCCTATAAATGTAATGAGTGCGGTAAAGGTTTTCCAAGATCTCACGACTTGAAGTGTCACGAGAGGACTCATTCAGGTGAAAAGCCTTATTTGTGCACATTGTGTGGGAAGTCCTTTAATAAAAGTAATAAATTGGTGAGTGTTTCTTCCACATAAATTAATGTCAATATTTTATGCCTGTGATTAAAGTAAAGTTTTTTGATTAGTGTAATCTTAGTTTTGTGGTGACTGAGTACAGAATGTTCTCCCAATGTTTTAATCAGCTATGTAACGATTATTCATCCCGCTCTTGGGGCTACTCGTCATCCAAGGAAATAAGTTCCACTCATTGAAGTAAGGAAAGTAATGCAATAAGGCAAACTCAAATAATTTATCTATTTTATTTCCTCGCAATGCCTGCCTGACGGGCTTTCACAAATATTTTGACAAATTAAATAAATAAATAAGGTGAATATACAGGGTGTCCCAGGGAAAACAGTCCACCCCGATTTATTGGGTTTAGGATGAGAATATGGGAAAACGCTCGGACACGTCGATTTTTGATTTGAGGGGGAACTATTTTTCAGTTTCTTTCATCCCCGTAGCTTCAACCCCTTAGCTAGGGGGAGAACAACCCCCCAAATTTGAATAGGGGATAGGGGTCATGTCATATCTCTTTTTAAAGGTCTCATCAAGTTCTTTATGGCCCAGTCCACATACATAAATTAATACACCTGATTGTCGAACATAAATCCGCAGTACTTGGTTGAGAGATTGATGGACAAAGTTTAATTTGCCAGAAACTGCTTGTTAGATCTAAGGTGCTAAAAACGCAGCTTCTATTACATTGGTACAGCAAGTGTTCCGCCGATTGCGGACATTCATAATCCATGTCGATCTTCTTATTTAGTGCCTGGGCATCTAGACACATTCTGACCGTTGTTCCGTCTCTTTTAATTACTGGAATTCTTGGTGAAATTTATCGCTGTTCCAGAAGAATACCGACGTATGTACCAAAACAAGAATTTTACAGGAGACAACCTTGTTATTTCATAATATACAAATTCCGCTTAGAAATTAGTGCTAAGCAAAGAGAAAAGAAGAAAATGAACAAAAAACGTAAAAAAATTATACTTAGAGTTAATAACATCACTTTTGCACCAAGGTGTTGCTTGTATTTAAGTACATGAATCTCAATTGTTGGGTGAATAACGACAAAAACTGCACTTACGTCGGTAGTTCTCCAAAACTGATTCCACTTATTGCAAAACTGATCGATGCCTCGGCGTTGTTGCTGCAATTTCCAACTCCAAATGTTTTATCCCCATCCCAAGGTATTCTTGGCAATGCACATTTTTGCTTTTATCGTCCGTGGCTCCCACGATTTTTACACCTGTTACCGGCAGTTTCAGGATATTTTGGTTCGTCTCACAAATTTCATTATAAAATTTTCTGGCTACCTGACTTACAGTATCAATTAGGATTACACATGTTCTATCCTTTATTTTTGCCTTTATCAATGGCGTTTCATCATATTCCTGATTCTCTCCTTCTTCATCAGATTCAACAAAAATGGTGTCGCAGATCCGTTTAGCATTCCGTTCACTGTTTTTATAATATTTGTTCTGTTATATTTTATTCATGTGGTTTTGTATTTTTATTCTCAGTGTGTCCTGCTGTATGGAATGCCTTGTGATATTTTCCCGAATATTTTCCTCATTGTTCTTAATTATTTGAAACCTCCATTCCATTGTCGTTTGGGTTAGATGGATTATTCTCAATCTGTCTAAATGCTCTCGATATTTTGTTGCCCACTATGTTATCAAGTTTAGCTCCTCTTATACTATCACTGTGTGATTTTTCGGAGCTAGAAAAACACACAAGTTTTCATTTTTTCGACCCAGACTGTTCCTGTCTGGGTTGGAAACCTGTATTAGTTGGATCCCTATAATTGTCTGTACTTTCTGTATCTTATCCGAATTTTCATCCTCGTATTCTCTGGCATACATTGAATTTACTCCATATGTTGGCTCTGCCCTGTAGTTTTTCTCTCGGTTCCGATCAATCCGATCTAGTTTGTATTTATTGTCATGACCCTTTTCCTGGTATTGTTTTGGATTGTATTGTCTATAGTTCTGGTACCCCTCTCTGTTTCTATTGTCACGTTTTTGATTGGTAAATTGAAATTTTCTTATTGTTCCGTGAGTCATAATACCTTTCATGTGTTCTAGGTCTTAATTGAGAACCTTCACTTTGTGCATATTGATGGATATCTTACCCTTTCTCTATCATCCCGGTGTAATTCGTGTCCTGGTATCTATGGTTCTTTTGATAATAATTATTATTATAGCCGCGAGTGTTACTTCTATTTTCTAGGTTGTCAAATTTTTCCAACGATTCCAATATTTTCTCCAGGGATCTATATAGGGTACAAACTAGCCAGAATTTTGGCTATGTTGATGGGAAAATGGTCAATCAACAAATCGATTCGTTCCTCGAGTGAAATTAGATCAATTTCCTTAATTTTCTTCAACATTTTCAAGAAAAGACGACATATTGCACTGCACTGCATTGCACTGCATTTCTTGAAGGTACTGTAGTATTCCACTGCCCTCGTTCATTCGTTGGGTCGTAGAATGGTTTTTCCTTATAGGTACAGTTCAGCTGGTCTGGATTTATTCTCTTTTCTTGCAACGGTTCTTTGTTATACATATTGGGTGTATCCTTCCTCCGAGTGTTTGCTTCCTGACTTCTCTGTTTACATTTTCCGAACACTTGATATGTTTCCGTATTTTACTGATCTTCAATATCCATTAATCTTTTAATGTGTTCACTTATCTCCAAGTGCACTAGCTCTAGACTTTCAAACCCTCTGAACTCTGGTGATTGTTGTTCATCAAACACTCTGCGTCTACTATCCAATTTGTCTCGTCTTTGACTTTTCCTTTTGTGCTAGAGAATTAGTTTTTGGGATAGCTTCCTTCTTCCTTGCACTCTTATCAACTTAAGACCTCGTCGGAATGTCTTCTGTATTAGGATATTTTTCCGCTATATTCTTTATGTGAAATGTACAACCAAAAAAAAAAAAATAGAAATTATTCATACACTAATCCGAGCGAGGGAAAAAAAAACATAAATAGTGCCCCTTTGTATTAAACACAGTAGGTAGATTATATCACTTCGCCAATGAACTCACCAACTATAAACAAGCGCGACACTGTCGATGCCGATCTTTACTTAAAAAAAAAAACAGAGAAAAAGAAAAAAAGAGAAAAAATAAATAAATAAATAAATAAGCAATTATGATGAAATTCTGTTGGTGTATGAGCGGATTATCAGTTGAGAATGTATAATGTATAAAGAAATGATAACAATTGCGTTCCCTGGCATAGGCACCCTGCTGCTTAAAACCTATCATCGGATGTTCCCCTGTTAATAGCTGCAATCGCAGTTTACTTTATAACCTACAATAATATTGTTTAACAAATCTGTGAAAAAAATACCTATACATAAGTACAAGTTGTTCAGAAAGTCTCAAATTTTTATGCTCGGGCGCCAGTTGTAATGATTCCACCCTCTCTTGAGGGTACTCGCCATCCAAGGGAATGAGTTCCACTCAATGAAGTAAGGAAGGCGGTGCAATAAAGCAATTTAAATAAATAAATAAGGTGAATAAATGTATAACAATACCTATGAAGAACTCCTTTTAAAAATTAATAGAATTAAAGGCTAGTTTCTGTACTACTCCAAGTACTATAGGGTGAGATCTGGACCTTCTAAACAACTTTACACTTAAATTTACAATTGAAAATTACATCATTCGGCTCTTATACACTGAAATAAAGACATATTTGACAATAATTCATCCAACTCGCTGTGATGGCCAATCACTTGGTTGTTATAACTAACAAGTTTAAAATAAGATTTAAAAAAATATAAGGAACTTAGCTTTAGATCCTTTGGTTAGTTGACGCCCCTCACAACCCTTATGCCTGCCTACAGCGAGGCCTTTGAGTGGTTTTGTCGAGTGGCGTCAACTACCATTGGCAACGACTACCAGCAACTATTCAGATTTTGCGAGACCGCGGGCAAATCGGCACAATCTGCTAGCCCGAAACAACCCAATGCGCATACCAGGTACCCACAAATTCGCCACACTGGAACGCTGCAGCTATATTAGGAACCAGCAGACATATTAAAAATGTAGGAGCACATTCTTGAGCTCTTTTTAAATTTTTCCTAAAACTCTGTTATTTCATTTATTTAGGATAATCAGAAAAAAACTTTCTAATGGCAATTTTTTAAATTAATATTTTTTTTCTCCAAATGTCCTAAAACTTTTGAGCTGATTTCAGTTCCAAGTATAATTTTTCATAGATTCTGAGAAAAAAATTAAATAAACGAAAGTATGTAACTATTCTTGACTGAAAATCAAATCTATATTCCAGCTACGTCACAGTAGAGTCCACACAGGCGAACGTCCCTACGTTTGTAACATTTGCTCACGCGCCTTCACGCAATCCAACGATTTAGCTTTGCACATGCGCAGACACACCGGTGCTCGACCTTACGCTTGTGGCGTGTGTCCTGCCAGATTTATTCAATCCGGACAATTGAAGAATCACCGGCGCCAAACTGGACACTGGATGGAAACACAACCGGACCTTAAAGGAGGACATCGGTGAGTATCTTAATCCATATTTTTGTTATGCAGATATCGGACAGAAAAGACAATTTTATATAGGATTTTTATTTATAATATACTTATTTAACTTTTCAGAGTAGGTATCACATCATTTTAGCCATTAATTCTTATCTTCAAATAAATGAAAATCCACATAAAATTGTATTTTTACGATCTTCTACTCATTTAAATTATGATGACCGTTATTTTGTTTGATAGAGTGGAACCAGTGACGTCTGCAGTGGAACCGATGCCGATAAAATTCAAATCGTTCGGCAAAACCCGTGGAATGGTTAAAATTGAACAGCAACAAGGGGAACCGTTATTATTAGCCAACCAACAACCCAGCATACTCGAGCAATCTCTCAACTCGCAACAAACTCATCAATTAGGCGAATTGCAACAGCCTCAACGCATTTTGATGGGAATTATGGGCAATATTAAGCTTCAAGGTGAAAATGGTGAACCATTGATACTGGATGGCAATACCAATAAAATAGTTGAGCTACCAGGTGGTCAATTGGGTTTGGTTAGTTTGCCCACAGTGATACAAAATGCTGATGGTGAACAGATTAAATTGAAAACTGAAATTGGTAATTTTAATTTGGGTCAAGTTGATGAGGATTTGGATAAACATGAAGTTAGTACTTCTAGTGTTTCATACCAAGATACTGATGGGGTTGTATTTTCTACAGTACAAACTGGTACTACGTATAGTTCGGCAGAAAATTTCAATTTTCAAACTTTTAATTAGGTAGCTTTTTTTCTGATCTCAACAACTGTTTGGTTTTCACATTAGAGTGGTTAAGTTAAATCAATTCCTTAGTTTATGTACAAGGTTTTTGGTCATTATAAATAACTTGCCCGTAGGAGAATGCCTACTTTAACTAAATATGTCATTGTAAATATTATTTGACTTGTGGGAATCCTTGTCTTTTTACTTTATGTATTATCCAGCATCACATTTTTACTTATATTTAAGATTTTACTTGTAAATATATTTGTATTTTATATAAACTATAGAGAAAAATAAATAGGTGTATTTTATGAATTTAATTATTTACTTAAAGTGTATCTATTTTTAAGATTTGCCAGAAATATAAAAAATTAAACAATTATTTTAAATGTCTTTACTACTTAGGGGCAACGTGATGAGGATGTTTTGCTATTATATTTGAACAGCTTTCTATCCTCACACTGTGTAGCCATTCCGAAAATATTCTCAGTTAAGATGACTTGGAGACAGCCAAGTCTCTGTAAGCGAAATGATGTCATTGGTAGTTGCAGGCCTCAACACCCTGTGAGTATTCCCCAGATTTCGCCCTGACGTTTTGATGAAATAAATTCAATAATTTAATTGTAGAACAAATTTTTGAATTTTCTGTAGTCTATTATTATAGTCATTGGCTCATATGAATAAAACGGAAGCAAATGCTTTTGCTTAAGTTTTTTGAGATAAACATATTCAGCTTTATTGCAGCAAAAAGAGACCGAGGTAGAATAAAAGCATTTGCTACACTTTATTCATACGACTAATTAGTCTCGGTCATGACCAGTGATGGTATATTATGGAATTTCTAGGTTTAGGGATTTTTTAATTTATAATCCCGTAATATTTTATCGCAAGATGGAAAATAATTAAGCATTTTTTATACATATTATGCTTTTTATTTATATAAAATAACAATATCATAATGAAATTGCACCGATTATACAGGGTGGGCCATTTAACTTGAGACAGTCTAATATCTCGAAAACGGTGCGTTTTTGAAAAAAAAGTTCTAACAAAAGTTACATGGTATCATGGAGGAAACAAAATGGCGGCACTGATTTTTGACATTGACAACGTTTTCAAGGTCAACTCTTTTTTTTTTCCAATGGAAACGTAAAAAAACGGCACATCAGAATTGGCTCAAATTTGGCATAAACATTATTTGATCGATTATCTACAATTCCTTATTTTGGTTTTTCGATATTCAGCCTTTTTTTTAAATTCAAAAAACATGTTCGCAACCACCAAAACAATTAAATGTGTTGGTGGTTGCATATTTGCATATTTATCAAGCTTGGATCCGTGAAAAGCATATTTTATTGATAACCACGAAAAACTAAAAAAAGCTAATTGTAGAGATTGTAGATAATATATCAAATAATGTTTATGCCAAAGGATTTTGGAAATTATTGCGGATTTTTTGAGATGACCTTAAAACGAATTTTGAAGGTGAAAACAGTTCAAACAATTTCAAGTAGATGGTGCCACAGCAAAAAAGCTACATTGGGAGCATCATAATTGTTTATTTGTCTTTCTCTGTCACTTTGTTTCACCGACAAACAAATTTTGTTTTGGACAAAAATAAAATATTGAACCGTACGTGTAGAGTGACGCAGTGGTCATTTTTAAAAACTAAATTTAAACATGGCGGCCATTAACGCGGCCTTAAACTTTTTTTTTTTCAAAAACGCACCGTTTTCGAGATATTAGACTGTCTCAAGTTAAATGGACCAACCTGTATATGAAGCTTAGTACAATGTGTTAAAGAGAGAAAAGAAAAACATCTCTATTGCAAGTTGCTTGCATCAATCGAATATCTCTTTCTAACGCGTATAAATAAAGAAAGATGCGATATAAATATTTCGTACTGAACGCAAGATCATCCAATTCTTGTTTTCAAGATTTTACGTTCATCTACTTGTACTTGTTGACAGTTTTGAATGGTTTTAGGTTCGAGTGCGGGATTCCCTCGTGGTAGAAATCGAATATATTCTGAAACTAGCGATTTTTATACCAACTACTTTTTTGCGTTCGTATGGGGAATTTCAACTACACCTATCTACCAACACTGGTCATGACGAAACACTGTGTAGCCATTCCAAAAATATTCTCCGTTAGGATGACCTGGTAGTTGCAGGCCTCAACACTGTGTGAGAATTCCCCAGATTTCGTCCTAAAACCCCTGACGTTTTGGTGTAATAAATCAATAATAATTCAATTGTGGAACAAATTTTTGAATTTTCTGTAGTCCTTTCCGCGTGTTGCTAAATTCACCAAAATGTTGCACCGCCACGGATGCAGTGATTGCGATTTACCAATGCCAATGCCAAACCACAGCTTGTCAAATCCTGTTTAATTTAACAACACTACTCTTTCTACCATTCCACCGCGGTGCCTACACCAGCTGAATTTAGCCACACGCGGATTGTTCGTCTCTTATACTTTAAATTTTGTGCATTTATAGGCCTGCTATGATGTTAATGTTGGCTTTGATAATTTTGACGGATAATGATATGTTGCTTCCTTTAAACTTGAGGCATGTTGAAACTCCTACACAGAACAGAATTCTATCAACAATCATTGTGATTATGTGTTTAGTAATTATTAGCGCTGAAATCTGTGACCATGAAGCAGTTTCTCTATAAATTCAAAGCCTCCAAAAATCTATAAAAAAAAATTTAAATAAGAAAAATAATGAAAAGCTTAGTGAGCTATAATGTAGGAGTGTCAACCGGTTCCAAGTTCCGAATGCTGAGAATCTTCTTCAAAAGTTTCATTCACTTCTGGTAAACATTTTTTGAAAGTAATTTGCTTACAGACAACAGCATCTAGGGATTTCATCCAGAAACGAGAAATGTATGTACAATGTGTTTACTTCTTATTTGAATAAATTTATCGACGCATACTGCAAAACTTTCAAAGCTGCTAAATATTCAAACATACTTTGAAGGGTAGAATATTTAACTTTAAATTCAAGCAAAAGGCCCACCGATATTAGAAAAATTAAAATTATGTTTAATGAAATAAGTAATAAAAATTCATCTGGCTGGGACGAGATGTTTTTGAAGGTTTTTTTTTTTGCTCTTGCCCATTTGAGTTGGTTTTACCCGTACTACCTATACTTGCTAAAACCATAAACCACTCAGTTGCATCGGTAATACAACTCACTGTACATTATTCCCATATGACTGTAGCGCCCTTTCGGTTTTTCCTTTTCTTGCTTTAACGGTTATCTCGGGCGCCACCCTCAGGATTATTGTGGTTGAGGGCCCACGTGCACCAGGTAGCTTGTTACAGTGGAGAACAGGGGTCGAATCAGATGCTGGAAGTTATTCCTTCTATACCTCCTGTAAATCCAACAGAAAATAAGATCAGTTCCAATAGCGCCGCTGGTAACCGGCGAAGGCAATTTTTTTTTCGGTGCCACGCCCCTTTTTTCGCATTTTAACGTACTTATTCGATATCGATAGTTAAAAATGATGGTATTTTTTCCGCTACAAATTCACTGTCCGCATCATTTGTTTAGGTAATTGTCTAATGGCCGGTATTATGAAATACTGAACCAGGGCCGTAGCTAGAGTCAAATTTATGATAGGGTATGATACATTTGACATAGGGCATACACTACTTGCCCCCTACTTAAGTTTTTTATAGGTAAACAAAATGGGGCTAATGGCGCCGATTGCCGAAGGCAAACTTTTCAATAAATCAAGGTTCAGGGTTTGTCTGGCAATGGGTAAATTGATGACGCATTTGATCTGGGGTACCTTATAGAGATTTGCATTATGTTGAGGCACCCTAGATGACGTCATAAAGAGACCTGGCAACCTACCTCTCTCGCCTCTATCAAACAACCTTGCAATAAATAACATCTTTGGCAAGTAAACAAAATGGCGCTGATTCCCGCGCCGGCCGCCTTGGGCCATTCCTACTCTTTCAAAACAAAAAAACTTCCTCTGTGCAAACATCAAACATTGTTCATTACATTTAGGCGACTTAGGCGTTTTCGGAAACATTCATCCTCGCTTACTCGATTTCAGACCTTTCTACTTCAGGCATTATCTACTCTTAAATTTTCTAGAGAAACCTTAATGCATGTTGATTTTTAAAGGTAGGGCATCATCATTTAAAAGATAGGGCATTGCCCCCTGGCTTCGGCCCTGCACTGAGCCGATGGTTGTTTCAACATTCGGTTTACTCCATCCAAATTGATAGGATTCAACCGAAGGTTGAAACTCAACCATCGGTACGAACTCTCTTTTACTGCTTTCTTGTTCAAAAGACTATTTCTAGGGGGGGGGCAAATGCCCCCTCTTGCCCCCCCCCCCCAAACGACGCCCATGGTTTTAACTGTTTGGAATACTGATGTACCCGTTTCACACTTTATGTAAGACATTTCGGATACAGACATGAATTTACTTGGTTGGTCAATACGGTAACCTTAAATCGGTTAGAATCAACCGCAACGGCGGTGGAAATAAAGCCCTGTCCGTACACATGAACCGTGACAGTATAAATAATATGTAAGAGAAAACTATCCGTACAGATGAACCGTGACAGTTTATAGAACCTTACACTATGTCGTGACAATAAAACATAAAACATGAACCAATATATGAAGAGAAACTGTCCGTACACGTAAACCGTGACAGCTATAGAACTTTAAACTTTGTGAAAATAAATGTTTTAGAGAAAACTGTCAGTACACATAAACCGTGACAATTTATAGAACTTTACTTTGTAAAAATAAATATCTTAGCGAAAACTATCCGTACACATAAACCGTGATAGTCTATAGAATCTTAAAATCTGTCCGTCCAAGTGAACCGTGACAGTAAAAACAAAAATATAATTTACCAACCAAGTAATAATGAAAAATAACTTACTCGCGTAGCGGTGAAACAGGTACCAGTCGGTATTTCGGAGAGAAGGCCTACCTCGGTATTCGGTGGAAGTCGGAAGCGTCTACTTAGTTGGTGGACTTGGGCCGGACTGACTTAACCCAACGCTGTTGGTTGGTAAGGAAAGCGCTCGACGATGGAAGGGCAAGCTTCGTGGGAGAAAATACCATGGCGCGCTTCGGCTACCATAGGTCCAAAGCCAGCGAGCAGCCTCGAGCGTGCGACCAGCCAAACTGCTATTTGCACCGAGATCACGCGTAAAATAATATATTTAGAAATGAATAATATTTCGGAGAAACTCAAGAAAGCCGCGCTTCTTCTTAAAATCAAAGAAAAGTTGTGTGGCTTTAGTTACACAAATAATTAAAAATACGATAATCAGGTAAAATCATTACCGCGGGATTGACCGAAAATTACCTGGAGCAAATAGTCGAATTAAAGTCAATTAATTAATCAAATTGAAGTCAGAGGCGCACACATTTTCGGAAAAAATCTGGTAACTCCGTTACATGACACGAGAGGCTTAAAAAGTGATAAGCCTTTTGGGATTATCGCGCTTGGTGGCAATATTTATAGCAAATTCTATTATAGAGCAGTTCTGTAGAAAATCAAATGGGAATAAACAACATTTTTTACAATAATTGTTCATTTGTTATTAATAATAAAAATTAATAAAGTATTAAAGTTTAGTTCGTTGTATAACCTTTTGAATATATGCCAATCGATGTTTAAGGATTACCTAATACTTTAACCTGACACTCAACGCATTACCAGCAACACCACTCCTCCTTTGGATTCGTGGTGTTGCTGCGTAACGCGTTTCGTGTTAGGTGAAAGTATTATCCGGTAATCTCGAAACCTCTTGTAGTATTACATTCAAGAATTTTCCCCTCTTGCTTAAAGATAGCAACTGAACTATGTACCTTTATATTTTAAAGGTTGCGATGCTGACACTCCTTCAAATTTTAGACCTATATCTGTATTGCCCACATTATTGAAGATAATCGAGACTGGTAAAAACGAGACTTCACTATTTTTTGGGAAGATATGCCTTAATTTCTTACTTCAAACAATTCAGATTCCAGGGACGAATGATGGCATATTCCCCTTTTTGGGAAAATTATATTTGGGAATCAATGAGGGACCCCAGCAGTTTTTGGTGATTTATCGAAGGCTTTTGATTCCGTCAATCACGAAACAATGTTGTGGTAACAGGATTACAAATCCTGGATTCAAATTTGAAAAGGAATTCCTCAAAATAAATGCTTGCATTTTTCTGGTTGTTTTAGCAACTGAAGGAGAATTTCAACAAAGAGGAGCTCCACCTCATTAGCCACAATGAAGCCTAATTGTTATGCAAATAAGCATCTCTCAGACCTCCCTGAAGTGGAATTACTAGGAATCAAGTGCACAAAAAAAAAGTAAACTATCAATATAAAAAATTATAACAATTTATTTATAACAATTTACACTAAATAGGGAATCATTAAAAAAAACTGAAATATGTATTCACATTTACAAAAAACAATTCGGTTAAATGCTTCTTCAGATCAACACCGATAAAATGCTATTTCGAAACAATTTCAGCTGCTGCAGTCTTCTATATTAAGAACAAACACCCACTCACTCTAACTACATTTTTGTCCCAAATAATAACGCACGGACTTCTGTAAATAATTAAAAACTTCTGCCAAAATATTTAAAACAATTTTTTTGACAGAGCGCAATCACACTTGTGGGTCTTCCTTTTCAGAAAAAAAAGACAATGAATTTGGTTTGGAAGTTTCTTTACGTGGGACCTGATTACATCATTCCACCCATGCCTCCCATACCACCCATACCGCCCATTCCTGCAGGTCCAGCGGGTTCTTCTTTAGGAATATCTGTTATTACTGCTTCAGCTGTTGTGAGTAGTGAAGCTACGCCTGAAGCATCTACAAGGGCTGTTCTGACAACCTAAAAAAAAAAAAAAAAAAAATGTTGAAAACCAACTAATATCTCATTGAATTATGCTGTAATAGTTATAAGGTCTGTTCGCACAGAAATCACAAACCAGTCAGAGCGAATTTCATTGGTTGAAATTAGTCTTCTGACTATTTTCAACCAATGAAATTTGCTCCGACTGGTTTGTGATTGCTGTGCGAACAGGCCTACTAACATTATAGGGCCGATAAATAGTAAATCGCCGAGGATCATAATCAAATTAAATCAAAATCAAAACAAGCAAAATGAACCAAAATCTTACCTTGGTTGGATCAATAATACCCCTCTCAAACATTTGAACATATTCATTATTCATCGCGTCATAACCATAATCTCCTGTTTGTTGTTCCACTTTGGCCACAACGGCGGCACCGTCAACTCCAGCATTCTTGGCGATGGTCATGCAAGGAATCCTCAAAGCTTTCTTGACAATTTCGATACCAATTTCTTGATCTTTGTTTAGGGGAGTGATTGTGTCCAAGCTTGAGGAGCATCTTAATAGAGCGGTACCACCACCGGGAACAATTCCTTCTTCTACAGCCGCACGAGTGGCATTTAGGGCGTCAGTTACTCTGTCTTTCTTCTCATTAACCTGAGAATGAATGAGTATATAATAAAAAGGGTAAAATAAAATAGTATCCAAATAAAAATGCGCCCCACAAGTGGACGCATTACATGGGATCATAAACATTATATTGAACCACAATTATTATTACTTATTTGAAGCTTTTTTCGTTATAGATAAGATATCTGGACTGGAACTCTGTAACGCCCTATTGCTATGGCACTTGCTGTCTTCTTCTCTCTTCTCGAAATCAATAGAGAGGGGACGTCAATAGAGATAGAGAAAATATCTCTATTCGTTACAGAGTCCCAGCCCTGATGTACAGGGTGGCCCATTTTCAATGTTTTAATGGGGTAAATCAAAAACTAGCAGAGGTATCAAAATCTGGGAGCACATTCTCGACCTCTTTTTTTTGAGAAAATAACCTTGGTGCAGACAAATCACGGCTAACTTGATGCGTTTAGGAAATACAGGGCACTTTTCAAATTTTGGCCAATTTTAAAAAATCCTCTAATTTCTTTATTAATCAAGATATCCAAAAACGATAAATACTTTCTATAGGCAATTTTTCAAGTAGAATCCAGTGACATGACCAATTTTTTTCCAGATGTCACCGATTTTGGAATATTAGCTAAAGTTGTTTTTTTTTAAATGGGACACCCCGTATATTATTTTTTCATTGAATAGCTCTTTGTGAGCTATGGTTATTTTCTCAAAAAAAGAGGTCGAGAATGTGCTCCCAAATTTTTGATATCTCTGCTAGTTTTTGATATACCCCATTAAAACATCGAAAATGGGCCACCCTGTACAGGGTACTAAATGAATTCTACCAAAAAAAATTGCACCAGGCTTGTTCTTACCTCAACTTCACTGCTACCTCCGACTTTTAATACTGCTACACCAGAAGCCAATCTAGCCAACCTCTCTTGCAATTTTTCCTTTTCATATTCCGAAGTAGTCGTTTCAATTTGATCTCTAATTTGATCGGCCCGCCTATCAATATCCTCCTTTTTGCCCTTGCTTTTCAAAATCAAAGTATCGTCTTTTGTAATGACAATTTCGCCAACTTGTCCCAAATCGGAGGCTTTGACATCCTCAATTTTGACGACATCGGCCTCGTCGCCAAATACGATACCTCCGCTAGCGATGGCCATATCTTGCAGGGTTGATTTACGATTGTCGCCGAATCCTGGGGCTTTGACTGCAGCTACTTGGAGTCCAATACGTAGTCTGTTGACCACCAAAGTGGTCAATGCTTCACCGTCTACATCTTCTGCAATTATGATCAAAGGTTTTCTTTGAGCGTTTGCTAATTCTAAGGCTGGAACAATGCTTTGGACTGAAGAAATTTTCTTTTCACTGAACAGTACTAGAGCGTCTTGATATTCCACCTTAGCTCCTTTGGTAGTGTTGACAAAATACGGTGAAATGTAACCCCTGTCAAATTTAAGACCTTCAATTACTTCTAGTTCGTCTTTTAGGGTTTTACCATCTTTAACTGTAATGACACCTTCTTTGCCTACACGTTTCATAGCGTCAGCAATGAGGTTTCCTACAGAAGTGTCTCCATTTGCAGAAATAGTGGCAACTTGACAGATTTCCTCAGGTGTAGTGACAGGCTTGGATAAAGTCTTCAACGTCTCGGTAATCTTTTCTACAGCTAAAATAATACCCTTACGGATTTCCACTGGGTTGGCTCCTTTGCCTAAATTCTCGAAACCTTCTTTGGCAATGGAACGAGCTAATACAGTAGCTGTAGTGGTACCATCTCCCGCTTCTTCATTGGTGTTATTGGCAACATCTTGGACGAGACGAGCGCCGATATTTTGAAATTTGTCTTTTAATTCCACACCTTTGGCTACTGTGACTCCGTCTTTGGTGATTTTTGGGGAGCCCCACGATTGTTCAATGATGACATTACGACCCTGAAAGGGAATGAGAATTTTTTGAAATTATGCCAACATAAATATGTAGGATCATGGTTCAAGGTTTTAAAATTCTATTGGTGATGGAGTGACCCTCGGGTGACAAGGACCTTGATAAATATATAAAATTTGTGGATCAAATTAGTATTCGTTATCAGCATCTGAAATTATCTCAACATTTCTATTCAATAATTTTATAAATTATGGTTATAATTCAACCAATAACTAGTTTTAGTTGACTGGCAAATGTGGTTTTGTATAACCTGAACGTCGACATTTTTATATCAGCCTGAATGAACTCTTTCAAAAGAAAATCTCTATAAATTCTAAACATGTCTGAATTAATTTCTTTTTTCGTCTGCACTGCTTTTATTAGTGTAGGATAAAATATTCTCCCTGTGATAAATCAATTAACTATGATAACAAAACTTGGATCATGGATCTATTTCCTGTTATATAGAAATTGAAAAAAATTATTTATCTTTAGTTTGTTGTGATATTGTTAATTATTAGGCAATTCAAACCAAGTGACTTTCAAGATGACGTGGCGGCCACACATGGGCCAAAAAACACAAAAAAAATATCTAGATTCTGCCCGATTTATTAGTTTAGGTACCTAGTCAACAAATATTTTATCAAATAATCAAAATCAAAGTTGCAAGCAAAACTCTAAGCAAAATAATTTCAAATACGCATAAAAACACATTCAAAACAAACTTGCTTGGCCGCCACGCCATGTTGAATTTTCCTATCTGACAGATGGATTGAATTGCCTAATTGTAAAATGTCGTTAATCATAGCTATTGATGATTAAACCAGACAATAGAGATCATATGAGGATCTTTGCTTGCAAAATTCATGGTAGTTCTGGAAATAAGCTTACTTTACTTAACTATAAGTATATGAAACTATATCATTATTCATAGGGTGTTCCACTTTCAATGTTCACGACTGTACATTCAAAAATAGCAACTTTTTTCTAATTTAACCGTCCTTGTATCTCTCACCGTTTCCGATATACATAAAGTGTGTTTTTTTAAAAGATAATTCCCCAAGTCAAAAATTTAGTGTGATTTTTTTTTTTAACCAATGGTGGAACCTGGTATTTTTGACACCCTGTAGAAAGGCCAGTGACAGTCCTCGCAAATGGTTCATATGTCCCAAACAAATCAAGCTCACTCAGCTGACTGCACAATCTGAGAATATGAGAAATGGAAGAATGATATCTCTAATTGGTTCTGTCGAATTGCTGAAGCAATTTTTGAGTTGTGCTAGTATTGCAAAAGGGAACATGTATGTAACCAACTTGGAATGTTAAGTATGGACAGTTTATGGTAGAGTTTATGATTTTGTGAATCATTTCTAAGTATATTTGAGGTTTTCTGATGAAAAATGAAATTCTTGGCTATTGAAAAATCTGTAGTTCAAGTATCTGAGGAATTTGCGCTGTACACTTTCAAGTCGATGTATATGATATGGCAGGCGTAGTTTGGACTCCATACTGATGCAGCATACTCGAGATGAGTATGGACTGATGTTTTGATGGAACTAATTAATATTCATGAAGTCCCTTGTACTGCGTTCCACAAATCCCAGCATTCGGAGCGCCTTATTGATAGTGAGGTCGATATGATCAGCAAAATCTTACTGAGGATTCCAAGACGCCCAAATCCTTGATTAAGTTCCAAGTTAAGTTCCATGCCATTAGTCCGGCATCCATCTTCAACACCTTCCTGGAGTGCAAGGCAGTCATTTTGGGTAGCTGTTTTTAAAAACAATTTAAGATCGTCTGCAAATAGAAGAAAATGGCAGTGCCTGAAGAAAGATGCAATGTCGTTGATGAAATTGTTTGAAAGTAAAGTTCCCAGGTGTGAACCTTGAGGCACGCCTGATGAGACTGGGATTTGTGATGAAGTGAAGTTGTTCATCATTACCATCTGGACTTTTTCAGTGAGGTAGCTCTCTATTCAGAGAAGTAGGAAGCCAGAAATGCCCAGTGTCTCCAATTTCCTGATCAAGACTGCATGAATCACTCTGTCAAAAGCTTTGGAGAAGTCGGTATATATTGAGTGTACCTCTCCACCTCTCTCCATAGCATTTGTCAGTAGGTCAAATTAGGTAAGAAGATTAGTTTCTTTTTGAAGCCGAATTGCCCGGATATAATTTCTGCACCCTGAATCTCCTGATGAATTGGTACTATGTAGCTGGTCTTCCAGAAGTCAAGAAAGATGCCGCATCGAGTCAGCTGTCAAATATAGCATGCAGAGGTCTAGATTCTAGATAGCACAAAGCAGCATGTTTTTAGGAGTAGAGGATGGACTTTATCGATACCAGGTTCCTTTTGTGGGTCTACGTTTTTTTATTTTGTATAAATATCTGAGATTGAAATATGTAGTAAAATTATTTAAATTATGACGACTGAGAGATGGCTGGTGGGGAGAGGCTGAATAATGGTTAGTGTATGTACAGGGTGGTCATTTTATCTTGATAACATTTCAAACTGTCATAATTTTTTTATTTTTGAAGTTTTTTAAATAAATAAAAAAACATACTGTAGGGTTGTTCTCCAAGTTTTAGATAGGGTGGACAAAAAACAAAAGACTAATATATTTTGACAGTTATGCACACGAGTAGCATTTTTTCAAATGGAACACCCGGTAAATTTTTAGTTTGTTTGATAATATGTGTCATTCTGATTGTACTATATACAATACAATACAATTGAATACAATTTAATTCATATTTACATGCAGAAATGTTTTATTTATTCTAATGGGAAATTCTGTCTACCTACCTACCTTTGCAGGTAATCTGTGTAGGTAATCAATATTTTCAGTTAGAATAAATAAAACATTTCTGCTTGTAAATATAAAGTGAATTGTATTCCAGTGTATCGTATTGTATACATTGCAATCAGAATAAAAGATATTATCAAACAAACTGAAAATTTAGTGGATGTTCCTTTCAAGAAAATGCTGTTTGTGCGCATAACTGTCAAAATATATTAGGCTTTTGTTTTTTGTCCACCCTATCTAAAACTTGAAAAGCAACCCTACAGTATGTTTTTTTATTTATTTGAATAACTTTAAAAATAAAGAAATTATGACAGTTTAAAATGTTATCAAGATAAAATGACCACACTGTACCGTGCATTCAATTTATCTTGATAACATTTTAATTCGCTGTAACTTTTTTGTTTTTGAAGGTATCAAGGTAAACAAAAAAACAAAATGTAGGGTTGGTAGCCAAGTTTTTTTTCAAGGTACCTTTAAAACAAAACACTATCAATTTTATGACATATGAGCCTACATTATATTTTTTCAAATGGAACACCCTGTATATTATATATGCGTTTGATAGAATATCTTATTTCGATTACAATGATATAACACACTTTATATTTTAGTCTACTCGTTTTTGACAAATCGGCAAAAATATGATATTTTTATATGCACTATCAATGATTCTCTCCCCAAATATCAGATCGCCGCCTAATAAGTTTCACTTCAAAAGTTTCATATATTTTTGCCGATTTGTCAAAAACGAGTGGACTAAAATATGGAGTGTATTATATCATTGTACAGTAATATAATATACAGGGTGTTCCATTTAAAAAAATATAATGTTGGTTCATATGTCAGAAAATTGATAGTGTTTTGTTTTATAGGTAACTTGAAAAAAAACTTGGCTACTAACCCTACATTTTGTTTTTTTATTTACCTTGATACCTTCAAAAACAAAAAAGTTACAGGGAATTAAAATGTTATCAAGATAAATTGAACGCACGGTACATACAGGCTCTTTCCATCCATGATTAAATATTTCGTTTAAATTATTAATCTTTGGTTAAATTCAAAGTTGGTGTCAAATGATAGCTTATGAAAATCTAAGACAGGAATGTAAAATCGGTTTTCCTCTAAAGTTAACCTTTTAGGTTTTACAGTCTGTCAAAGATGCAAAAAAGTAAATTTTAACCTGTCAATATTCCCAAAACAGTTGAAGATAGGTATGACATTATACATGAAATATGTCTAGAATTTTCCACAGAAATGTCATAATATACAGGGGGAGTCATTTCAAAAAACATAACTTTGTATCATCACTACTTATTGGGCCGCCTTGTATACTGGAAAGTAAATTAGGAATGTAGTACTCATGTTTATCTGCAAGTTTTGTATTTAGTTTTTTTTTTCGATCCCCGTTAGTATAGGAGATATGGACGACCGCGTGCTTAGTAACTCACCCTGTTTTCGGAATATCCCAAATTTCGAAGTAGCGTTCTGTTAAGAAAGAAACCGCGCAACTTTGCCTCAGTTTACCCAAACCTGTAGCTCCCACCAGTTCTTATAGCCTAATGGTTGCCCTCGAATAATGGATACTCTGATTTGGAATCAGGAAGAAAAGATCTTTCAGTTTATCACATAATATACAGTGTGTTCCATTAAAAAAAGTTGAAGTTGTCTACGTTTTTCCATTTTCCGATGTGATTTTGTTTCTTCTGATAATGTTAAAAGATAATATAGCAAAAAACATTCAAGTTTGGTATATAAAATTTTTTTTTCTATCTCAAATAGTGAAGGCTGTAGGTATGGGCTTAAATACAGGGTTATTGGTAATTCGATACATTCCTTTGGAGGTGTGATAGAAAATGAGGTAAGGAGTAAATTTAACCATAAAATGCTTAATGCAAAACTCAATAGTTTTTGAAATATTTCAATGTTCCTGTTTTTCTTAGGCTGTGGTCCGAATATAACCAGGATTGTGGTTTCGCGGTCCGAAAGTAATCAAATTACTCTGGTTTCTGGAACAGTGGTTACTTTTGGACCTTGGTTTCCTGAAATCTGGTTAACCAAATGTCAAAATAGTCACCGGCTATCAAATGTCGGTTCTGTTGGTTTTATCTGTAAATGCTGCCAATTATTTTTTTATTTCATATTCGCGTTCCCCAAGTAACCAGAATTTTCAGTAACCATCCGTCAACCGACTCGCTTACTTTGGTTAACGTTTGGTTATATTCGGACCATAGCCTTAAAAACATAGACCCAACTGCCTTAAAAATTAATAAACAAAAAATCTGCCGTACATTTTTTCAATTTTCCTACTCGATTACGTTCCCAAAACTATGGTATTATGTGTGTAATAAAAAATATGCGGAAACATTTCCCTGGGAAAATTTTAAATAAAATCTCAAAAATAATTTTTAAAAATACGGCATCAGAATTTCATATCGGTTGTTTTTATGAAACTCATCAAGCAACATGTGTAAATTGTTTTAAAAAACTCTTATTTGAATAGGTATCCAACAAGGTACAAACGATACCAGAATCGAAGGTGCCAAAAGGAAAAATAGTACACATGATTCAAATGAGAGAATTTATTCACTCGGTGCCTTCTCTTGGTTACTTATTTTTGCTGATACAGCGGCAGTTTAAATTTATTTACCAGATAGTTTTTCTTACAAACAAAGAGCATAGTGTTGGGCAAGTAATCCAGTAGAAAAGTTGAAAAAATGTAGAGTAGATTTTTTGCTAATTAATTTTTAAGGCAATAGGTCTATGTTTTTGAGAAAAACAGAAACATTAAAATATCTCAAAAAATATTGAGTTTTGCATAAACCATGCTATGGTTAAATTTACTCCTTACCTCATCCCCTATCACATCTCCAAAGGAATGTATCGAATTACCAATAACCCTGTATAATCAAAGACCCTTTACACTGAGCGAAAGTATTCAGATAAATGTTCAGCAGCTTGGGTGAAAAGCTTGTGTAGGACCGTAGAACAGGACCAGAATATTTTAGGGCTATGTTGCAGGACTGCTTCAGTGTTTATTATACGGTTTTGATAGCTCAAACGAGAGATATTCAAGCCTATGATGTAACATGTTCTGTTATTTTAACGGCTGTGTTAATGCTCAACATCCATTTCTGCCTCTATTTTGACGTATAGAATAAACAGTGACAGAAAACTTAACATTACTGTAAAAATAACAGAAAATGATACATCATAGGCCTGATTGTTACCTGGTAGAGGAAACCTGCTTCTTTGCTTGTGTTTTTGATTTGCCAATTTTTTTCTGTATGGTAAATGAGTTTGAGTCTTGTGAGAACCATTTAAGAAACTATCTACTGGATGTTTATTTATTTATTTATTTATTTACGGGAAAACCCCATTAACTGTTAAAATACAATTTAAGAAAAAATATAAAGAATAAAGCATAAGTTAGGTACTATATTATAACTATAACTACATAAATAGTAAATATTATTTAACTACAAAAATTAATACTACACAATAATATAAAACATATTATTATTAAGTACAGCCAAAAATCATCTTTTGAGTAAGTAGGTATTAGTAAAAGTATGTAGGTATTATGAAAAATATCTTGATCTTGATAATGAGTAGTTAACATATGGCAACATATAAAATAGAAATAGGTACAACAAATAATACACAAACTAGAATTGACCCTGTTATACAAAAAATATCACATATTCTTCAGGTACGTTTTTCTGATTGGTACAAAGATATTAGCACGGACTTATTGAAATTAAAACAAACAAAAAAAGTAAAATGCAAAATTTATTGGATTTAGATCAGATACTTTTCTTTTTTCTCCAAATCCAAATAGCATTTTATCGCGGATAGTTTGATTCAACCATTCTAAAAAATTGGGAGTGGCGAAGCACACAGAGGCGACGCGTGCCTTCAAAAAGTGGAGGGGCTAAAATGCCCGCCGCATGAAAATTTTCTTTGGGTGCCACGCCCAAAAACAATTATTTTGAGCTTTCAAAACTTTGCTTTACAGGGTGTTTCGAATTCGAGCCACATCATTGGGATCTTAGAAACGGTGAGAGATACAGGGTTGGTTAACTTGAGGAAAAGTTGCGTAATTCGACTTTATTTGGAAATTTAAAGTGATATTTAAAAAAAAATGTCTTTTCATCATAGCAGCCACTTTTCTCCCCTACAAGATGCTAGCTTCCCGAGTAAAGTTCACCTTACGAGTCTAGCACTATGGAAAGAATGCGGATAAAAAAATTGCAATATTGCCGATTTGACTTCCAATAAAAAATACCTTAATATTTATTTATATTACACATCTACATTTATAGGGAAAAAGTAATATTCAAAAATGTTGCGCGCTCGCCTATGACAGGCAGCATAATGCTCGAAATGAATGGTGTTATGTTTTGAAGAGGGTGTATTTTGTTCTGTGCTTAATCCTGGTCTGTCCGACCATCAAGCAGTGTTTTGTGAATTTTGTACTCAGGAAAAGCTGCTTAAACCAACAAGAAAACGTGGCCGCATATTTTCCAAAAGAAACTTTATGGCATTTTCGCATGCTTGCTTGGACACCGACTGGGAAAAACTCTGTAATGGCGAGCAACCGTTGCTGTCGTTTTACAATAGTCTGATAGAAATTTTTAATGCTAAATTCCCCATTGTGCAGGTAAAATCTAGAGCCAAAAAACCTTGGATAACTAAGGGTCTAAAAGTTTCTGCAAGAAATATGAGATGTCTGCACACTCTCCGTAAATTTTCACTGAGCAATGCATTCTTTATGAATTATTTTAACAAATACCGACAGATTTACCGAAGGGTTATAAAACTTGCTAAGGATAAATATTATGCCGATAGGCTGGAGTCTGCTGGTAACAAACAGAGAGAAACATGGCGCATTGTTAACTCCATGCGAGGCAAAAACAAAGTGGATAATAATTACAACTCACAATTGGATGCCAACGCAATGAACTCTTTTTATTGCTCAATTGCCTCTCAGCTTGGCAGAAGCATTCCGTGTACCTCGGCTCACCAACTATCTCACCTGGATGTTAAGTCTGGAGATTCATTTTACTTCACACCTGTAGTTGCTGAGGAGATTTTAGATATTTTGAGAGAGAGTAAGAGTAGAGGTTCATCGGGCTGGGATGATATCTCAACAAGGGTTCTGGCAAATCTACCCATATCAGCTCTGTCAACATTAGCTTATTGTATTAATACCTCTATTTTGAGCGGCGATTTTCCAGATCTGTTGAAGCGAGCTATTGTGATTCCAATCTTTAAACAAGGGGAGGATGTTGCCTCCAATTACAGACCAATATCCCTGCTGCCTTCATTATCAAAAATTGTGGAAAAAGTGATTAAAAAAAGAATGGTTCACTTTTTGGAAGCAAAAAATATTTTAAATAAGTCCCAATTTGGTTTTCAGTCTTCCAAGAACACAAACGATGCGATCTTCCACATTCTGGAGAAACTCTACCTGGGACTAAATGATGGGGAAGTGGCTGCGGTAGTGTTCTGCGATCTAGCAAAAGCCTTTGACTGTGTGTCGCATGAAATACTGCTGCAGAAACTTGAATTCTATGGCTTTAGAGGATGTGTATTTAGTTGGCTAAGGTCTTATTTGTCCAATAGGTGTCAGATGGTTCGTTTTGCTGATTGTGTGTCAGGGGAATTGGGTGTCACAGCGGGTGTGCCTCAGGGCTCTGTACTTGGTCCGCTCTTATTTCTCATCTATGTTAACGACTTACCATTAATAATCAGAAACGGCCATTGTACATCCTTTGCCGATGACACTACTCTGCTTTGGCATAGCAAGGATCCACATGATCTTAGTGAAATGATAACCCAGGATCTGGCTAGTGTGAAAAGATGGTGTGACAGCAACTGTTTGTCTTTTAATGTATCAAAGACAAATATTTTAAATTTTAAGTGTATGTTAAATGATATTTGCTTAGACTCTCAGCCAGTCACGAAGACAAATTATAATAAATTTTTAGGCTTAGTTATCGACGATAGGTTAGGGTTTGACAAACACATTGAGCAGCTGTGCTCGAAACTAGCATCAGGCTGCTTTGCAATAAAAACAATTAGGAGTGACCTGAATGTTGCAGTGGCTAGAGATGCGTATTTTGCTTTAATTGAGTCACATCTAAGATATGGTGTATGCTATTGGGGTAATTCATCCGCTTATCTTTTGAATTCTTTGTTTGTTTTACAGAAGCGTGCCCTAGGGTGCCTGTGCGGGCTTAGTTTTAGGACGTCGTGTAAACCATATTTTATTAGTGAACGAATTTTGACTCTTCCAGCAATTATTATACTGGAAACTGTCTGTCTGATGCATAAGAAGCATTCCTCCATCATTCACTCCTTAAACACAAATAATACCCGCTCATCTTTTAATATAAATTTGCCAATTCCTAAATTGACACTGACTCAAAATTCGATTTTCTATAAAAGCAAAAAGATTTTTAATCACTTACCAATGTCAATTCGGAAGATAGTGTCATACAGATTATTTAGACAACAGGTAAAAATGTTGTTGCTTGAAAAGGCATATTATAGCATGGAGGAATACTTCCTTGACCATTTTTAGATTTTTACATTTACGTTTTTGTGTTTGTCTTGTGGTTTGAACTTGTTTGTAACATATTATTTTATTCTATTTTATATAGTATGCTTGTATAGTTTATATTCTTAGCACTAAGTTTGGCTTTGTCTACAACAATTGTTTTTTTGACAATAAAGCATATTTGATTTGATTTGATTTGATATGTCCCCTTGCTCTTCAGACGTCATAGTGCTAGACTCGTAAGGCGGACTTTAGCTTCCAATTTAAAATCTGACGTTTCGTCTTTTGGCCACCATCATCGACTACCGAAATTTTATTTGACATAGAAAGTTTTTGGATTACTTCTTTCCCTCAATCGTCAATTATTTGTAGAAAAGATAACAAATTGGGAGACAAATTCTCTTTAAGTAATTAAAGAGGAGAAAAGAAAACTAAAATATTTTAAGAATCAAAGAATGGTTCAATTCAAATTTTTTAACCCTCAACATTTCGAAAACAAACATTGTTTCTTTCAAGTGTCACATGGGAGATGTTTTTCTAAATACCGAGGTTGTGCAAAGTTCACATATCAATAAATTTTTGGGCCTACATATTGACGATAAATTGAAATTTGAAAGCCACGTTTTTCAGTTGAATAAAAAACTTTCGGGTGGGTGCTTTGCATTGAGGACAGTTTCTCGAGAGTTAGACATGTCTATGGCAAGAAATGTATATTTTGCGCTGATTGACTCTCATTTACGGTATGGAGTCTGTTTTTGGGGATCGTGTTCTGATCACCTGTTTAACTCAGTTTTTATTCTGCAGAAGCGAGCTATTAGGTTCTTATGTAAATTAAATATCCGAGAATCGTGCAGACCTTATTTTTTGTCGCTCGGAATATTAACACTGGCATGTATATTTATATTGGAATCAGTCTGCCTTACGCATGACAAGTTCCACAATGAGATCCTGACTGCTGGGGCTTATGCAACTCGGTCATCGCACATTGCTCCTCTACCTATCCCCTTAACAACGCTAGTAAAAAAATCTGTTATCTATAATAGTAAAAAGCTTTTTAACCACCTGCCTTCTAATGTCCGTGAGATATGCAACAAAGAGCAATTTAGGGGGAAGGTAAAGAGGATACTGGTTGGGAGGGCTTACTATTCGGTTGCTGAATTTTTCAGTGATACTTTTGCTTAGTGTCTTTTCGTTTACAGTTTAGTTTGTCTTATATTTTACTCACTGACTTATTACTTTATACATGTCTAGTATTTAAGTATGTTACCTTTAATGTCTTTTAATATGTTATTTTAATCTATGTAGTTTATTTTATAAGAGTATTTTAGCAGCACAGTCTTGTTTCATTTTATTTGATGATTTTTTTTTAATTTTAAGCGTGTATTTGCTACAACTTTTATTTTTAAGTTTGCTTTGATAAAGAGATGTTATAATTCTTATATCAATAAAGCTATTTTTGACTTTGACTTTGAATAAATAATAGAATACCAAACAGCCTTTTCAAGGAACAACGAACGAAATACACCATTTTTATATTAAGAAACACAAGTCGACGTTAACTTTTGCCAGCAACTCTGACTGTAGCTGGAATTCAGAGCTATTTTCGTGCGTCAACTTCACAGAATATATCGGGTCTTCAAAAAAAAAACCAATCAAAGATTGCTATGGTTTTTTAAACGTATGTCTTACTAAAATTTTTCTTTCATTTTGTCAATGAACCTAATGTCAAAATGGCATGTCAAAAATCGTGACCAATAAAGAAACAGTAATGCGACGTACGTTTTCGTAATCAAAGCAATCTTCGATTGGTTTTTTTTTTGAAGACCCGATATATCCTCACGGATAGAAGGCAAACTGCCTAATAAAATTTTGGGGAACAATGCGCCATCACGGCGCTGTGGATGCGATCCTAACTATCTATAATATAGGTTTCTGTAATCAAATAAACTGTCAAAATAGTTCACCCAATGTCAACTTTTTCAATATTAATTTTTCCCAATGATTTTTCCTCATTATAGTCGAATTCGATTCGATGGCTTCTACTTCCGAGTAGAGCAAAAACGGCCAAAACTTCTTGTGTTTGTATCCCGCGTGTGGCTAAATTCACCAAAATGTTGCATAGCCGCGGATGCGGTGATTACGATTCACTAATGCCAATGCCCAGTAGTTTGGCAAATCCTGTTCAACTTATCACTGCTTTTTCTACTTATTCCACCACATACCTACACCAGCTGAATTTAGCCACTCGCGGGTTTTGTGTAAGATCTGATTTTTTTTTTGAATTCAATAAACATTTTTCTGGATTTAAAATGCACACCAACACTAAGACAAATTCTCATTCAGAATTATTTTGACATATTTTTTTGACACATAGGTAACAGGTAAACAAGGTAAATTAAATCTCATTGGGTAAACTGCAAAAGTAAACAGTGACCTGTATATTTTCTGATGGCCTTCATTCCGCACCTGTAATTGTGTTTTACTCCAGCGTCCCCAAGCGGATGCGATCCGAAGCTTTTTTTTTAGGCCCCGCCCTCCATTAAGCTTTTTTTTCTATCCGTGAGGATATGTGTTCTGTGGTCAACTTTTTTGACATTGTTTCAAAACAGGTTTGAAACAGGCAATGGTGGTTGCATCATTGGTTTGCATTGACTTGAAAGTATTACAAAAAAAGTGGGAGGGGCTCGAGCCCCCCATGTGGTTACTTTTATAGGGTACACCGTGTATATAAAGTTAATTACTTCTATGAATACATAATTTTGAGCATTCCACACACTGGAACATTGTTCATAGTTAATTTGTTTTATTTTTGTATAGTTATAAGCTATATTATAAACTATTATTTTTATTTGGTTTGAGTGTTCCACTTGTTATACACGTAGAATGAGAAATGTTGAGAAAAATGTTTAATTCCAATAAATTACTCTGCCTCAGCACCATCCATAAATCATAAGGGTTCTTACCTTTGGCCCCATAGTGACAGCAACAGCATCCGCCAAAACATCGACTCCTTGGAGCATCAGGGCCCTAACTTCTGGTCCGAATCTCACATCTTTAGCGTACCATCTTTGGGCCTGGTTGATTTGGTGCACCTTTCGCAGGGCCAGCGATCTCATTGCGTTTGGTACTCTGTACATCTATAATTGAAAAAGAAACTTTTTTCAAGAAACTGATAGAAGTGACACTATTGTCTTTTTTGCTTGACAGTTTGGTTTGGGATAAATAATTGAATATTATCTTGACAGGGGAGGTGACTTGATTGTTCCGTTTTTTGTCTGTTCTCACAGAAATAAAGAACCACTCAGAACAAATTTTATTGGTTGAAAATAGTCAGAAAACTGTTTGTTGGTGATTTGCACCAATCAAACACGCTTGTGATTTTGGTGAGAACAGACCTTTCAGTGTTCAGTAAATGCAACTTTACTTTGTATTAAATAGAATTAAGTAATTGGTTAATCATAGCTTTTATGGGGATCTAGACATTTTCAAGCAGTTAATTGATAAATAATTATAACTTAACACCAGATAAATCTTGCCTTTGGGGCCTTGTCACCTTGTCATTTTTAAGGTTATGGGACATTTTTTTTTGTTGAACTTTTTTGTGTAAATTATTAAAGAAATAGTTTAATAAGCACATATTTAGCCTAATAACATCAAAATGTAAGATCTCATTCAAAATTTCTCATGTAATACATCGATTACGAAAGCACATGGTGCGGCCAGGCTAAACTTGTAACAAATTTTTGATTCGTTTATCGATAGTTTCTTAATTCTAACGAATTAATAATAAAGTTTTATCTCCTACCTTGCAGTGTTTGATGGAATATTTCAAATTTTAACACAAAATTGCAGGAAAGCACGCTTTTTTTGCCGGCCCGTCCTTTTTGGCAACCAGAATCTTTTCTAGAAGAATCTTATCAAATTCAATTTGAACTTTGGTCAACAGTGGGGGGGTGATGAGCTTCGCGCATTCAACTGACGTTATTCAAAAGAAATTAGATAAGATTTATTTCAAGCAAATAAAAAGACCTGAATAACGAATAATAAAAAAATGCAGATGGTTCAGAAGCCCTACAGACTACACTACAGACAGAATTGCATAAGTTTGAGATTCCACAAAACAGAAATAAAATTATACCTTGTACAGAATCTGTAAATAGACGAAATTCATAAAAATCGCACTAGATGTCGCCAGCGCAACAAAATATATATTTGACCGTGTGATTGTTTAGCGGGAAATTCAAACTCCGGCTTTTTAAACAAGAATTAAAACTTAATTTATTTAGAGACTATGGTCGTTTAATTGGCCTCATCTGCTGCTTTAAATAATGTTGCAAGGCTTGAACTTCTATAATTCCAATTAAAATCCGGCTATTTTTAAGCTACAAAACGTAATAATTCGGGTTTGCGCGTGTCTATTTCCAGTTTGTGGTGCAGTCTATTTTAAAGCCAGTAGTAGTTTTTTTTATAGCAATTGACTATATACCTATTTAAATTCAATTAAACTCATTTTTTCACTTGTCAGCCTTGACTATAGGCTGTTTTAATTAGTTAATAGTTGACCGATTAATCTAACAAATGAAAATTCTAACGAAAGAGTTATTGCAGCAGTAGTATTGATTCACTTCACTACGATACGATGCGGTGTCGGTGAAGGTTATGAAGCAGTCCATTTCAACTAAAAGCTATTAATAATTCTTTATTTAATTTAAAAACATCTTTTTAGTGACTTCTTTAAAGACTCACATTTTCATCAACAATTTTCTCGTTATTTTGTCAATAAATAAAACGAAAATTTAATGTCACTGCTAGTTAGTGGCCTAGACTTGTAATTAGAATATTGTACTTATAAACCATCAAATTAAAAGCACTACAAAGCAGGCGAATCGCAAAAGTGTACTTTAGCCTTTATCTAGTAGCGCATTTTGCTGTTTTATAAAATGTAATTAGTTGGAGGACTAAAAAAAAATTTATCAAATGCTCGAGTGCGGTAACCGGTTGAGGAGGCGCACAATTTCAAAATTTATTATGTAAATTCATTAAAAAAAAATATAATTAAATTAATCATGGGCTTGTGTTGTGATTTTTTAAAAATAAGTGTTTGTGAAAAGTTTACTTATGGTGTGGTAACTGGAACCGAAACGTTCTTTTATAAGTAAGAAATCAAATTTATATAACAAAAACGATTCCAGACAAAAGAGTTCTTATCTGAAATTGGAATTTAATTTAATTTGGTTACTCATCCATTTGTCTGGAATTTTTTAAACGATAAAAATGCATAATATTTATCATTAATTAATTATTGATAGTGTTCAAAAAATATTTTATAGCCATATTACATATATAATAATCTTTTCAATAAAATTTCACTTCTTTTTTTCCAGATTAGGTGTCGGCATAGCTAAAAAGCCCGTAAAAACCATAATTTTGTGTTGGTTGGTCGTATTTCTGAGTGCTTTTGGATTTCTAAGGTTTCGACAAGAAAAAAACCCTCTGAAACTATGGGTACCGCCAGATACCGCATTTGTCCGAGATTCAGAGTGGTTAATGGAAACCTTTCAAAATGGATTTTCAGATGAAGCTATAACGATAATCGACGATGACGTTTTGACTCCAAAGATCATCAATAAGGTAATAAGTACATACTTACATACCTACCGATAATTTTATATAGAAAAACCTTGCGTACTTATAACTTAAATTTTGAAATGATAACCGCGGTAATAAGTTTTTTATAATTTTGGGAAAACTTTCTGTATTTTATGCAAAATTTCAACACCCTGTATATTAAAAGTGTAGCTGAATAACATAGGTTCAAGTGATTTTTTTTCTTATTTGAAAGTACTTATATACCTAACTATCAAAGTTTACAGAAGGTAGGTAGAATATCTGAAGAAATTTCTTTAGTACCTACCTAGGTACCATCGTCACCAAAAGTAACTGGGACAGCATCATATTAGCTCTTGTCCTATTATATGAATTTTATTGTCAAATATTTGTCAAACTATGAATTAAATGCTCCTCATTGAAATGAATGACAGTAGAATTAGTCCAGGAGATTATTGTGCATTATTTGTGTCCCAGATACTTTTGGTGACGATGGTACATGTTTAGCTGCAATAAGACCCTACTATACCCTGGCTATAAAAGTTTGTAAATTTGCAACCTTTTCAGCTTTTGTTGTGTCGTCACTGTGAGAATTTCAGTACCTGAATTACAACGGAGTTCAGGCAGATCATTTGTGACAGTTGATTCAAACAATACAAATAATAGTTACGGAGAATGGTTACGGACGATATAGTTATTCCATCAGGATTCAAAATTTTTATCACTAACAACTCATCTAAATCAAAATTTCAAAACTATATGTATAACATAGAGATTAAAATAAATTTTTATTCTTCCGCGCGTTTAGTCGTTTTTTCCCAGTATTATCAATACCTAGTTCACTTCCAAAAATGTTGATCCCCAGATAAAAATACTGTCACTGAATAGAGTCGTTATTTTTTGAAGTCGACGCGTCAAGACTAACTTACCCAGATAGTGCACAGACATTTTAAAGACGTCTTCTGGACTAATAATTCATTATTTATTACTCATTTTATAACTTTCAATTTTTGTCTATTCCAAACGCTAGGCTCTCAAATGCTTGATTTCTTTTAAACGAAAACATACACAAAATTCATTTTCAAAGAAAAACATTAAAAAGAGCCAGAAGTAAAAATTAAAAAGCAAATCAAGAGCCTGAAATTCTAATATACGGGAAATAATGAGAATTCATGATCTTGGAATGAAAAAATTCAAGAGCCAAAAGAAAATTAAGAATCTAGAATAAACAAATAGGAAAAAACCCTGGAGCCTGGAATAGGAAAAATTATGAAAATTGAAGAATTTGAATTGAAAGAGAAACATTTCCTTGCTATTTCCTTATTATTCCTCATTTTATAATTTTCAATTTTTGTCTATTCTAGGCGCTAGGCTGTCGGAAATAATTCTAAGGTTTTCAAATAATTGTTCTGAAGCCTTTCAAAACGCTGCTGGAAAGTGTTTTGGAACGTTCTAAATGACTCATTAAAAGTTCTGAGGGGTTCTAACTTGGCTTCACGTGTTCTGGAGCATTTTAGATAAGTTGTTCTGAAAGATTTTTAAGTATTTTGAGCCGTATATTGAAGCTCCAAATTGTTCTAAATTGGTTCAAAAGAGTTCTAAAAGGTTTCCAGTTCTAAATTGAATCCTAATTGTTCTAAAACCCGTTCTAAAATAAATCTAATGTTTTTGAATTGTTCCAAAATGCTCCTGGAAATTCTAATTTGGAGGTTTAATGTTCTTTTTTCAAAATGTTTCTGGAGATTCTAGAGTGTTTGAGTTTTTTTAAGCAGCCTAAAATGGGTTTCAAACTTCTAAATTGTTCTGAAATGTTTTTGGAAACTGTAAATCCGTTTTTGAATATTTTTAAGCATTCTAAAATGGTTTTGAAGTTTCCGAATTCATGTGAGAAGTTTTTGTAGACATCTTGAAAACGTTCCTAAGATGTCCACAAACCACATTCGAGTCGTTTTTTAGACGTATGCTTGAAGACATCTTAAAAGACGTCATACTTATGTTACAAATAAGCCCAACGTCTTTCAAATGCCTGCTTAAAAACGTTTTTCTGACATTTTTCCAAGTCAGAAGTATTCAGAATACTCTAAATTTTGAACTGGCGTTTTGTTGAGCAAGAAATTACGCAATTTTGCCCCAATTTGACTGAACCTGTATCTCTTACCGTTTCCTATATCCCAATGGTTGCCCTCAAAAAACGGACACCCTGTATATAAAAATGTGATTTTTTTAATTAAGTTTAACAACGCAATAAGTTTAACAACAGAACATTACCAATTATTTTTATCATAAGTATAATTAATTATTTATGGTAAAAAACTCATTAAAGATTTCGATATTGGTCAATACAAAAAGCTTATAGGGTTCTGCTTGGAGAGAAAAAACGTTGAAGAAATTTCCAAAAAATCTAAAAGAGAAGCATGACAAAAAAATTGGAAAAAAACAAAACTTTTTTCACGCCCGCTGTGCGGAAAAGTGGTACTTTCCGCACGCGAATCGGTGCGTGAAAATGCGTTTTCCGCACACTCGTAGGAAAAATACATTGCCTATAGGTCAGAAACTGAACTCTGTAACGGATAGAAATCGTTATCCCTATCGCTATGGCACTTGCTGTCTTCTTCTTTCTTGTCGAAATCAATAGAGAGGATACGTCAATAGAGATAGAGAAAATATTCGTTACAGAGTCCCAACCCAGCTACTCGTTCTCAGAAGTTCTAACTACTTGGGCTAACTTGGGGGGCTCTTTTAGATTCAAATAAATACTTTACAATTTCGGACGGTATTTTGTTCTCAACAGCTGAACAAAACAATCTAATATATGAAATTCTATGTCACAGTTTTAGTTACCTTCTTCCTCCGAAACGGCTTTACCGATTTTTATGAAATTTTATATGTATATTCGGTAGGGCTGAGAATAGGTCTTAAGCTATTATATTCTAATATATAAAATTCTCATGTCACAGTTTTAGTTACCTTCCTCCTCCGAAACGGCTTTACCGATTTTTATGAAATTTTATATGTATATTCGGTAGGTCTGAGAATAGGCCTTAAGCTATTTTTTATACCCCTAAGTGATAAAGGTGGTCCACCACAAAAATTTTAAAATTTTTGTTTGCGCATTCAACCGACGTAACAGTGTTATCTTATCCATCATAAGAAATTGAAAACAACGTATTTGATGACTATTATGAGGTACATCAAATACGTTGTTTTTTTTATGATGGATGTCCATTTAAATCCTATATATCCATATTTAAAAGTAGCAAGAGGTAGGACACTTTAATGGCTGCAGGAGCTCTATTGTCGCCACTGTAGATAAGGCTTATTTAGTCACTGTTGTAATACCATTGCACTGTAATACCATTCCGTATATGACGTCATCTATGATACATGATAGAAACCTTCATTTAGTTTTCGATCCCGAAAAGGGTGAGTACAAATTTGTGAATATTCTGATAGGTTATGTTTATGTTATTTTATTAGGCAATCCAAATCACGTGATTCAATATGGCAGTGCAGACCGACATTATTTTGTTTACATTTGATCCTGTGTTAATTGTGTGAATTAATATGAATGTTTGAATTAGTGCGGTTATGGACGATTCAGATGATTTTTTTTGTTTTCTTTACATTCTTTGAACATTCCTGTGCCTGATGAGTTTATTTATTTGGAGTTACACTTTACAAGAATAATGCCCACAAGGTGCCTAATAAAAAAGGGATGATGTAAAATTTTAATTTTAGGTGATTTCTGATCCAGAGAGTAAACATTAATTTTCTTCAACCAAGGCCAAATTCACCATCGAAAAAAACTGAATTTAATTCAGTATACGTTAACACAACATTTACAAGGTATTTAATAATTCAGAGGCGGTACGAAGTCCGCCGGGTCAGCTAGCAATATTAATAATATTGTATTTGTATCAAACAAAAAGTCTCTTGACAAAAGAATGCTGAGTTCTACGAAGAGCATAACATAGTTTTGGTATTTTTCTAGACGTTCGGTAATCACAACTGATTTTGCTCGCTTAAGTTATCTACTACGAATCCGCATACGCGTAACAATTTTTTGATGTAACTCAGGGGCGGATGGGCCCACCGGAAAGCCGGGAGATTTCCCGGTGCGCCGGTTCCTCAGGCGTCAATTGGCGCCGCTGCGGAATGTTCAAAAATTATTGAAAAAGCAAAAAGCCAAATAGCTAATTTATTAATTGATTTGGCATTGGCAACTTTACAACTCTGCGGCGCCCATACCATTCATATTGTTCCATGGTATGTTGCATTGCTTGCTATGTTCCGTTTTGAGGTATCTTCGCGTCCGTCTAGCTATTTTTAATATCCCAGATTGCATTTATAATGGAGTAGAAAAAGACAACACACAAGATAGTTCGTCTCTGTACACTAGGTCTGTTCTCACAGAAATCACAAATCAGTTAGAGCGAATTTCATTGGTTAAAAATAGTCAGAAAACTGGTTGTTGGCGATTTGCACTAATCAAAAATGCTGTGACTGGTTTGTGATTTCTGTGAGAACAGACCTTCGAGCGGCGCAGCTACGATTATCGGCAAATAGAGTAATTTCGTCGTCTTGTCTTTATTCCACTCAAGAAAGGTATGCGCAGAAGTCGATCGCTTGTGCTTTTCAATTATTGTTGTAGCTGGACAGGCGTGGCGCCGTTTCAATCGGCTTCACGCGCCGGTCTGAGGGGCCCCATCCGTCCCTGATGTAACTTTTTGTATTATCTTTAGTTCAGCAGTGTGTCGTGTCTGTATTGTCTAAAATTGCAAGTTCAGACATTATACAGGACGTCTCAACTCAATAGAAAATGACCTATTTTACCTGCTTTTGAAATTTATAGGTACCAAGTGTGTTAACAACCGGCGCCGGCGGTTTGCGCTATTGTAACTTATCAGTTATATTTTCAGTTAGTCGCAAATATACTTACATACTTTTACAGGTCAAATTGAATAAATTAATTCAAAACGAAATTGCACAAAAACTTTGAACAAGAAAAATATTCCAACATACCAAAACACATCCATCAAAAATACCAAGTTACATAACATACCTATGTTGAAATTTGACGGGAAGTAGCTACTCATAGGAGTAGAATGAAATGGTCATCAGATTTGCCGGAAGAGCATTGCAAGGCTTTATCAAAAAATATCTTGACCCATTTGACTTTTCTCAACTCTTTTATTTATTGTTTTGAGATACAGGGTGTTGTCGTCTTTAAAATAGTTGAGAATTTCGATGCTGAAAAACAACATTTTTTCACTCGCTCAGTAACTGCGACTGAAAAAAAACTAGACCAAGAGAAATTGAATGGTGCAAGCCGACGGGCAAATATTTTATAGAACCTCCAAAATAGAAGAGTACACTGATAATACCTACATCAGCAGATTCCAAAGCTAAATTTATTAATGTTATTTGAATTACCTCTACGGTCAAATGCAAACATAATAACATCGAAATCTTTATATTGGTGACACAAACATTAATATTCTTGAGAATTTCATACATCTGTCAAAACTGGTTTTCCAACAATAAACTGATATGTTTTGATTGTTGATTTGAACCAATCAGATTGGAATTACGCGATAATTTGCACTAGTGCAAATTATCAGATAATAGGGAACAATCATATTTTTCAAATTATTTTTTTTCTTATTATTTATGTTTTCAAATATAAAATGTATAGGTTTTTTTTTGTATAAGATCCTCATTAAAATTACAAAAATATTTTAAATTTCAAATTATTTTCGTTGGCGCGAAAACGATAACCTTCAAAATGGCGGTACCTGTGACGTCAACTGTCTGTAAACGTGTTTAGTTAAGGACGTTAAGGTCTGTTCTCACAAGAGCCTCTGACACTTTACAAACTGTCAGAAAGAATCGCTGAGCTTGAACCTTCGACTGCATTGAAAGCAGTTATTATGTGGTGTTTCCGTATTTATTGCCGTATTGTGACATTTCGTGTGTTAAATCCTTCATCATGGTTGGGTTGATAAAGGATTTACAAAAGCACAGTCTTACAATCTCCCCTCTATACTAGACTCATTTATGGTGGTTCAATATCAGTCGTGGCTTGACGTGAGCTGATCGTGGACTAATCGTTCTACGACTCAAGAGTGAACCACGAAAACGTGGACCGTGGATTCACGATCAGTGTAAACTACCCTTAACCATAATTTACGAACAGTTGACGTCACTGGAAGCGGCCATGTTAAACGTAACTTTTCCGCGCGAAACTTTTCAATTTAACCCTTTATAGGGCAGACAGAATATTGCAGTTTGGTTTTGAACCAAATAAGAATGAGTTTGTGTTTATTACGGTCTAGAAAAGAGGTATTGTTCGTTATTTTGATTTTTTTACTGTTTTTTTGAGGTGGTTGATTTTTCAACCAGAGTCCATTCGGGAATATCGAAATGACAGTGGACATCTCATATCAAACAGCAAACAGGTCATTTGGCTCCAAATCTGCCATTTTTTCCAAACACAATTTTTTATCCATCGTTTGTCCCAAAAATATTTAAAAATCAGGAAAATCTAAACTAAATTGATCACATCTATTTTTTTTTAAATATACAGGGTGTCCCACGGTGGATGGCGTATTAGACGTTTATAGAGAACTAAAAAGCGGATCATATTGAAAATTTGGCAACCGGGATAAACGACCATAATCTACACTTTAAAAATATTTTTGTTTATGCGGTGTTGCCGCTTCTACTCTTAATCAGTGGCAACATCGCTTTTTTAAATGGAACACCCTGTATGTGATTGCATATTTGGATTCTACGTAAAATTCTGAACAGATTTCATGTGATATACCCTATACCTAAGTTCAACTATTTTGGAAATATTGACAGTTGAAAATTGAGTTTTTGCAACTTTGGCAGGTTGTAAAACCTAAACGGTTAATTTTAGAGGAACACCGATTTAACGTTCCTATCTTAGATTTTCATAAACTATCATTTGACACCAACTCTGAATTTAACCGGAGATTAAATTTAATTGGAATTTTTAATCATGGATTAAATTCAAAGTTGGTGTCAAATTATAGTTTATAAAAATCTAAGATAGGAATGTAAAATCGGTTTTCCTCTAAAATTAACCGTTCAGGTTTTACAGCCTATCAAAGTTGCAAAAAGTCAATTTTGAACTGTCATTATTTCCAAAACAGTTGAACTTAGGTATAGGGTATATAACATGAAATATGCTCAGAATTTTACGTAGAATCGAAATATGCAAACACATACAGGGTGTTCCATTTAAAATAGCGATGTTGCCACTAGTTTAGAGTAGAAGCGGCAACACCGCATAAACAAAAATATTTTTAAAGTGTAGATTATGGTCGTTTATCCCGGTTGCCAAATTTTCAAAATGATCCGCTTTTTAGTTCTTCATAAACGTCTAATACGCCATCCACCGTGGGACACCCTGTATTTTGATGTTAGGTCAGAACTAATGTACAAATATTTTCCCTGCGACAAACCTTATAAACAAAACAATTATGTAATAACAATCTTATATTAGCAGCTAACTCACCTGCAAAATATCAGGCATTTATATAAACAATGAATGGGTAAAAATTAATAATAACGTGCGGAGCAACAACACAATATGAATTATATGGAAACACACTGGTTGATATTTCAACCGTTTCCTAACTATTTTTTTAAATTTTGGTGATCTGGTCGGAAAACCCACCAGTGTGCGTTAAACAAGGCGCATTTTATTAACTGGCAGATATTTAGACCGGTATTCCTTCAAAATATATAATTTTTTTTACTACCAACCTGAGAAATAGACATTATTCAATCTATTTTTCTAAGAAAAAATTGAATTTCTCTCCCTAGGTTAATAATGAAAATAATGAAAAAATACCTAGGTCAATAATGAAAATGACGTCATGACGCAAGGATATTGTCATGTTTCTATTGGTTCAATTTCAATTTCATACGTCAATTTGAAAAAAAATACAGGTTTCTGTAGGTACATAGGAAGTTATATAAGCTGTTGATAGAGGGCAGCACTTTCAAGAGGGCGTTCACAAAAATTAATTACAACACAGATTTTAAACAAATTTTTTATTTTTTACTAGTAGGTAGTTAAAAAAAAATTCTATATATTCCTCGGTAGAGAAAGTCATTATATACCTCAAGCATTATAATGACCAACTTCTCTACCTAGGTATATAATATACTATTTCGCACCGGTTGATATATCGACCGGTATCCTATAAAGGGTTAAAACTAATAATTGCCGTATGACAACAATATCGATAAATTTAACGCAAAACTGCTCATATTCAATATTTTACAGAAAAAGGTGCACCATAAAAACAAAATAAGCCACATTTATTTCTCATGAAAATTCCCTATAGCATAGTAACTGGTGCGAAAACTGGAGTTTTGACATTTTTTGACAAAAAATTTAAATTTTTGATTTATGAAATTCTCTCATTAAATACAACTCGTGCAATGGAAATATATTTATAATTTTTGACAAATTTGCACTTATGCGTTTTTAACTGAAAAAGGCACGAGTGCACGTAGTGCACTCGTGCTCTTTATCAACTTAAAATGCATTCGGGCAAATTTCCCAAAAATTATCAATAATTTCCATTGCACTAGTTATATTACTAGTGATAAAAATTATTGTGATGATGCATTTGCTTATCTTGCAATGATGGCCGATAATTCATTGTTATATTTCATCATACATAAATATTATAACTGGACCTGACACTGGTACTTGTTTGGACCATATTTTTATTTTTAAAATAACAAAACGTTGTATTTGCGTATTATGTCAAAAACGCCTATTAGAATCTGGAGATGAAACGAAAAATTAAATACTTAATATGTACCTATATAGGGTGTCTCACTTAAAATAAGCAATTTGATGTCTATTATTTTTGGTCACACATGCCCGTAGTTCTCCTCCAAAAGTTTGCTTCCAACATTTTAGCTTTTACGTCATTTAGTGGCCATCAGACCTTTAAACTATGTGACTATGATTTTGACAATGGTGGGTGGCAATATTCAACCGCATTGATTCATTGATGTGTGACTTTACAGTTTCAATCTATCTGTTTCTTATCTTCAAAAATTCAACGTGTCTCACTTCAGTTAGGTACTCGACCGGAAGCGTCATTTTCATGCGTTTGTTAAAGGTTAAAGAGCCCTTGAAGCTGTTTTTGATGAGAAGTTTTTTTCACATCTCTTAAGCTAGAAGAGCAAAGTCAGCAGAATCGAAAATCAATACATGGAACATTAAAGGCTCATTAAAGGCTAATTAAATGCCCTAATGAGAAATTTTAGGCTCCTTAAATTTTCGTGAAAATGACCGTTCTGCTAGCTTTAACTTAAGCCAGCAGAACATGAGCGAAAAAGTGGCTGAAACAACGAACATTGCAATTCCAATTGCACAGGCATTAAAGGCTCTCGAAATACACCAATCCCAAATTTCAGGCTCAATTACTTTTTTTTGTGAAAATGCAAAAAGCGCGACGCGTGAGTGATGTCGGCCAAGTATGGCAGAAAAACCTCTCAAGACAGCGAAAATCAGTGTTCCGGTAGTGCAGTCATAGCGAATACATGAAAGGCTAATTAAATGCTGTTATGAGAAATTTTAGGCTCTGCTAGTTTCCGCGAAAATGGCTATTCTGCTAGCTTTAACCTAAGCCAGCAGAACATAAGCGAAAAAGTGATCAAAATAACGAAAATCTCAATTCCACTTGCACCGACATTGAAGGCTCATTAAAGGCTCCGGAATTGCACCAATCGCGAAGCCTTGAATGTCTTTGCAAGTGGAATTGCAATTTCTGTCGTTTATCCTTTTTTTTGCTCAGGTTCTGCTGGCTTAGGTTAAAGCTAGCAAAATAGCCATTTTCGCGGAAACTAGCGGAGCCTAAAATTTCTCATTACAGCGTTTAATTAGCCTTTGATGTATTCACAACGACTGCACCATTGGAACACTGATTTTTACTGTCTGACAGGTTTTTCCGCCATGCTCTGCCGACATTACTCACATATCGCCACTTTTCGCGTTTTCACAAAAAAAGTAATTGAGCCTGAAATTCGCGATTGGTGTATTTCCAGAGCCTTCAATGAGCCTTTAATGTCGGTACATCTGGAATTGAAATTTTCTTTGTTTTAACCAATGACCTTTTTAACCACTTTTTCGCCCATGTTCTGCTGGCTTAGGTTAAAGTTAGCAGAATAGCTATTTTCGCGAAAATTGATGGAGCCTAAAATTTCTCATTACAGCATTTCAATAGCCTTTAATTTTATCACTACGACTGCACTACCGGAACACCGATTTTCACCGTCTTGAGAAGTTTTTCTGCCATGCTTGGCCGACAGCTCTCCCGCATCGCGCTTCTTGCATTTTCACAAAAAAAGTAATTGAGCCTGAAATTCACGATTGGTGTTTTTTCAGAGCCTTCAATGAGCCTTTATTGTCTGTGCAAGTGAAATGTCAAGAACAGTCATTTTCGCGAAAAATTAAGAAGCCTTAAATTTCTCATCGGGGCATTTAATTAGCCTTTATTTACGACTAATGTATAATGTGCGTATTATATTTGTGATTTTGGCAGTATAATGACATATGTTATTCCTCCAGGGATTAATGACGAATAGCGGGATTAATGGTCATTATTCCACAAAAGTGTCAGTGTCAAACGTGTAGTGCTTGTGGATTTGTTAGATTTGTATTGAAAATTATGAGACGGATGAAATTTGTTCATTGAAAATCTCAAATAAATTAATTTGTCGTAAATAAAGTAGAGCATACTACTCGCAATAATGGCTTTTATTCGCTTAAGAGACGTGTTTATTTCAAATCCACATACTTATCGATCAAATTGTTGCCAGTGCGTCTAAAACATTGGGTTCTACTTTTAAGCTGGAGAGCCGTTAAAGTTTTTCTAGAAAATGAAATACTACATTCTGTAATCATATTATTATCACCTAATTTTTTTTTTTATGATTAATGTACCGTAAAAAAAAACATGATGGTAGGTACTGGGTTACCCAATTAGGTACGTCAATGATTCATTAGCGTAAGAGACCGCATCACAGTTAAAACCTAATATTATTTATCATTTAGTTTTTTTTTTTGAAATACAAGACACGCATAATTATTTCATTAATTTATTACTGATTACTATTTTATGGGACAGTTCTTTTCAAACTATTACTTCAAGCCTATAATTTTGGATAATTACTTTGATGTATTTCTATTTGTTGTTCTGACGTTATGTTCGGATCCAGTATTTGAATTGAATTTGGATTTCGCTTTATCTTATAATGAAACCTAGGACTCGGTATACCAGTCATGTAAAGTACCACCCCCTGTTTATTTTTGATCGTACAGGGTGATCTATTATAAATGTCACCCCCTGCTAACTTTTTCATTTGACGTTTTTGACAAAATTTGTCCCCCCCCCTAGAAATAGTCTTTTGAACAAGAAAGCAGTGAAAGAGAGTTCGTATTCGTATCGCTAAAATATTTTTTTTTTTTAGACTCAGAAGGTCACTTCCTTTATTCCTACCTATGCAGTTCTAGAATTTTGTAGTTTTATTTTTGTTAGTCTGTTCCATTGGGAAAAAATTGGTTTTTCGTAAAACCTATTTTTGTAAAACTTGTAATTTGTACCTGATTTGTGCAATTGTATCTGTAGGTATTTTTAATAAAACATATGTTTTGATGAAAGATTAGTGATTACCTATTTGAGTAACGACCTTCAATGAATACGCTGTGCTGTGAAAAATTGGCTGACATTTTGATTACATTCAACGGATTTGACATAGAAAATTTACAGAGCGGTAACTAGACCTGTTTGCGCCTGTGACAGGTTATTAATTTGCGCCCTCGCCCCATAATGTCACACAAATGCTGATTTTGTAAATTTCATATTTTAACAAGAAAAGGAGCTGAGATAAAAATTCCTGTTTCATTTGACATTAATGAAATATTATCATCAAAGACATCAAGAGGATCACAAAAAACTAAGAAACGTGGAACACGCAGGAGCCTAAATTATCTTTTTTTTAGATATTGACCCTTTTTTCTAGATATTAACCCTGCAACTACGTCGATAATTCCTCATAATTAAAAGTAAAGTAAGTGAAATGTGAGAATGTGACATTGACTATATAAGCTTTAGTTTAACAAAGGAACGCTCACACGTAGCAGTACTCAATGGAACGTTCAGAAATATTCTTTAAAGCTGTCCGTATGTTAGGATAAATATCTTCAGGAGTAAAGTCTTACATATTGTCCGTCGTTTTTAATCTGACACTTTCCGTATGAGGAGCGAGGGGGGTGAAGCATATGGCAGAAACAGGTGTAACGTCAGGTGACTATTGGCGTTCTAACGTAGGGAGCCACCAGCTCACATTCCTTTGGAGTATCAGATTAAGAACGACGGACTGTATGTACTTTGCAACATTTCTTAAAAACCCATTTCGATAAAATTCTATTTCGTATGTAGCTTTTTAAAACCTGAGAGTAGTTTCCTCGACAGCACAACTACTGAGAAAACCAAAATCAGCTGTCACAGTATTCAGTATTAAGATCCACATTTCTATCCCCAATCTGTATTATAATTGCATGTATGACTTGCAAGAGTTCAATTTCCAAATATGCTTTGAAATCAAAAAAATGCCGTCATGACGGCATTTGCTTCCTCACCAGGCATTTTTGGTTCCTTTTTTCTTCTGGGTTATTCTGACATAAAAACTTTGTAGGCGGCATCTTCTTGTGTAATTAAGCATATGCGTGTAACAGCCTAGGAATTAGAATGCTTCGTTCTTGGGAATTCCAAGGCTGTTTCAGGCATATGATGCCTAATTTCATAAGAAGATGCCCCCTGAAGTTTTAATGTTATCCGAAGATACTTCGTTTAAACCATACCATATCAATATCTATGTCTCTGTATAACTGCATAAGTATAAAATGCGAAAAGCGCTCTTTAAAGTTTTGGTTTGTTGTGCAGAAGGCGCTTTACGCTTAACCATTACTGGCAGATTGCGCCCTTCTGAACCTTGCGCCCGTGGCAAATGCCACCTTCGCCACGCCCTAGTTACGGCACTGGAAAATTACCTAAACAAATGACGCGGACAGTGAATTTGTTGCGGAAAAAAATACCATAATTTTAACTAAATATCGATATCAAATAAGTACGTTAAAATGCTCAAAAAGGAGCGTGGCGCGGCGCTAATGGAAATGGTCTTATTATAATACTGCCCTCCCCCTGAGAAACCTCGTAACGACGCCCATGTCCCCTATAACTATTGAAGATAGACGTATCAAACCATATATCGTTGAAATCAAGTTGAAAGGGACTAACAAATAACCGTAGAATATACAGGGTGTTCCATTTAAAAAAGTATAACTTCACACTGCTGCACTTTTTTGACGCACCCTGTATGCCTAAAACTTACTCAGTTAAAAACTTTTGACAATTTCTTGAAACTTTTGTATTTGACACTTCTGTCAAAAATGTCAAATAAAAAAGTTAGAAGGGGCTGACATTTATAATAGATCACCCTGTACATAAAAAAGTTACAGGGGTTGAGTTCATAAATAAAGTACCTACCTAATAAAAAAATACACTATATTATTTATTTGGTATTAAAAACAGTGAGGACGATTATTACTGGTCGATGGTGTAAAATATTGTCGGAGACCTGTAAATCCTAACTGTTTGTGATGGTTATACCTATAGCTTTTTTTTGTACGACTTATGAGAAGAAATTCAAAAATTTCCTTGAACCTTGAACACTATAATGATCCACTTATAAATTAATGATAACCATAACCATAATGGTTCTTTCATTATCATATACATATTCACTTTTGAGGCCTCAACACCTTAGACTAAGAACTCCATAGAAAAGAACAGAGTCAATATACGTATCATAGGTATCATGATAAAAATTATTGTCAATGTTTCAAATTTTGAAGCGAACCTGAAACCCTTACCAGTTCCAAGATCCCGATAGTTGACCTCGGAAGACATACTTACACCCTGTATAAAATTTATTATAATAGAAACACATAATAATATAAGGATCAGTCATTCACAAATATCAACAAGTGAGACCAGAAAATTGGGGATTATTGGTAAATGGTCTTTCGAATCAATCCATGTGGAATCGCTCCAAGTATATGTTTTCAAATTTGCAAAAAGGGCTAATGCAGCGGATAGAAAAGGGTAAAATTATTGGAAAAAACCTCTCTATCTGATCTATTTAATTTAGAAGCAAAATTTTTGTTCGATGGAAATGATCTTGATAACAATTTTCCAGTAAGTACCACCTAAATATTTAAAAAAAAAATCAAGTCATGAAAAAATAATGTTTTTTCAATAGGTTGAATTGAAACTATTATCGTACGTTGTTCAGTTAATCGAGTAAATCTATTTCCTACAAAATTCAGTGAAAACTCTATAATCAGTCATTAGGTCGAAGGTCATTAGGTAATTAAAGCACCGAATTTCAAAAAACAATTGGGATTTTTTAAACTAATTGGGTCCACTGTCCAATAGTCAAACCTGGTCAATTTGGAGCTTCAAAGTAAAAATTTCCAAATGAAAAAGCTTGAGAAATTAAAAAAAAATAATGATAATTTTTTCTTTTAAAAGGTTGCTTGGTTTTTCCATTCCATCTTTTAAAGTGATTTTTATTTTTTAGCTAAGATAATTATGTTCAATTTAAATAATTAATTGCTGATAACTACTTTTTGGAAGTGATTTACTGCCATCCTGTAAAGCTGAGAATGTGTGATCTATTATGAAACTAAAAATATTCCGCTGTTATATTATTTAGCTTTTCATTTAAATTATATTTGGACTATATTTTTTTATAATATAATGGCTTTTTTGTGTAAATAAATACCCAGATGTATTGAAGCTTTTAAAGTAAAAAGGCATTTTTCCTGGATAACACTGTGCCTTGAATCTTCATCCCCACAAGCTAACCATGCTCATTATTATTTTTCAGCTTGCCAAAATCCACACTGAAGTAATGTCAGCAAAAACACCAAACAACATCACCATGAGAGATGTGTGCTTTAAGTAAGTGTAGACTCTAAACAGCATCATCATCAAACACATTTATTATTAATGTTTCAGGATTCCAAAAGTGAATAAAAAATTATTAAGGCTAATGATGAGCGAAAAAGAAGACGAAGCAGATCCGAGCACAACAATGAATGCGGCGCTGTATTGTAGTTTTATTGAAACAATGAAGACTGATTGTTATACTAAAAGTATTTTAGAATTATGGGATTTTAATATGACTCACATATCGTTACTTACTAAGGAGGACATTGTCAATGATATTAATTCTTATGACAAAAAGTATTTTAATAATAACACTTAAATACTTTTACTTATAGGATATTTTCTTTTAGTTTAATTTTTGGTAAACTCAAAAGTTACGAACACTTATTGGGTGGAGTAGTTAAAAATGAAACTGGACACATTATTGGAGCAAAAGCTATCGAAAACTATTGGTTACTTTTGGTGAATTTTTCTTCAGTTGATATGAGTAAAGCTGGCAATATGGCTGGTACAGGAGATTGGGTAAGAAATCTAGTTTCTGTCAATCTTTTTTAAATTTCGGGTGTATTTGTTTTTAGGCCAACGAAAAAGCCTTGGAATGGGAAATAACTTTTATCAACATATCGGAGAAGATAAAGGAAAACGAGAAGGAATTTTATTATTTTGCTAGCAGAAGGTAAGCAGTTGGAACAAACCTATACTTTAGTGCTACCTGTCACAAGCTGTGACCTCATATGTGAGATCAATGGTTGTAGATGCATTTTGACTCTCCCCGTTGCATAAAATTGCTATTAGAAACTGCAAAACACTATATGAGGGACCAATTTGATAGTTTTGGAAAAAACTTATAACTTTTTTGTTTTCTGCGGGAACCAAGCAACAAAAATAAGTCTCAGATAATTCAACACAAATTAATGAGATAGGTAACTTCAAGTATATTGAATAAATGAAAAGCTTTTACTGGTTTTGGTTTTGACAACAATAAGAGAATATTTAGTTATTACCGTTTGATCTTTTAAGTGAGAGGAAAAGAGCCTTATCTTGTTCCATAGTGAAACAAGATTCACAGGAGATAGCTGTTGTACTGCACCTCATCAAATGACTGGAGAGAACACTTGTTTAACGGCCCCGAATTCTTATTCTCATAAATCCATTTTTTCTTTTCTAGTTTTGGTGACATAAGTAACGCCTCAATGTTCCAAGACATAGACAAACTATGCATCGGCATAGCCATAATGGTTATATACGTACAATTCGTCATATCAAAATTCAACTGGCTAGAAGTCAGGGTAAGCTGAACATTAACCAGAACCAGACATCACCCAGGAGTAAAACAGACTGTTTTAGGTACTGTCGGCCTGTTAACCATCGGCATGGGCTTCATCGTGGGCGCTGGATTGTGTTCGCTTTTTGGTATATTTTATGGGCCCGTGCACATATCGTTACCGTTTTTACTTATGGGCTTAGGCGTCGACGATATGTTGGTAATAATGAATTGTTGGGATGAATTATCTGTTTCGGAAACAAGACTGCCATTACCAGAAAGAGTGGGATTGATGTTGAAGCATGCTGGAGTCTCTATAACGATAACGTCGTTTACTGATGTTATTGCTTTTATAATTGGATCTTCAACAGTGAGATTTTTTTTTTGATATTTTGCAGAGTGTAATCATGGAGAAATTACAAATCATCTAATATTAACCCCTCTATGAGCTCAGTGAAATACCTCAAATTAACTGTAAAACTATTTTTCCAGATTCTTCCATGCCTCGAATCTTTCTGTATTTATGCCGCTTTCGGTGTATTCATGACGTTCGTTTTTGCTGTAACATTTTTCACTGCCTGTTTCGTGTTGGACCAGAAACGATTGGAAAATGGACGTAATGGCATCCTGCCTTGTATAGAGCATCCAAAGTATCAACCTAACAAATGTAGCCAGAGTCGACTTACCAGCAGAGCATTTGAGTATGTTTATGGAAATGTGATACTTACTGTTCCTGGCAAGGTGAGAACTGTAACTGGTAATCTTAAATGTATCTGTAACAAATATAATTTTACTACAGATAATAATCATTCTCATCACCCTTACCTGCACCAGCTTCAGCATAGAAAGCACCATGAGACTGGAACAACGTTTCGATCCCAAATGGTTCCTGCCTCAGGAAAGTAATTTGGCAGATTTCCTAAAAGCCAGAGAGGTACATTTTCCTCACGTTGGTTGGGACGCTGGTTTTTACATGGGAGCGCTCAACTATAGCCAGGAAATACGCAAAATCCATATGGCAGTGGAAAAACTGGAAAACTTAACATACATTACCAGTAATGTTATGTCTTGGGTAGAACCTTTCAGGACTTTTGTGTTGGTTAACTTCAAACATGGTAAACACAATTATTATCTATTATTATTCTAAAATAAAAATCCAATTTTTTTAGATGTTTATCAGCAAGACCTAGACGAAGACAGATTCAATATATTCATGTCAAAATTCTTGCACAGTCCCCGTTACGCCAAGTACCAAGGCAATTTCGTTTTCGATGGTAAATTAGAGTGCGGAGTCCCGATTCCAAAAATCAAAATGTCAAGCATCGATTTCAATATAAAAAGGTTCAAGGACCCCAGATTGCAAATTGCACCCATGCATATGGTGCAAGCCGTAGCTGAAAATGCCAATTTCACTAGTGGCGATCGATTTGGTACTGTTTGGTCCAAATATTTTGCCATGTGGATTACCGATGAGGTAATAAGGGAATTTGTGTATTATGGATACAATCAGAATCAGAATCAGTTATCAATTTAACGGTAAATACATTATGACTATGAGATAGGCCTCGATCGTAGCACAAAAATGTAACCTCTTAGTAATCTACAAGTTAAATAGGATAAAAAAATCCACTTGTGGCAAATTTATCCTTAGAAAGAGCTGCCTACTGGTCAAAAAGAAGCATCAAGAAGAGCCTATCACAGCCAAACTTATAGTCCACACGGCATGTGAAACAAATTTAAAAGTTAGAGAAAGAGCCAATTTCAGCTTTTCAAGTTGTTGCCAGAGATCACTGTTTCTGATTATATCCAATACCTACCTAATGTATCCAATATCCTTACCGAACAAAATTCTTTTTCAGTTAATAGACGTAGAAGTTATGAGAAATCTAGAACTAGCCTTAATCTGTGTCATGGCCTGTACAATATTACTGATAGCAGATTGGCAAACTTGCTTATGGATTTTTGTTTGTGTATTGGTAACGATGGTCAATGTGTGTGGTTTTATGCAACGTTGGGGTTTAACCATTGACTTGGTGTCCTGTATCGGGCTGGAGTTGGCCATTGGACTTTGTGTGGATTACGCTACGCATATCGGACACACTTTTTTAACCATACATGAGGGTACCAGACAGGAGCGCGCTTTAAGAACTGTGAGTTCTATAGGATCTGCAGTACTGTTCGGAGGCCTGTCTACCTTCATCGGAGTCTTTATGATGAGCCAATCGGATGCTTATACTTTTCAGTCCTTTTTCAAGGTAATATAAGTGTGGTTGAGTTAAATTATTACGCTCCCATTTTAAATGGAGCAACTATTGAATAGCCTAATTTTACAACTTTTCAAAAATATGTGCCTTGTTTGATTTATTTTCAACACATAAATATGAAAAGCGATTGTGAAAGCGAAAAAAGAATTTTCTTAAGATCGTGCTGAAAAAGCTAAACGAAAACACAATCAAAAGACTTTGATAAGTCATAGAAGACCGCTGCTGCAACCTTAACCTTCCCATTATTTATTCTCAAGTATAATTCCTGAAGGAATGAAAACATTGCATTATCGGTACATCTCTTCACAAAATCGAGAATGCTCTTCTGAAAGCAGATTATTTTTATTAGGCGCTTTTTTCACTGATTTTTGAAAGGGTCGGTAATAGGTAGGTGCCTATATATACTGGCCTATAATTTGATGGAACGTTGTGAAGTTTCACTAGTAGCCGTTGAATAAGTAACTAATTATCGACTCCGGACGAGCGCATTAAAGCAGGGTATCACGAACTATCAACAAAAGATGCAGAACAAAACTCTTTAAAAAGAAACCCATTACTGAGACAGATGCATTTAATTAACATTATCGGAAGCTTCAAAAATCAAAAGTAGCTATTGAATAAGAAATTGATTCGTTGTTTACTTGTGAGAAACGTCTTAAAGAAATTATTACAGTAGTGATTTCCGAGGAATTACTCACGCATTCACTGAAAAAGAGCTTCAAGAACCTGTTGCAGAGCGATTTTTACCTACTTGCCTGTTATTAGTCACCTTTGCTACAGGTCAATATAGAGTAACTATAGTAATAGTCTCTGATATCTTAACTTTTCAGTAAATTTATTCTTGTTGTCAATAGATTTTCAATCTATGAATATAACTCAAGTTTTATTCAAGCAATAAAGTAAGAATAAATGAGGAATCCGCATTTCCACCATTATCGCAATTATTACGGAGAAAGACAGAAAGAGTGAAACTTCGCAATGTTTGAACCAGGTCATACAGCGATCATGATGTCCAATACAACTCCACGATGATATGGCGCCCAACTCCATGGTACGAACACAATCTGTGCGAACACCCAAAGTAAAGACCCTAAGGATCTGCACCGCTAGACTCCTCGATTTATGGAGAAATTTCGCAACATAATTTATCATAGAACATATTACAAAATGTGTCTTCCATATTTTCTGAACTTTGGAAAGAGATTAGGCTCACCAGACCAGTTACCAGTGTTCTCAGCATTGGATTGGCAGAGTCTGGAAAAATTTATCCAGGAATTTAGGTCCTATTTTGAACAGTAAAAGTTCCAAAGGAATCTAGTCAAGTAAAGCATCATCTGGAGGGAGAAGCAAAATCATGGTTCTCTGCGTATGAACTACATGACGTGAGTTTTGATTCTTTCTGTAATAGACATTTCGAAAGATTGAATAACGATTCTCTGAAGGCCTCTCTTATATAGAAAATTACATAGTGAAAAACAAACAACGAGTTTTGGAATTATTGAAACCAGATTTACGCATTAATTTGAGAGGTAGAGATTTTTTAAAGTTTGAAGATTTAATTCCAGTGTCAGTAATTTATGAAAACGATCTCAAAGATATAAATGAAACAGATAAGAACAGGATAGAAAGTAGCACTATACAAAACTATAATTTAGATAAAAAATTACCATGTATTCAAACAGTAAATAACAAGCAAATTATATAAATATAGGTAAGCGGTTCGCCCATAGTAATAATTTACCGGAAAATATAACAATTGTAAGATTAGCCAAAGAAGATGTTACTTTCAAAACATCAGGTTTCCAAACTGTGCCTATATTTACTGGATGAAAAAACATTTGACACAAAATTTCATGTAGGTAAATAGACTCACTGTCAGAAGATGCGATTCTAGGACGGGATTGGTTACAAATGCGAAATGCAATTTTAGATTTTGTTCAAAGTTGTACATATTAACTTGGGAGAACAGGTTCATAGTACATTGAAATATTTATCCTGAAAAACAAAAACAAAAACCAAATCAACAAATTGTTACTTTCGAACTCATTTAACAGACAAGTCAATAAGCATTTTCAAAAACTTATTAAATAGTTTTCATGATATTTTTGTAGAAGGTTTACGACAACCAACTACAAAATTGGTAGATCATAACATAACACTTATAGACAACACACCATTTAAGATCAGATGTTATCAATATTCCCTGAAGAAAACAGAAATTATTCAAGATGAAGTAAGAAAAATGTTAGCTGCAGGTGTAATTAAAGAAAGTCGTTCAAGTTTTTGTTCACCAGTTGCGATTGTGGAAAAAAAAATGGTTTACTTCGGTTTTGTGTTGATTACCGTCAACTGAATAAACAAACTGAGCCAATGTATCGCAGTTACCGCATATAAGAGATACAATAAAAGATCTTAGTAATGCACAAGTATTTTCAGTGTCAATGGAACTGGAGAGTACTAAATTTACAGCTTTTGGAACTCCAGATAGTGCTATGTACGAATTTTTAGTCATGGCGTTTGGTTTAACGAACTCTCCATCTACATTTCAAAAACCCATAGTTAGCTGAAGTTTTGGAAGGTAACATCGACAGATTTGTCGAAGTATATGTGGATGCTTTGTGGATGATACATTTTGAAAAAACCAACTACCATGAAAGAATTGCAGTCATTCCTTGGTAACAAGGCCAAAAAGGCTAACTGGCTTAGAGAATAAATTCCAAATTTTGCAACAATTACTGCACCACTTACGGTCATTTGCACCGCTATAACTTAAGGGATATTTAATCCAAGTGGAGCTTTGAATGTGACTCTCGTAGAAACAAAAGTCATATTCAAAAGCTCCACTTAAATTAAATATCCCTTAAGTAATAGCGGTGCAAATGGCCATTACTGAACTTACAGGCAAAAAAGTGTTTAGTTGGAACTTGGAACCGAACCATAAAGCTGAAAGTGCATTTATACAACTTAAGAATGCACTTGGGAAGCCGTTAGTATTACACAGGCCAATTTTTGAAAACCCATTTATACTACAAACAGATGCTAGTCAAAAGGGAATAGAAGCAATTTTGTTTCAAGGGCTATGAGGGGGACCTAGAAACATAGACCCACAGAATACATATCCTCACGGATAGAAGGCAAACTGCCTAATAAAATTTTGGGGAACAATGCGCTGTCACGGCGCTGTGGATGCGATCCGAACTATTTATAATATAGGTTTCTGTAATCAAATAAACTGTCAAAATAGTTCATCCAATGTCAATTTTTTCAATATTAATTTTTCCCAATGATTTTTCCTCATTATAGTCGAATTCGATTCGACGGCTTCTACTTCCGAGTAGAGCAAAAACGGCCAAAACTTCTTGTGTTTGTGTCCCGCGTGTGGCTAAATTCACCAAAATGTTGCACCGCCGCGGATGGTAAACTGCAAAAGTAAACAGTGACCTGTATATTTTCTGATGGCCTTCATTCCGCACCTGTAATTGTGTTTTACTCCAGCGTCCCCAAGCGGATGCGATCCGAAGCTTTTTTTTTAGGCCCCGCCCTCCATTAAGCTTTTTTTTCTATCCGTGAGGATATGTGTTCTGTGCATAGACCCTAGAAATCAACGTCAAATTCATACATGTCAAATTATATCATATGCCAATTCAAAATTCAATAAAACAGAAAGAAAATACCATGTAAATGAACAAGAAACTTTTGCAGTAGTTTGGGCATTCCAAAAATTTAGATCATATTTGAAAGACAAATAATTTACACTTATTACTGATAGTAAATCACTCACTTGGCTAAATAAGTATAAAGATGAAAGGGCTAAATTAACTCGTTTGGCACTGCTTCATCAGGATTTAAACTTTACAGTACCCTTGGCCAATCATAAAACTGGTACGCATTTTCCTATTGTGTTGTATTGTGTAAATCGACCTTTTTTATCACCTCAACAATGACAAAAAGAGTCAAGTCAATGTCATATTTAAACCAATAATAACATAAAAACATATGTTGCATTTACTTTTGTTCAGTTTTGACATTTTTCAGAAGAGACTTTTTGTTGTTAAGCCTGAGCCTGACTCACACTAGGCAAATTTAGAAAATATAATATTGCCTGTACCAGTTTTATGTTTGGCCAAGTGTACAACACTGTGCAGATAAAGACAATGAATTTGCCGACTTTTTATCAAGAAATCCAACAGAAGATGACGACCACACGGCTAGACAGGAGTATGGTAAACGGCTGGTACTTCCAGCAGTGAACTCAATCACTTTGGGAAAAGGAATTTACGAGCGGCTCTTGTTCAAGAACAAAATGAGGATCCTACAATTCAACATCCATGATGAAAAATATAGAAAGCACAAGGAGCGAACATTTAACAAAAAAAAGAACGAATCTTAAAATCACGATATATTGTTGAAGATGAAGTTTTATTTTACATAAAGTCAGGCTCTAACTTAATTGTAACCCCAAGTGATCTTTACGAAAGAGTTCTGTATGAATATCATATGATGTTCCAACTTAGTCGCATCCCGAAAGAGATAAAACATACAGAACAATTTCAGAACATTACTGGACTGGGGTGTTCGTGATCATGTACGTGCAATTGTGTGTCATTTGTGCTTGGATGAAAGCGGGTTCCAGTCAGCCTTATTCTCCGTTAAAACCAAAAGCACCCACAAGACTATGGCAAAGTTTAAGTTTGGATATAATGGAACCCTACCCAAGAACAAAGAAGGGTAAAAAAGATCTTGTGGTAGTAACAGACTTATGCACGAAATGGATTGAAGCGTGGCCAGCATACGATCTTACAACTTCTATTCTTACTAAATTTCTCTGTGATAACAGATTGCAATCTGCAGTTTGGAAGTAACGAATGGCAACATTTTTTGAACAGTTCATTTATAGAACATTATACAACTCCGATTTATTATCAGAGAGCAAATCCAGTGCAAAGGCGAAATCAGTACTGAAAAAAGGATTTAGCCTATGTCAGCAGGTTTTAACCAGTGCGATGAAGATATTAACAATATTTTATTCTCGATAAACAACAGAAAAAACCGAGCCTCGGGATTTGCTCCCAGTGTATTGCTATTTGGGATACTCTTGTTATGCCCGTATTACATTTGTGTATATTTCAGTGTATTTATTCATGTAGTTCAGGGTGACAACCGAAAAGCTAAACGCAACATATTCTGTGCGCAACATAAATCAGCATTATGAAAAACAAAATAATAATGTTGGCACCCTAAACTACATCATGAAAAATACACCGATGTGATACGGGCTGGAGAATGGAAGGACCCAAATATGAAAAAATTGGAAAATGCGGCGGGAGAAACAGAAAATCGACTTTAACAAGCAAAAGAAAAACAAATAAAATTCAATACTAAAGTCTTTACAAATTCAGGTAGGAAATTTCCATATTTTCGAGTAAAGTTCATTTCACGAAGGTTTGTACAGGGTGGGCCAATTTGGACACTTTTATTAGGAAACGTCAATTTCTGAGCGAGATACAAAAAAATGAACCCCCCACTCTGAGGCTCAAATTTCATGAATTTTTGATTGGTGCAAACCGCATTCTGATATCTTCAACCGTTTAGCCGTTACAGGGCGATTCTCGATTTTGAGCAATATTGTGAAACCTTCATAACTTTTTTGTTTATGAAAATAATTGATTTCCGTAAAAACTTTCTGGAAGCACTTTTTTAAGCAGAATTTATTAATTTATGTTTTAAATTAATAAATTTAGTCTTGGGAGAGAAAGGAGGCAGAAATGAAAGACATGCTTACTGGTTTAGAGCGTGAGGGAAACTGGACGATCACGACTTCTTTATTTTATGTAAAATAGTCGTTTTGACATTTTGGCTATGTTGCCACATAAATTATAAATCTTGATCGTAGATCACAATAATGCTAATCAGAGCAGCAGAACAGGTAGGTTCGGTCATGTGACAGAATTCAATGACGTTCTCAGTGTTTTTCTATTTGGCGCCGATTTTGAGATATTGACCAAAGTCTGATTTTTTTCAATAGGACACCCTTTATATTAATAGCTCATTGAAAAGCTATGATTTTTCTGATTTTATTGATATAAAGTTTGATAGGTTTATCTCTAACCGTTTTCGAGAAAAAAAATTATTTCGGTTTTTCTCATAAGAAGCAATGTGTTAGAAAAGGACTTTATATCTGTAAGGAAAATGAAAAAGGTCTCTTTCCAACACATTGTTTCTTATGACAAATCCAAAATAATTTTTTTTCTCGAAAACGGTTAGAGATAAACCTATCAAACTTATATCATTAAAATCAGAAAAATCATAGCTTTTCAATGAGCTGTTAATATAAAGGGTGTCCTATTGAAAAAAATCAGACTTTGGTCAATATCTCAAAATCGGCACCAAATAGAAAAAAACTGAGAACGTCACTGAATTCTGCTTAAAAAAGTGCTTCCAGAAAGTTTTTACGGAAATCAATTATTTTCATAAACAAAAAAGTTATGAAGGTTTCACAATATTGCTCAAAATCGAGAATCGCCCTGTAGCGGCTAAAAGGTTGAAGATATCAGAATGCGGTTTGCACCAATCAAAAATTCATGAAATTTGAGCCTCAGAGTGGGGGGTTCATTTTTTTGTATCTCGCTCGGAAATTGACGTTTCCTATTAAAAGTGTCCAAATTGGCCCACCCTGTACATATTTACCTATGACATCGATGATTTTCATAACTTGAAAAAAAAAGGTTTATCGTAGATTAATTATTCACATACATTCAATTAAATAAAAATAAACCTTACCTTCGGGATTAAAGTTACTATTTCAGTTCCGCGGTATACAGGGTGTACCAGGTTAAAGGAAGTACCTACATAGGGATTTTGAAAAGGGTAAGAGATACAATTTTAGTCAAATGTGGAAAAAGTTGCGCTATTCGAAGCCCAATCAGAGGCTGTACTGAAATTGAAAATATCTACAGTTACCAAACTATGATAACGAAACACAATTACGGCATTTGTTTCACAACCAAGTGAAAGTCTGTTTTTTTAATAAATTTACATTTTCCGTCATCCAAAGATAGGCCTGTCATACATGTTAAAAAACCCTTTTTATGCTCTATTTTTTGATGTAAAAAAACAATACGGCGGCCATAGGAAATAACAAAGTTGGCTTTGGTTGCAAAAAAACTAGGAGGCCTGGAAAATTTTTGTTAACGTCATTCAATTGCCCGTAGTCGCTAATACAAAACTACCGAATTTTAATGGATTTGTTTACAAAATGGCGACGATATTTTCATTTCTCGAAAAACCCATCAATTTCTAGTTTTTGCTCGATATTTTGAAAACCCCTGTATATATTCAACCAAAAATGTATCTCTTACCATTTCCAAAATCCCCATGTAGTTACTTTTATGTAGGACACCCTGTATAATATGCAGGTAATTAATTGATATATTTTCGCATAGCTCAAGTGAAGTCTATTCTAAGTTAAAAATTTCATTACAACATCTGAACGATTTTAATCAAAGAATTTTATAAAAGTTCATGTATTTAGATGATATGAGACAATTTGAAGGCGTTCCGTTTCGAGCCTAGAACTCCCTAAGTGGAACTGAAAACCTTCAAAGATATAAAGGGCCAGAAACAAGAGGAAGAGCTAAAAACACTGGATCATGATTTGTTTTTGTTTTTTTTTGTTAAGAGGGGGGTCGCAGAGCGATACCTACTTGCCTGTTATTAGTCACCTTTGCTACAGGTCAATAACAGGTAACTACTATATTTTATTCAAGTAATAAAGTAAGAATGAATGAGGAATCCGCATTTCTACCATTATCGCAATTATTACAGAGAAAAAGTGAAACTTCGAAATGTCTAAATGGGTTTAAACCAGGTCATACAGCATACAGCGATTGTGATCCCCAATACAACCCCAAGACGATAAACCATTACCAGAAGATTCAGGAATAGCTGTTGAATAAGCAACTAGTCACAGCCTCCTATACTTAACAAGCCATGAAGTTGGAAATGACGGCAACGTCGCGTATGGTGCTATTTTGTTATTGGGTTATGTGTTTCTGTGTATTGCTTTCATTGTGTATTGTTGCAGTTTAGTATTTTTGTGGGCATTATTGACGAAAAAGTGGATAGAAACACACCAATATATTGCCCATATTTAGTTGATACCTGTTCCTTTGTGCTTTGATTGCAAATTGTTAGTAAATGGGTACAGGAGCAAAAATGAAGGTAAGGTAAGGTAAAACAATAAAAACAATATTATTATTTGTCTGCAAGAGCATAGGTCTCGATATCTATATATATAAAAATTAAAGCCACTTTTCGTTGTAATTTTATAACTCAAGAACGGGCTCACCTAGCCAAACCAAATGTTTAGGCATTGTTCGGACTATTTATTAGATGGTTTATGTGAAGTTTGCACAAAATCGGTCGAGCGGTTCTTCATTTATCACATTTTTTGTAAACTTAATTTACTTAATTAAATTAATGACATAACAACATGCTGGTACTGTCAACGCTGAAAAGAAAAAGGATGATGTAAAATTTAAATTTTAGGTAACTTCTGATCCAGAGAGTAAACAGTAATTTTCTTCAACCAAAGCCAAATTCACCATCGAAAAAAACTGAATTTAATTCAGCAAATAGATACGTTAATACAACATTTAATAGACGTTTAATAATTCAGAGGCGGTACGAAGTTCGCGGGGTCAGCTAGTATTACCTAAAATATTTAAACTTGTTCCAGATGCCATGAAACTATTGTGTTCCTGGCCTGGGTGCAAATCGAACTATTAGGAGTTCCTTAAAAACTGAAGAAATGCAAACATTTTCATTTCCAAAAAAATTCTGAATTGCAAAAAATGTGGATGAAAGCAATACACCAAGATAATTATACCCGAGATTATACAATAACGAAAAATTCTGTGATGTGTTGTAAACATTTTGAAGAAACCGAAATAATTAGATTTGAAACAAAGAAGGATAAAGGCGTAGTTCGAGGGTTCAAACTAAAACGTCCAACTCTTAAAAGTAGGTCCTCTTATTTTCGAAAATCAGCTCAAGTATTTGAATGGACCTGCCTTCCGAAAAAATCCCGAAGAAAGAAAAAGTTAGATTTTCAAAAGACATACTGAAACATAGGCCTATAACACTTTAGACTCTAGAAATATATTCATTTAAATCAATTATTTACTGTTCTTATTTAAACAAATAGTTATATTATTCATTGAATTACTGTTTTTGGCCCTTTAGTACAATAAATTATGCATTTTTTGTGATTCATATTTAATGAAATAAAAAATATATATTTATAAAAACAAACACCACCAGCACCACTTGGCGGTAAAATTGCGGTGTTGCCTTTTTAACTTCATGGCTTGTTAAATGTAGGAGGCTGTGAACTAGTTCATTATCAACTCCCAAGGAGCGCATCAAAAACCATTTTCTTCAGTAAAAATGTTGAAAAAGCTACTTAAGCAATTGAGAAAGAAGAGGTTATGAGAAAGGAGAAACTAATTAACAAAGAAGAGCTGCAGACGAAAGTGTTTGGTTGGTAGAGCCAATAGGGAACTTGACAAAAAATTTAAAGATGAAAATATTACTATAAATCATAAGAATACATTAATTAAAATCTATATCAGGGAAAAAAACAATTTTTTTTGTCGCAAACGGCCACAATAAGGAATTCAAAATGCGGAAAAATTCAAATTATTTCCAGCGGGAAAAAACGCTCTGGTACTGGTCGTGACGTCATCTAGTACGATCTGTCAGTGTCTGTCAGCAACCGTCCATCATACCGTGAGTTCGTCTTGAAACACTGAGCGCTCGGAGCATGTTCCGTCTTTTTTTCTTATGATGAGAAGAACAGGGATAAAAGAACAAAACAGCAACTCCGAGCCTTTACTCGAACTCTACATAATAAATACCCGTTAGCTGAGCTTAGCATTATATAAATAAAACGATATAAAGTTTGTTTCACCAGGGTTTGTACTTGCCACCAGCATTTGTCTTCCTTGTTTAACAAATAAAAATTGACTGAAACAAATCAATGACGTTAAAAACGTTCGACGGTTCTTAAACCAGACGTCATTCATTTTATGGCGTTTCCGATTGGTAGATTCAGTGCGCACTGAGTGTATTTGCATCCCTTTAATCGACATGTAGAAGAAAAAGACAGAAATAGGAAAAATTGCACTAGTTCCGCACTAGATCTACCAATCGGAAACGCCATTAATTTGTCAAAAAAATTGAATGTGTCATATGAATTAATCTACGACAACCCTTTTTTGTCAAGTTTCAAGGTCGAGTATGAACCCTGGCGAAACGAACTTTACCTATTAATTATGACCGAAGAAGGAAATTCCAAAGGCCAATCCGCCAATCTGTAATTTGTGAATCTTTTTTTCCATTATAACTTAAAAATTTACAACTCGCCGCAACCCAAAACAACAACAAAACAAATAACGGTGGAAAATGTGGAAATCAACCAAATTAAATACAATGAAGTATGACGTTTGACGACAAGGTGAAGCCGGCGCCACACATGTTGGACACATAGCGATTTGTGGCATCGTGTAGCCGTGCGCTCATCGGATACATTTGCCGAATGCTAGAGCAAAAAACACTGTACCCAACGTTGGATCTAACGTTGGGGCCAATGGTTGAATAATATTTGGGGAATACTCTTTCAAGGCATAAATAAATGATTTGAAAAAATAAAAAAAAAATTGTAAAGTTCCCTATTGTAAGAGAAGAGCCAAAAACCATTACCAGAAGCTAGGGTTGGCAAATGACCGGTCAATTATCTTTCGTTCAATTGTCCTGGTATTTGACCGGTCATTTGTCAAATTACTCGCGTCAAATACTCGAGTAGTGGGAAGCAAGACGTAGCATTATTGCCATCATTTATTGCTGGTCTAGCCGCCAGGTATAACATAACAAGGGCAAAGAGACAACAAACACACAATAGTATATTTCCTAACTAGTGCGGAAAGTGCCACTTTCCCGCACGCGATTGCAGTTTGCCGAACGACGCGTACCGGAGTTCGGCAAGCAATCAAGTGAAGAAAAGAGACTTTCCGCACGAGTTAGGAACAGTATTTTTTCTACGAGATAAAAGGTAATATTTGTACCTTGTTATATTTACCAAATATACAGGGTGTTTGGTAGGTCGATGCATATATTTTGGCAGGTGATAGAGTAAAGTCATTTAGAACCTATTTAGTCAAACTTACCTTAGTACCAAGTCTTATGGTTTTCAAAATAAGGCCGATTTAATTTTTTCTTAAACAAATCCTATTTTTCTGCGGTTGACAAGAAATGTCAGCATTTTTGACCGGTTGACAGGTCGCAAAACTCAATATTCTGGTATTCTAATTATGTTTCAATAGTTGCTAAGGAATCAATTAATAACAATACGGGAAACACTTTTCCGGCCTAGGCCGGGAAAGTGATTCTTGTACTGCTGAATAATTAGAACCAAAAGACAAACATTTAACAGGTATTTCACCGATCGCAGAAAAAATAGTATGTGTATTTTGGTGGAAAAGCACATTCTCGGCCTTCGGTGTTTGCCGGCCTCGGCTACGCCTCGCCCGTCAACTTACATCGTCGGCCGAGAATGTGTCACTTTTCCACCTAAATACACAATATAGTATTGTTCGGCACTTCAATGCAATAATCAGCAACAACAGTACAAATTATCACAAAAATTAGGCAGACGTAGGGTTGCCACCTGTCCGGTTTTCACCCGGACTGTCCGGTTTTTTAAAGGTTTGTCCGGTGTCCGGACGCATTATGAAAATATCCGGGAATATCTGGATAACTGTATAATTATTAATAATTAAATCTTAATATAAAATTTATAAAGGAGATTGCTGAACGCCTTAGGATATACCTAACTAATTTCTGAACGTACCTACTTTTTGAATGACGGGTGTGTCACGAACGTGTCCGATTTCCAGTTAGCGACGGAAAAGTGGACTTTTTCTGCCTAGGCAGAAAAGTTCGTCGCTAACCATTCAACAAACGTTATCAGCGCAATTGATAAATATAAAAAAGTGGATTATGCGTCAAATTGTAACAAATTCGGAGAAAAAATGATATGCTTCACATGGCAAAAGATCAGATTTAATGCCTTGGCTGGTTTCCTAGTTTCGCTTTCGACTATGGAACACCAGCCGCGGCATCAAATATTGTGCTTTTATGCCTAATAAAACAAATAATTATGTATATATTGTGTCGTTCTCCCTGTTCACTTACAAGTGTCTCTATTTTTTTTTTAAATTTTAAAATGGACAGTAACTATAACTACAAGGGGAGGCATCTAAAATTAGGTAGGTACCTTTATTTTCTACTTAACTATTATAGATTCATAACACCTAGGAAACGAAATACGGTAACATACCTATAACAACCTGAGGGCATTATAAGCCCTGCGGGCGTTATGATCTATAACGCCCGCTAATAATACCCTGAGGTGTTTTTGTTGTTGAGTTTTATTAACTTGCACTTTACCCTATGCAGCCACTAAATGTCCGACCGAAAATTATTTTCGATCTGGCCAGGATTTGAACCCGGTCTACCATCAACGTTTCCCATGTAGTCGAGCGCGTTAACCAACACGACCACTATTGAAATGCCTTATGAGATGTTTATAGGTATATTAATTTATACATGTCAAAATACAAAACAATATTCTGTCACACAAGTTTAACTGATTTTGTTTGATACTAAATTGATGGAAGAACATTCGCTTCAGGCGAAATATATCCCTCGGGCCAGAGGTCCTCGGGCTAGTTTCGCCTTCGGGCATTATAATCTACATAATCCCCTTGGTACATAAATAGCTATTTTGTCTAAAAATTCATTTTACAGTTATGAGTGTAAATTATGCCACAAAAAAAAGTTAGCTTGGATTATGTAGGTACGGGTTTTCGGAAATCAAAAGGTGGCAACCCTAGGCAGACGTTAACAAACTGTTCACTTACTTCAGTTTAAAAGTGAACATTTTGTTTGTAAAAAAAAGAAAAAAGAGGCTCGTCCAGTTTTTTTTCCGTAAATACCTTCGAACGTTTATTATAATAGTTTGTAAATAAATTCTAGTGTTTGCTATTAAAAATATTGTATTTTTTATAAGCATATTTTAGTATCAGTGACTAAAAATTTATAATAATTGAAAAATATTGAATATATAATACGATCTACTATAATACTTAGTATAATTTCCCACCAAACCGTTAACATGTTATTGTTAAATATAATTTATAATAAATTCTACTTAGAATCCTATTTTAGAATATTTTTTATTAAGATTTGTCCTACATTTATTCTAAAGGTAATTTGTAATATCAGAAGATTTTAGAGGATACTATCCATCCATAATAAAAATGCTTTTTTACAATATTCACATTGTACAAGCTAGGAAATAAAGATGTTACTGTTTACTATTTTTATTTTAACTCGTACATCAAAGACAGGAATTTTACTTTCCGTGATATTCGGGATTCATTTAGTTGCCGGTTAGTGAGTGAGTCACATCTCGCCACCCTGTTCCACGCTTGATTGATGTTTATGTTTTTGAATATTTATGATTTTCTGGTGCAATATGAATAGTATTAAAGAAATTTTGGAAAATTTTGAGCTGAGTGAACTCCTGGACTCCTTTGAAGGTAAGTTTATATCAACTCTCACATACATATGAAACGCAAGCGCAAAATATTTCAATATGGGCCAAAATAAATTTAATTTATAATTCTGTAGAGTGGAGGAAGGGGACATCAACAAAATAATAATAAAAGGGGCAAAAATGTCACTTTTTCTCCCACGGAAAAAAAGTGATTATTTTTTCGCTAAAATCTAGTACTTTTTTCCCTTGTATGATAAATAACTATTGTGTTTTATGGATTATTTTCTTTTACATTTCATTCGTATATACTATGGAATAAACCCTTTTATTTAAAATGTTTTATTTTTCTCAGATAACGATATAGACTTGGAAGCCTTTAACTTATTACACAATCATCCGGATTTAGTAAAAGAAATAATTCCTAGTGTTGGGAAAAGATTGAAATTTATTGCTAAGTACAATAAATATATAACAGAGGTGACTTGAAAAATATTTTTTTTTTTTGTATTAGTATAGGTACGTAATAAAGGGTTGTTTCAGATTATAATTCCTGAAACCTAGAAATCAACATCACCGTCACCAGTCACAATGAAATCCAAATTCAGTAACCGTCAAGTGCCTCTACCACAACTGTAGAAGAGTTAGAGGAATACCTTGAGATACCAGCTGCAGTTAAGGTTTAACTGTAAAGACTTTCAAAAAAATTATCCCACAAACTGTGATGGTTTATACATAAATTGGACTGAATTTAGAAATGCTATCCTACCTACGCATAATATGAATGTATGTATGTATATCGAAAAAATATTAGGAATGTAATAAAATGTTTCAAAATTAAATTTGGGTTTTGCTTTTTCTCCTTTTTCCTATTTTTTTCTTTCTAATTTAAACTAATTGAACCAACAAAAAGTTTGCTATAAATAAAAAAGATAATCTTGAAAAATGTGAATTTTGCAATATCGGGGTCAAATGCAGCGAAAAATTTGCTTTCACTGTTTTTGACCCCGACATTGCAAAATTTAAATTTTTTAAGGATATCTTTTAGATTTCTGGCAATCTTTTTGTTGGTTACTGTAGTACCAAGTATTATAACGCTAATAAAATGTTTTTGTGAAGAATACTATAATTTATAATACTGATAAGTGAAAAAAATATTAAATTTTATTAAACTAGCTAATAAAAACTACAAAAAAAATATCATAAAAGATATAAAAAGCACATAATGCATGGTAATATCACATATAGTAAAAATAAGAATATATTTCTTATATATCTTATAAACTAAAATTGGTACTATTCAACATAAAATATAGTAAAACATAATGACTATTTTATTGTCAAATTATTATAAAAATGTTGTAAATGGTACTAAACTGGGTATTCGTCCTATATAGTATTATAAAATCTCTAATAAATCGTACTATATTTTTTTCTCCGTGTGTAGTCTAATGATTTTTGTGCGGCAATCCAAAAAAAAAATTGTAATTTTTTCGTGGTATGTACAATTCGAAAAGGCACGCACATGTGAAAGTTGCAATGGAATTAGTTTTGAATTTAAAATGGCACTCTTATTCATTTTTTATTTATTTTATTGTTAATGCATTTGACACAAGGAATACAGATTCCGTTAAGACACAAAACAAAAATAATTGAGACAATATTTCTGAATATCGCATTAAAGCGCCCAACAAAGGATTTGTGAAATTTTTTTAAGAAAAAATTTAATCGGCCATATTTTGAAAACCATAGGACTTGGTACTAAGGTACGTTTGACTAAATAGGTTCGAAATGACTTACCCCAAAATATATGCATCAACCTACCAAACACCCTGTATACATTTTTTTTTTTTTTTCACTTTTCCGCTCCTGTATATCTGTAAACCTGTAAGTACCTGTATACCTACCAAAAGGGGTACTTTCAGGACCTTAATGGGTGTGGAAAAGTGGGGTTTCAAGTTCTGTTTGTTTCATTTTCTAGAGAAAAATTTTATTTTATTTTTTTATGCAATATACTATTGCTTCTGCTAGTTCTGTTTATTTATTTATTTTTTAATTTGGTCAAATATTCTAACTTCGGTCAAATTGAGTGTCAATTGATAACTTTTGACTAGTCAATTGATCGAGGTGCCATCCCTACCAGAAGCTATTGAAAAAGTAACTAACCTTTGTCTACTCCTAACAAATCAACTCAGGAAGAAGAACTTCAAGACCAATACTAGAAGTTTAAGAAGCAACTAAACGATTTATTAGCTATTTCTAAGGAAGATATTACCGAAGACGAGCTTTAAAAATCAATTAGATTTGTTAAGAAGTCACTTTTTATCCAGGTTTCAAACGCTGATTAGTGAAATCCATGAATAAAAATTATTGAACCCGTGAAACATTATTTATCACTAAGATAAATTTGATGAGAAATCTTTGCATTTTTTGAATAAAATTTGATAGTGATAAATTTTCACTGGCAAACAAATTTGAATGTTAATTCTCTATATGCATTTCGAAACAATGGCTTTTACTCATACTTATAAGGCATTGTTTAGCCAACCCAATTTAATTTACTCCTTTTTTTTGTGGCATTATAAGTTTTTTAATCCTTTCAAATTTCATTTATTTTCAGATATTTTCTCTAGTCATAATTTTCGGTATTTTCCACGGAACGATGCTATTTCCTGTAATCTTAAGCTGGATAGGTCCTGATCCATATAAAGTACATTCTAAGCCAATACCACAGCACGAAGTGACAGAAAATGGAACTGAATTAACCTAATACAACTTATTATTAAATTATTTTTTGTTTGGTAAAATATTTTTATAATAAATTTGTTTATTTTATACTAATTTGTTGTTTCACTAAAACACTCGAATAAAATTCCTACCAACTGTATATTACATAAAAATAAAACAAAACAACCTAAAAATTGGAAAATATTACAAAATATACAATATGGTGTCTAAGTATTATGAATTCGAAGTCATTTACTTTATGCCCAATGATATCACCCAGAAAAAGGTAATTTCAAATGGTTCAAATATTATTAAGTTTATTTTGGGTTTAAATTAAGTGAGTAATATTTATATATCCATTATTTTTAACTATTGCTATTTAATAATTATAATTTGAATGTGTATAAGATCAAAGAAATGAGCTACTAACTAAATTTCAATAGTTTGATGCTTGAACTGATATTATATTAAATCTTTGTTGTTGATAATGTGACTGAGAACAATTTTTTTAAAAATTTATACATGCCTTAAATTACAAAAATTCTAGCTACACAAAATTATTCTCTCATCAATTATGAATTTAATATATTAACAGTTCCTTTTAGTTCCATTTGAAATCCCTTTAAGTACCTAGCAGAAATATATTTAATCTATGAAAAGTACAAAAACAGTTATAATTTTTTGACAAACTATTAGAGAAAATAGGGATTTCTTTTTTAAAAAATTATATAGCATCTTTTAATGTTACAATATTGCTTAAATATTAATTATTTAAATAGAAAATCAAACATCAACAGTCAAAAAAGTTAAATACATAGGCGCCAAGTTTTTCTTTTGGTTTATGGAATCGGAAAGAACCTTAGATCTCTGTTTTACCCATCAAAAAGAAATATTTTTTGGGGGATATACCAAGGTTAAATACTATATTATACAAAATTATATCAATATTCACAAACTTAACCTCTTAGCAATGTGAATAGTTTATTCGTCATTCAGTGACAAAAAATAACGACCTTTGTTAGTCACTGTAAACATTTGCTTTTGCATGTATTCTTTTTTCCATCGATGTATCCATCTGAATTCATCATTATGAGACAGCCAATTTTCTATGAACTAGACAAAGATAGACTAATGATCAATGGATCCACCAGTGAAAAAAAGAATGCGCCCTTTCCTAGTTGTTTCTGGTTGATAGATAAAGCAGAGTACTAAACTTTGTGTTCCTCACCGAAACCTTAACTGTCACTTAAGAAACTGGCCCTAGAAATAATAGTGTGTACAAAGAGTGAAAATAATTTAGGATAAATAAAGTCAGTCAAATAAGTTATTTTTGTTGATAATGATTGCCTACAAGAAAAAACCATAATATTTACACTAAACTAATATGGCTTAGTTAAATTGGCATTACACAATAAAATGTAACACACTTGTAAAAAACAAACAGGTTCCTAATTATAAGTCTTTTCCCTGAGCTCAACTATTTCTAAATTTTTCTCCCAAAAGAAAAAATGTGAACCTATTTCACAGTATTTTTTTTTTTGACAAAGAACTAAAAATCTATAATACTTAATATTATTCGGAAAAATTGCTCTTAATAATCTGATATGATTGGTGGACTGTAATAATTATAATTGATATCGTCGATAGGCCATATATGACTTACTTTTAATAGTCTTGTTTTTTTTTGTAATATACAGGGCGTTAAAAAAGTCGATCAATTACATATCTAAAAATTTTTTTACCGTTTGCAATTTTTCGTACACTTTATATTGCACTTAACGATATTCAAATGTTACCAACTAGTAAGGGGTGGTCCTTAAGTATGTCAAGAAAAAATAGGAACAGTATCTCTTAACCGTATGGTAGGTCCATGCTTCATAAAAACTTTCTATCTTAAATTTACTTCAGGAATCCATCCCTTAATAATTGTCTTGAACATTATGGCAAATATTGCCAACGAAAATTGCAAACTATAAAACGGATAAACAAAAAGGTTGGTTAAAATAATAATTAATGGCAGTAGAAACCTTGCAATAAAATTGAAAATTGAACACATACATAATAATATTATAATTTAAATCAGTCAATGTCACAATAGTTATTATTTCGAAGATTTGTCGACGCATTGAATAAGTGGCTAAAATTATCACCATTAATTGAATCTCAGCTCGGCTGAGGACCGTGACCGAACATATCCTGATCTCGATCTCTATCTCTTCTTATTACCATCTAAAAGAAAAAGTTAATAAATAGATTTATTTTTAATTCAAGCAGGCATCACAAGCACTATTATAAACAGCTACAAAAATATTTGCCATTCCAAAAGCAATTAAGAAAAGCCTGATAGAATTTTTTTTAATATCAAATAGTTATATTAAGATAAAAATCAACAAAACACACAATAATTATTTGTATCAAAAAAATCCTATTACGACTAAAAATAACCTCACCAAGCAACATGGCCAAGCACAACACCAAGCAAGAAAGCAAAAATCGATCAATCAAATTGACCTTTTATTATTAAAGTGACTTCACCTGTTGAGACGATGAGGACGAGTGAGAATGCGAAGAGCCGGGCCTGTCGTACAAAGGATAAGGCTGAGAACGGCCAGGCATAGACCGGCTCCCAGGATCAGGGCATTGTCTCAACAAACCATTATTCGGATATGACGGTGTTGCTGGTGAATGTCTATAAAAGTTTTGTTATATAGGCCATCTGTTGGTTTCTAGTTGAAGTTCCAGCTATTGTGATACACATACTACTGGATATTATGCGCACGCGACTGCTTAAGCTTTCTGAATAGTGATAATGATATCACGTGTGATTGTGTCATGTATTAATCTCAAAAGTATTAAACTGTTGAAGTTTGGGTTAGGGGCAAGTCATTTAATAAATAAATAAAATATTTAAAATATGGGATAGAAATTTTCTATGTAGACAAATTTCTAAATATTGGCATACCAGTAGTGTGTGTATACGTAACGTAAGGGTCAATTTCTGCCCATGTTCAGGGATGTCAGAGTTAAAAAACTGACATGGGATTTTTCGATTGAAGTCGCACTAACGCTCTTGACGTATTCAAAAAGAATCCAACAGATATTTTGCCACTTATTTTTGTCTAGAACTTTGAAAGGAAATCTTACCTAACTGTCGGACTGGGTTGGCCACTTCCAACACTATCTCGATGTGGGTTGGATGGATATGCATCAGGTGGTAAACCATTTTCGACAGGTACGGAAAGTGAAGCTTGAGGATACCGATCATAGGCAGTACTACTGTGCCGTGACGTTCTTGACATATCCGCTTGACTTATGGATATTGATGGGTGGATATTGTTAACTAGTAAAAAAAAAAATATATTGAACAACACGACAGCTTGTTTTTGAGTTTTGAACAAATTATTCTTATTATAATTTCATGTAACTTTGTATGGTAAGGATAACGCACACCTAGCATGGGATTTTTGGGCTCTATGGATTTTGCCCATTTTTTGATATGTTGTAGAGGATTTAATTCTTAACAACCTTTAAATGGGACGAAATCTTGTAGGTATTACGGTCTTCGAGATATGAGTGTTGAAAGATGAACTTTTTTGCGACTTTTTGTGTGGAGAGTATACGAAATACTGGTGTTTGTCAGTCAAAATATTGACAGGTTCACATATTTTACGTCACTAACAAATGTCAACATAGGCTAAGGTCGGGACCGCACTGCGGCGCCAACATTGGTCCCAGTGCGGTCCCGGCCTTAGCCGACGTTGACAATTGTTGACATTAATTTGTTGTGATGTGAAATATGTAAACCTGTCAATATTTTGACTGATAAACACCAGTAGAACCAGTATTTCGTATACTCTTCACACAAAAAGTCGCAAAAAAGTTCATCTTTCAACGCTCATATCTCAAAGACCATACTACCTACAAGATTTCGTCCCATTTAAAAGTTGTTAAGAATTAAATCCTCTACAACATATCAAAAAATGAGCAAAATCCATAGAGCCCAAAAATCCCATATTAGGTGTGCGTTATCCTTTCTATACTGAAATTATTTAAACAGTGTATGCACGTCATCGATGACTTCGAAATTATTGCGAATTGCAGTTTGTAAGGAATTAAAAATCGTTTCAAGCTGAGAGCTCATTTTCCTGTTTATTTAACCTTAGTTAAGAAAAGACAGAACACTGTTGGCATTTAACCGAATCGGCCGATAAAATGGCATTTAGGTTGGCACTCGTGGGTTATGTTGCCAAATATTGCTGCAAATCTGCGGTTACTGATTTTAATAATTTGAAATTATTTCTATTTGTGTATCTATAAAATGCCAAAGCCATTGAGTAGTCAGAATCAGAAACTCGTTGCGTTTCTAATTAGTTTCTTTGAACAGGAACGAGATAATGGGGGCACCTTTTTGCCATTAAATAGCGTTAGAGAGGTGAAGTATATTGATAATGACTACGTTTATTTCATGCGTTGTATCCGGATATTAAGTGGATTAAGGATTATTAATCCATATTCGTTTATTTCACGACTATCAAATGGATTAAGATTAGTGCTAATCCTTTCTTAAGCCTTGTCAAAAGCGCAAGCCCAAATTGCTTTGTGTCTAACTTCATTAAAGGCAATCGGCTGATACACTTTTTATTAGGTTTAGGTCATTTTTTCTTGAAGTTAGCAACAAACTTCTCAAATCCGAGATTTGGAGTGTTTATTTCACATTTGAGATAATCCATTTTAAGTCCAATCCTACAAATTTGGAGGATCAGATTAAGTATCCGATCCGGATAAACTGTTTAATGCTGGGTGTTTATTTCAGGATTATTAATCTCCATTATTAATCCAATCCACTTAGTATCTGGATAGAACGTGTGAAATAAACGTAGTCACTGACTACGTTTATTTCATGCGCTCTATCCGGATATTAAGTGGATTAAGGATTATTAATCCATATTCGTTTATTTCACGAGTATCAAATGGATTAAGATTAGTGCTAATCCTTTCTTAAGCCTTGTCAAAAGCGCAAGCCCAAATTGCTTTGTGTCTAACTTCATTAAAGGCAATCAGCTGATACACTTTTTATTAGGTTTAGGTCATTTTTTCTTGAAGTTAGCAACAAACTTCTCAAATCCGAGATTTGCAGTGTTTATTTCACATTTGAGATAATCCATTTTAAGTCCAATCCTACAAATTTGGAGGATCGGATTAAGTATCCGATCCGGATAAACTGTCTAATCCTGGGTGTTTATTTCAGGATTTTTAATCTCCATTATTAATCCAATCCACTTAGTATCCGGATAAACTGTGTGAAATAAACGTAGTCACTATCAAATATAAATCTTCTGGGGCTTTGATTGGGAATATTTTTCCAGCGTGTTGCAGCTGCACTGAATATTGGTATAACCATTGTGAGTAAAATCTCTCAAAAAGTTAGGGATAATTTAGCGTTAAATTCACCAAAGAAAAAGCGTCCACGTAAGAAGCGGGTTACGAATCAAGATTACCTTGATGTTAGCTCTATTCGCAATCAAATCTACGACATGTATAAAAAAAAGTGAGTAGTTTTTTATATTGTGTTCATTTTATGTCACGCCTCTTCTACGAAATCAATACGTAGTCCTTTCTCTAGTCACTAGGTGGCGCACAACTTTAAAGCAGCAAGTCAAAAGTTGTACTATCATCCACACCCTAATGTAGCCATGGTACCCGTAATCCGATACGTCATTGTCATTCTTTTTCTTTGTGCTAACGTGGCGTATCATGAATTTATTTTCTCAACAAAATTGTTATTAATCCTTATTATTCGGTTGCTAAATGACGGGAAAACGTTCCACAAGTGTTTCCTCTTCTTCTTCTTCTAGCGAGGGCGAATTTCTGAGGCGGAAAATTGAAAAATACCGACGCAAGTATAATGACCGGAAGTACCGCGGCCGTTTGCGACGATCTAGATCTAGATCCAACTCGATGGCTAGCAGGAGGAGGCGTAGATACTCTTCATCCTCAGCATCATCCCAGTCAGGGACGATTTTCCCAAAGAATTTGGGATCCCGAAGTCCCCTTGAGGTGGATACACAATTTGTTGATTGTGAGAGCATTTAGAGGTTATCTATTTGCTCAGGGGCCAACCAAGGTTATTGGTTGTATCATGTTTTATCTTGGTTACAGATAAATATGTCGTTTGTTTTCCAAGAATGCCGTCGGATTGATATGTAAGTAACTACGATACTCTTCATCATCAGCATCATCCCAGTCAGGGACGATTTTCCCAAAGAATTTGGGATCCCGAAGTCCCCTTGTGGTGGATACACAATTGGTTGTTTGTGAGAGCATTTAGGGGTTATCTATTTGCTCAGGGGCCAACCAAGGTTATTGGTTGTATCATGTTTTGTCTTGGTTACAGATAAATATGTCGTTTGTTTTCCAAGAATGCCGTCGGATTGTGTGTAAGTAACTACATATGTTTGATTTTAGGTTTATCCACTTCTAATGCACCAGAGGTCGTGGATCCTCTTCAAACAGACCTCGATCAGAGGGTTTTAAGTGCTATGGGTGCAAACCGCAAAAAGCAAACGTTAATGGGAGAACCACTACATGATATTCTAGCCAATCATTGTGGTTTATTGTTGAAAAAGGGATTGTCTGAGGATCAGTTGAACGAGACGTTGGCAAAATATCCAACACCAGAGAATTGCCCTTTTGTTGTTCCTCCCAAGCTGAATGCTGAAATCAGAGCTGCTCTAAGTGAAGCGGGTCGTAAGAGAGATGAGAGATTAATTGCTCGTCAAAAAGAGGTTGGTATCGCCTTGACAGCAGAAGCAAGGGCCCAGTCAATTTTATTGAATCGTCCAGATAAAGACGAAGAAACATTGAGTTTAATTGAACATTTGGAAGATACATCTCTACTGTGTAAAATACACAACACTGATTCTGAGTATAGAAAATCTTCTATTTTAAGTTTTTCTCTGAATTCCAATAATCTTAAGCCTGAACTTTAAGAGGCATTTATTAGCTGAAGCTCCTTTGGACACTTACCTCTGGTCGAAAAAGATTTGGGTGAGCGAATCAAAATGGCCAAATCTATTGGCAAGTCAGTAGCTGATCTTAGGGCTGGCTCTTCCAAACCGAAGTATGCACCATAGACCCTCAAGGCCCATAACCCAAACTTCTTGGGCCAACTTCGACAAATGAAATACAAACCTCAACGCCGGAGTGGGCAAAACAGGTACTATCAGGAATCTCGATTCCCAAAGGAAGAAGAGAGGGGCAGGAAGTTCCCTCCGAGGAAGTTCAACAAGTAGTGGGTAAGTTTGGAGGAAGATTATCTGCATTTAAATCATTTTGGTTAAGATATACCTGTGATCCTTTGCTTCTTTCTTGGTTGGATGGCTATATTATCCCCTTTTCTAGGCCAGTGTTGCAATATTTGGTTCGAGAACCAATTTATGCACAAAAAGAAAAACTGAATATGACACAGGCGGTTAAACACTTGTGTGATATTCGGGCTGTATCCAAGTGTCAGCCCAGTAATGGACAGTTTATTTCGAAAATTTTTCTAGTTCCGAAGTCAGATGGCAGTTTTAGGTTGGTTCTCAATTTGAAAAAATTAAATTATTTTATTGACCCCTGCCATTTTAAACGTTTCGTTTTTGATTCTAAATTGTATCAATTTAATGTACTTCCCTTTGGGCTCTGTACAGCACCTTGGGTGTTTGCTAAACTTTTAAAACCTATCGTTTCATTTCTTCGAGTCAAAGGTTATCAGTTGTGTATTTAGATGATTTTTGCTTGTTGGCAGTACCTACAGTAGCTGTTCAAATAATGTTCAGAAAACTTGTAATATTTTACAAGAATTGGGGTTTGTCATAAATATTAAGAAGAGTGTTTTAGTTCCGGATACTTAAGTCTTGCAAGTTTTTAGGTTTTATTTTTAACTCAGAGCTTATGACCTTGAGCCTTCCAGATGACAAGTGTAGGCATGTCTTGAAATTACTGAATAGTTTTTTATAAATTGAGGTCTTGTAAGATTAGAGATTTTGCCCAATTATGTGGAGTCCTGGTTTCAATGTCCAGCAGTAGCATATGGCTGGGTGCATACTAAGTTATTTGAGAGGGCAAAGTTTCTTGCTATGCAAAACTCCTATAATAATAATTATGATAGTTCAATGACTCTTTCTAAAGATCTTATTGTTGACTTCAGATGGTGGTTCAAAAATTTGGAAACACTCTTCTCCAATAAAGCAACATTGTTTTTCGTTAGAGATTTTTTCAGATATTACTCCAGGAGCCTGGGGCTTAGCATGTCAAGGAAAGACTTCAAGTGGTTTTTGGAATCCTGATGAAGCTAAATTACATATAGTCCAGGAGCTGGCGTCGAAAATATGCAAGAGTTTTCGCAAGGCTCATATTTTCAGAATGAGTAGTATTTTAGTGCTACAAAGCTAGGTTACAGTCAGCAGTTCCAGTTCCGGGACACCTGGCGCTGAGATGCGCGCAAAGGTGTATTTTTAATCAACACCTCGCAACAGTTTTCGCAAAGCTGAAAATTTGCAAAGAGCATGCGAATATAATGTAGAACCATAATTTAACAGTCAGACAAAGAAATACGGGGACACGTAGAGTCAGCGCGACTTTGAAGTGGTCAAAAAAATGACGTCACCGAAAGTGTTTTCGCATGGCTGAAATTTGGCAAGGTAATAGTAAAAACAATATATTTATTGAAAAAAACAGTCAGACACTTCTATGTCGGGACCCCGCCAGTCAGCAGTCGAATAAAGTGATATAGGTGGTAGCGCGCGTCAATAGGCATATAACCATGTCGAATAATAATTTCACCAAAAGTGTTTTCGCATAGCTGAAATTTGGCAAGGTAATAGTAAAAACAATATATTTATTGAAAAAAACAGTCAGACCCTTCTATGTCGGGACCCCGCCAGTCAGCAGTCGATTAGAGTGATATAGGTGGTAGCGCGCGTCAATAGGCATATATCCATGTCGAATAATAATTTCACCAAAAGTGTTTTCGCATAGCTGAAATTTGGCAAGGTAATAGTAAAAACAATATATTTATTGAAAAAAACAGTCAGACACTTCTATGTTGGGACTCCCTCAGTCAGCCGTCGATTAGAGTGATATAGGTGGTAGCGCGCGTTATTAGGCATATATCCATGTCGAATAATAATTTCACCAAAAGTGTTTTCGCATAGCTGAAATTTGGCAAGGTAATAGTAAAAACAATATATTTATTGAAAAAAACAGTCAGACCCTTCTATGTCGGGACCCCGCCAGTCAGCAGTCGATTAGAGTGATATAGGTGGTAGCGCGCGTCAACAGGCATATATCCATGTCGAATAATAATTTCACCAAAAGTGTTTTCGCATAGCTGAAATTTGGCAAGGTAATAGTAAAAACAATATATTTATTGAAAAAAACAGTCAGACACTTCTATGTTGGGACTCCCTCAGTCAGCAGTCGATTAAAGTGATATAGGTGGTAGCGCGCGTCAATAGAATTTTACTCTATATATTATATCCATTTCGATGAATAATTTTATTTCTATAATTTAAATTATTTGGAATCGGAAACGGTAAAATACATTTTTTTTTTCTCTTAATGAGTAAGTGTAAACCTGTAAGTTGCAAGCGTAAGCGCGTATACTTGAATAAGGCGTATATGCATTCGAATTCGGAAACTTCATTATGGTACTGTTAGGTCGAGATTAGGGGAAGGGAAGCGGCAGATGTGATTAGAATTTTTTTTTGTATTTTATAAAATCGGCGATGATTATAAGTATTTAATGAAACTACAATAAATATAATTAAAACTGAATTTATTTAATTACTATAGGTATACTATCACAGTACTGCTGATTAAATGGTCAAGTAATATTTATACGAATCGGGCTTTTTTCTAACCGCAAACTTTTTAACTGCATGTACAATTTTATTTTACCGTTTCCGATTCCAAATAATTTAAACTATAAAAATAAAATTATTCATCGAAATGGATATATGTATATAGAGTAAAATTCTATTGACGCGCGCTACCACCTATATCATTTTAATCGACTGCTGACTGAGGGAGTCCCGACATAGAAGTGTCTGACTGTTTTTATATTGTTTTTACTATTACGTTGCCAAATTTCAGCTATGCGAAAACACTTTTGGTGAAATTATTATTCGACATGGATATATGCCTAATGACGCGGTACCACCTATATCACTCTAATCGACTGCAGACTGGCGGGGTCCCGACATAGAAGTGCCTGACTGTTTTTTTTCAATAAATATATTGTTTTTACTATTACCTTGCCAAATTTCAGCTATGCGAAAACACTTTTGGTGAAATTATTATTCGACATGGATATATGCCTATTGACGCGCGCTACCACCTATATCACTTTAATCGACTGCTGACTGGCGAGGTCCCGACATAGAAGTGTCTGACTGTTTTTTTCAATAAATATATTGTTTTTACTATTACCTTGCCAAATTTCAGCCATGCGAAAACACTTTCGGTGACGTAATTTTTTTGACCACTTCAAAGTCGCGCTGACTCTACGTGTCCCCGTATTTCCTTGTCTGACTGTTAAATTATGGTTCTACATTATATTCGCATGCTCTTTGCAAATTTTCAGCTTTGCGAAAACTGTTGCGAGGTGTTGATTAAAAATACACCTTTGCGCGCATCTCAGCGCCAGGTGTCCCGGAACTGGAACTGCTGACTGTAGCCTAGCTTTGTAGTACTAAAATGCTACTCATTCTGAAAATATGAGCCTTGCGAAAACTCTTGCATATTTTCGACGCCAGCTCCCCGACTATAAGATGTAAACCAGGCTTATGCGTCTTTCTCAAACAGTAAAGTTTTGGGGAAACTGAGTTGTGACGTTTCAATTCCTTTTCCTCTCTAATGCTGATCAGATTGTGTGTTTTCAGCTCAGTAATCATTTTGTTTGCGATGGTCTGAAATTTGTTTGTTGGGTCCCGGTTGGTGGATTGATATACATTAGTGTCACTCAGCATCTCAACTACTTTTTGGTGGTATTCACTTTTATCCATAAGAACAGTGGAGTTCCCTTTGTCTGATCGACTGACAATTATATTGGGATGGTCTTTAAAGAACTGTCTTGTTTTTTTAACTTTACCTAATAGGCCTTTGTTAGTAGTTGAGTCCTCTTTTCGGTAGAAATTCGTGATGATGTTGGTAGACTGGGCTCTCAGGTTGTCCTTTTCTTCATTCGAGATAGCCTGACTTCTTATACAATACTCGACATCTTTGATAATTGTGGGTATAGGTATCTCCTTCCTTGTAAGTGGGAGGCCAAACTTTGGTCCCAAACCAAGGATGGTTTGCACTTCTTCAGGTAACTGGACACCAGTATAGTTGTAGAGGTAGTTTTTACCCACTTTCAAGCATATCTCATTTTGTGTCTGTTCCAAGGATACAAGTTTCTTTATGTTGATTTCTTTAATTTTGTGAAATTCTGCATTATATCTGTTGTTATTTTCATTTAAACAGTATAAATAGGTTTCATCTGGGATAAGTTTTCGTAGTTCAGCCTTGATAAGTTCGATTGAGTCAGTTGTGGTTCTTAATTTCCATATCGTAATGTCAATTTCTAAGTTTAGTAGAGTTTTTTTGAACTTCCGTAGAATTTTGTCAGCCCTTTTTTGATAAGGGTGTTCCTCAGTGTAAAGTGGGTACATGCATTTTATGCTTCCGTTCAGGTGCTTTGGAAGAATGTCACTTTGTCTGCATTTTAATAAGAAAATTCTTCTATTTTTTAAGTTAGCTAATTTCAGTATGTCCCTTGACCATGTTTTTATGAGTACTAGTGCTTGTTCTCCATAACTGCTTCTGATGTTTGAAAAGAAACCCGCTTCATTAACTGTGATCATTTCGTGTCCTTGCAAACATTTGTTTTAATTTCGTGGGTTAGAGGACAGGACCAAAAAAGAAACTATCAAGCTTTTGGCAACGTTTCGGAATATATTTTTCCTTTTTCAAGCCCTGGAAAAGGGAAATACAAGCACTTAGTACAACAATAAATATACTGTTGTGAGTTAATTACAACTTTTAAGCCAAAATAAATAAAATAAAATAAATTGTTCCTTTCAGTACTTACTTAAACTATTGCTTCTGGAGTCCGTTCAGGATGGACAAAGGCACAACTCAGTTTCCCCAAAACTTTACTGTTTGAGAAAGACGCATAAGCCTGGTTTACATCTTAGGCCTGTAGTTAGTTGTGTCAACTCACCGGGATACAACATAGCTAGGTATCTACATAAAATACTCAATCCTTTAACAACAACATTCCACTTTAACATAAAAGACTCTTTCCATTTCGCAGAGGTAATAAAGGAACATGTAGTACCTGATGGACATGTCCTAGTGTCCCTAGATGTAATTAGTCTGTTCACAAACATACCAAAGAAAATAGTCTTGGATATTATTAACTCTGAACACAGATTTATTTCAAACTACACAGACATTCCTAAAAAATACTTAATTGACCTAATAAATTATTACTTTGACACAAGTTATTTTTCCTATAATGGTGATATTTACTTACAAAAAGATGGGTCAGCTATGGGAAATCCTGCATCACCAATTTTAGCTAATCTAGTCATGAATCATCTCATCACAGAAGTTTTGAAAAGACTACACTTCCATGTCCCATTCATATTTGTCTATGTTGATGATACAGTATTGTCAGCTCCTCAAGACCAACTCAATGTACTGCTGGACACCTTCAACAGCTTCCACCCATCACTCCAATTCACGATGGAGATAGAAAATGGTAACAAAATATGTTTCCTGGATATGGAGATCCATCGCAAACCTGATGGTACCCTTATTACAAATTGGTATTCAAAACCCACTAGTTCTGGTAAGATTTTAAATTATTTATCAAACCATCCTCTCTCCAACAAAATAGGAATTATAAATGGATTGTTACACAGAGCCATCAATCTAAGTCATCCAGAATTTCACACCACTAATATGGAAAAAGTCAAAAAACAATTAATGAACAACAATTATCCTTTAAGTTTCATAAACAGAAATATAAATTGATTTAGAACAAAAACTAAAAGTAACACTAAAACTCAACAAAAATACTTCAAATTTCCTTACATTGATGGTCTCTCTCAAAAAATAGGCAGATGCTTTAACAATTCAGAGCTGAAACTAGCTTTTTACAATCCAAAAACCTCTAGCTCTTTTTTCACACCACTTAAAGATAGGATACCAGAAGGAAAAAGAAGCTCAGTAGTTTACAAAATACCCTGTGAATGCGGCAAATGCTATATTGGCGAGACAATGCAATATCTTGACAAAAGAGTTCAACAATACAGGTATGATTGTCGTAATGTTAGAATGTATAATGAAGACAAGACTGCACTGTCAAAACATCATTTTGAAACTGGCCACCGTTTCAAATTTGATGAAGTTAAAATGGTAGACTCTGAACCTCAGATTTATAAGCGAAAGGTGAGTGAGATGATTCACATAAATTTAAACAATACAGTAAATATCAAAATTGACACAACAGACAGACTTAGTGGAGTATACAACAACATACTACAGACTTATAAAAATGTCAACAACATTGAATAATAAAATCCTTTTTAACATACTGTGATATCTCTGTGATTATGATTAATTTTGGTGATTGTTTGTGACTAGTTTTATGCCTTGTTTGTGACAATAGTTTATTTCATTTTTTATTTTATTTTATTTTATTTTATTTTATTTTATTGTTTATGTTTGCCTACATAAACTTAGTTTATAACTTATTGTAGGGAAGGAACTTCAATCACAATTAGTAGCTTTCTTTTAATATTAAATTTGTCTGTATGCTTTCCTCGTTGGTACTGGTTACATTGGTTTGTTATTTAAGTTTAGTGTTCACATATTTTAAAGCTTTTAAATTATTTTGAATTCAGTTTTAATGCTATGCAATACATTTTAATAATGACAAAAGTTTCTTTCTGAAACGAATTAACAATTATTTCTTTCTTAAATTTGAAATACTTAATTTGTAAATGTTCCCTTTCAAATGGTTCCTGTTCAGGAGTTTAAGCAATTATCACCCATCACTAAGAGAAATTTCGATGGTAAAAATGTTTAATCAGCCCATCACTACTACTAATATAACCTCACAAAATCAGATGTGAAAATCAGTTAGCTTTCAAATTTTAAATTCAAAATAACGAATTTTTGTGAAAAATTGATTGCATCCCTTAAATATTATGATGAGAAGTGCCTTTGTCCATCCTGAACGGACTCCAGAAGCAATAGTTTAAGTAAGTACTGAAAGGAACAATTTATTTTATTTTATTTATTTATTTATTTTGGCTTAAAAGTTGTAATTAACTCACAACAGTATATTTATTGTTGTACTAAGTGCTTGTATTTCCCTTTTCCAGGGCTTGAAAAAGGAAAAATATATTCCGAAACGTTGCCAAAAGCTTGATAGTTTCTTTTTTGGTCCTGTCCTCTAACCCACGAAATTAAAACAAATCTTTGCAAGGACACGAAATGATCACAGTAATTAACGATATTAGTATAAATAGATTTTTTAAGGGGGTTTACAATCTTCGTCCTAGTAAACCAAAATATAAGTGTACTTGGAACCCGACCTGTGTTCTTGATTACCTGAAAGGCTTTCACCCTAATGACTCTTTATCCTTAAAGGATAAAGTTTTTTGCAAATAGATTGGAAATCAAAATTACAGACCAAATCAAGACGTCAGCGCTGAATAAAATTCAACCTACTTTAATTTTGCCAAAGTTTGTACCAGAATTATGTGTTTCAACAGTCCTAGAATGTTATTTGGGGAAAACAAAGATTTTTAGAAAACATGAGTCTCGACTTCTCATTATGTTTAATAAACTTCATAGAGCGGCGTCTCCCCAACTATTAGCCGTTGGATTAAGTTAGTCTTAGGTTCTAGTCGTATAGACACGTCAGTATACACTGCACATAGCACGCGACATGCCAGTACGTCTCTGGCATTGAGTAAAGGAGTTTCAGTTGATGTGATCCGTAAGATGGCCGGTTGGTCAGATAAATCTCAAGTATTTGATGCTTTTTATAATAAACCTTTATCTTCTGCCAGAGACAAGTTTATTTTCGCTAATGCAGTCTATTCTGTATAGTTATCTGGTTCTTCGGATTTTCTTTTTTGCTACCTACCTACATGTATGTGTTTGGCACTACTTCTGTACCTATACAGGGTGTTCCGAAACTATTGTGCCAAAAATTAAGGGATGATAGATCGCGCCAAAATAAACGTTTTTTACTTATAAAAACATAGGCGCATGCGCTTTGGTTATGTGATAATAGAACATTACAGGTCGCGCTGTGGTAGCCACCTTACACACGGAGAAACGCGTTTGAAGCAGAAACTGTTATTAAATGCTTGCAGTATTTACTAAAAACAATGATTCACAGCAAAAGATGCTCAAAGCTACGACGACCCACCTCCATACGTGCGTGACAGCGCCGTAGCATAGCCTCCTGAACACGTTGAAAAATTCATGGTGTTTCGAGAATTTCAGCAGCTGCTGCAACAATCCTTCCTACTAACTTCCTCTAGCTGTTTCAACTGGAGAGTCGTAAACAAGAGCTTTCATAGAACACCATAAAAAAAGTCGCATTCCGTCAAGTCTGGTGAACGTGGAGTCCATGCCCCCTTAGGGAGGCCGCACTTCAAAGAAACATAAAACGTGAAACACGTTTCATGAAAATAGAATAAGAACAAACAAATACAAGTCCGCACACCAATGAAACGAATTTGTTTCATGCGCGAGAAACATTTTTATTACATGAAACGTGTTTCATGGAATAGATTGCGTTCTATTTTTTTGTTTCAGTTTCACTGTTTCTCTTCATAGGTAATAAATTTGCGAATGTTTGTATATCTACTCTTTCTATAAAACGATTGAAATTTGGCAGGATAATTGTTTAATTCCTTTGCAACCCAACTATATGGCTATGTTTATGATTTATATTATTGTATGGATGTACCCAGTAACGTCGTTTCCTTTTTTTTTGCTTTTTGATGATAAAGAAGAGACGCCACAACAGCAACAACAACCTCGTCCTCACTTTCCATTGTGTACTACACTCTACTTCACACTTCACTACCCTGAAACGACTTTGCAAATATAATAATTATATTTGCAACAAGAAACAAGAATTATTTTTGTTTCTTCAATTAGTATGCACGAAAGAAACGGTTTCGCTTTTCGTAATTTATTGTTTCATGTTTTACGTTTCATGTTTGATGTTTCACGTTTCATGTTTCTTCGATGTGCGGCCTGCCTTAACAATCACTCTTTCCAGATGTTTCGTTGAGATGTTCTCTTAAGGCTAACAAGTAATGTGGTGGTGGTCTGTCGTGTTGGTACCCTATGTTTTGTCTGGTATACAGGGATACAGTTTCGGGAAGGGTTTCCTGCAGAAATCTACTCGATATTTCTGCTACAACGCTGTTACACATGCATTGAGGCGGGTGGTCGTAGTTTTGAGCATCTTTTGATGTGAATCATTATTTTAAATAAATACTGCAAGCATTCTTTGGGTTCTGTATTATTTAATAACACAGGTTCTGCTTATTCAAACACGTTTCTCCGTGTGCAAGGTGGCTACCACAGTGCGGACTGTAATGTGCTATTATCACCTAACCAAAGCGCATGCGCCTATAGGTTTATAAGTAAAAGACGTTTATTTTGGCAAGATCCTCTTGGTTGTTGTAGTTGATTCCTCAATTTTTGGCACAATAGTTTCGGAACACCCTGTATATTAGTTCTAGCAGTTGCTTTACTTGTATTAAGTTAGCTTCTATGAATTGTAGGTATATTGTACCTACCTAGCTATAACCGAATAAATTTACAACAAAAAATAAAAATGTGCTTTACTTTAAACATCTATAGTCTGGCTAGCCAAACGGCGAACTCCAAAAGAATTTGCTGCTTTGCCAAACTTGACGGAAATAATAATAAACAAGTTGGTGACATATTTTTTTTTGCTATATGGGCAGGTATAATATTTTGACATAGAAAAAAATCCGGCAACATTGCGAAACGATGGATGTGGAGAGGCGTGATTATTCAGAGGCATCATTCTATTGGTTAGAGTTTGAACGACAGCACGCAGTGGCGTGGTTATCGGCGAAACTAGAGTTTTTTTTTTCTAATAATTTTATTGGTTTATTTCCTTAGTATTTTCGGTGCCACTGAACTCAAAGACATGGCTGTCATCAGGCGGTGTCAGTTGGGGTCACAGAACATATCACCTATAGAAAAATATCTCAAATGGGAGAATCGCGACGAAGGTTTTTAGTTAGGTTTTCAATCAACGATGGCGACACTGTCGGGAGATAAGAGAAATTTACAGGTATCTGTGGTGCGGACAGTGATTTGTGTTGGTTGGTTTTGTCATTTATTTTGTCATTTCAAAAGTCAAAATTTGAATTTTTAAATTGTGTTGTTGTACCCCACGGTCCCCACGCGCGATAAAGTGAAAATTCAAAAAGTTTTGGTTGAAAAAAACCCAAATTTTTGTTCGTATTTTTTGTATTTGTTCGTTTGTTTCGTTTCGTTCGTATTTGTATTTATTATTCGTATTTACTTTGCGATCTACCTATAGCTGCGTGTCGCTTGCTAACTTACTAACTCTCTTTGCACTATGTTCGACATTGGAAACTTCCTGCCAGTCATAGTTTTCAAGAAAATGAGGCGAAAAGAGCTAAAAGGAGTCAGCAAGCCAAATGCAGTTGAGCATTAAAAATTATTTAAAAATATTAAAAATATAGGGAAAAAATAGATTCGCCTTTATGTCAAGAATGCTCGATTAGTTGGGTTTTCATTCAACGATGGCGCTGTAATTCATAACCGGTACATACCATTGCAGATACTTTTCTAGAGGTGATATGTTCTGTGGTTGGTGTGTCACTGAATATTTTTAGGTCACGCCCCACTTTTCTTCCCCCTTTCGTCTCTACCAACTTACCACTTGCCAGACTATACGTATTGATTTCGTAGAAGAGGCGTGACATAAAATTAATAAATCAAACGAACTTACCTTGTAAGTGATATCGTTCGATTTATATTTTATAAACGCCTCTTCATAGAAATCACCCACACTCCCATTTCATTCTCCCAGTATAGGCAATTTTTGTTTTTTGTTGTTGGAGCTTTAAACAAGAATGACAATGACGTATCGGATTACGGGTACCATGGCTACATTAGGGTGAGTGATGATAGTACAACTTTTGACTTGCTGCTTTAAAGTTGTGCGCCACCTAGTGACTAGAGAAAGGACTGCGTATTGATTTCGTAGAAGAGGCGTGACATAAAATATAAATCGAACGATATCACTTACAAGGTAAGTTCGTTTGATTTATTAATAATACACTATCTATACATATGAAAATCGATGTTTGTTTGCTTTGTATTTGTTGTGATAACAAATTTACTAGACATGGTATGTCAAAGTAAAACGAATGTTAATAGCAGCAACATTGCGACGTGCTTATGTCATAAATTTTTATCACGTGCATACACTGTTTAATTAATTTCACTATATGTACAGTTGCGATAAAAAAAAAAGTAGTACAAGAAAAATCTCCAAAATCTCCTGGTCTATTATACATTAATTTAATTCAAAATCAAAAATAACATATTTTTGGCATTTTTTGACAAGTTTTCAACCTAGAAAGCTTCAAATGACATTATTTTGACATTTTCCACCCGTTTTTAACCTAGAATATGTCATTGCGTGTCAAAATTTTGTATGTTACACCGGGAGCTCAAATTGGGGTTAATAATTTTTGTACTAGGTACTTTTTTTTACCTATAAATATAAAGGCTGTAGTCTGTGGCGATTTCAACTTGATTTTTATTTTGTATGACCCCATTACCAGTTTAACAAATAAAAAAAATTGTTCGTTGTTTATTTATGTTGTGTAACATGGTTCAGGTAATAGGCTGCCAGAAGCAATGGGTGGTATGAATAAAAATGAAGTACTTGCTAGTACTATAAGTATTAGTATGTTCTACGTAGTATTTACTTCAAAACGAAGTAGATACTATATTTCGAAACTACCGGAAATTAGTAAATGCTTCTTTGTGAAGTAAATACTGCGAAGAATATACTAATACTTGTAGTAGTAGCATGTACTTCGTTTTTATTCACACCACCCAATATGTGTGCAGTTCTAGCACAGGTTCTAGCCTATCATGTGCGCCTAGATTCCGAACCCACGATTCGATAGTATCATCTATCTATTTTATATAGACAATACTATCGAATCGTGGGCTCAGAATCCAGGCCGTGCTGAATTTTTTCTGGTGACGTCAATTTTTGACAAAGTGTTTAAGGGGGCAACATCGCTCCCATACACACGATACAAATTAGATTTTTAGTTATAAAAAAAATTATAGATGGCGCCAAGATTTGAAATAATAGCGATTTCAATTTGCAGAATCAGTGCAACTTTTTTCACTAAGTTCGCACTGATTGACTAATGGGAATTGCTCGGGAAATTGCCATTATTATTTCGCCTGGCCCAACCAAACTTGATATACTTATTTTTCCTATTTTACTTTATTAGGAATAGAACAGGTTTTTATGTATGAAGAAATTGCCTTGTATTGATTTCGGAATATTTCCACTAAGTAGGTATAATCTTTTGCCAATTTTTCAAATTTTCATTTCCTTTCACACTTAGGAGGAGCTCCGGAACAGCTCCGGGGCTTCACGCGCTTATTCCTTTCGAAAAGTGTTTGTTGCACCACGCATCTGTTCCCTGCAAATCGGGGGCGACTGAACACCGGAGCGAGTAGCTCGAGTGTTTCAAACTCTTGAAAGGAATACAACTAATGATATTCATAAATATGTATGTAAAAAATAGGTAGGTAAGTAGGTAGTGAATTGAATTAGTAGAGAAATTTCTTCGATCCGAAAAAACTGATATAGGAGTTCAAAACAATTGGTTTTACAAAGATTTGATTGGTCTCGACTGTTTTTTGACGCCGCATATACAGTACTTTCTTTCTTTCTTCTACTGTAATTGAAATAAGACAAAAAATAGTTCATCGGTTCTCAATAGTTGTATTCCTTTCACACCTAGGAGGAGCTCCGGAACAGCTCCGGGGCTTCACGCGCTTATTCCCGCAAGAAACCTATGGCATTTATATACGAGGTAAGAAATAACTTGAAATTGTAACTGGAACATTTTATACTGAAATTATACTCTCTTCCAGTTTCTCATTCAACTCATATTGTTTTATGAAAGCCATGTATTTTTCTCTTTCATGCAAGAAACCTATGGCATTTATATACGAGGTAAGAAATAACTTGAAATTGTAACTGGAACATTTTATAGTGAAATTAGTCTTTTTTCCAGTTGCCCATTCGACCCATTTATTTTATCAAAGCCATGTGTTTGTCTCTTCCAAGCAAGAAACTTATGGAATTTTTATACGAGGTAAGAAATAACTTAGATTTGTCTTCAGGTATATAATTTTTAGGTTCCTTCTTTGTTACAGGTACCTAACACTTACCAGAAAATCAAAAAGGAGAACGGAATTTTATCTTTGTTCATGCCACTTTTTTTAGAAAGGAATGTTTTGCTTACTATGGATACATTTATAAACTTATAAAATTTTACTCGCCTCTTTACAGGCTGAAATGTACAAGGTGTATGTAAATGCAAGTAATCCCTTTTGAGCAAGATTATGGAGGGATTTGTATTTCCACGCCTGGTATGACTTCAAATTTTGTTCGACTCTGTAAAAGTGATATTTTGTTGTAGAGCTTGTTTTTGAGGTATGTTTAGTTGTGGTAGGTACCTATGAGATTTTCAGGAAGCAATTGGCATATGAATGGGTTTACAAATAGAGGAATACTTAGAGGAATAATAAAAAAATAGTCCTACCAGGAGTCTTACACAATTTCAGATATTGGTAAAAGATCCAAGAGCTAGTAAAAGAAATGCAAATCGCCAGATACCTAAATGGAATGCTCTACTGCATTGGTGGATATTATTATTGCACAAATATGCAAGAACACAAAGGAAAAACTCTAATTTTAGCACTTTCCACCTTTTGTAAATAAATTTTAATAATTATTATTGAAGCTTTTTATTTTTTCAAAGACATTTTGTCCTACAAAACACGATCCAATTTTTTTATGTATACCTAGGTACGTAAAATAGATACTCTATTTATTTTCAATGGAAACTAATGGTACAGCATGCTTTGTGCCTATTATTTTATAAACCAATAATAAAAAACAAAACAAATACACGAGGTGAGAAGGAGGTTCTGTTGTCAATAGGCTTTTTTGGAAACGCTGAACAACCTACATCAGCTGCTGCTCCAACGGTTCGGGTTTTTCGAAAACGCCTAATCATGACATCACGAATTGACTGGTGGCGCCATCTTCGAAAAAAAGCCTGAACTATATTTGCCAAAAATATCTGTAATTTTATTCCAAAATCGGTTTTAGACGAGGGGGATTTCATTGTGGTAATTTAGTGTACACAATAGTGGTAATTAGTGGAAATTTTATGGGAAATGAGTGGTAATGACTGGAAATTAGGGGAAATATAGTGGTATTTAGTGGAAATATATGGTAATTAGTGGAAATATAGTGGTAATTCAGGGAAATTTTTGGTAATTTAAGGCAATTTAAGGAAATTTTTGGGGTAATTTAAGGAAATTTTGTGGTAATAACTCGAAGTTCTGTACTGATAAAATTATGATATGCCTTTGAATTTGCTTTAATTTAGGAGTAACAGAGCTTCAATTAAACTATTTAACTAAGCTTTAAGTAAAATATTCTTCTGAGTCCCTATTAGTCAGTTAGAAACATCAACTTTTATTTTCTAAGGAATGTTTCATTTAAGGTTTCATTACATGAGAAGTGGCAACCTTGCAATAGTTCAACACTTGGTTCGACATCATCTATGAGCATCGTTTTTACTACTCATTTTGAAATTTTCAAGGCCTCGTTTCATTTAAGGTCCAGTTTTGTGTTTCAGTGTTTTTAAATCTGAAAGAAAAAGTAGAGAGAATGCATTCTTGTTATATTAAGCCTCCATCACACATTCGGCAAATAGCTACAAATATTTGGCTGTTTATGTGTTCTCGTCTCTCTGTTTCTCTAGTTTCAATTTTCTAGATTTTCACCTATCCTAGATGGATGCCAAGTACCGAGCAGAGCTGGGCAGGGCTTGAGTGCTTTGTGCTTGCGAAAGTGCTTGAAGCACTTTGAGGACTTGAAAGCCCTTTTATAGATTTGTAATTGGGGCTTGCAAAGTCAATTATTTTAGAAAAGTGCTTAGTAATTTGTAATTGAAAAAAGTAATTCAAGCCCTTTCAATGAGCTTCAATTACTTTTAGAGGGCTTGAAGCACTTTTGGGAGCTTGAAGCCCTTTGAAAGGGCTTGAAGCACTTTGAAAGGGCTTGAAGCACTTTAAAAGGGCTTGAAGCACTTTGAAAGGAATTTGAATTGACCACCATTCAACCTATCCCCCACTTAAAAATTTTCGATTGTATTTTGTCCTTTAATTTTTTTTTCTACTATTTGAACTTGAACCGTCTTATGTCTTTTCTCTCTTAACAATGGAGGTTTTGGGTTTGAGCTTAGAATGGAATTTAAAAAAAAAATGAATGAACTTATTATTCAAATAAATAATTAATTTATATTGGTATCCTATTTAACTTTATCACTGGATTTTTTTCACTTTTCCCCATTGAACATGTTGAAAACCTTAAAATTGAATTACCATGTAATATCCCAACTACCCCAAGTACCCCAGAACTACATCTCAAAAAAAAACATACTACTGCTACTCTGTGAAATGTAAAGTTCGTCTCTACTATACCAATTCTGTGTGATGACTGTACGCGGTAGCTTATGCCACTTTGAGAATTTTATTACAAATTCAAAGTGCTTTAGGCACATATAAAGAGCTTCAAGCAGATTTAAAGAGCTTGAAGCATATTTAAAGAGCTTGAAGCCCTTTTCAAGGCACCCCAAGCACTTTTGATGTGCTTCAAGCACTTTTCAAATCACTTTGAGGGCTTTGTGCTTGTCAAGCCCAAAGCACTTTGAGGGCTTTGTGCTTGTGAAGCACTTTTGAAAATAAAAAGAAATTTGTGCTTGAAATTGAAGCACTTTGATAGAGGGCTTAGGGCTTAGTGCTTCAAGCCCTTTTACTAAGGGCTTCGCCCAGCTCTGGTACCGAGCCAAATACGCAAATATTTGTGAGGAGCTTTACAGACTTTTGAGGTGTATGTATTAATTTTGACTGCAAAGACGTGTAAAATTTCGTATTTTTTCATATTTTCGTCTTCTAGATGGAATCCGAAATAAAGTCCTAATGTTCTGAAGTCGCTGTTGAACTTGATTCCGAACTCGGTTCCAATCGTTTACGTTTTTTGGTAGATTTACATTTCCAAGGATCTTCTCTTTGAGATTTGGCGAGCGGACCGAGCAATCGGAGACTAAAGAATAATTTGAATTTCAAGATCCCATAACTTGGAGTTTGTACTCGTGTTCTTACTAACCACGTTGAAAGTTATTGGTCGTTTTTCAAGCAATAATAGGTACTTAAGGAGGTTAGGAGTAATGTAGTCTCCCTTTCTTGTGGATTATATCAACCAATTTATTTGGTCTCCAATTGGTAGGGAATTTTCGTAGTTGATTTTTGAAAGGTGTTCAATTTTGATTGAAATTTTCTGATGGAAAATATGCATTTTGCGCATTAATAGCTCAAACGTTTCTGTTTGATGGAATCTTTCCCAAAAAAATATATATATATATACAGGGTGTCCCACGAGGTTTGTCCCAAATGATAACTTCGGAACGCATCATCATATGTTCCATTGTATAATTTTCTATCATTTTCTTTAACAAATGTTACGGGATGACTTTTCCCGCACCAAAAGAAAAGGAAATAAGCTTCTTCACCTCTCTGAATAGCATACCTTCCTCAAGCCACTGTTTTCTATCCAATAGTTGTAGCCACACTTTTCATCAAACTTTTCATTCTTCCCAGAATCATTGAGTTAGAGGTTTATTAATGGAATTGATTTCCTGTTAGTAGGGTTAAAATAAATAGACAATTAATTTATTAACAAACAAAATCACAATATTTACACTAGAACAGCTGATTGTCTGATCCGAGTAGATTGTCTAGATTGACAGCGCTCCAAATAGAGTCAATGACCGGTACTAACTTAATTTGAATAAGTCCCATGCCCCAACTACCATCAAAATTCTCCAGTACCTTCCACCTTGGAGTTTTGACAGAACCTTTTTAAAGGACAATGCAGGGACAAGCAGAGGTCATTCAGGTCGAGGACTTTCCATGATTAAGTGTTCGGGAAAACTCCTCAGGCACATTTTGCCGATTTCTGAGTTGCCAAGTTTCGCTCATAGATCTAGGGTGGCTAATCCGCTTTTTTAGCACCCAATCGCCTTGTGCAGATTTTTTTTGTGAGTCGAAAAAGACCAACGTGGTCAATTGTTTGTTCCTAAAGGCCAAAGTAATTTTGGCCTTTAATCTTTACCCTTAGATGTCCCCTTTTATTTGTCACGCTTTAGTCCCTAACTTTCAGTAAAGAGTCATACGTTAAGCTGCTTACTGTATACTTCGAGTAGGACCTACAGTCTTCAGCCTCCTCGAGACCATTGGAAGCCTTAGTGACTCCTAGTTACTGAACTTCAGTGCCCAGGGCCAGGTTGCTTCTTGTTGCGGCCCTGATCCAGTCCCAGGCCATTGGAAACACTGGAAGATATTGATCCCACCTGTCAGGTTCTCCCCAAGAGTTTAGGGACTACTCAGGTTTGATAAGTATGTTGTATTGTCTTAATATCAAACCTTACCAACCCCTTGTTGGAGTAAATCACCACAACAACGCAGTTCTACTACAATATTAAATTACCCTTCAGATTAGATGTTGTTATTTCAGTTTCAATTAATTATTAACTTTGTTATATGAAATTTACCATTCAGGTTATGTACTATTAGGTACTTCAGTTTTAAGTATTTATACCTTCTATATTATTCCATAATATTAAATTTGCCCCTCAGGCTATTTATTGTTACTTCAACTTTAATTATTGATTTATATTTCTCTAATAACTATCCCATAATTACATGCTGCAATGAATACAGGTAAATACTTGTACACTGGGGTTAAATGGCCATTTACGAAGGTACTGCATTAAGTGAGCTTATTTATTAATTTATATTTCAGGTATTATTGCTGTTAATTGTTATACTTTTTATTTCTTTATTTAGGGACTCAAGTTGAGTGTAATTAATCATTATTGTAAATACTATTTTAAGAACATATGGTTAGATACTTCTAGACGATTTCTTTTCTTGCTCTGGTTCCAGTGTAAATAATTTTCAGTGTTCCAGGGCGTTCGAAAAACTCACTCCGAACCTGCTCTAGAGTCAACCTGTTCTGGTTTCACGTTTCTTGTTCTAATTAAAACCCGTACCTGATTGTAGCAAAGCGTTTCACTTTTGTCCTTCCTTCTTGTTTACATTTATATTTCAGGTTGTGCTGCTATAGGTCCGTAGAAGTTTCCTGCTTTCGTTATATCGGTTGATTTCGTGTACTGCAGGGAAAAAGCAGGTGGCGCTCTATATTTAGTTATTTAATTAACCCACACCCCTCTCCGCATTGGAAGCTAGTCGGCAACCCTTTACACGAAATCACATTTCTAGATTTCAGCCACCAACCAACTCTCTCTTCTCTTTTTCTTTTTTTTTCTTTTTAGTTACCCATTAACTTTCCCACCTCCTCAAAATCTTATTATTGACTTCTCCGTTACGTTTTGCGGGTAACAAAGTGGCAGTGTCCGTTGTGCCACGTAACACAAAGCCTTAACAAATATGGCATTGCCGATTTTGTAATCTAATTTTCTAACGAAAAAGGCCATAATATACCATAAGTTACATTTAAGATTCGAAAGATGACGTCACTTGATCGAAATCGAAATTGAAGCGAAACTGGTGAAATTGGACGAAAATGGTAGAAGCGGCACAAAAAGTTACTCCGAAAGTTATTACCTGACACCCTGTATAAATGCCGTTTTTATTTGGACGGCACTATAGACCCGAAAATCGTTAACTGTGATTTTTAACCACCGAAATTGGGGGTTTATTTTAACAGCAGTTTAGAGGTACCTACTTAAACAAGGATTAACTTGCGGTGCAAGTCAGTTACGAAAAAAAAACCTTTGTTAAAATTTAAACCTCTGTTTAACTCATGGTGCAAGTGAGATAAACTATTGTCAAAACTGGAAAGTGATGTTGAATTTTTTTTTTTTAATATTTCTTAAATTTCATATTCCCAAGTCTAGTCGAGATAATGTTATGAAATAATTTACTTACTTATTAATTTTTTTTATTGCAAAACAGTTTTTTCATGGATTTGATTTCAATATAAAAATGAAAAAGTGTTTTTTAGAGAAAGCAATGATGACTAAAGTTTTTTTTTCTGCGATTGACAAGAAATGTCAGCATTTTTGACCGGTTGACAGGTCGCAAAACTCAAGATTCTGGTATTTTAATTATGTTTCAATAGTTGCTAGGGAATCAATGAATAACAATACTCGTATGATAATCGTATGATTCTCGTACTGCTGAATAATTGTAACAAAAAGACAACCATTTAACAGATATTTAACCGATCGCAGAAAAAATAGTATGTGTATTTCGGTGGAAAAGCACATTCTCAGCCTTCGGTGTTTGTCGGCCTCGGCTACGCCTCGCCGGTCAACTTACGCCGTCGGCCGAGAATGTGTCACTTTTCCACCTAAATACACAATATACTATTTTGTATGCACTTATTCTAATTTTTTTTCGAACTTTGATATTATTTTTTTTTTTCTTGTCGCCACTTTGTTATAGGTATCGAAATATAAGGTAATAAATAGAATATTTAGAAAGTTTTCTCCACTAACCAATTATTACATATTATTTTAGAAGAAGCAAGGTCGCTAAAATAATACCCCCAATAATACCTACGCAGCTTAAAGGGGGTGTGACCCAAAAATAGAAGTTTTAGTACAAAAAAAATCTAAGAATAAGTATTGAAACCGCATTTTGCTACGATGGTCGTTTTTCGAGTTATGGCGGTTTAAAGTTACAAATAGGTGTTTGTGACGTCACACTGGATTATCAGGGACAGTATTAGCACGTATAAAAATTTCCCAAAACAAAAGACAATTATCTTCTAGGGCGAATTGAGACCACTCAAAGTATAGGTACGGTTCACTGACAACTGAACGAACAGAAGACTCCGATTTCGGCGGTTGTGACATCACAAGTTCCTGCATCTTCATAAGGAATTTTCTCGGAGACTATTTCGAATATAGGACTGTGGTTTTCACGAGAGATCTTAGAATTTTTTGCTTGATTTAGGTAGCTTAAGTCGTTTTTTAGGGTCACACCTCCTTTTTAATGTAGTACACAATTAAATTTTTCAATACCCTAAAGACGCATAAAAATTTACATCGTGTTATTATTAACATATACCTACTTAGCAACATGTTATTGAGTTCTAAATATCAGGTATACTTGAAAATTAAAATAGATTTGTGGTATTTAGTGGTAATTTCAGTGGCAATTAGTGGTAATGAGAGTGGTAATTAGTGGTATTTAAAGGAAATTAGTGGTAATAAGTGGTAATTTGAGTGGCATTGAGTGGTAATTCCTGAGGCAATGAAAGGTAATAGAGGAAAAAAGTGGTAATTTGGAGGAAATTATTGGTAATTTGTGGTAATTTTTATCAGAAGTGGTAATTTAGTGTACACAGTTCCACTACTGAAATCCCCCTCGGTTTTAGACTACAAAAAAAAACGGCACATCAGAATTTGCTGAAATTTGGCATAAACATTCTTTGATCGATTATCTAGACTAATCTAGAGAATAGTGCTCTTATTTTTTCGAGGTTTACCGTGGATTTTTCTATTTTTGGGAAATAGTTCATTTTCACAATATAGGCCAAAAAAAAATTCGAAATATGGAAAATCTAACTGCACTATTCTCTAGATAATCGATCAAGGAATGTTTATGCCAAATTTCAGCAAATTCTGATGTGCGGTTTTTTTTTGTAGTCTAAAACCGATTTCTGTATTTTGTATCGTGTGCATGGGAGCGATGTTGTACCCTTAACAAAAAATTATTAAAAAAAGATTAGATTAATGTCCATGGCAGAAGCTTTTTGAGTTAAAAATTTTATAATTTAGTGGAAATTAAATAAAAAAGTTAAACTTTGATTTAAATAGAACTGCAAACTCGTATAGTTTTCAACATGGTCCTTCGTTGCCGGATATGAGTGCATTAATTGAAATTGTAACTGTTAGGGATTCAAGTAAATTCCTTTTCTTCTTTTAATCCAATTGGTTATTATTCGTCCACAGTTTCGTATTTATTTTCCTATTCATTATTGCTTTTGCCGCGTTTTTTGAACACATTACATTAAAATGGACATACTTAAGAGACAGAGAGGTTTTACGCCCAGAAATAAATTCCATTATCGGATTAAACGTCGAAGCAAAAAAAGAGGAGATAAGGTACCCAAGCAGGCAAACAAAAATAAAACAAGAGGATTCCGAAAACACGATGAATAGCGAGGAGCCAAATAACGATGTACAGGTGCAGAAAAAAGTTGTAGGCCCCTCTAGAGAAAATGTTGAAAATGTTTCCAAGCCAAAAAATGCTATTAAAATAACGCCTACAAAAGATGTCATAGAAACACAAATAGAACCCAATTCAACAGCTACTGGTAAAAGAAATAGATCAAATTCGATCCCAGATACTCAAGCAAATAAAAAAAGACATTTTAGTGAAAACCAAGAAACAGAAACACATGATGAATCAATTAAATCAGAACTAACAGAAAAAGTGATTTTAGAATTGTTGGAAAATCTAGATACAATAAATATTGTTTCAAATGTACTAACTGGTAGTAACCAAACATGTTTAAGAGATGCGCACAATAATTTACATAAACTAATAACAATGATTTTTTTTAAATATGGCAGCATCGAAAAGGAAAACCTTAGTCTAAAAAGTCAAAGGAAGGAAAACAAAGTAAGTGACAATAGAACTCCAATGGCACAAAAAATGACATGCAGAAAGCCTAAGAAAAATCACTGGTATGGAAAATAACGAACACATAAACTGTAATAAAAACGACACAGACACATTAAAACAAGACATTTGGAGGACTCCACCATCAATCAAAAGGCATGAAACGATAATACAGATTAGAGATGTAACTGATCCAAAAGACAAAAGTTCAAAAGTGAGATAAGAAATAAAGATGTGGGGAAAAGGCTTTAAAAATATTGAGAAAACGAAAAATGGTGCAATTATAGTTGAGAGCTTTGATAAAAATCAACAAGAAAAATTAAAAACAGTACTACAAGAAAACAAAGATATGAAAATAAAAGAAACAAGGGAAGAAAATCCGATGTTAATGATAACCGGAATTAAGAAAGGATGGACAGATGAAGAATTTCTGGAAGAATTACAAAACCTGAACTATGAGATAGTAGAAGAATTGGGAGACACAGTTAAGGATAAAATTGAAGATGTGACAAAAACGGAATGCCGAAACCCCAAAAAAGAAAATTGGATTCTACAAGCACCTCCACCGATTACAAAATCGTTTTTGAAGAAAGGTACAGGGTGATCCAGTATAAAGTGAACACCCCCTACCTTTTCGCTAAAAAAATTTTTTTTCAAAAAATCAAGATAGCCATTTGGTGTATTTTGTTTCTAGGAATTTGAGAATGTTTTTCGAAATTTAATTAGATTTTTCATTAAAGCCCTCTGAACAAAAAAGTAATTTTTTTAAATGGAATAACCTATATTTAAATAAATTTTTGAAACACCCCTATTTTCTCATTTCAAATATATAGTTTGTTTGTCTTTATTTTAGTAATTTGCAATATATTCTCACTTTAAAATTCACATGAAAATTGCCGAATTATCATGAAACATAATAACCAGTAATTTTATTAAAGGTAAAATTTTTCAGATTTACCTTGATATCTTTTCGGCTATTTTTATTTGAATCTTGAGTGAGAATATATCGCAAATTACTAAAATAAATGTAAACAAACTATATATATTTGAAATGAGAAATATAAGGGCGTTTAAAAAATGGATTTAAATATTCCATTTAAAAAAATTACTTTTGTCGTCACAGCGCTTTAACGAAAAATCTAATTAAATTTCGAAAAACGATTTCAAATTCCTAGAAACAAAATATGTACACCAAATGGCTATCTTGATTTTTTCAAAAAAAATTTTTTTAGCGAAAAGGTAGGGGGTGTTCACTTTATACTGGATCACCCTGTACAGTTGTTTTGATTTTGTTAGATTGTTTGTACAAGAACATCTGAACTTAGCAGTATGCTTTAAGTGTTGTGGTTTTGGCCATGTAGCAAAATATTGCTCCGGAGTAGATTGTTGTAACAAATGTGGAGACCAGCAAAGACTGTGAAATAGAAGAAGAACAGTACAAATGTCCAAACTGTATAAAACTCAAACTACAAGATGTGAGCCACTCGGCTAGAAGTAAAACGTGTCCAGTTTATCGAAGAAGATTAAACAGATTTAGGGCTAGCATGAACTATAGTGATTTTTTATAAATAAACACATTGAAGGTACAGGCAAAGTAATCAATAAAAAAGAAAACGGCAGAAAATGTCGAAGTTTAGAGAAAAATGGACGAAACTATGAACAAGTTAGTGTTATTCATCAAAATGCACGATCTTTGGGAAATGCGGTAGATAGTATAGTGAATGTGCTAGAAACTAACGCGGACTGTAAAATTTTGTGCTTAACTGAACGCTGGCAAACCCATGACAAACTGAAAATGTTGGCGATAGAAAATTTTATTTTGGGCTCAGCTTTCTGCCGAGAACATAAAGAAAACGGCGGCAGTGCTGTCTATGTTCATAAAAATGTAAAGTTCAAAGGTAGGAATAAGCTAAATAAGTTATCAATAAATAGTATATTACATACCGAGTAGGGAAGTGTTTTATTACTGTCGAGAGATTTATATAGTCAATCGAGACGCGAAGCGTCGAGATTGACTATTAATCTCGAGACAGAAATGAAAACTTTCCTCCGAGGTTTGTATACTATTTTATTTGCAAGCACACCATACTATTATGATTAGTCATTAAATTTTTTTTTAATAAAAAAATAAACCAAACATGCCAAAATGTGTCATTCACTGTTTTTACGTTTTTACCTGACATGTTCTCATTGTTGCCAGCAAAGGTAAATAAATTACAGTGAGGGAAATCGGTGAGGGAAGTCGAATAGGGAAATCGGTGAGGGAAATCGAAGAGGGAAGTAACACAGGTAAAGTGACACTTCCAAATTATTAAAAAACCAGTAATGTCAAGATTACATATATGGTTGCAAATAAAAAATGTTATTGAGTGTGCAGCTGTAGAATGCACTATTAAACTTTGCTATTAATAACATTGCAATTGTTGTACTTTCGATCTATAGGCCTCCTCTTGAAAACAGTGAACTAATTGAGCTATTTTTAAGCACAGTCGGAAACATCTTGTTATCAATTATTAATGAAGACAAAATGATAATACACACATCGCCAAAATTCTTGGACCCCCTCCTTATTTCAGAAATTATGCATTTTTTTCTCAAATTATAAAAAGTATGACAAAGAACATTTATTTAGAGCTAAGAAATGGAGATTTTAGAGTTATAAAGATTTTGTATACAAGGCAAAAAAAAAATTACAAAAAAAGATGCAAACATTTTATTTCAATTTTTTTAAAAAAACAATAATTGAACCTAATAAAAAAAAATTAGAAGTACTTTTAATAATCGGTGTGTCTTCCCCTTCTCTGCCACAAAAAGTTGACACGCCTGTGCATGGAAACAATGAGGTTATTAATGATTTTTTGGGGAATATTGTTCCATTCCTCCTCAGCTGCAATTCTTAGGTCCTGAAGGGTTAAGGGTGGATTATCCCTACTATGAATCCGTCTTTGAACATAATCCCATATATGTTCGATCGGATTTATGTCGGGAGAGTTCGCCGGTCACTCTAATCTTTCAATATTTCCATGTTCTAATGCCTCTTGTACCCTTTCAGTGCGATGGGGCCTGGCGTTGTCATCCATAAATATGAAATTGTCACCAATATTGTTGCGTAGTGGCTGAATTATACCTTGTATAATGTTTTCTGCGCAAATATTTCCAGTCATAGTCCCATTTATAGCAATAAGGGCTGTGCGGTGATTGAACATTATACCCCCCCAGAACATAATTGTTCCTCCTTGGTATGGAACAGTTTCTCGAGGAAAATCCAGTCTTTCTTGCCTTCCAGATGCTCTCCAGACTCTATGACGCCGACTATCACTCACCAAACCAAATCTTGTTTCGTCTGAAAAAAGCACGTTACGCCATAACGCCACTGGGGTAAAAGCCATCTTCTGTGTTCCTGTGCCCAATGAAAACGTGCAGCTATATGTCGACGTGACAACCTAGGGACACGTAAAGCTCTTCTAGATCTCAAACCAGCAGCATGAAGTCGCCTTCTATATGTCCTCAAAAAATGACCTCGCAGAGCTGTGACTGAAATTGTACGGTTCCTACGGACAAAATTCGTCACATAACGATCTTCTCTTTCAGTTGTTACTCTAGGGCGACCTGTTCCACGTCTTGGATCAACGCTTTCGGTTTCTTCATACAAATTCACAATACGAATAACAGAACTTCTTGAAATACCCAGTCGGTTTGAAATTGCATGATTTGAAAAATGCTCTTGATGTAAAGCAATTATTCTTGCTCTATCAAATTGCGAAATCACGTTTCCGGGCATTTTTTAAGCAAATGGTACACACAATATACACATACAAAGCTACAGATATGTATGACAAGCCGAACTTCATGCAATAGGAAAATGCGTGCAGTTCAACCTGAACAGAAGGTACCGTGACTTATTTTATCAAAATTGTTCATAGTCGAATGTAAACAACTTTGTGAAAACATTTTTTGGCCCTTTAAATGCAAATAATACACAATTCAAATTCTCAATAAATTTAGTGTAAACAAAATATTTATTTGAAAAATGTCTAGGGGGTCCAAGAATTTTGGCGATGTGTGTAGTTGCGGGAGACTTTAATATCGAAATGTTAAAACCTAATGGCAATAGAACAAGTATGTTATCCTTAGTCGAATCCTTCAATTTAGAACAAACTATCCTTGTAAATACCAGAATAACCGGAAAAGGGGGAAGTAGCATTGATCATATTTTTGTGAATAGTGAATATTTGGACAGTTTAGTAATAAATACCTTTATTTCTGACCATACCGCCCAGAAACTACTTAAAAAGATGCAAAAAATTAATAAAAATACACTTGTATACAAAAGAATTTTTTCACAAGAAAACAAAAATAATTTTTCACAAATGTTAATAGATTAAGATTGGACTGAAATTTACGAGATAGAACGTTCAAAGATAAATCATCAATGGAACACCTTTATGAATGCCTTTACTGGAATTTTTAATTACTGTTTTCCACTTAAATTACTAAATACAAACAGAAAAACGATTTATAAGGAAAATGATCAGGTCAAGGAATGTAAAAATAGATATCTTACTAAATTTATCAAAATATCAAGATCATTTTAAACAAGAATATAAAAATGTTAAAAAAGAATATGATAATTTATTAAAAGCAGTACGAACAGAAAGATATGATCTTAAAATGAGAACTTCTGATAACAAAACTAAATGCATGTGGTCATGTAAGGAAATCACTGGCAAAAGTTCTAGACAAACAGAGGTTGAAATAAATGGGAATCCAAATGAGATACCTGATAATTATAATCAATGCCTGTTATCAATAATTCCAGATTTGATAAGTGAATTAAACACAAAAACGAGCTTGCAATGTGTAAACGTTTATTTAATTTCTTTGATAAAAGCAATTTATTAAATAAACATCAACATGGATACATGTCTAACAAATCTACACAAACAGCAATTTTTCAATTTTCTAAAGCAGTTTTAAGACACATAGGAAAAGATGGTTTAGCACTTGGTTTTTGTTTAGACTTATCAAAGGCTTATGACTGTACTGATAGGGAAATACATCTGAGGAAACTGGACCTATATGGCATTAGAAGAAATGTTTACGAACTTTTCAAGTCCTATATGTCCGATCGAAAACAAAAAGTGTCAATATCAAGGAATGGACAGACATATGTTTCTGAAATTAGGGAAAACACATTGGGCATAGCACAAGGAAGTATTATTGGTCCCATTTTATTTGTAGTGTTTGTAAATGATTTGTATTCCATAGCAAATTCTGATACCGAGAACATCACATGCTAAGCAGACGACACTATTTGGTGGTGGGGGCCACAAATTTGGATGATTTAGTAATTAGAGGTAAAGACTTTCTTGAAAGGGTGGGAGACTGGTTTGAGGGGAAATAAGCTTATTTTGAACAAAGAAAAGACAAGTATAATTTTATTCCGAACAAAATTATCAAGAGTCAGAAAGCCTGAGTTTCTAACTGTAGATGAGGATCATTTGAATGTTGTGGAACACACAAAATTTTTGGGTCTGCATATAGACGAATTTTTTGACTGGGGTGAACATATTAATAGCTTATTGAAAAGACTAAATTCAGTGGTCTATGGAATGCGAATTGTTGGAAGATATTTAAGTAAGTGAAGGAGTACAAAAGATTATGTATTTTGATAATTTTCAGTCTCTCATGAAATATGGAATAATCTTCTGGGGTAAAAACAGCCTGATAGAAAAAATATTTGTAGTTCAAAAAAGAACAATAAGATCTATCAAGAAAATGGCATATAGGCAAAGTTGTAGAGGTGTGTTTAGGGATGAGGGTATATTGACAGTATGTGCATTATATATATATTTGAATGTCTAATGTTTTTCTTCAGAAACAGAGCAGAGTTTTAATTACAAAATGTAAAGGTGCTCAAAACAAAATTAAGGAAATTTTTAATAGAATTATAACCATACTCTTTAGATGATTATTTTGGCTAAGTTATATATATTGTTTTGCCTTTCTGTGACACTATTTATTTTGTGTTTATATATTTTATGTATTGTAACACAATTTTCAAATAAAGAGTTTTTGTATTGTATTGTATTGTATTGTATTTGCTGAGGATTAAATCCACTGAGGATTGTATTTTGTTGCAGGAAGATTTAAATAGATTTTCTGCTTTGTGTCAATTGAATAATTTGACTTTAATCTCATTTAGTAAATCTAGGTTATTGTTTTTGATTATACACTTGTTTCATTAGAATTATTGAGACAAACCCTAGTTAAGGACCTTGGCATCTGGCTAGACAGTGAGTTAACCTTTTCAAAAAATATAGATATAATAACAAATAGAGCAATAAGGTTACTGGAGTTTGTGTTTAGAACTCTTAAGGGTTTCAATAAGGCTTTTATAATAGATGTTTATTGTTCTCTGGTTCGATCCATCCTAGATTATGGAAGTACTGCGTGGCAACTATATCATGCTGTAGGTACATAAGGAAAAACTATAGAGAGTACAAAATATATTTCTCAAAAGAATAGGATTTAAACTAAATATTCCTTAATAATTGTGAAGAAATTAGAATTTTTTTGAACTTATCATCTTTAAAGAGTAGAAGAAACTTTTTGACATCTGTTTGTTGTATAAAATCTTAAATAATATTATGGAGACCCCTGAATTACTTGCAGATATTGGTCTACACATATCTCCTATTAATTCTAGAAATACTCAGCTTTTTTATATTGATTTTCACTGAACAAACTACGGTCTGAAATTACCCATATGAAGACTGTGTAAATTGACAAACAGTGTGATAAGTTTAAAAACACCTACTAACATAATGGTTGTGCAGTCAGGCAGAATTTTGAACCTTTTCAAATTATTTGTTCTCATTTTTGTTTAATTTTGTAACTATTACCATTACCTTTTAATCCATCATCTTTTCATATTTTTTATATCTTTTTATATTTTATGTCTTATATTATGTAATTATAACCAAATGTTTTGACCCGATGAGTGTGTATTTTAAAACGATTATTTTGAATTTTGAACCCAAAAAAACCGTTAGATTCTGCTATTCCTTTTTTCCTAAAGGTCATGTTAGGTACTTATTTATCGTTCGATATTTTTGGGAGGGCTAATTTATATTTTGAAGAAAAAAAGAATTACAATTGGGCTGATTAGTGTTGGAAAAAATATTAAATAAAAAGCTATTTTTCTCTAGATAGTTGCAGAAAAAAAAAACTTCTTACCTGTATGAGAAATTTGAGGTGGCGCCACTGCATGTTGCCCAATCAATGGATTGACTAGCCGAGCATTAACTGCCAACAAATGATCTCTTCTTTGAATTAACGAAGTAACGTGGTCTTCTAGCCTCAAGTTTTCTGCGCGCAGTTCATGCAGACAGGTCAATAGTGAAGCAACTGAAAAAATCAAGTTCTTGACATGCCCGACATTAAAATTTAAAGAGTTATTCTTACTATCAAAATGTTGAGCTTGTTCCATAAGAAACTGAGATCCCTGCTCCCATTGCCTCTCTAGCAGCTGTTCTAATGTTTGAGGTATCGCACCCCCTAACATTGAAGATAGTCCACTGCCTCCTGAAGCTGTACTAGAACCAGTGCTACTCGCTCGCGCCGACTGAATCACTCTGTGGTGCATCTGAGGCCCCATCAAATTCGGACTGCTATCATTTGAATGGTATATACTGTGGGCTTCCAACTCATTACTTAAATGATCTGTCATTTTTTGGTGCATATTTGAAGTGGGATTCAACTGGTTTCCTAACATGTGGGGCGCAGCAACACCATTTTGAAATCTAGGAAAAAGTATTGGTTTTTATCAATAAAAACGATTTGAGCACATAAATCAAAAACTAGTCTTACATTTTTACTTCTTTTTTATCCTCTTTTGACATGCCTTGTATGACGTGAACGGCTGCTGGCGCGCTTTTACGTCCTTTACTGTGACCTCTTACTAGTCCATTGGATGAAGAAGCACCTTGGCTTTCCGAACTGGGACTGCTCGGGGGAGAATCTTTAATTCTTTCCTGTTAAAGAAAATTTAATTTTATCGTGATTTCCGTTGTTGAAGACATTCTTACTTGTGAAATAGCAGCAAAAGCTCCAGGTGGTTGAGATTGCACCTGCACCGGAGATGCTGGTGGCGGGGAAGAATGATGTGCACGACTTGGACGTTTTGGTAACATCGCTGGCAGTGATGTACTCATTAAGGCTTGCATAGGATGTCCGTTACTGTTGCTACCAAGGCTGCTGCGTTTTCTATTTCGTGTGGAACGGTCGCTCTTTTCAGTCGATTGAGATCTGAAAACAAATTTACAGGATATACCTATATCATTATATTCACCGGATTGTTAAGTACCTAGTTCTTTTGGCAGGCATTTCTTGTATCGTCGAATTTGTAGAAGGGTTGTCCAACTCCAACTCCATATCGACTTCAGTGTTCATTAAATCTGGCTGTTTTTCGTAAGTGATTTTTAAGCCACCGCCACTCATTTCGGAACTCAGAAGTCCTTGATTACTGTTACTTGAAGGCATCATGAAATTATCTAGAACCGTCAAATAGTACATTACATACTGAGATGGGAAGTGTTTCATTACTGCCGAGAGATTAACTGAGACGTGAAGCATCGAAGTTAACTATAATCTCGAGACAGGAATGAAACTTCCTACCGAGGTTTGTATACTATTTTATTTACAACAATTTCAACTATCACAATTTTGACTAAATACTAAATAAAAATTAAAAAGTTTTGTTGACAAGTTCTGACTTATCCAAAAAAACGTTTGACAAGCAGGACTTGTCTTCAACATTTTAGGAAATGAGGGTTTACTTTCTACCTGGGTGGAAAGTGAGCACTTTCCATCCGGGAGGAAAGTAAAATTCAAGAAAGTGTCACTTTCAACCATTTGAAAAGTCAGAAAAGTCAAGATTATGTCTGTAGTTGTAAATAAAACGTATTTATAACTTTGCACAGATTAAATTACAAAATAAAAAACAGTAAGCCACCTCACATATATTTGTCTGTAAGTTTTTCTGAGATAGCAGTATTTGTAAGATAATATGCACTATGTGCAAATAAACTTTGAAAGCTTTTGAGCCAAGAAGGTGGGAACAGTGAACCTTATGGTTGATGAGAAACACAGAAAGTACATGTCCATCTAACCGTGTGTAGTAGATCATAATGGTGCATGCTCCACTATACCAATGGAACGGTCACCCTATTAGTGCTATAGTTTTTTGACCATTTTCGCAAGCAATGTTTTTATATTGTTTTTTTTTTTTTATCTATTTACTTATTTTTCAATGGGCGAGCTAACTTACAAAATGTTAAACTCTCAATTCACAACAGTGAGAGTTAGTTATAACTACAGTGCCTCTATACAAGACAGTGGCGACAATAGAGGGACTCATTTTTGATTGGCTACAGATTATCCGCCTTGTTTTGTCGAAAGTTATTTGTATTTGCCATTTGATCCTATGGAGATTTATGGAATTTTGTGTTAATATATTTTTGTTTTTGTTATTTGTGCGTGTTATTGACTATTTTGTGATAAAAAAATTAGAACAGAAAGAAAAGAAAGAAAAAAATACATTATTGAATGAGTTCGACAAAACATGGCGGAGCTTAGGCATTATTGTCGCCACTGTCTTGTATAGAGTCACTGTAGTTATAACCAGATCAAAATAAACAAAGAACAATAATAAAAAATAAAAAATAAATTAACTACTTAAGAATCAATAGCCAAAGTAATAACAAATACAGTTACATGAGAAAACATGAGTGAAGTTTCGGTAGGATAGATATGAATAGTGAAAATAGGTAAAAAACACATCCCCCAATTTCGATTGAAAATTCAAATTCGAAAGTAACTACCTAAAAGTATGACAAACTAAGGAAAATGTTTAGGGGAGCAAAAAGGTCAATCTTGTGGTGCTCTTTTGCGAGTCTAGCTGTTCGGGAGATGAAGGTTATTAAGTCCATAATTAGTATGATGCGTCGGGACAAGAAAACTGCCAGTTGATCTGGTAATTCTAGGAGGGACATGAATGCTGATTTTATAAAGAATTTCAAGAGTCGAAGCTACATTGCATATAGAATATTGTGGCAGGTTGTAAGGTCTAAGGTCTTTCCTCTTTTGAATTTAAGAAACAAGCAAAGCAGGACACTGATCTGCCAAGAAGCATTTTTTTTTTTATAAAGATAAAAATTGTAGAAGAGAAGAAAAAAAATAGGAGTTTTTTTAATTTTCTGTCAAAACGTCACAGTACCATCCACTTATGCTTATAGAAACAAACTCTATAGCCTAACAGCTTCTGCTTTATTCTTTGCAGTTGATAGCTTGATACTGAAAATTTCAGTATCCTTGAAACACAAACATATTATAATAGAGTATAGCAAATGACAGTTTTCAGCTTTTTTGGAGTTTATTTTGAATATTTAAATCAAAAGTCAACGTTTCGATAATCGAAACATTCCGTATCATTCTCAAGGCTAAAAAACACAAAGGAACGCTATATAAATTATAAGAAACAATTAGAAGATTAACTACCATTATTTAACTAACCATTATAAAGGAGAAATACATCTAAGATAACTAAAAACGAGTTGTACAATAAATAGAAACAAACAGGATTTTAAAAAAGAAAATATCTTTTGATAATTATAAGGAATTTAAAGTGATCCGTAATTTATAAACGATCTAGTTTTCAGAAAAAATGGATGTGCCAACAGTACTGATGTTTGCCGTGGTGATTTGGTACTAAATTATGTCTCCGATTTACAATGGAATTTACGTTTTAAGGAAATATAATTGTGTAGGTGGTATTTATTGAAGTAAGAGGGGAAAGAAAGAAATTAGTAAATTAAATTTAAACAAAGAGTCTTAAAGATGGTTGTTTATGATGTTGCAGTAGATATTGCTTAAATTTTGTGTCTTTATTAAGGTTCACATTGGGTTTATTAATGGTTATGTGACACATTTCTAAAATGAGTCTTTTTTGAAAGTTAGACTGATTATCACGGACCTTAGTAGCCTGAAAGTCAAAATGGAGTCTGTCTTAGGATTATCAGTCACAGCACCTACGGTTTTTTTGCCTCTAATAATTTAGATAGTCTTAAGAACATATTTTATTTTATTTTTCAACGGGCTGCTACCCAATATAAAGAAAGTAAACTATAATAACAATACTTAATACTTACTTACCGATACTTTTGCTCTCGATTAACGAATTTGATACATTGTCAAAGTTTTGCATGGGCCAAGGTCTATATAAGTATCATGTGGTTAGAGCACATTCAAACCCCTGATTATTTAACGGCTGTCAAATGAGAGCAAAAGTACCGGCACTAGAGTACCAGAAAAGAAAGATAATAATGTTTCAACGAATTTAGTTACATATACAAGCTCACAAACAGCCTCTCCTCAGTTCCTTCTTACATATTTTTTGAATTTGAAAACAGTCTATCATCTGAAAATTTATTTGCTAGTTTAGCTTATCTAGCCAGTTATGTTGGTATGATGGGAATCAACTTGAAAGAAATGGTTTAGCCTGGTTTGGCGAGAGGGAACATGAAGCCCAATTTTATTTGTGAGCTCAGGCCCATGAGAATTTGAGTGAAGTAAATTTTAAAATACAGAGAGATCTCTGTGCATACGACGAACCTGAAGGGATGTCATTCGAAGGAAGTTTTCCAATTCAGGGTAATTTATGTTATCGACTCTATAATGTTCCTTGAATGCTATGTACCTCAAAAACTTATGCTGCACCCCCTCGATAGCCAGTATATGGACATTATTCAGCATGGTTTTGTGACTGATAAAACTACTGTTTCAAACCTTTGTGTGCTATCTGAACGTGCTTCTGAGGCAATAAAAAATAAAAAACAATTAGACGTCATCTATACCGACTGTGAGAAAGCCTTTGACAAGGTCGATCATGGGCTGCTTCTGGATCGACTAGTTTCTATGGGAATATCATACTCCACCTTTATGTTCCTAAAATCATATCTGCTGAATTGGGTTCTGATGGTAAAGATAGGCAAGACTACCTCAAACAAGTACGTGGCCACCTCAGGAGTGCCTCAGGGTAGCACCTTAGGCCCACTGTTGTTTGCTTTGTTCATTAACCCCCTCCCTGGCTGCCTTACTGAGTCATCGGGACTGCTTTTTGCGGATGATTTCAAATTTTTCAAGGAAATATCTTCACCTCAGGATTGCTTCTTGCTCCAGGGGGATGTGGATGATGTCAATTGTTGGTTTAGGGAGAACAAAATGTCATTAAATGTGAAAAAGTGCTCAGTCATGACTTTCTCACGAAAAAACAACATTATTGGGTATGACTATGCTATAAATGGGGTCAATTTAGAACGAAAGAGTGAAATCAAAGATTTGGGAGTTGTCTTTCGGAGCGATGTGAGATTCAATTCCCATTTTATTGGAATGGTCAATAGGGCTTATAAATCTTTGGGATTCATTATCAGAAATGGAAAGTCCTTTGAGTTGGGAACGATTGTTAGACTTTATCATGCTCTAGTGAGACCACATCTAGAATATGCTGCCCAGGTTTGGATGCCCACAGCCCACACGCATGTGGACCATATAGAAAAAGTTCAAAAGAGGTTCTTGAGATACCTTTATGTCAGGAAAAATAACATATATCCTTATATGGTTTCATATAGAAGCATGCTTGAGGGCTTTGGGTTTCAGAGTTTGCAGGATAGAAGAGATAAACAGGCTGTGATATTTGTATTCTACCTTCTGAATTATATAAAGTATAAAGACTGTGATTTAACTAAATATATACACATTAACGTTCCTAAAATTAATTTAAGAAACTTAAACTACGAGCTTTTTAGTGTAGATCTAGTCAGTACATCACCCATAAATACAATGTTATTAATATGCAATAGAGTACTCGCCCGAGTCAACATAGATATATTTTTCACAAGTATCAGAGAATTACAGATGATATAAGTAAATCCTAGTGCTGTGAATGTCTGTTTGTTTAGTTTAATTTTGGTCTAGTATAGTATAGTTTTTTTTTTTCTTGTTAAGTTGTTTTTAACCATTACCTATAATTACCTCATCGGTGTTTGTAATGTGAACCATAAATAAATAAATAAATAAATAAATAAATTATACGAAGGAGACCACACACGAGAACAACAATCCAAATGTGGTCGCACCAGGGAACAGAAAAGCAGTTTGAGGGAAGGGATATTCAGAGAGTCCTTAGTACAGCGTTTGATAAAGCCCAATACCTGAAGTGATTTAGAAACAACTGATGACAAGTGTTGTGTGTAAGTTAGGTGGTTGTCAAGCAACACTCCCAAATATTTTATTTGAAAGCCAGCAGTGTACTTATTCTTGAAACAGGGGAGCAGCGTTCCCGGGAGAACGAGTGCTCCGTCTTTCTCAATGATATGAAAATGATAATATAAGGAACAAAGACGGAACACTCGTTCTCCCGGGAACGCTGCTCCCCTGTTTCAAGAATAAGGACACTGTGTAAGGGCGAGACTTTTTTATTATAATCTTGATGGATGGGATTTTTTCCACGGCTGAAGATCATTTATTGGCATTTAATAATATTTAGTTCCATTCCATTAAGATCGCACCACTGAGATAAAGAATCTAAATCAGATTGAAGTTGGTCGCAGTCATTCTGATTTCGGATTTTCATGTAGAATTTTACATCATCAACAAATAGTAAGAAAAATGCGAAAGTGAAACAGGATGCAATATCATTCACGTGAACATTGACGAGTAGGGGACCTAGATGTGACCCTTGCGGAACACCTGATGGAACTTTAATTTCGGTGGACTGAAAGTTGTGGATGCGCAAGTTGTGTTCTATCTGTAAGGTATGATGTTAACCATTGTTAAAGCTCTCCCTGAATTCCAATGTGTCTCAATTTATTGATTAGGATTTTATGGTTTACTCTGTCGAAGGCTTTCGTGAAGTCTGTGTATATATGGCATGAACATTTATTTCAAATCAACAAGAATATAAATTCACAATAATTCATAACAAATGTGTTGTGAGCAAACAAATGAACCTAAAGGTTTGTGTGTGTATGCTCTAAGAAAAACTATATATGTATATTATTGGCTTAAGATTATCACAAGAGAAAAAATAAATAATAATACGCGATTCTAAGTGAAATTACAATACAAAAAATCACAATTATCATTACTTAATTCAATAGCGGAATAAGTATTAACTTATTCTCAGAGATCCAGGAGTTTATTTTCTTTTTGGATTTGTTATAACATTTATTTTTAAATTCATTTGGAAGGACGTTATAGATCTTGGGACCGACAAATGCAATATGTTTTTGAGTTTTAGTATAGTGCATTCTAGGTATAATAAGTTCACCCGCATTCCTTGTGGCAACATTTGTACTTTTGTAGGTTCTGAAGGTATCATATTTGACCATAAATCGAGCCAAAATTTTGACAGTGAGCAATTGTAAGGAAAGCAGTTCAGCATCACTAAATAGGGTACTGGAGGAATAAAGTCTATCCTTAAATAAAATTATTTTTACTATGGTTTTTTGTATCACATTAACTGGTTTGAGAGCTTTTTTAGACGCAAGGCCCCATACAACCAATCCATATCCTAGGACAGATTCAACAAGAGAATGATACACCATTTTAATAGTTTTTTGCTTAAGGATTTGCCTAAGTTGTAGGAATTTATACAAAAGCTTTCTTAGCTTACTCGTTACATATTCAATATGTTTCTCATATTTTAAACATTGATCAATAAAAACTCCTAAATACCTTACACAATCTTTCTTTTTGAGTTTAGTTGGACAGTTACATTCTCCTGCCAAAGCACTTGGCTGGCTGGCTGGCTGAGTCGCCGCTGTCTTAGTGAATGTGACAAAATTTGTCTTTTCTGTATTAAGGGTCAATAAACTTATATCCAACCACTGCTTAACATCATTAATAGCTTTTTCAGCCTTTGTATATGTCTCATTCCAGGTGACAGAACTGATCAACAACACCGTATCATCAGCAAAGCAGATAACTTTTGCATGTTTTGTTATTTTAGTTATTTCATTTATGTAGATAGTAAAAAGGACAGGACCAAGGACTGTTCCCTGTGGCACACCAAACTCCGCCATAAATGCTTCACTAAGGTCGTTTTCTATTCTGACATGGGACCCTTCTTCCAATAAATTTACGAGAAAATCTGCAAATGTAAGCAAGTTTAACTCAGTGGAGCGGTGGGGGAGAAATTCAAATTGCTGGTTGATGAAGCAATCCTTCAGACCTCCAGACAAATAGTCCTATGAAATAGTCACAGACTAAACCTTCAAAAACTTTTGGAATACAACTCAAAATACTGATAGGCCTGTAATGTTAAAACATTGCTAACGGTTTTGCTGATTTTTTTAAATCAGTTTTTATTGATGATGTTGACGTAACTTGCAGTAAATTTCCTGTAAAGGCACACTTTTGCGTCAATTTGATTAGCAGGACTGAATAAGGCTATTATAAAGATTAAGAGTAACAAAGCAATAGGTCCTGATGGAGTACTGCAGGGCTGCAGTGAATATTTGGCGTTGCCTCTTGAATTTCTATTTAATTTTATTTTGAAAACGTCTGTGTACCTTGATAAATGGAAAACAAGCAAAGTTATACCTGTCTACAAGGCTGGTGCCAGAAAAGACATAAAAAAGTATCGTCCTATCTCAATTGTATGTGCAATCTCTAAAGTTTTTAAGACAATTATTTTTGATCGATTGTTTAGTGAAATTTTCGGGCAAAATAACATCATACCAACATGGTTTTTTTCATAAAAAGTCAACTTTTACCAACTTAATCACATTTTGTCAATATATTCATGACGCAATAAATAGCAAGTCACAAGTTGATGTAATATACACAGATATGGAGAAGGCTTTTGATACGGTGAGACACTGCGTAATTTTAAAAGCCCTAAACGATATGGATGTATTATCTTATCTATTTTACTTAATACAATCCTATCTTAGCCATAGATTTCAATATATAGAAATCAAAGGATCTAAATCTGTTATGTACAAGAGCACATCAGAGATACCTCGGGGCTCTAATCTTGACCCTCTTCTGTTTTTAGCCGCTATAAATGGTATTATAGGCAATCTTGAAAACGTCAAAGGCTTACTATTTACTGACGATTTCAAATGTTTTCACTTAATAAATTCTATTGAGGATTGTGAAACTCTTCAAACTGACTTTTGTAATGTATCTAACTGGGGTACTGCAAATAGCTTTAATCTCAATGTGAGTAAATGTAAGTGTATTTTTTTTTATGTCATACCAATACATTATTGTGTTTTTATACCTTAGATACCATCTACATAATTCATTACTTTATACCCGTGCGGGCATAAAGTACACATTATGGCCCGCGCGGGCATAAGACGCAAAAAACAGTTTTCAATTAACTTATTCTTATTAACAAAACATAAATTTACGCCTATAAACATATTATTTTTGTCAAAAAATGATGATGTTTGCACACTGATGACAATTTGCGAAGTGACACTTTTCACAGAACATATCACCTATAGAAAAATATCTCAAATGGGAGAATCGTGTTGAAGGTTTTTAGTTAGGTTTTCAGTCAACGATGGCGACACTGTCGGGAGATAAGAGAAATTTACAGGTATCTGTGGCGTGGACAGTGATTTCTGTTGGTTGGTTTTGTCATTTATTTTGTCATTTTAAAAGTCAAAATTTGAATTTTTAAATTGTGTTGTCGTAAACCATGGTCCCCACGCGCGTTAAAGTGAAAATTCAAAAAGTTTTCTGTGGTTTTGGTTGAAAAAAACCCTAATTTTTGTTCGTATTTTTTTGTATTTACTCGTTTGTTTCGTTTCGTTCGTATTTGTATTTATTATTCGTATTTACTTTGCGATCTACCTAGAGCTGCGTGTCTCTTGCTAACTTACTAACTCTTTTTGCACTATGTTCGACATCGGAAACTTCCTGCTAGTCATAGTTTTCAAAAAAATGAGGCGAAAAGAGCTAAAAAGAGTCAGCAAGCAAAATGCAGTTGAACATTAAAAATTATTTAAAAATAATAAAAATATATGAAAAAAATCAATTCGCCTTTTTGTCAAGAATGCTCGATTAGTTGGGTTTTCATTCAACGATGGCGCTGTAATTCATAACCGGTACATAACATTGCAGATACTTTTCTAGAGGTGATATGTTCTGTGACACTTTTTTCCCAGGTATTTATTATTCACAACCAACTGGTATGACATAAAATTTTGTATGCATCACGGGTACTATTAGATATATATACCCTCGGGCGACTTACGAACCCTCGGGCCAGAGGCCCTCGGCTTTGTAAGACTGTCGCCCTCAGGGCATAATCATCTACTTAGTACCCTTGATACATAAATAACTATTATATGTCATTTACCCTTAATAAAAACCCTCATCAGTATGATTACACTTACAATAATACTAAAATCAAAAGAGTTGACAAACAAAAAGATTTAGGTCTGATCTTTGACGTGAATCTCACTTTCATTGATCACATTCTTACAAAAATTGAAAGTGCTCAGAGGGTAGCAGGATTTATTACAAGAAACACTAGAGATTTTGACATAGTCATGAGTTTACATCTTTTTGACAGCTTAGTTTTGCCTAATATTGGAATATGGTTCCGTAATTGGATGCATGGATTACGATTATTGAGGGGGCGCAAAGGAAATTTCTAAAATCTCTTTATTATAGAAAATATAGATTTTACCCACAAAGAGGTTGTAATAATAAATATTTGTTGGGCGTCTTTGGGAGAGTGTCATTGGAGAAAAGGAGATTCAAATAATTCTTTGCACAATGTTTAGGTTGCTGAAGAGTGAAATAGACAGCCTGATATTTTTGGCCAGTTACCATTTGCGATAAATCGAATTAATTCTCGGAATTCAAACAGTTTTTATTTAGCGTTTCCCAGAACTAATCTGTACAAGAACTCACTTATATTTAGAATGTGTTCAGTTTTTAATCGGTATGCCTCAGATATTGACATAGACATAATAAATCTTAAAAAAAATAAAAAACTAATTGATAGTAAACTGCGTGATGAGATTTAGGGCGTTTGTGTTGTGTACAAAATTAATTTTAACCAACTATTTTAATTATCTATGTATTGTTTAGTTTTAGTAAAAATGTTTTAGTGTCCTATACATATCTTTATTTCCTTTTAAGTGTATTGTTAAGCTTTATGTTAGTCTTAGTCTTAAGTGGATGTCTATAATTGGCTCCTGGCTGTTGATATCTGAATGATAAATAAATTATTGACCTGAGACTTGTCACCTGATTTTAGTATAGGGGCAATGAAGCTTATTTTCCAGTAGGTTGAAAAAATTCCAGATTTTAGGGAAAGATTGAAGATAATAATATGAAGTGATAAGATGAAACTACAATATTTCATAAGGTTTGGTGGGAGACTAGTATGTTTATAATCCTAAAACTGTAAACTGTTATTGGATACCTAAATTATCAATTAAGTTAGTCAAGAAACTTTTTCCTAGTGTTGTAGCTTTTCTGAAATTCGTAGAGTTTTTTATTATTTTCGTTTTTGTGTAAAAAGTTTGGTTATAATATTTGTGCACCGTGACCTACAAGAATCCTTATCAACAATCTTGGTATTATTGGATATGCTATACTCTACATCAGCTAATAAATGGAATATGGAAAGTTCTCTATTTTGGTACTTTACATTTGTTTTTCGAAATTTGGTTGACCGGTAATCCAAAAGTAACTACTTGTTCCGAGCAACTTAATTATTTTTGGACTAATAAACCACAACACTGGTTAGATTCTCACCAGTGTTTCCAATAGGTGTTGCTCGTTCCGATCCACTACTAGTCGGTGTAGCAACAGTTTTACTATCACCGCCAGAAGCGACAGTAAATGGCATCACAGTCAAAGAGTTCGATGAATTGCCCACTAAGGAATGATGCGGACTTAGACTGGTACCGGCCAAAGGTACCGATACTACTAGAGAGGGATGCTGTGGATGTGGCTGCTGAGCCTAAATTTTTCAAAAGTAAATAAATGGAATCACAAGTGCTCTTATTATTGTAAACAAACCTGAGAAGTTTGTATTATAGATGTAGATGAGACGGTTGTGGGCGTTACTTCGCTTTGTACAATCGGTTCTGTGACTGCTGTTGTACTCGTAGAAGATGAGTTCAGCCTGGCAGTGGATATTGACGTCAAGGCGATAACAAGTTGATTGGAAATTATGGATTGGGTTGTTTCTATTTTCTGCTATAGAGAAAAAATTATTACAATGTCAATTTAAAGCAAGACATATTTTTACCCTTTTAAGTTTTTCACTATCACCAAAATTCTTCTTTTCAGGTGACACTATAGTCCCCGTAGAAGTCTGTACACTATTACTAGTACTGTCCGATATGTTAGAAGCACTAACCACTACACTAAATTCACTTAAGACAGGTGTAGGAGCCCTTGAGTTGGCACTACTACCTTTTCGTTTATTCCTTCCGCTTTTCAAGTCTTTTGATTCCTTATCGGGTTCCGATACACTCTGTTCACTTTTGACTGTCTCTTTTTTAATGTCAGTCTTACTGTCGGCAGTTGTAGCTGGCAATAATTGTTCTTCAACTTTGGCACTTTTCGAGGTTACTACTCTTTTCTCGGCAGGGCTAAATTAGAGATGATGATTTGAACAGTTGTATTTTTTTAATTTATTTGCAATAGAACATCTAATTTTCTTACCCCTTATTATTACTATGACCAGTCTTTGGTTGAGATACAGCTTTTCCAGAGCTGGAAGCTTTCCCACTATTATTCTTGTTGCCAGATGTAGACTTGCGCTTTCCAGCTGCTGAAGGCGGACTACTTTTTTGAGCAAGATCAGCTTCTTTTTCGGAATTCGAATCCGAATTTTGACTGTCGTTGACTGGTTTGTATGGGGGAATGGTTTTAACGTTACCGCCCTTCTTCTACACATAAAAAATGCAAAAAGTTGTTGTTATTGGTTCATGTAAAATAGCAATCCAATTAGAAACAGACCTTGTGTATACTTACCAGTTTGCTGTAATGGTGCTGGCAGTAACCGCAATATTTAACGTTGTCCAGATAGTTTCCGGCTTCTTCGCACAAAAGACCCAAACTTTGGGCGCACGTGACGTGGAACTGTTGCTTACAGCCAACTTTGTTGCATTGCATGCAAGCACCCACGTTGGCGCTACCAGGTTTACCTTTTTCTTCACAAATGTAACACACCTGATGACAGAAATTACACCTTTGAATGACAAATGATCCAAGATATAAATTGATTTGATTGTGTGAGGAAATGTCATGATAATATAGAAATCCTGTTGAAAAGAGTTTGGTATTTCTATCATTGAAGATAATGATATAATGTAACATCAAAGAGTTTTAAACAATGAAAAATTCTTACCTTATTGAATCTCTCGGAAGGAATCAAATGTAACTGGATCGGTTCCATAGTGGAAACGTTGCCGAAACGTACTTCGGGGATGTACAGAGCACAGACCACATGGGCCCATCCTTGGTTGTCGGTTCGCTTGAGGGCGCCATATCTGCTTGGGCACAATTCACACTTCTGTGGGGAGAATCCCACAAAAATTATTTTATTTAAATAATGTTCATGTTCTTATTGAAGTTAGATAAATAGAGACTTTTTAAAAGGTTCTGGGTCGCTTTTGGAACTGATGAGACAAAAAATGTCTAAGTAATGTAGTGGGAAAATGATTTATTGCAAATACATGATAATGGTTAAAAGACTAAAGAGAAAATTTTTGTGAAGTTAACAAATAGCCATTTTCCAGCACCTAGAAACTTAGTGCCTTCTCGCATCCCAAATAAATAAAGCTCAAGTAGTGGTAAAATCTAAAACTTCTGTCATTTGAAAACTAGATATCACTGTTGTCCGGAGAATCAGGTTTGTGGAATTTTATTTTAGAAATCAATAGTCTCAGCAAGCATATTCACGATTTTTTAATGTGGGAACTACTTACTCCAGCTTTCAACAACACGGTTTATCAAGCAAAAAGTTATCTAAGGAATGTGATAGGATGATGAATTATTTATTCAGTAAACACTATGCTTGGCATTGAAGATATCAAATGGCCCAAAATGCAAAAACAATACCCGATCACAGCTAACAATGGAAGGTAATTCGTGAAGTTTTGCTAGCTTGAATGCAGAGATATATAATTCTTTTTTTTTTCTAATTGAAATAAACTTAAACCAAAATATTAACAAAAAACATTTTATCGCTCTGGCCAGCATTTGAGGGAATCGTTTGGCGAACAAATAATTTCAAAGACAGATTTGCTAACTTCAGATTGGTATTGAGGAATAGGTATCATACATCACATCATACAAAGAAAAGTATATGTCTTAAGGGTAAAAATCTACAAGCACTATCCAAAGCTAGGTCAAAAACAATGAGATTCTAAATACTAAAATTTCTTAAATATTTTTCACTTACAACTTTAGTAGTCCTTTCTTGACTCTCACACTTGCAACAATACCATGGTCCTGTTGGGACCGTTACTATTCCATAACAAGCTGAAAACAAAATTATTAAGTTTAACATTTTTAGTTCTATAGTGTACTTGACTACCCACACTAGCTCACAATCTGAGAGTGCAATAAATTATGTTTCGCTTGATTCAGATCATGAGCCAGCAAAATTTGCTATATTTATTTACTAGAGCGGAGCACTCATTTGTGTTCGAGTATTTCACATATAGAGATCAGCGTTCAAGGTTTTTACAACCGTTATTTTTGGAGGTGCAAATGCATTTTATGAAAACCTAATCTTGGATTCTGGGCAAAGACAAAAGGCGGAACACAAATTTGCATGAAGTCAGTTCAAATTTGTATAACTCGCATTATCCAGGGGTCGGTGAGGAGCCCCCAGTATGCCTGCTCATCATCAGATATGAAATTATGAAACTGCCTGGAGAGAGTGAACATACTCCACAAAGCTCAACTTGATATCATACAAGAACAAGAACTACCTCAGCCAGACACTTGAGCGCGGAGGGACACCAGCAGTTCTGCTGTGAAAGTGCTCTCCAGACATTATTGTTTGTTGGGAAAGCTGCATTAGAAGAGAAAAAAATAATTGATATAATTTTCTTGAACTGTTTGTTATTCTGTGCCTGGAGTGCTTCAAGGTACTGTATTCGGTCCTACCTTTTTGTACATGGACAAAAAATTGTCAAACCAAATTTGTCTTACTGTTCCATTATACAAATAACACACAAATAGACACCCCACACAAAAATAAAACAAAATAAAGGCATTAAGAATGATATTAAATTGCAACAGGTATACACCAATAACAGAAATGCTAAATGCAGCTAATATAATATTATATGTTCAACAAACTATATGTTATACTTAAGTATTTGTTTATAACATGTTGAATAATCTATTGCCTGGATATTTGCTCAAAAACTGTGCATTAGTCAAAGATATGAACATACAACAGGAAAACAGTCTTTGTTACAGGGGCCTCAAACAATATAATGATTTACCCAACCATGTTAAAGACTCACCAAATATTACACAATTTGAAAAATCTTATAGAACGTATACCTAAGTATCAGGGAAACTGTTAAAACATCAAATAAGTAGATTACATCAAATATGTCGATCTTATATATACCATGATTTACGTTTTACGTGCATTAGAAGTTGTCCATTTTGCAAGTGGATTAGTAGAAATAGCATCTAATCCACCTGCAAGCTAATGCACGGGCTACGTAAATAATACTCCCTCTACATAAATGTGTAATTACCTCCTTAAGAAAGTTTATGTATTTATGCTAGTCAATGGGCTATTAATAAATATTATTATTTATTACATACATAAATGTGTAATTACCTCCTTAAGAAAGTTTATGTATTTATGCTAGTCAATGGGCTATTAATAAATATTATTATTATACAGACTTTTCCAAAGCATTCGTCAAAGTTAACAATAGCCCATTGGCAATCAAATTCCAGTACCTGAGAATATCCGACATTTTCCAGAAATGGCTGACCGATTACCTCTTGGAAAGAAGACAGATCGTACGCGTGAATGGGTCACACTCCATACAATTAAATGCACCATCTTGTGTACCTCACGGCTCCCATTTAGGACTCCTGTTATTCGACATCTTTAGTAACGACATCTCCTCTTGTTTTTCCTATACAAATTTCCTGTGCTTCGCTGATCACTTGAAGATGTATTTTTGCATTGCATGATCTAGATGCTGCCCCCTTCAATCAAATCCCGACAATGTTTGTGTTTGGTGTGAGTGTAATGAGATGTTGCTGAACTTGGCTAAATGTCACATAATGCCTATTTCGAAGAGTTTTAATCCTACCAAGTTCAACTACCAAATAGATGGATGGAACTGATCTCTGTTAAAAAACGAAAATTATGGACCTTGGTGTTACGCTTAACTCAGCCCTATCATTTGCATCATGCCAATTCTCGAAAACTCTTCATCAGTGTGGCCTATTCTCTGAACTGCTGAATAAACTTGGCCTATAGGTATGTTCCACCAAGGCGCACTTGCTTCACCTGTATGTTCCACCAGCAATTTCATCGAACAAATTATGGTTCCAACTCCTTCTTTTCCCGAGCTACTAGATTGGCAAATCAGCATCCAGAGCTTGATTTCTTCACTGGACCTAAGAACTTCTCCAAGACTGGTATATGGTAATTCCTCATTTTTGTTTTTTTTTGTGCTTCTGCTGCTGTTCTTCATGTTTTCCCTTTGCTTGTTAAAAACGTTTATTGTTATCTTGATTTTTGTAGGGCAATTCTTTGTGCAAATCGAATTTTTTCATTTCCGTTTTAATGTAAATTATCACACTGTTAATGGTCTTGGCACATAAATTATTAAAAAAATAAAATAAGTAGAAATCATAAAGTTTAATACCAGGATCACCCAATTCCCAAATTCCGAGCCAAATTCTTGGTTTTTGACCTTAACTAAGTCCTTAATTTGTACACTTGAATTTATTCACCATTGGTGTTTTGAAAACTTAAAATTTAAAAAAAAAATTGGGAATTGTGCTCAGAACTGTGCAATCATGTCGTAAACCTTTAGGCTCCTTGAAAGACATTGAATTTTGAGGAAAATTTTAAAAATCAATCAGAATCATAGAACTGAAAATACAGTAATTGATTATTATTTGTCAGTTTTTAATCAGAAACACTAATCAGGTTTTTATTTAGCACAGAAAAAATCCAAATTCTCACCTTGATGAACAGCAACATTACAAGATTGTCCATCGCAGTACACAAGGGGATTCTCGGACCAGCCTCTATCGTCAGAACACACACAACAACCACCTACCATTTCCCTCATAATGCAGAAAAGTCCGGTTTGCTAAACTAGCGATCTATTGGTATGCCCACCCCATATCTCCATAACAATAAGTTGACGTTCATTGCTGAGATTTTGTGTCTCCTTTCTGGTTGAAAAAGGTCTGGAAATAAATTAGAATTTATTTATTTTATTTTGTTTACTATTCATCATAACATAAGCTCCAATGAATCCTTTCAATGAATTTACTTGCAATAGACTAATTTTCAAGGATCAAACTCGTCAAGTCAAAACCAAAGATTATAATCACAGTCGTTTGTTTCATTCATATTGAAACAAAGTAAGTTTGCATCACAGCAAACTTTTGGTTTTTGTCAATTGCTTGGTAAACTGCTAGCAAGGGAGTTGTCCACGTGGAAAATTATTTTGCTTTAGAGAAATTGAATGAAAACCATTCTGGGTGGGAGAAACTCTCAGGAGGCAAAAGAAAAATTTATAGAGTATACAAGTACAAGTGCTTCTGAGGCACAATCTGGCAAGTTTTCCAGTATTTTATTTATTAATTTATTTAGTCTGTTTCAAGTGCACACTACAGAAAAATACTAAATGGTACACTGAAAATGTAACAAATTGAACAATCACAATAGTTACAATAGTAATAGAATACAAATATAAAATAGAAAATATAAACACAAATACAAAATACAAAAAAAAAAAAACAATGGTACATAACAAACTCACGAAATAAAGGTAAGAAGTAAGGTAGAAAGTAACACTAGATTAAATTAGCAAATTCTGCTTTTTAATTTAGGTAGAGTAATCTTGAAAATGTCTAATCCCTATGGTGTATGTTGTAGTCTATGACAAGTCTAGTAACAATTGCACTCTGCCCAAAATTTGTTCTGTGCCTTGGTTGATAGAATAGTAGCCTCTGTCTAGTTCTTAGAGATGGGACTAGAAATCCTACTTGTTCTATGTAGTAGTTCCGGGCAGTCTATCAAATTGTTGAGGAGTTTATAGAGAAACACTATCAGGGAGTTTATCCTGCGAGTTTCTAAACTTTTCATTCCACAAAGTGCAAATCTAGTGTAATAGTCCAATTGTCTATATGGAAAGTTTAATTTGAGGAGTAAATATTTTGCAAATTTACTTTGGACCCTTTCAATGTGGTTGACATGGATATTGCAATTTGGGCTCCAAACAATGCTGCAATATTCTAGCAAGGATCTGACCAGGCAGGTATTTTCACAGGGATCCAATATGGATCCAATTATAGGTAGCCTATAGAAGATAGACCTGTCAAGTTTCGTGCATACTTGTATTTGTAAAGCAGGGTTGGCATGCACAAAAACCCATTTCAATTCAATTTTTTCAATTCAAATAAGCTTTATTGTCAAAAAAACAAATAATGTCATAGACAAAGCAGGCCTTAAACCTAATAAAACAATTAAAATTATCTATTATCTATCTATCATAAAAAGGATAAAAATTTCAAAAAATGATCCACAACAATCGAAACCAACACAAAGAATTGTAAAAACTGAGGCAAAACAAACAAAAAATAAAAATAAAACTTAGAAGTAGTCACGGACGTCAACTACCTATCACTCACATAATTATGTCACACAAATTAAATTAAAATGACGGTAAAAAATATATATATATACATTATACGTGCGCTACAGGAATAAAACAATAAGCACAAATTACAAAAGTCAAATCATGAAAATAAAAATAAAAATAATAATAATAATGATATTGGCAGAGCCAATCAATTGATACAGTCAAAATCTATCATTCCAAAACTCAGTACAGTTATAATAAGCCCTCTCAATTAGTAACCTTTTCACCATCCCTTTAAATATTTTGTTGCTTTCCACTTGTCTTATTTCCACAGGTAAGTGATTAAATAATTTCCGACTATTGTATATAATAGAATTTTTAATTTGTGTCGAGGATGGTATTGGCAGTATTATATTATAAGTTTGCCTCGTGTTATACAAACCTGTTGCACGCAAGCTATTTCTATATTTTTTATGAACTAGGCAAACTGTCTCTAAAATAAATAGACTGGGAAGTGTTAAAATTTTATGTCTTATGAACAAAGGTTTACATGAATCTCTCATTTTAGCTCCACTCAAATACCTTATGGCTCTTTTTTGCAGCACAAACACACTATCAAACAACTGCGCAGAACATGTACCCCAAAAACACAGTCCATATCTTAAGTGACTTTCTATGAGTGAGAAATATACATTTCTCACGGTCTGTGAATCAAGCTCTCCAGAGAGAACTCTCATTGCAAAGCAGTTGGAAGCAAGTTTTTTCCTAAGATTTTCTATGTGTGATTGGAATTTAAGTCTGCTATCAATGAGAAGCCCTAGAAATTTATTCTCATTGGTGCTCGACAAGGAAATGTCATCAAGTTTGATAGGTTCAAGTGTGCACCTAAAATGCATGACATTAGTTTTCGATATATTCAGTGTTAACTGATTAGCGTCAAACCACTGCTTGAGAGCAACTATGTCCCTATTTATTTTGTCACTCAAGAAACCCATACTAGTGTCGTGCCATAATATAGTTGCATCATCCGCAAACAATGTAAATTTCCCTGAGATGCCAAGATCAGTTATATCATTAACATAAATTAAAAACAATATTGGACCAAGAACAGACCCTTGAGGCACCCCATACTGTAATGTTCTCTGTCCAGAAACATCACCTCCAAAGCGAACACTTTGAGTCCTATCCTGCAAATAACTCTCAAACCATTTATAAGAGGATCCCCTAAATCCATAGGACTGCAGTTTCCACAGCAATATTCTGTGACTGACACAATCAAAAGCTTTCGTGAGATCACAGAACACCGCTGCGGCAACGTCATTGTCATTCAGTCTCAAGAAAAGTTCCTCGAGGAATGCAAATATTGCATCGGAAGTCCCCCTGGAAGCTCGAAATCCATATTGTTCGGGACTAAGAATCTTTTTTTCATTCAAAAATGAAACGATTCTTTTTTTTTACTAGTTTCTCTACAATTTTTGATAGAGTCGGCAACAGGGCTATAGGTCTATAGTTTGAGGGATTTTGTTTATCGCCCGCTTTAAATATTGGGATTATATTGGCCCTTTTTAGAGAGTTCGGAAAAAACCCATTTTGGAAAGAATTATTGATAGCATAAACTAATATGTTTAAAACATTGTCAGGTAACTTCCTGAATAATTTGACAGATATATCATCCCACCCCGAAGCATTCTTATTTTTAATTTCATTAAATGTAAACTTAACTTCGTTTACATCCGTAGGCACAAAAAAAAATGATTCGCCTGTTGATGAATATTTGAAAAAATGTTTAAAATCGTGTGCAATGCCAATTTGGCTAGAGAGATTTTTAGCAACAGAACAGTAAAAATTATTAAAATCCTGAGGTGAAAGTGTGGTATCAACATCTGAATTTTCCCGTTTTTTGCCAATTAGCTCATTAACAATTGTCCAGGATTCTTTTTGTCTGTTACTGGATTCTATTATTCGTTTTCTATAGTACTTATCTTTAGCTGCGTTCACCAACCTACGATATATAGCCCTATACTTTTTATAATATGTCATGAAACAAATATTACTGATATAAAACTTACGGATGTTATGCAGTGAACGCATATTTTTTGAAGAAATCCTAATGCCCTCTGTTAACCATGGCTTTTTTTTATTTATTTTCAAGTTTCTTATAGGAAATGCTTTAGTGAATATAGAGGATAACTTTTCATGGAAAGTTTCCAGAGGTTTATTGGAACAAAAGCCCAGGTTTTTGACACAATAACCCACCATCAATATTAACAAAAACCCAGTGCGCCGTGGGCTTTTTGTATAGAAAACCGTTTCATATAAAACTTATTCCTACCATAGTGCCAAATATCAATCCAAAATTCAAGATTATTCACAGTTCTCTTATCTATACTTATTGAACAAAATAAAAATCCTAATAAAAAATAGTCTACTAAGTAATCGGTGTTAATCAAACAATTCTTAGATACAAAAATTAAAAACAGAAGGAACATTTCTCAAGATAACTACTACTAGTATTAACGTAACCAAAAAAAAATTTTGTCAGTGGGGTTCAAAAAGAATTCAGAGCGAAGAAAGAAGTCTCGATCTTCATACTCAGAAAATGGAGAAAACATATAACATCATGGGAAGCAGTAAACGAAACAATAATAAAACTAAATGTATGTATTTTCAGAAGGAAAATAACAATCTTGGGAATATATGGAGTAAACGACGACAAACCCGTTAATATAAAGGATTCATTTTATCAACAACTCAGTGAGCAAATCATATAGGAACTTCAAGGGAAATTATATTGCCGGGAGATTTTCACGGACGAACAGGAAGAAAAATCAATGACAAGGTAGTCGGAAAATTTGGAGAGAATGTAACGAATAACAATGGAGAAAGACTTATAGCAATATGCCAACAAAATAACGTAAAAATCCTAAACGGTTACTTCCAGCATAAAGAAATACATAGGTACACATGGAAAAATGAAACTAGAGACAACAAAAATTGATTATCGACTACACTATCGCAAAACAAAGATCAAACATAAAATTCCAGGATGTCAGAGCATATAGGAGAGCGACCTGTGGTAGCGATCACTACCTCCTGAAAACAAAAATCTTTATTTTGGGCAGAAACACCGCAAAAGAATAAAAGAAAACAGAATAAAAAAACAAGAAGACAATATTGTGCCTGAGAAATACAACCTAAAATCTCTGAAAGAGCAAAGCGTAAAGGGGTTGTACATGAAGAGATTACATCAAAAATTATAGAGTAGCATGAACTTCCAAAACCTTGAAATGCATTACCACCAAATCACAGTGCAGCATTTTAAGCTCTAGGCAAATTTTTTTTTTCCAATTTATTTATTTCAGACCTTAAAACAGTACAATACATACTGGCACCAAGGCCTTCAAAAACTAGCCGTTATTATAAGTACATATTACTACATATCAAGTAGATAATAATAAATTACAGGAATATATTCCTTCAAAAACTATCTTTAATATACTTTTTCAGGTTACGGCTCACTTTCAATTGACTTCCCATAAAATTTACTTTGGGTATTTTGTTGAATGTCTGTACACTTCGGTAAACTGGAGAGTCCTGTCCCTTTTTTGTCCTAACATGGTTATTCCTAATGTCTGTATTTGTCCTTGTGTTACGTATGGTATGCATTTGTTTCCTTCAGAGTTACATTTGTTTTGATCAAACTTTTTTTCATACAGTGTATTAGCTTGCTTTGTTCTAGGCATTTCAATTGTCTGATATTCAAAAATGGAAATTGCTGATGTAAGTGTTCACTGGGGGTTGACCACACTAATGAAAATATTGCTTTTATGGCTTTGTTTTGTGTTCTTTGTAATTTATCCAATAGGTATTCACTGGCATTTCCCCAACACGGAACTAAGTACCTGAGATGTGGTTCAATAAAACTGTTGTATAGTAAATACCTTGTGTTTTTATTTAGTTGATGCGCACACCTTTTCACTGCCCCTATGAACGGTACTACTTTTTGAATCACACTTTCAATGTGAGTCTCCCATGACAGCTTACTTGTAATTAGAAGACCCAAATATTTATATTCATTCACTTTTTTTAAAGTAGTATCATTTATTTTAATATGAAGTTGATTAGTCTTTTTTCCTTTTTGGGTGACTGTCAAGTACATGGTCTTTTCAATGTTTATGCTTAATTTGTTATAGCATAACCAATCATAGTACATTTTAAGATCCTTATTTACAATGTCTTCAACCATTTGACCATCTTCACTCGTATATACTAAAACTGTATCATCAGCAAACATGAAATACTTTGCTTGAAGTCCGATAAATTTCATACTATGAACATACAGTAAGTATTGTAAGGGTCCCAAAACTGATCCCTGAGCTACACCAACTTGTACACGCGCCTTACTACTAGATACATCATTTACAACTGTGTATTGTTCTCTGTTCTTTGAATATGTTTCCAACAGTTTGTAGGTAATTCCTCTGCATCCCATATTATACAATTTATTGAGGAGGATGTCGATATTGACTGTATCAAAGGCCTTCTGAAGATCAATGAACACCAATACTGCAATCTTGTTTTTGTCAATTTCGTTTGATACATATTCCAGAAGATCTACAGTAGCACCCAAGGTACTACTGTTTTTCTGAAACCCATACTGCCCATTATCAAATTTAAAGGACCCATTGATAAAACTAATTAGTCTGGTTTTAATGACTTTTTCAAGTACTTTGGAGCTTAGCAGGGATATTGGTCGGTAGTTATTTAGCTCATCTTGAGCGCCTTTTTTATGCAGTGGTATGACTTTAGCGATCTTCAGCTCTTGTGGATAAATACCTGTTTCAAGGATTTTATTGATCATTTTCACCATTTTCTCTCCAATTATGTGGAATAATTTTAAGAAATCAGACTTTGTCACATTGTCCATTCTTGGAGCACAGTTGTTCTTAAGAGCAGTTATTGTTTCTTCAATTTCATTTACATCAGTTGGGATAAGGAATATACTTTCATTTATCGATTGTTCTTCAAATTGTCTCTGGGGGTCTTTTATGCCTGAAGCAAGAGTACAGCCAATATTTGAAAAATGCCTGTTGAATTCATGAGCTATTTCTGTGTCGCTTTCCAGTTTTCTACCTTCTGTCGCTATAATTTTGTGAATTTTGCTTTTGTGTCCACTTTTACCACATAAATTATTTAAGACTTTCCAGACTTTTTTCTGATCGCCATTTGTTTCTTGGAACTGTTTTTCTGCATACCTTTTTTGTAAATAACGCCTCATATTGTTTAGTTTATTTTTTGCTTTTTTGAACTCGTTCTCGGTGTGATCATTTTGGATTCTCTTCCATCTTATGTATAATTTGTCTCGTTGCCTAAGCATCTTTATGTATGAGTCATTTATCCAATAATTTTTTGTTTGTATTTTAAGTATTTTTTCTGATATATGTTCTTTTTTGGTTTCATTTATGATATTAGCAAGCTGTTCAAATGTTTCTATATTTTCTTGTTCATGCCTCAAACCCACACTATGTAACCATGCCTCTGTATTCAGGTGAACTTTCTTAAAAATTTCCTTCTCTGCACTGAATGTCATTTTTTTACTTCTATGTAAACTATTCTATGATCAGATATTGAATTATCTGCTAATGTTAGATTGCAAATAATATTCTTGTTTGTTATGATGTGATCAAGTATTGAAGCTGTATTGGTTGTAGTTCGAGTAGCATTTTCAGTTGTAATAGTATTTTGAATTTGATATCCATTTAACTCAACAGAGTTTTTATAATCTACTACAGCACCCACATTTTTTAGCAAGTCCAAATTCATATCTCCAACTATTAAAGCACAGCTTTGTTGTCTCTCCAATAACTTATCAAATTCGGAAATGAAAGTCTGACACTTACTATGCGGAGGCCTATATAAACCATATATTGTTAAGTTCTGTCGAGGCAAGTACACAGAAACAATGTTGCAGTCTTCAATATTCACCAGGTGCCTCTGGTTATGTATGAAGCCAAGTTCGTGCCAAATAAAAATGCTTGTTCCACCCCCTCGGGTTTCCCTACATTCATGTAAGGCAACATAGGAAGGGAGATTAAAAAACTGCTTTTCATTTGGATACATCCAAGTTTCTGTTAATATGATTAGATGAATAGTTTTTTGACTATTTAAAACTATGTCTTTTAAGTCGTCAACCTTATTTCTTATACTTCTAATGTTTATATACAGAATATTTAATTTATCGTAGGTAGCCATTTTTAGTCTTAAAGTTTTTTGTTATATACATATTATAAGGGATTTATATGTAGGTAGGTATTTAGTTGATCAGACAGCTTTCACTCTTTATCCTAATAGGTGGGTCTGAATCATTTTTTTTTTTATAAATATCCTACCATTTGCTACGAAGGCTGATTTAAGATTGTTTGCTTGTTTGTATTCTCTAGCCTTTTTGAAAAGATTTTGGTTTTGAAGAGTTAAGCCATCATTAAAGTAGATGTTTCTATTCCTTCCTTGTAGCCCACATTCTTCAACTTTAATTCCTTTCAATTCTCTCACTTTCTTCAGAATTTTTTGCTTGATTTCCATATTTTTCAGTTTCATCAGCAATGGCGCACCTTCTTTCTTGGACACAGGGTATATATCGGTTATATGGTTTTCATTTATATCCAATTTCATTGTTTTAAATACCTTCACGATGACCAAAGATGGATGTTCTTCTTGTTTTGGGATTCCAACCACTATAGGGTTATTTGCTTTTTCAACTTGCTCGTTTGTATTCAGTTTCTCCTCAAGTAGTTGAACTCTTTGTTTTAGAGAAAAGTTATCCTCTTTAAGAGTCTTTATTTCAGTTAGGAGATTAACTATATCCTTTTTTTGATCATCAAAACAATTTGACAAAAACTGAACTGATTTCTTTAGTTCTTCCATATCCTCCTTCATATTCTTTTTTAGTGGATTCATATATTCGTCAAAAAGACTCCTGACAACAGCTTTAATGTTTTTTTCATCCATTTTTAAGGCTTTTAGGTCTTCTATATTGTCTCTAACCTCACTCTTATCACTCGTTCGACAACAGTTTACTTGTTTTTGATTATTTGCCACTTTTGCCAGAAAGGCACAACTAGGATGATAACTAGAATCACAAAACTCACAATCCAGAGAAGATGTAACTTTTTTTTACAATGTTTACACGGTTTTTTTGTTTCAACAAAATTAGCCCTGTTTCCTTGTGCCATAACCTCACTATATACAAACAAATACGAAACAAATGGAAGAAGGCCCTCATCTTATTGGTGGGATCAAGAAAGAGAGAAAGACATAGCGGATAAAAGGAAGAAATAACAACAGTATCTAAGTCAAATAAGACACGAGACAAAGAAATATATATAGAAGCACAAGCAAGAGTAAGGAATAAAATAGTACAGAAAAAAAACAAGTCATGGGAAAGAAACTGTGCGCATATCAATACTTATCTGGGAGGTAGAAAAAACATAGAAATTTGCAAAAACTCTACAAAAATTTAACAAAACTATTTCAAACATGCATAGATAAACATGAGGTACTGGAAGAGTGGAAAATAAGCCATTTAACAACGATATATAAGAAAGGAGACAGAAACAAATGCGAGAACTACCGAGGAATTGCAGTAACAAATACGCCGAGCAGAGTGTATGGAAAACTTATAAAAGCCAGAATAGAAGAGAACAGGCACAAAGATAGTGAAGCAGAAGAACAGGCATGTTTAAGAGCAGGAAGATCAACTGTAGACCACTTATTTAGTATGACCCAGGTAATGGAAAAGAAACTAGCGTATAACCAAGAACTCCATTTACTCTCTGTAGATCTAAAGAAAGCATATGACAATGTTGCGCTGAAAAAGCTTTGGGAAGCACTGGAAAAGACCAATATCAACTTAGAACTAATTAAGGCAGTAAAAACGCTCTATAGTGATGCAAAGACCAAGATTCAACAGGGAGACGTGATCAGTAAAGGCTTTATAGCAACTAAAGGACTTAAACAGGGATGCTGCATATCACCAACACTTTTCAAAATATACTTATAAAACAAGCGCTTAAAGGGTGGAAAAACAAATGCAAACACTTGGGAATACCGCTCAATGAATACAATCTTTATAGTTTAAGCTTTGCAGATGATCAGGTATTAATTATCTTTCCTTTTATTTGCCAACAAACTTAACGCTTATTACAGGGGAAAAAAAAAAAAAAAAATTACAACCATAATAATTGTATAAAAAAAATAATTTGATTCAAATAAAGCCTTGATTGAAATATGATAAACTTTTATATAATAAAAAATGATATTATCAAATAGTCAATTAAATTGAAGAAAATGTTTTTTAATGTATATTTTGAACAAATGCAAAGGTTTTATATTTTTGATGTTTTCTGGTAAATCATTGTATCTTTTTATGCCAGAATATACCTAATAAAGATTTTTTGCCAATATTGGTTCTGAATTGTAATAATTTTAAATTTTTATTTTTTCTAGTTGCATACTTATAGAAATTTTCATTCTTTTGAAGGTTCAAATTTGATATTTTCTTTTTTGTTAATAATGCGTGAATAAATATTGAAATTTTCAATTTGTATAACTTATGTAAGCTCAGATAACCAAGAGGTTTATATAAATTAGTAGTTGGTTCTAGATACGGAAGTTTATGAATGCACTTAATAATTTTGTTTTGTAGTTTTTGAATTGGTTTTAATATTGAGTCATTTGCAGATCCCCATATCGAAATCAGATATTGAATTTTTGAATGGAATAGTGCATAGTAAATGTTTTTCAAATATTTTAAAGGAATGTAGTACCTCACTTTATATAATACGCCAACTAAAGGAGATAAACTTTGTAACATGTTGTTTATATGTTCTTTCCATGTTATATTTTCATCTATATAAAGTCCCAAAAATTTAATTGATTTTTTATACTGTATGTTATTGTCCTCAAATTTTATCGGATTTTTTTGCTCAACTGAAATTATTTTTTTATCAACAAACATATAAAATGATTTTTCAAAATTTATAGTCAGTTTATTTGCCTGAAGCCAATTTTGCAACATTTTTAAATCATTTGAAATATTTGATTTTATATTGTCGAATGTTTTCCCCTTATATATAATTGTCGTATCATCTGCAAATAATCCGTATTTTAACATTTAATTTTAATTTTTCTATCGAATTGATATATATTAAAAATAATATTGGTGCAAGCACTGAACATTGTGGTACTCCACATGTGATTTTTTTAAAGAACTTTGAGTTTTATTTATTTTTACAAATTGTTGCCGATCTTTCAAATAATTCTTAAACCATTCGTGAATTTTACCCCTTATTCCAATGTTATATAATTTTTTCAATAATATATTATGATCTACAGTATCAAACGCTTTTTTTAAGTCTAGAGATACAAGACAAGCCTTATAGTTGTTATCAAGATTAATTTGTATGTCTGTGATTGCATCCAAAGCGGCCGTTTCTGTATCTCTAGACTCACGGAAGCCATACTGTTCATCATATAATATTTTTTTTCTGCGATTGACAAGAAATGTCAACATTTTTGACCGGTTGACAGGTCACAAAACTCAATATTCTGGTATTTTAATTATGTTTCAATAGTTGCTAAGGAATCGATGAATAACAATACGGGAATCACTTTTCCGGCCTAGGCCGTAAAGTGATTCTCGTACTGCTGAATAATTGGAACCAAAAGACAAACATTTAACAGATATTTAACCGATCGCAGAAAAAATAGTATGTGTATTTCAGTGGAGAAGCACATTCTCGGCGTTCAGTGTTTGCCGGCCTCGGCTACGCCTCGTCCGTCAACTTACACCGTCGGCCGAGAATGTCTCACTTTTCCACCTAAATACACAATATACTATTTTTGTTCTAAGAAATTTGATAATTGTTTATACATTGCTTTTTCAATTATTTTAGAAAAAACTGGTAGTACCGAAACAGGTCTGTAGTTGTTTGGATTATCTGAACTTCCATTTTTTAAAATTGGCGTTACTTTTGCGATTTTCATTTTTTCAGGAAATTCTGATGTTTTGAATGTCAAAAAAAATAAATATTCTAAAATTGGAGTTAACTCACTCTTAATTTCTTTGATTATTTTAACAGAAATCTCATCATAACCATTAGCTTTTTTTGAATCAAGATTATTAATAATTTCTGCAATGCCCAATGTATTTTCATCCAAAAACATTGAATTTTGATTCAATACTTCATTTTCAACTTTCCTACTTGGAATTTTTCTTGCCAAAGAGTTACCGATTTCTATAAAAAAGTTATTCATTTCCTCGCATATGATTTTTTCTTGGAAGATCTCTTTATCGTTTATTAGGAGTTTTTCAATTTTTTTCTCTTGAATTTTTTTTTTTTGTTAAAATGGTGTTGATATTTTTCCAAATTCCCCTAGGATCTGATCTTGCAAATCTTTCTTTAAAGTATTTTCTTTTTGTTTCTTTTGTCTTCTTTTTCACGTATTCATTCATAATTTTATAATTTTGTTTATTGTCTGCATTATAGGGATTTCTTTTTTTTTTCTGGTATAGTTTATCACGTTCCTTCATCAGATTTATAGAGTTCTTGATTAAACCAATCTTCACTGTTTTTCTTTATTTTTATTATCTTCCTATATGAACATTCTTGAAAAATATTTGTTATTGTTTCATATAAAGAGTTTGTTTCAGTAAATATTCCTTTACTTAGATTCAGATCGTGTGTGTGTTTTCAATTTTTCTATATCGAATTTTTTTAATTCTATTTTTTCACATTTCGAGGTTTGATTATGTTTTTTGTTAAGTATTTCCAGAATTTGTATCATATGGTCGCTAAGAGATGTTTCATTTATTTGTAATTCATATTGTTCATTATTATTCGAATTTGTGATTATGTGATCAATAAGTGTACCCATATTATTTGTTTTTCTTGTTGGAATTTCTGAGTACAGTAATCGGAAATTATTTGATGAATATTTGTTCAAAAGTCTGTTGGTTATTATGTTTCTTTTTAAAATATTTATGTTCATATCACCTATAAAAATACAGTCATTTTCATTTTCGTTGATGTTCTCAAGTTTCTCATCAATAAATTGTAAAAAGTTATTCATATTAAATTTTGGTGGTTTATATATTCCACATAAAATTAGTTTTGGTTCTGTTATTTCTAAACATATGTAGGAGAATGAGTTCTCTGATATTTCTTTTATTTTGAAATTTAGATTATTTTTGATAAATATACCCAAACCTCCTCCTCTTTTTTTTCTTGTTGCATAAATACTCTCAAAGTGTTTAAAGTTGTAGTATTGAATTTCTTGTTTCTTCACCCATGTTTCCATGTAATTGCACAGGACTATCATGACCTAGAGTACATGACACGAAAATTGATAGAAGGATAGGAGAAATGGGGGTTTGGAAGCAAATCTAACTAATACAGAATATATGACTATAGGAGGTGAACAATGAACTCTGAAATTGAATGACGGACAAGAAATAAAACAATGTACTGAATAGAAATATTTAGGCATGAATATCTCACATGAGGGAACCCTAGACGGGGCGATTAGAGATTGGAAAACTAGAATATACAACACCATAGTCACATATAGTTCAGAAGTCTGGGCTGGAACTCTGTAACGGATAGAGATTGTAATCCTTATCGCTATGGCACTTGCTGTCTCTCTTTTCGAAATCAATAGAGGGGAAGTCAATAGAGATAGAGAAAATATCTCTATTCGTTACAGACTCCCAGCCCTGACCACTAAAGAACAGAACCGCAAAAATGCTGGAAGCAACTGAAATGGAATTTTCGAAGAGAGCAGCAGGCAGGTCAAAAATGAAAAGGATAACAAATCTTTTATTTTTTTTTTATTTTTTTTTTTATTGAATCGGCTTTTATTAGATAACAAATCTCTCGACAAATCTGAGAATAAGGGAGATTATGGACGTAAAACACACAATTGTAGATGATATACAAGGATAAACAGCTGATTTGGTTCGGAGATGTACAAAGAATGGCAGATGCAAGAAAGCCCAAGCAAATTATTGAGTGGAAGCCAAGGGGAAGAAGAAGACGCGGCAGACCAAGAAGAAGCTGGAGAAGTGGAGTAGACAAAGAAATGACAGACAGAGAATTAGAGGAGGATGCATGGATTGACAGAGATGGTTGGAGACTGGGAATCGGAAGATGTAGAACCTTATAAACCGATAATTATATATGTTACGGTTAATATGCAAACTTGGCTAGTTTGTAAACTAGCTGGATAGTTTTCAAACTAACCAACCCTTTGGCTATTTTGATAGAAAACGCAATTTTTACTATAATAGCAGCTAGTTTGCAAACTAACCAAAAGTCTTGGCTAATTTACTTGAAATTATTGAGAAAACTAAATTAGCTGGTTAGTTTATAAATTATCCAATGCAGCCTGGCTAATTTGAAAACCATGATTTCTAGTAACACAAAATAGTCAAACCTTTGGCTAGTTTGTAAACTAACACATCAATTTTCTGGCTAATTTACACAAATTTAATGTTAATGGTATTTCTTATTCAATAAATTAGAGATGAATAAAATGAAAATTTTTACTTTTTTCTTTTTTACAATTCTCACATCCATCGAGGAAGAAAGTTACAATTTCTTGGGTTAGTTTGGGTTATATATTTAAATATTTTTGATTTATTAGCTTTGTTGTAACTTATCTTTAGCCGTGCCCAGTTGATTGGTGGATTCTTCTAATATCAAACAAATCGTCCATACAAGCTAATATTTTACCAGATTTCCTTCGTTGTAAAGTTGAGTATTATTTGCTTTCTAATTATACAGATCTATTAAAGAAGCATCAAATTTTTTTACCTAACTTTGTTTGTAAATTAGCCAGAGAATTGCTAGGCTCGGCTATTTTGTGTTACTAGAAAATATGGTTTTAAATTAAAATAAACTAACCAGCTATTTGAGTTTTCCCAATAATTTCAAGTAAATTAACCAAGACTCTTGGTTAGTTTGCGAACTAGCTGCTTTTTAGTAAAAATTGTGTTTTCTATCAAAATAGCCAGTGAGTTGGTTAGTTTATAAACTATCCAAGTTTGCATATTAACCGTAACATATACAGTGCCCGCGAAAAAGTCTGCACCATATGGGAAATTTTTTTATGCTCATCCTTACTTCAAATCAGTTTTCGGTATTAGGTTCTGCATGACTGAAAACCAAAAAAACACCTAAAATTTTTGACTAGAGACTTACCTCACACCTGTCAAATGCCATTTGAAAATTTCAAACAAGGAAAAGTGGCATTTTTATAAAAAATATGAAATAGTTATTTTCCTAACAAGTGCGCAAAGTGATACTTTCTCGCACGAAAAAGCAGTTAGACGAACGACGCGAAGCGGAGTTTGGATAAGCTTTGAGTGCGGGAAAGACACTTTGCGCAAGTGTTAGGAACAATATTTTTTCTTCGAGTATCTTAAAAAAGTAGACTTTGAATTAATTGTTAAAATATTAGAAAAATCAATCAAATCCAAATCTTCAAAAATCCTTTAAAATCTATTGGAATTCCTCAGAATGTCTTTTAAATTAAATCCCCAAATATCTTTTTACATCTTCTGGAATTTCTAGAATCAGCAAGAATATTTTCATGAGAGTCTCTTAAATATCAAAAATTTTACAAATTCCTAGCAGTACAGGCTGGTCCAATTTGGACACCTTTGATAGGAAATATCATGTTAACTAAGCATTAATTTCAACTAAAACCCTTCATTTTGAATATTAGTTTATTCATAAACCATCAAAGCATTGAAAAATCAAGTATAACTATGGTAATTATACGTAACAAAAATGAGTGCGCAAAGAGTTTCCGTGCGCAAAGTTCAACTTTGCGCACGCAAATGAGTGTGCAAAGTGATGACTTTGCGCACGCAAGTAGAAAAAAAATTTATAAGAAAATATTGTTCCAAATGACATTTTTAGTCTAATTTGATATTTTTACTTTGAAAAAAAAAAAAGATTTTTTTTTTAAAAAAAATTTCGAATATCTACGGAAAAATAATATTTTTAGGATTTCTTTCGCGACCATTCCTCTAAAATAATTAGTTTGTATCCGACTAAGGGTTTTCCAAATCTTAATAATCTAATTAAGAGTTTAAACATCAAAAAGAAATATTTCTATTAAAATTTTGATACGCCTCTAGACTATTTTGAAAATTTTAGATTTCTCAAATTGAAATTTCAAATTGTTTGTTTATAAACTACTCCTAAATGCCATTTGGAACAATATTTTCTTATAAATTTTTTTCATATTTTTTATAAAAATGCCACTTTTCCTTGTTTGAAATTTTCAAATGGCATTTGAGGCAAGACTCGAGTCAAAAATTTTAGGTATTTTTTTGGTTTTCAGTCATGCAGAACCCGAGGCAGAACCTAATGTCGAAAACCGATTTGAAGTAAGGATGAGCATAAAAAAAATTCCCATATGGTGCAGACTTTTCCGCGGGCACTGTATATATGAAAAAAGAATTTGTACTAATAAACTAGTAAATAAATAATTGAAACATAATTAAAATCTCAACTAACAGGTTTGTAGAGAATTCAATTGGCTTCAATTGGAGCAGAGTATACACTGAAATCGGATGAAAATTAACTAAGCTGTGAGGCAAAAACTGTCTCAGTCTCAATGTAATTTTTGGAAAATTTTCAATGTTTGATAAATTCAATTTTGAAGCTTCTCAGGTGCAAAACCATTGAAATCGGATGAAAATTAACGGAGCGGTGAAGCAAAAACTGTCTCAATGTCATTTTTGGGATTTTGGCAAATTTTCAATGTTTGATAAATTTTGAATTTTCTCAACTGCAAAAATTTTGAAACCAAGGTTTAGTTGTAAAATTTAATTTATGTTAGGTAAGCTTTGTCAATAAGATTTTTGTATTCTTGGACAATAAAGCATATTTACTAAATTAAAATCTTAATTGATAGGTTTGTAGAGTATAATAAATTCAATTTTGAAGCTTCTCAGGTGCAAAACTGTTGGTTGAAACAAATATAAAATTTTGTCTAGCCTAAGTAAACACAAAAACCATATAAAAAAAAACAAAAGCTATCACAATAACCTGCAAAAAACCCAAAAAACCAATAGAAATTTTGAAAAACCGAGGTTTTTGCCAACCCTGTTGTAAACTCAATAAAAATTCTATCATGAACCTGAATATTGGTCAGATATTCAATATGATCTTTTTTAGAATAATCCTGAAGTTAATTTATTGATTGCCAATTGTGCAGTAGACAGTAGAAGTTATTGAGAATCTTAGGATCTATTCTTCTAAGATTAATATTTATATTTGTTTTGCCTAACTTTTTCATTCAAGTAAGTAGGTACTTTTTAGTTTTATTGTTTATCTTTCTAATTTCACCCCTATAATAAATACCTTGATAAATACCTTTGGGCAACATTATGAGCTTTCCGTAAATTTTCTTAATTATTGAAATAAGTTATAAAATATCACTACAAAACTTTCAAACTGTAAGTAAGTGAAGAGCTGAGGTTCACTGCAGAAATCTTAATAGGTACCTACTCGAAGTAAACCAGGTTTTTTTAAATATTTCTTGAAGGAAAGCTATTGTTAATAACATTAGGTATGTGCATACTTAGAAACAGGTTTCCTCAACTCAAAACACTATCCCATATCACAGCAGTATAAGTTTCACTAAATTTTCTAATTAATAATTTTTCCTTCCAAAAACTCTGCCTTGCAAGGGGTTTTTCTACAACAACGGAAGTCAAAAGAACATGACAACAAAACAGCCTCGTGATCCAATAATGCTGATTGCAGTATTGCATTCAAAAATTCCAAGTTGCAGTGCAAATTTAATCTACTTACAGTTGGAGCTGATAAATTTGTTATCCGGATGAGTTAACAAACATGCATTGTAAAGTTTAAATGAGATTAGACGATTACCGAATGACTTTGTGATTACAGTTCCACATCTAGAAAATTTGTTTCAAATAGCCTATTAGTACTATTATAAATTATAAAGTCTTTTGGCTATTGCTTAACAACAGCATCTAAACGGTAATTACGGTCTAGGGGGGCAACAACCCCAAATTAATAATAGGCTCTATCTAACTTATATAGAAAAACTACTTATAGATATTTACTAATGAGTTCTTTAAAGCACTTCCACCTTTACCAAGCAATTTCCACAATCACTCATTCCAGCACTAAAAAAAGCATTTTATTTTCATAATCACAAGATTCGCAAGACATGCTTTGGTTAGATTTTGACCCTAGCGTCTATGGATTAAAACACGGTTTTCAACCTTAATTACGCATATTTTTGGAACAGCTACATTTTCAATAGTAAGTTACACGTTGCAACTTGAGATTACACGAAGTAAATTAGGAAAATTCGCCTACCTTTTCACCAAAAAACGAATATTTATAAACAGAAACTCTTATGAAAACAAGAGTCCATTTTGTTTTTGGTTGAATTTTCTTTGCTTTTGTTGTGACAGCACGTGCGCAAAGTGAATGGTGTATTGTTGGTTGTCAGATTTCGAGAAATTGGCGGGCACGTAAAATAAAGTCTTTGGATAGTTCTTATTCCACCAGAGGTCGCATTCATTCATAAAATTCTACAGTGACTCAATAAACTTTTCAAAGAAAGCCGTTTACAGTGGCGACAATAGAGGCTGCCATATTCTTGCTAATTTTAAATAAATAGGAATATAGAGGTAAAACACATCCTTGGTAAAAAAACATATTGAGATTGAGATAGGTAAGACACCACCCTTCCGCCATATTCTTGCTCTTTAAAATCCTATGCGTTCATATTGAAAATAACCTTGAGTCACTGTATAAAATTCGAATACCACCAAAATAATATTACAGGAAACTGTAATTTATGAGGAAAAAAATAAATATCAAGATGCGCTTTTCGATTTTGTATTTTGTAGTGTAGCTTTATAATTTTTTTCCTACGACCACATACGAAAATGACAAAATCCGCACTAGTTGGTTCTTTGGAAAGTGCTAAATATCACACGCGTGCTGAAAATACTTTCAATACGCGTGCTTCAAGTACTTTCCGTACAAACGTGTGGAAAATACTGTTGACATTATTTGTGATTAACATTTGACATCACAATGTACTTTCAATATGTGTATTGAAAGTACTTTCAGGACGTGTGTTGAAAATGAAAAAAATAAATAAAATAAGAGAATATTGGTGTAAATTGGTTTCTGGTCCTAGGAAAAATGGTGTACATCACTTGTGAGAAAGCGTCTTTCATACACTCGTGTGATTTTCGCACTCGGCTACCGCCTCGCGCGAAAAAACACTCGTGTGAAATTTGTCACTTTCTACACTAGTAATGTAATATACTATTTCTAAACAAGCTTGCATTTTGCATTGTTAAATTTTTTAAAATTTGACGCCACTTCCTGCCTACAGTGTGTGAAAGGAAAGTTTGCTGTTTTCAACCAAACTCTAGCTACAGCAGAGTCACTTACAGTGGCTAAATAAACCTATACATACAGTGGCGACAATAGAGGTCCCGCCGCCATCTTGTTCGCAACCTCTTGTTACTTTTAAATATTAATATATAGGATTCAAATGGACATCTATCATAAAAAATTTAAATCCACGTATTTGATGATTATTATTAGGTCCATCAAATATATTGTTTTACATGATTTATGATGGATGTTCACCTAAATCCCATATATTCATATTTAAAAGTAACAAGAGGTTGGGAACAAGATGGCGGCGTTTTCAATATAAATATATGGGATTTTAGAACCAATGAAAAATAAGATAGCAATTGTCGCCACTGTGGTAATAGAGTCACAGTAGAGTCACTGTAGCTACAGCTACCCAACTTTCCACACATATAAAGGGCCCCATACACTACGATGAAACACGACGGTTTTCACCGCCACGATGAAACACGTCGTTCTAAAACCGAAGTGTGTAATAGAAAAACACGACGGTTTTCTACAGGACCCCACAGACTACGATAAAACACGACGGTTTTCACCGCCACGATGACACACGTCGTTCCAAAACCGAAGTGTGTGGTAGAAAACCGTTCGAGTGTACGAAATGCTGAACCGTTGTGCCAAAAATAAAGCTCGGACTGAATTGTAAACCGACGATGAAACACGACGGTTTTCTACCACACACTTCGGTTTTGGAACGACGTGTTTCATCGTGGCGATGAAAACCGTCGTGTTTTATCGTAGTCTGTGGGGTCCTGTAGAAAACCGTCGTGTTTTTCTATTAAGGGCCCCATACACTACGTTGAAACACGACGGTTTTCACCGCCACGATGAAACACGTCGTTCCAAAACCGAAGTGTGTGGTAGAAAACCGTTCGAGTGTACGAAATGCTGAACCGTTGTGCCAAAAATAAAGCTCGGACTGAATTGTAAACCGACGATGAAACACGACGGTTTTCTACCACACACTTCGGTTTTGGAACGACGTGTTTCATCGTGGCGATGAAAACCGTCGTGTTTTATCGTAGTCTGTGGGGTCCTGTAGAAAACCGTCGTGTTTTTCTATTACACATTTCGGTTTTAGAACGACGTGTTTCATCGTGGCGGTGAAAACCGTCGTGTTTCATCCTAGTGTATGGGGCCCTTATTAAGGCCTTTTGGGAAACCCAATGAACTATAACCAAAAACTGGAATACTAACACATAAGGACGAATGTGAACCCTAGTGCGGCTGCTGCGGAGGGGATACCTGTTTTTGTCGCACTAATTATGTTAAATGGCGAAAATTGCTTCCAACACCTATTCCAATTGATGAAACCTGTGAAGGGAAATATGCCAAAACTTTCGAAAACGTCATATGTCAGCGAGCAACAGAAAAAAACAACATTCCCCTTTGTGGCATCCAATGAACTATAACCAAAAACTGGAATGCTAACACATATTGACGAACCTGAAGCCTAGTGCCGCTGCTGCGGAGGGGATACCTGTTTTTGTCGCACTCATTATGTTAAATGGCGAAAATTGCTTCCAACACGTATTCCAATCGATGAAACCTGTGAAGGGAAATATGACAAAACTTTCGAAAACGTCATATGTCAGCGAGCAACAGAAAAAAACAACATTCCCCTCTGTGGCATCTGTCTTTCATAGCTACATTTTTTTGGCGGATATGGCAATGTGTGCGCATTCCAGTTTTTGACTATAGTTCATTGGTGGCATCTGTCTTACATGGCTTCATTTTTGTGGCAGATATGGCAATGTGTGCACATTCCAGTTTTTAGCTATAGTTCATTGGGGAAACCCTAATCCGGTCAACCCGATCACCAGCAGTTTGTTTTTTATCTTTCTTTATTTAACACGATTGAAAAGAGACAAAGTACATCATCTGTGAAACAGTTAATCGGATCAGCATTAGGTACCGAAAAGGCCTACTGTTTTTTTTAACGAAAAAAAAAGAGATGCCATAAAAAAAAATTTACCTTTTTTGACGGTTGAATCCTACCTGTATAAAATTTTCTACAGCCGTGCGTACAGTGATGCAGATATGTCAATCCTACCTACTCGCGAGAATTCCAACTAAAAAACCTCCGGTATTCTCGTTCTCGAAAACGTTCACCGCTTTTTGGTCGCTCGGCACTTCTAATGTAAATTTACATTAGAAGTGTCGAGCGACTGAAAAGCGGTGAGCGTTTTTGAGAGCGAGAATGGGCACTTTCCAAAATTCACCGGTTTCTGAACCGGTGCGAGACCGGTTTAATAGTTGACTCACCAAACCGTTCCAAAATGTACCGACTTTCTGCCGGTTGAAACAGTGTGAATCCGGTTACAGTGGCATAAACCTATACATACAGTGGCGACAATAGAGATCCCGCCACCGGCGCCACCATTTTGTTCCCAACCTCTTGTTACTCTTAAATATTAATATATAGGATTTAAATGGACATCTATCATAAAAAATTGAAATCGACGTATTTGATAACTATTATTAGGTCCATCAAATACGTTGTTTTTCATGTGTTATGATGGATGTTCACCCAAATCCCATATATTCATATTTTAAATAAGCAATAGGTGGGAACAAGATGGTCGCGTTTTCAATATAAATATATGGGATTTTAGAACCAATCAAAAATAAGACAGCAATTGTTGCTACTGTGGGTAATAGAGTCACTGTAAATCCGGTGAGGCACCGTATCCACCGGGAATTTTTGTCGGTTTTTTCGGTTGGAACTTTTTGACACTTTTTTTTTGACATACCTTACATCAGTTGCTTTGAATAGATATCGGCAGTCGTTCGTTAAATTGTCTCAGAACAACCGTCACAAGAGGTCACAACCAAACTTTACCACACCAAAGCGTTCCAAAATGCATCAGAAAAATCTTGTGACCGGACTTACACCTAACTTTTACCGGAATTTTTTGACAGCTACCGGTTCATTTAACCGGTCAATTTATTGGTCAAATTTGGAAAGTGCCCAATAGGGCAAGTACATGATCTGACAGTTTGACACTATTGACAGTCGCCTTGAGGTAAAACAAAGATATAATTTACAGTGTTTTTTAAGTTTTTAGTTAGATTTTTTTTGTGTGATCCAGAAGTTTCTTGGACATGCCTACAGTTTGTTTAGTTGTTAATTGTGGCAGTATAGCGCAAGGAATACAATATCCTTCCATAGGTTTCCATCAGTTTTAAATAACAATGGGAGGTTTGATTTGTTAGCTCAAGAAAGAAGAGAAAAATTGATTATTGTTCTTAAAAGAGGAAATCTGACAGAAAAATAGATTGAATATAGAGTAACTATACTTATATATTTGTTCTTGTGACACTTATTGGTTTTGATATTTGTTGGAAAAAACCTGAAATTAATCCATTATAGGAAAACCTAGCAAACTTTTAGATAAAAAACCACATAGACTGGAACACACACACTCCACTCTAACTTTTTTAGAACAAAATAACACAAAAACTTGTAAAAAAGCTGTGAAAAACGCATAAAACATAACCGGCCTAATCTACACGAATGTAAATAAATGATTTGTTTTACCTCAGGGCGACTGTCAAACTCATTTGTGACGTCACATGGACATGCCCTATACCGGACCGAACCGGGTGGATGCGGTAAATGAGTATTATCATTGGCTGAGTTCGGTATAATTGCATATGCAAGCAAAATGAGCAAAATTTCACAGATTTCACGTGATATGACACGTAAAAAAAGATAAGTAATCACGTGACGACCGTCAAAATTTGCTCTTTTCGCTCGCAGATGCAATTACCCAGCCATTGATCAGTCATAAACCGGGCCAAAAGACCGGTTAATTTAGAAACGCTTCGATTTTATTAACCGGTTAATTTTGAAACGACTCGGTGGCCGGTGCAGACCGGTCAAATCTGAAAAACTGTACCAACATCAGTACCAACTAAAAACACAAAATTAAAAATTGGAAAATATAAATTAGGAACAAAACAAAATAAACCAATAACAAAATAATATGTTTTTTTTTGGTTGGAAAATGACATGGAATAGTATATTTCCTAACTAGTGCGGAAAAGAGACTTTCCGCACGAGTTATATAATAATTAAAATTTGAAGCTGTCATTATCAGCATAGACTATTAAGATCATTTACATTCACTTCTAACTTCAAGTTAAATTTGACGTTTGATATTTTATCATTTACTCAATATACCCTGAGTGGCTGAACTTCGCCGCTGGCATCTCCTGAATGTAGGTACCCATTGCAGAACAAAATTCACTTTATTCGATATTGGAAATTGAGAAAAATGTCAAGTCAAAAGCTCAGAATTTTATGAGAATCTTAAAATTTGACATTTCACAAATTTCTTCTTGCCCTCAGCAAGCAGCTCGCTCAAATTTAAAGTGCACTTCGAAGTGAACTTCAAATTTTTTCAATGTAAATGGATCTGTCTGCCGCCATATTGCAAGAACGTCAGTTTCAAGACAAATTGGACTTCGAAGTGAATGTAGATCAATGAAGTAGAAAAAGGTTTAGAATGAGCTTTGCGTCATTCAATTGATTCCGGAATGAGATAGCGCTAGTAAGGGCAAGAAATCTATTGAATCTCCTATATCTCTCACTCTAACCCTGAGTGAGATAGCGCTAGTAAGGGCAAGAAAATCTCATGGATCTCTCCTGTTCTTTCACTCTAATGTTGGCCGCAAATATACAGTGAGGACATAAAGTCGCCCCCCCTCTAACTTTTGAACCGCTCGGTATATTGCAACGAAATTTTGAATGATGATATGTGACCGGATTCTCCATGTTTTGAAAAACAAATGACAGCTTCAGCTGTCAAAATGACAGCTAGGTGCAGTTTTGGAACGTTATTTTAAATAGAAGGCGGTGTCGAATGATATATCGTTTTAAAGGTTTATTTATTCTTAATTTAATCCCCGATTCTGAAAACATTTGGTTTAGCGGTTTTCAAATGATGACGAAAAAACAAAGGCTTGTTTTGCTCATAAACACTCATGAAAAAAAAATATATTTTTTTTCTACGAGCGTGCGCAAAGTTATTACTTTGCGCACTCATTTGCGTGCGCAAAGTTGAATTTTGCGCATGGAAACTCTTTGCGCACTAATTTTTGTTACGCATAGTTACCACATTTATACTCGATTTTTCAATGTTTTGTGGGTTTCTTGATGAACTTATATTCAGAAAGAAGGGCTGATGTTATTTTTGTTCCAATAAAGGCATTCAGGTAATGTTTGGCTTTATTAATTTGATACTTTCTGTATGAGGAGCGAGGGGTGGAAAAATTCAGCAGGAACAGATGTGAAGTTAGGTGACCATTGGCATGGAGAGCTACCAACTCACATTCCTTCGGAGTATCAGAATATAAAAGTTGGACTGTAAGTTATACTCCTCCATGCCAAAATTTGGCTGCAAAAACAAACTTAACGACTTTTTCAAATTTTAAGTAAACCTCGTTAGCACAGCCAATGTTGCAAATAAAGTCAAGCTGATCACTGAAAAAAAAATTGAAAACACGACACATTGAACTAGTAGAAAAAATTACCAATTTTGAGCATCTGGAAACATTTAAGAAGATTAGGTATACAGCTCATCTGGATGCAAATCTTAAACACTCGTAGAAAAAGTATTGTTCCTGACACTTGCGCAAAGTGTCTTTCCTGCACTCAAAGCTTATCCGAACTCCGCTTCGCGTCGTTCGTCTACCTGCTTTTTCGTGCGGGAAAGTATGACTTTGTGCACTTGTTAGGAAAATAACTATTATCGCTTTTTTATTCATTATTGTTTTTTTTTTCAGTAATAATAATAACGTCATGACATTGGTAACTTAAATAATGAATAAAAAACCGATAAAATTTTTTTAAATTTTTTTCCATGAGTGTTTATGAGTAAAACAAGCCTTTGTTTTTTCGTCATCATTTGAAAACCGCTGAACCAAATGTTTTCAGAATCGGGGATTGAATTTAGAATAAAGAGACCTTCAAAATGATATATCATTCTACACCGCCTTCCATTTAAAAAAACGTTTCAAAACTGCGCCTAGCTGTCATTTTGACAGCTGAAGCTGTCATTTGTTTTCCAAAAAATGGAGAATCTAGTCAGATATCATCATTCCAAATTGTGTTGCAATATACCGAGCGGTTCAAAAGTTAGAGGGGGGGCGACGGACTTTGTGTCCTCACTGTATGTATTGAGTAGATAGGTAAAGGGCTATTCCAAGCTTCTTACTACTTCATTGATGTAGATGCAGCATTATCAGGAAAAAAAAAACATTGAAAAAATGATAGGTATAGGGACTCGTATGTATCAGGTATCTGTGGATAAAATCATCGATGGATAAAATATTAGAAAATCAAGTCTCAAGAAATATTAGTATATTAAAGTATAAGTGGATATTGAGCAAGTGTTTTAATGACCAGTTATCCACGAATACTTTACACTATTTTTTTTTATTGGTATGCGTTCAAATTATAAATTACTAGTAATTGTAGAATGCTAAATTCGTGCTTAACACTTATTATATTTTATTTGACGTTATCTACAAGTACCTAACGTACCTAACCTACTCCTGACAAATCAATAATTAAAAAGTTGACATTTAGACTTGTTTGGGTTGTTGATGTTGTCATGATAACTTTAAAACACGCGCGTTTTTGAATGTTGGATTTAAACACGCTGAGGAGTAGGGGTGGGCAAAATAATCGATTAATCGATTATTTTCGATTAATCGATTAGTTTCGATTAATCAATTATTTTCGATTAATCGATTATTCGGTTATTTTCGATTGATCAATTATTTACGATTAATTTATTATTTTTGAGATAATTTTATGTTTTGTTTTTGTTTGCATATCTAAGGGCCGGTTTATTCACCTTCTGATAAACTGTTAGGTATGCAATTTCGCGGATAATAACGCAATCTGTAATCCCATTGGTCGGCCAGTTATTGGTCGGCCCTTGGTCGACCGAGACAATAATTATAGAAGGGTAAATTTATCTTGCAGATAGTTGCCAACCAGCAAGTCTATCTGAAGATGAATAAACCGGGCCTCAAACTCTAAAGTAACCAGAGAGTTTATTTCAAAACAAGCCGGTTAAGGGCAAGTGAATTTTTTTTACCTTATGAAACCCAAGAAAAAAATCTACCGATTATTGTGAAATAAGCGAATAATCAAAAATAATCGAATAAGCAAAAATAATCGATAGATCGAAAATAAACAATTTACCAAAAAAAATTATCGATTAATCGAAAATAATCGATTATTTTCGATTAATCGATTATTTTCGATTAATCGATTAATCGAAAATAATCGATTATTTTTAATAATCGATAATCGATTATTTATTTTGATAATCGCCCAGCCCTACTGAGGAGTACTTTAAATAAGTAAAATAGGTTATCAATAAAAAAAAAATCTGTTTCTTTTTTAAAATAATTGCATGATATTGAAGTAAGTATAGATAAAAGGTCTGTATGTTATCCTCCACTAGTGCACAATAATTTACACTTTCCTGCACTGAGGCGTTTGTTATACGGTTAGTGCAAATAGTCTAAGGCGTTTGTTAATTCAGTGTAGGGTGCCCAATCTTGCACTATCTACACCTGCTCAAGAGGAGGGGTAACAAGTGCAGAATGGGGAGGAGGCAATAGTATTTAAAAGCTTCTTCAATGAAGTTGTCTTCAGGGTTGGAAGATAGGGAATCTCCATCTTCCTGCAACATTGACACATATGTCAAAAGATAACATTTCTCAAGCCTATACCACAGCATATACAAAAACAATCAGCAGGCTAACTTGAGTGACATCCCGTGTAATAGAGGAATTCATGGTCGGGATGTCACTAGCGGCCATTTTGGGATACGAGACAGGACCTGATTAACAATAATTTAGATTTTTTCTTTCGGGTCACAGAGTCGTATTGGCTTTAAGTAAACTAATTTAATATTGCTTACATGTAATAATATTTATCCTTACTAATTTAATATTATTTTTAAGTATACAAGAATGAAAACTGATAACACCATAAATGAGTACACGAATATACTAAAATGACTTTGAAAATCATAACTGAAATTCCGCTCTACACCGCACGCCTATGACCTCTGTCAGAAATAAACAAATAAATTAAAATATCGGCGTCCCTGCCGTTTAATGACAGGATGGTATCCCCTAATGGCGGCGTGCGCAGAAAAGATGCGCGTGAGAGTAAGCCTGCTGATTGTTTTTGTATATGCTGTGCCTATACTCTATACCAAACTAATCTCGTAGACACCCGGTATCTACCAATTTTCAGCTATTGCAACGATAAAAGTGTTCCTTCGAAAAAAGAGGGGTAGCTTACGCCCAGCTACCAAAGAGTTGCTGCCATGAGAATTAAGGCAACCTATCCATTCAGTTTAAAGGTAACTATGAGCTATCGTTTTATGAGAAAATTATCCATTGCAACGATCACATACCCGTTAATATTGCCGGCTCTCCTACTATAAATACACGTACGCCACTGTCCGTGTCCTGTATCTTCTTGGCCTGCTCCCAGTTTTTTAAGGCACGCGCCGCCCCTGCCAACATGAGGGCGGCCTTTCTAAACAGGCGTAGGGCGGCAAATTGGTAAATCCGGCACTGGTCCCACGTTCTGCAATGTTTGCTGTACAGGGTGGGCCAATTTGGACACTTTTAATAGGAAACATCAATTTCTGAGCAAGATACAAAAAAATGAACCCCCCACTCTGAGGCTCAAATTTCATGCAATTTTGATTGGTGCAAACCGCATTTTGATATCCTCAACCGTTTAGCCGCTAGAGGGCGATTCTCGATTTTGAGCAATAATATGAAACCATCATAACTTTTTTGTTTATGAAAATTATTGATTTCCGTGAAAACTTTCTAGAAACACTTTTTTAAGCAGAATTCAGTGCCGTTCTCATTTTTTTTCTAGTTTGTCCCAACTTCGAGATATTGACCAAAGTTTGGGTTTTTTCAATAGGACACCCTATATATTAATAGCTCATTAGAAAGCTTCTTTTCTGATTTCAATGATATAAAGGTCGATAGGTTTACCTATCTCTAACTCTCTAACAGTTTTCGAGAAAAAAAATTATTTCGGTTTTTGTCATAAGAAACAATGTGTTGGAAAGAGGCCTTTCTCAGTTTCCTTCCAGATATAAAGTCCTTTTCTTACACATTGCTTCTTACGACAAAAACAGAAATAATTTTTTTTCTCGAAAACTGTTAGAGATAAACCTATCGAACCTTATATCATTGAAATCAGAAAAAGCAGAGCTTTCTAATGGGCTATTAAAATATAGGGTGTCCTATTGAAAGAAACTAGACTTTGGTCAATATCTCTAAGTTGGGACCAACTAGAAAAAAACTGAGAACGTCACTGAATTCTGCTTGAAAAAGTGCTTCTAGAAAGTTTTTACGGAAATCAATAATTTTCATAAACAAAAAAGTTATGATGGTTTCACATTATTGCTCAAAATCGAGAATCGCCCTCTAGCGGCTAAACGGTTGAAGATATCAAAATGCGGTTGGCACCAATCAAAATTTTATGAAATTTGAGCCTCAGAGTGGGGGGTTCATTTTTTTGTATCTCGCTCAGAAATTGATGTTTCCTATTAAAAGTGTCCAAATTGGCCCACCCTGTACACTATAAATGAAGAAGTTATTCCACTCAATGAATACCTGAATTCCGAATATTTATTCCAAAAAGAGTTGAATTTAACACCAACACAAAATATAATTTCCGGATAATTTACGATATACTGTCAATAATATGGAGTGTGGTTGCGTTTAATGAATTGTCACTGGCGTAACTAGCCATCTGACCTGGGGGGGGCCTAGGGTGGGCCTGACAGAGGCGCCGATTTTTGAAAGTCCTCATAAGCGCAGGATAATATTTTTATAAATTTGTTTATAGGGGGAGGGGGAAGCTCGCCGTACGCGCCGGCGGAGGCGAAATTTTTTTTCCGGATGCCACGCCTAAAAACTTCTATTTTATAGTGTATATATTTTTCTATTTTTTTTTTCTACGAGCGTGCGAAAAGTGCTTTTTTCTGCACGCATTTTAGGCCATGAAAATATCACATCAATATTAAAATAATTATGCCTGGTACTTTTATGTCCTAAAATGCCTTATGTCCCGATTATTATCAGAGAATAGAGATGGAGAATAGCAACATTAGCAATATAAAGTAATAGAGCATATAATTGACCACAAATAACGAAAGGACAGAATACTAATACCTCCCTAATCTGAGACTAATACGACTTGTATAATTCTTATACAAAGTTGTGTAAATTTAAATTACATACATGATACTGATACTACCACACGGAACGGAATGACCATTAAATACGTTTGTACTTTCGCATTATCTACGAGAGCTCCGAGCACCCATGAGAGGTTGCTCATGGGAGCACCTGCCCCAATGCCCCCTTGTAGTTGGGGCCAGTGGCCTAGGGCCTGTTATTGCGACTTATTGGAATCTTTAAAAAAGTAGAACAGTGCAATTATAGACGATTAGCTGACTAAACCGGGCTTAAATCACTCATGGCCGTTTCCACCGACAATTTCAAGGGAGGCTACGATAAGTATAACTTAAAATGACATTTCTACATGTAAAAATGTCACTTTAAGGAATACTTATCGTAAAGCCTCCCTTAAAATTGTCGATGGAAACGGCCATTACCTAGCTAACCCAGCTTATCAGCCACTGTAAAGTATATATCAGCAACACCGATTCACGGATTCACAGGAAAAATATTTTGTCAAACTCCCAAACTAATCTGTTATATTGCTAATGCTAATAGACCTGTCTCGCATGATTAGAAAAAGTGAGCTAAATTGTAATAAATACAAGTTAGAAAGCAATAGAAGATGACATGCGCGCGCAACTCGTAGGCTGCAGTGTAGCCAGATTGTATTGTTGCAGAACAAAATGTAGACAATACAAATCGAACATTATGACATTAAAGAAGTGATATAGTGTCGAGGGTTTTACAATGCCTTAAATTAGACAAAAGAAGAGCTTTAAAGTGGATGACTATCGTTTGCACTTTTATTTTGATAAATGTTTCATTCGGCAACATCGCTCCATGAAATATGTCAAGTATAATCTAACATAACCTTAAACGAAACTGCGGTGAGTTCAAGTAATATGTAAAGTATTAGTTTGTTCTTTGTCAAATTACACGTTACAAAGAAAGAAGGAACGATTGATTCTGAACTGGCTCCTGAATTAGAATATGACGCAAGCCTGTCACAAACTTGCTTCTCATTGGTCGCTCACCTGCAGCCTACAAGCGACGCGCGCAGTCCAGGTAATAGGAGATCGGTCTATTTAATGGCTTTGGTATACTAGTATCAAAGCAACTAGTATACTGTATCACTTCTGCACATTGCAATTTGCACTGACCTTTGGGTGACACGATTGCATACAGCCCGTTCGTTGGTGGATCGGAGGATCGGATAGGGTCGATCGGGATCGCCGCGCATTACCGTTCAAATTTAGTAGGTAATAACATAAAATTATAATAGGTAACGTAGCTTTCATAAAATATCATATTATTAAAGTTTTTTCTGGGGGGGCCTAGCGACGTCTGGGGGGGGGGGGGGGGGGTCGATGCATAACTTCATTGATACAATGAAGAACTTTCCATAGGCATGATGTACAAATTTTTTGGGACAAGAAATAATCATCAGTACAATGAATGTGGTTTATGCACGATTATTCATAACTGGTCTTCAAAGAAAGTTCCTTATACCGATGAAAATGTTCGTTCAAACAATGGAAAATAAAATTTCACGGGTTCTATGATAATAATGAACATAAATTCGTTACATTAAAGAACGAAGTAATTAGGCTATGAACACTGATTAATTGCGGATTGATGTGTTAACATTTTTTTCGAATAACACTTTATGTTTTCCCACATACCGCGTGTTGCTAAATTCAGCTGGTAGAATGGAAGAAAAAGCAGTGTTGTTAAATTTAAGAGGGTTTGGCAAGCTGTGGTTTGGCATTGAAATTAGTAAATCGTAATCACCGCATCCGTTGCGGTGCAACATTTTGGTGAATTAAGCCACCCGCGGATAATGACATTCCACCTTCAGCCTTTATCTTTAGGTAGAAGAAAGGTATGCAGACAAAAGTTGTTGGCTCCTGGCTGGTAAAATTTTGCATACTTTTAACTTTTTCCAAATGGAATGCCTAATATTTGTCACTACTCTTGAAGAGCACAATTTTCCGAGTTCAATAATACATAGTTTGTCTATATTTGATCGATCCGTCTCCAATATATGTGACTCTAAAAATTGTGCAAGTGAATTGCGCCTTAGCGCTTTCCATTAAAATGCTTTGCATAGCATTGAAAAAGTTTTACTTTTGAAGCACAGAATAATGGTAAAAATATCACCGACACTGGAAGCTGGCGCTGCCTTATCAATAATAAATTTTAAAAAAATTAAAAAATATTAAGATCTGTCACTCCGTGCTAATTGATGATATCGAAGATGAGTTTATTTAGTCTGTTTCCACAAGAGATTCCGACGTAAACTGTTTTTGCAGCTGTCATTAATTAATTGAAACGTAACTGACGAATATTTCTGATCGTTTATTGCAATCTGTCTAAGACTCTTTGTGGTGACAGACTATACGTATATTGCGTATGATGGACGGTATGGACTAAGGACTAAGTAAGTCAACATTAGTCAACATGATTTTGCGTTCGACAACCAGCTTAACATCCTGAAATTTGACTTTGAGGAGTTTGTATTTTCCAAACATATTAAAGATCAATATTTCCGTGATTATAAAGGATGTAGATACTTGAAATAGTATATTTCCTAACTAGTGCGGAAAAGAGACTTTCCGCACGAGTTAGGAACACTATTTCTTCTACGAGATAGAAGGAACGTACCAACGTAATGTAAATTTTAACACCAATATTTGACAACATTTCTTTTGCAACACCTGGTATTAAAAACAAATCGAGTAATTTTTTCTTAATATAGGTTAGGTACTCTTAAGTACAAATAAAACTTTTTTTTTTTAAATAAAAAAAAATAATTCTGAATGTCCCTGATTCTGTAGACAATAAAATCGACTACTTTTAACAATAATTTGTACGTTTGATGTATCTACTATGAAATTTTCGAAATTTTTAAGCATAAAGTAACCATTCTATAGTAACTTGACAAGAAAAGTTAAGTTTAAACCGAAATAATTTAGTAAATAACACTATTGTTTCAATAACTATCAATGCTGATACTTGTGTAAATGTGTCAGCTTATAATTTAAAAACTGACACCTGTCACTTTTCCGCACTAGTGCGGAAAACTGAAACTTTCTAAACTAAAATGCGTGCGGAAAAGTGCACTTTTCCGCACGCTCGTAGAAAAAATAAATGGCAATACAGAATAAATTAGATAGTCGGCAGTTGGAAAATTATTCTAGAAGCTGCGTTGCACTTGTACAATCACATCAAACAGGTAAAAGAAATATCTCGTTTGGGAAGTTTTGGTAAATTCACAAGGAATCAGACCTTCATGAACAGCAAACCTTCACTCTAACCCTAAAACTATCCAAATCAACAAAGGGTAATGAAATAGCCACCTATACAGGGTGTTCCGAAATTAATGCACCAAATCTTTATGGCATATTCTACGTCGAAAATAAGCCCTAGTTACCTATATAAACATATGTCCGGAAACGCTTCCTTTCCGAGATACAGGGTGTTGCAATTCTAAAAAAAAAAACTATTTTTTTTATCATAATTCATACCACTTTGAAATTTTGTACACTGGTTTCATGCAACCAAAGACATTTTCTGATGTGGAATATTTAATAAAAAAATTACCAGTGAGGTCACAAAACTAATTTAAAACCTCAGGTCTTTAATGTTAAACATTTTTATCATAATTTTGGCAATTTCGCCATGCATCAAAATGGTTTTTTATTTTTTTACTTTGAAACAGTGCATCTTTCGGAAAAAAGTGAAGAGATCAAATTTGTTCTAAATTGAATGGGGATTTGAAAAATGATTTTTATTTTTGAAAAAAGCAGTGACGCACCATTTTTTTCTTAAAAAATATTCCTTACAAATCTGGTAGGACGCCACTGGTAATTTTTTTTAAAAAATAATTTCACATCAAAAAATGTCCTTTGCTGCTTGAAAGCAGCAGACAAAATTCCAATGTAATATCTAGAGTGGTTTGGAAATTATGATAGAAAAATAGTTTTTTTCTTAGAATTTCAACACCCTGTATCTCGGAAAGGAAGCGTTTCCGGACATATGTTTATATAGGTAACTGGGGCTTATTTTCGACGTAGAATATGCCATAACAATTTGGTGCATTAATTTCGGAACACCCTGTATATGAATTAGACTGTCAAAGGGATTTCGAAGCGTGAAATCTGAAGAACAATTCATTTATAGGCACAAGGATATGTTTGAAGGCAAAAATGGTGAAAGATTTGTTGTCAGAAGCCTTTGATTTCAGTAAGTGACCTGAAGGTTTTGCTTTCCATACTAAAACACATGGTCACTGCCCACTGGTCAGCGGTGCCGTTGATTGAGGTGCACATAATTCAACAGGAGTTACACCAGTCATGGTGTGGTTTGGAAAATGGAAGACAGCTCCGTTTACCCTATGACTTGATGTTCGGGTGACCAGATGTCGCCGACATGGTCCATGGAAGACGAAGACTATCCTGACGATTTACGAAAAAGGTTCACCACAAGTGACCGAATAAAGAGATATTATGATCTTAAGGCAAACTCATATGCAGGTTTCTAGAAGATTGACAGAGTTTGGCTATAATATTCCTCAAAGGATAAAGGTCCAGTTAGCTATCAATAGTAGGTAAAGAAACGTCCGTACAGGATTAAGAGAAACTCAAAGAAGAAGGTAGTGCATCTTGACTGATTTGAATCCGAAGCCGTGTTAGGAAATTACTTTGGTACAAAAAAAGATGCCACTCTTCGGACCCAATCGCGAATAGTCAGGAATTCGTTCCAAGTTTCTATATTCTATCTATCATACATATCTTTATCCAGTACCAGTACCCACAGAAAATCAAAAATGTATGGAATTTTTTGTTGTCGACATATTTGTTAATTTATTTCCTGATTAATTATTTATATTTCATATTAGATAATTTAATAACGCCAATAAAGAAATATATTACTTATAATTGCAATTACCGCCAATAAATGTTAAGATTGTAATCTGATATCAACATCGTTTTAGATGAGAGTTGAAAACTCATTTTATAAATGGCCACGACCTTTTCTTTTGCGTTTTTATTTTTCAATCGACAGTGCCGGATTAAGAAACAAATAACAATACGTCAATACTATCTTATATAATGCATTTTTTTAGTTAGTTTTCTTCTCTGTTGACACTGGAATTTATCTTATGTATTCGCAAATGAAGATAGTTATTTTTGTAAGGAAAAAAATCCTATTTTGTTTACTCTTGGCAATACTTGGTTCAATTTATTTTTGAGTCAACCTATAAAATTTCCTTGACAGCAAAACCAACGGTACACCCTCATCTAATCACCATAAAATTAATGTTCATAGCGCTGCAAATATAGCCATACACACAACATTTTAATACCCATTACACCTTTTTTCTGCATTCCATTTGACTCATCCTTTTTGCGATATGATGGGTATAGGTATGGGTGGTAGGTATTATACCAATATAACCTTTAATTTGAATATGCAACTGATGGAATAAATTATCTATGAAAATGTCTTACAAAATTGTTGGAGGAAAAGGAGATAGAAGATGCACCTATAAAATAATATAAATTCTCTACTTAACCGCATTATTATGTCAGTATACCCTTTTGTAACACTCGCGAATGACCATCATGAACAACAATAATTATTTTCTGGTGAGTAGGTACCTATGATTTGTTAAGTAATTGATTTAAACAAGCAAATTGGAAAAATTTACATGTATTCGTTTATAATAGTTTGAAGAGTATTTTTTTATAAATTAATTGATGTGTTAGTTCGGGGACACAGCTTCTCTTTTTTTTACAATATTTCTATGTTTGAGAACTATAAGTATGGCCTAACTAAATCTATACAAGTTTGATAATTTTTGATATTTTTTCGACACTAATTTTCTTTTTGTTGCTACCTACTTATTTTTAAATGAAGCTAGGTTATATAAAACTGCATTTTCTGACTTCTTCAAAAAATTCTGAATTTTATTAAGATTTTAGTTTGAAGGTAATGATCGACGATAATCATGCATTTTTTCATCTATTTCTATGAATTTTATTCTACTAACAGTACTAACCCTCCCTGATGTTTGGTAATTAGCTCAAATGAAGTCAACGCTAGTTCAATCTAAGTGGGTACCTATAAGATAAAATTAGGAAACCTTCTACCTTTTCATATTATTTTTAAACATTTTTCCTAGGCAATTTTGAAAAAAATGTATAATAGAGGTTTATGATTAATTAAATTCAAAGAACAAATTAAATTGGATTTCTGAGCTAGATTCCCTCCTTCCAGTAACACCTTTAGTTGAAAATTTATACTGGAATACTCAACAGTTTTCTGAAATTTCTTGTCGCATTTTCTGAGGGATTGAAACGTATCTGAATTAATTTAACAAAGCTGTAGGTATTTACCTATTTAAAGTTTCCTGTTATGTTCTTCAACACCTGATTCTGCCGAATTTGATACCTACTGCAGTGGAGTGGTTGATTTTTGTTACACTTTTACGTTTACGACAAGTTACCTCACGAAAATCGAGAAGTTTAGTTATAATGTATCAACTGCTCTCTCTGGTAAAGTCCGCCCTATACTCGTTGAGTGGTGTTTGCAAAAAAACAACATGTCCATAAGTACCTAAACTTTGTTTCACGACGGTTCATACTTTTGACATAATTTGCCTTCCATTTTTAACAAATAGAAATTGACTGATACAAATCAATGACGTCAAAAACGTTCGTCGTTTCTTAAGCCAGAAGTCATTCATTTTCATTTGTAAAAAAAATTTAGGCTGTGGTCCGAATATAACCAGGGTTGTGGTTTCGCGGTCCGAAAGTAATCAAACTATTCTGGTTCCTGGAAAAGTGGTTACTTTTGGACCTTGGTTTCCTGAAATCTGGGTTAACCAAATGTCAAAATAGTTACCGGCTATTGGATGTCGGTTTTGTTGGTTTTATCCAATGAACTATAACCAAAAACTGGAATGCTAACACATAAGGACGAACTTGAAGCCTAGTGCGGCTGCTGCGGAGGGGATACCTGTTTTTGTCGCACTCATTATGTTAAATGGCGAAAATTGCTTCCAACACGTATTCCAATTGATGAAACCTGTGAAGGGAAATATGACAAAACTTTCGAAAACGTCATATGTCAGCGAGCAACAGAAAAAAACAACATTCCCCCTTGTGGCATCTGTCTTTCATGGCTTCATTTTTTTGGCAGATATGGCAATGTGTGCGCATTCCAGTTTTTAGCTATAGTTCATTGGTTTTATCCTTTGAATATAAAACTACAGGAAGGAGAGTTTTCTATCTGTCACTATAGACAACGCAGGGACGGAAACGGCCATTTTGAGCCTCCAAGTATGAACTCATCATTTGTTTTGGTGGTTCGCTGTGTCCTCATTCAAGTGGATGTTTAATGGATTTTAGCATTTTTAAGTGATAATAAGCACTGGAACTAGCGAGAAAAGAGTGAGTCATAATATTGACAATCATATTTAAATAAATATACGCCACTGCCAAACCGGAAATACTAGTCGGCCATATGCAACCTCCACATATTTTGGTCGCGCAGATTCGAAGTTATGCTCCTTCCTGTAGTTTTATATTCAAAGGTTTTATCTGTACATTCTGTCAATTATTTTTTATTTCATATTCGCGTTTCCCAAGTAACCGGAATTTTCAGTAACCATCTGTCAACCGATAATTCGGTTACTTTGGTTAACGTTTGGTTATATTCGGACCATAGCCTTAATGTGTCATATGAATTATTCTATAACAAGCCTTTTTTTCCACTTATGACGTCTTCGATGTCAAAAGTATAAACCCTCGTGGAACGAACTTTACTTACCTATAGTTTAGTTTTTTTTTTCAGTACAGGTACAGGGTTTTCTCGTATATTTTTGGACCCCACCTGCAGCTTTACCTTTACAAAAAGATGATAGGTGTAAATACAAAAGTTGTTCAGTTTTTAGCTAAATTTTTAGAATCCATCGTCAGAAACAGAAATTTATTTTCAGAAATTTGAAATCTTGCTCATTTTTAACTTTTTTTAAATGGAATGCCCTATATTTGATTATATATTCTTGAAGAGCACAATTTTCCGATTCCAAAAATATATAGTTTCTCTATGTTTGGTTAAGACGTCTCTAACATTAGAAATTGTGAAAATACTGTCCTACTCTTGGATTTTGTGAACCATTCTACCTGTCAAGGTGACAGTTGCAGGTAAAATTTGAGGCACTTGGTTTCTCTGATAGTATTTTTAAAATTTTTAGAGCGAAATATATTTCGAGACGGCTCAACCAAATATAGAAAAATTATATATTTTTGGAATCGGAAAATTGTACTCTTCAAGAATATAAAATCAAATATAGGGCATTTCATTTGAAAAACGTTGAAAATACGTAAAATTTCAAATTTCTGAAAATAAATTTTTGTTTCTGACGATGGATTTTAAAAATTTAGCTAGCCTGTAAAGGTAAAGGCTGCAGGTAGGGTGCAAAAATATACGGGAAAACCCTGTACATACATACATAGGTAATTTATCTTTTTGGAAAAAGTTTTGATGATTATCTCACATTGGATTTTAGTTTTGTTTAGTTTATAAAACAGGGTGAAGTAGGCAGGCACATTTGAAGCACAAAAGTTAAATTTTACGTAATTGTTTAGCACTTCGTAAGTGCTCCAATGTGTTTTAAGCCCCAAATTAGCAACAGCAACCCTTGTATTTTCGGAGATATTTCGGTTTTTTGAAATCGCCTGCTTACTTCACATCCATCAGGAACAAGGAAAGCACCAAAGTTCATTTACAGATAAATGGTTAGTGCTTCAATGCGCTTCAATCCCCAAATTAGCAACCCCTATATTTTCAGAAATATTTCGGTTTTTAGAAATCACTTGCTTACTTTACACTTAGCAGGAACATGAAAAGCACCAACGTTCAGTTACAGATAAATAGTTAGTGCTTCGTTAGTGCTTCAATGTGCCTCAATCCCCATATTAGCAACCGTTGAACTTTCAGAGATATTCTGGTTTTTAGAAATCGCCTGTTTAGTTCACAGATAGCGGGAACGTCGGAAGCACCAAACGTTTAGTAGTTGTAGACAAGTGGTTAGTGCTTCAATGTGCTTCTATCCGCAAATTAGCAACTCTTTTATTTTCAGATATATGTCAGTTTTTAGAAATCGCCTGCTCACTACACACCCAGCAGGAACAAGGGAAGCACGAACGTTCAATTACAGATAAATGATTAGTGCTTCAATGTGCTTTAATTCCCAAATTAGCAACCCTTGAATTTTCAGAGATATTCCGATTTTTAGAAATCACCTCTGCTTAGTTCACACATAGCAGGAGCATTGATTGAAAGCATTAATGTTTAGTAGTTGTAGATAGATGGTTTGTGTTTCAATCCGCAAATTAGTAACCCTTATATCTTCAGGTATATTTCGGTTTTTAGAAATCGCCTGCTCACTACACATCCAGCAGGCAAGAGGAAAGCACCAACGTTCAATTACAGATAAATGGTTAGTGCTTCGTTAGTGCTTCAATGTGCTTCAATTCCCAAACTAGCAACCCTGGAATTTTCAGAAATATTCCGGTTTTTAGAAATCACCTCTGCTTAGTTCACACATAGCAGGAGCATTGATTGAAAGCATCAACGTTGAGTAGTTGTAGATAGATGGTTTGTGTTTCAATCCGCAAATTAGTAACCCTTATATCTTCAGATATGTTTCGGTTTTTAGAAATCGCCTGCTCACTACACACCCAGCAGGCAAAAAGAAAGCACCAACGTTCAAATACAGATAAATGGTTCAATGTGCTTCAATTCCCAATATAGCAACCCTCGAATTTTCAGAGATATTCCGGTTTTTAGAATTCGCCTGCTTAGTTCACATATAGCAGGAGCATTGAAAGCATTAACGTTAAGTAGTTGTAGATAGATGTGCTTCAATCCGCAAATTAGGAACCCTTATATTTTCAGATATATTTCGGTTTTTAGAAATCACCTGTTTAGTTTACACATAGCAGGGGCATTGAAAGCATCAACGTTTAGTAGTTATAGATAGATGGTTAGTGCTTCAATGTGCTTCAATCCGCAAATTAGCAACCCTTATATTTTCAAACATATTTCGGTTTTTAGAAATCGTCTGCTTAGTTCATACATAGCAGGAACATTGGAAACACCAACGTTCATTTGTAGATAGATGGTTAGTTCTGATCTATAACATTTGTGATAAAATGAATATAACGGCTAACTCAAAAGAGAAACAAAGGCCCGGTTTATTCACCATCTGATAAATTATCAGGATTATCTAACGGATAAAAACGAAATCTATAATCCTATTGGTCGGCCAGTTATATTCGTCGACCAAGGATTATCGACTGGCAAATTTGTCTTGAAGATAGTTATTAGGTACTTAGTAAGTTTATCAGAAGATAAGTAAACCAGCCCAAGCATTAGGAAGCAGTTAGTACCTACTAATCATATTTATGTTGTTCATATTCTCGTTTCTCGATCCTGGTATGGTGAAATCAGCAGGCGATTATCGAAATATCTCTGGAAGTATAAGAGTTTTTGAAAGCTAAGGTGGTGCATCATGAAGCACTAACAATTTATCTACAACTGAACGTTGGTGCTTTCCATGGTCCTGCTAGGTGTGAAGTAAGCAGGCAATTTCAAAAAACCGAGATATCTTCGAAAATACAAGGTTTGCTAATTTGAGGATTGAAGCACTAACGGAGCGCTAAACAATTACGTAAAATTCAAGTTTTGTGCTTCAAGTGTGTCTGCCTACCTACTTCACAGACCGAGCCTAAAACAGATACCTATTCATAATAAATTGTAATCACAATATGATAGGCTTACCTACCTGCTTTACGATTACAATCACTATCTTGGATTGATAAAAATGTATCCTTGCAATTTGAAATTAGAGATTTCTGGAAAAAGTAGGTAATATTTGTTATCAGTAACTACTAGGTAATCGACAGTACTTTTTAGTTGTACCTAATCTAGATTTGTATTGCACATTTCTCAGAGTTTTCACTAGATATCAATAAATCAACTTGAACAAACCCGAGCACTTGAGTAAAAGCTGGCAACAAGCTGTTTGCTGCTGGATGTATCAATAGGTCTGTTTCTGCAGAAATCACAAACCAGTCCAGAGTGAATTTCATTGGTGCATTTTTGCAGAAACAGACCTAATAAGTGTCAACAAAGTACATTAAATGTTTACTGGTTATACCTACTCTAGAATGACAAAAAGTTTTCACTGTTTCATACATATATTTCTAGATTTTCCTACTCGCCACAATATTCCTAAGTTCGATATGGGCCCAGCCACAACGTCCTTTTCGTCCAGCTCCGATACCATCGAGTCCAGGACAAATCATTCGGATATTAAGCGAAACCAACGAAGTAGGAATTGACGGTTCTTATAAATGGAGGTAAATATTTTGCAATTTTCTAAAGATCCTGTATAATTAACTAAAGCATTATAGTGCATCCGCCAATGGAAAATTTTTATTTCTGAAAAATACTAAATCGTGACCCTGTTGTCATGATTAATTTGAAAACCTCGTTCAGCCTCGAGCGCCAAGCTTATATGGGTTAAATCCTTAATTACCCAGATGAACTTTTCCGATGCGAACAAAAGCAAAATATCATCTTATTATTTGACAATCACGTATTATAAAGGTTTTCTAGAATTGTAGACCAATCCTTATAATACCGATTAGGCAGAAAGATATAGATCAGACATTTAGATGTATAATGTTTGTTTCTCAATGTTCTTCCAATAAAATAAGAAACCTTGCATAATTAGGTGTTAGGTGTATACATATCATGTATCAATGCTATATGAGAGTTAAAGTGCTTGAAAAACATAATGACAGTCCCTGAATTCATTTTCATAGAGATGTTCACATTCAGTTGGAACCTATTTTTGACTGATGTGGTCTTATAGTTAACGCCCAATAACTAAACTTTATTATGGGCTTAATTAGATAAATATTCTATGGCACGTATTAGCCTCATTGGACTCTCGAAATAATAGACAAAATGTATAAACTTAATTTGAAAGCAAAAACGGGACGGTCGTCGGAGGACCGAGAAAAATCTAATGATCGCCGACGTATTAATTGATCATTTTTGTTTAGTTTTGAATCAGAAAATGGTATATCAGCTCAAGAACAAGGCCAATCGAAAAATGCGGGTGCCCAAGAAGCAATCGAGGAGGCTAGAGGGTCGTTCCAGTACACCGCGCCAGATGGTACTCCCATTCAAATGCAATATATCGCTAACGAGGGTGGATTCCAGCCTACAGGTAAGAAGAAGGACTTTTATTTGTACGTTGATTTATCATAATTATGATGAAAGACATTTTCAGATTAATTATATGTATTTTTCTTTTCACACAACGAGCTCCTTTACGATCCCCCGACACTTCTTTTATGTAGTCGTGGTTTCTAATCCAGCAATCCAGGATTCGTTTTGTCTATCTGGAATTGCTTAATTTTGACATGCGATGTATATTCGAGTTACGAAATCATCTACTTCCGTTCTTCGTCTAATCTCATCATTGCTATGTAGTATGATCCCTGAGACTTTGTGCAATAGCAGGCGGTCGAAACCGATAAAGCTATTGTTACTTTATCAAACTTTTAAAAGGACATGTGAGTTTTAGTTCATGCACCATAATAAATTATTGCTTCTGAGTATTCTTTCAATTCTCTGTCAACACGATTTTCAAAAATATGAGTGTTTGGTGCTGACACAGTATTTTGGCAAAGCAAATTCCAAAAATGCATTACATGGTTGACTATAAAATTTTTCCTAGAAAGTTCTGCTGATCTTTCCTTTTCAAGCTTCTTAGAATGGCCACGAAGATGAGAATTTCGACCATGGATTGAAAATGTTTATCAGATTACACTCTGATAGTAATCACTGGTTATTTTGTAGGTTTCAATTAAATCGCCCCTGTGTCTTCTTTCTTTAAGGGATATCAAATTGAATTTATGTAATCTTTCTGGATATGGCAAATGTTTCATCTGTGGGGGAATTTTTCTCACTCTGCGGTATATAGCATTTGTAAAGGGTAGATATCATCTCGATACAGTGGTCTTTAAGGGCATGGTTAATTAAGTATACATAGGAGTTAGCTTTTTTAGTTATTTTGATTATGTGATTATCCCACTTCAAGTCGGTTGTTACTACAACTGCCAGATCATTTTCTTCATTTACTGATGTCAAAGCAGAGTCATTGAGAATATAGTCTTTGTTAGGGTTTATTTGGGCCAATCCTTAGTACTGTGCATTTTGACTTTCAAGTTCAATTTCATTCCCCACGTTTTTGACCACTGTTCAATGTTCTGTAGATTAGTCTGAAGTAAATCTGCATTTATCAAAGGATTTGCATAGATTTTGCAATCATCTGCAAGCAATTTCACACTTAATTGGACCAGGGCCGGTATTCTGGTTCTCAAAAACGCTCACAGCTTTCTAGTCACTCGGCACTTTAAATGTAAATTTACATTGAAAGTGCCTAGCGACTGAAAAGCGATGAGCGTTTTCGAGAACGAGAATACCGGCCCAGTTCCACCAAATCAAAACGATACGCTGTGAACAGTATCGAACCGATCACCGAAACCTGCACGACGCCACTCTCCATTAACTCTCACTTGAAAAAATCTAACTTCTAGCAGATCCGTGATCAAGGCAAGCAACTCCAAAGTGCTCTAGTGTCGCTAATAACAGGTTATGTGGGATTTTGTCGAATGCTTTATCATAATCTAGATAGATAACATCTGTTGGTAGGCCATTGTCATGGTTGTTTGTCCAATAATTTAGACATTCCAAAAGATTGGTAGTGGTAGAACGTTTTGGTACAAATGTATGTTAGGCTGAAGGTATGAGATTGTTCTCTAGAAAGAAAGATATTAAGTTCCTTAACTATAATTTTCTCCATAAATACCTAGTAAGTCTAATAGGGCGGTAATTTTGGACCTTTTTTGTACAGTGGCGTGACAATGGAATATTTCCAAGATGCTGGAATTTTTGTTTGATCCATACATTCCCGCAAGCAATGGGCTAACTGTGGCTGTGTTCATCGGGTCCTGAGCTTGAGTATTTTTTCATATATTTAAGAATTTTTTACTTTATCAGTTGTAAATTGTATTTCTTCGATAGATCTCTCTACTCTATTGTCATGTAGGGCTGGAACTGAATAAGCCTCAGTTGTAAAAGCTGTGTCAAATTGCTCCGCCAATTTTTCTGCCATGGCTACACTCTACACCATCCAAATACCGCTCAGATGCAGGATCTTTTAAAGTTATGATACCTATTACCTGCGAATCCAAGTTTCGACTTATATACCTACTTAAACAGTTTTTTGGTGAATCTGCATTTACAAGACCATTTTCATACTTTCTCCGGGCATCAAGTAACTTCCGTTTAGTTTTGTATTACTCTGTAACATGTAAGCTTGATAATTGTTTAGTGGTTTATTTGTTTCTCTGCTGCTCTTTGCGCTTGGTTCTCCAGGCTGTTGGCTGTTTATCTTGATCACTTGCATTTTACACCGCGTTTAGGTGACTTGGCCTTCCTGGATACATTTATTTTCAAGCATTTTGATGGATTTCGTAGTAGTAATTATTCCTTCTATGATTTCAACTGTGATTTCGTTCTCTCCTAGACCTTTTCTTCTTTAATCTGAAAGAAGGCAAGTTCTATCTCTTCTTCAGTGATGTCTCTCAATGCTTCAGATACATCAAGGATGTTCCCATTTACTATGTCGACAAGGATAGAATTCCTATTTGAATAAAGTTCCTTGTAGAATTTCTTCATAGTATTAGTTATTCATTGGTGGTCTTCTGTTGGATTTTCATCTGGCTATTGATTTATGTATTTTTGCACGGCCATTAGCGTTGATCGTTTTCAGGTTTTGATGTGTTCGTTCTTTTATTTTTATTTTCCTTTTTAATTCTCCAGGTTCACGTATTCCCTTTCCACGTTCACTCATGAAGTGTAGGTGTAGAATCTCCTTCGGCAGTTTATTTGTTGTGTTTTTCCTTGTAGAACATTTCTTTCTTGGGACTGATTTGATACTTCAACTGAGTTACTTTCATTCAAGTTGTAAATTTTCAAGCTTTTGTGATTAAAGAGTTTTTTTGTTGAGGTCCGATTGGTAGGTTTCATTTTTCTCACTAAATGTTTTAGTCTTTTGTGGACCCTTAGATATCGCAACTGCTCCTGGATGCGTATTCTCCTCTAAGCTGTTTTGGAATAGCAAGTGTTAATTTTTCAATATACTTACATAGTAAATGTTTCTTTCGGTAACCTTGTCTCGCATACTCCCAAGACATCTTTCTTCCTCTCTCAGATTTTGCCAGCTATTCTGTGCGACCTGGTACCAGTTTAGTCCTCCTGTTCGCTTGATGTCATCGTACCAGCGTTGTTGACGTCTGCCAACGCTTCTTCGTTCCCCTAGGGTCTCCATCTTGTTAGTTTTCCGCTCCAGTTGTTGTTTGTGTGTCTCGCTACGTGGCCTGCCCAATTCCATTCAAGGGTGCATATTCTATGTGTAATGCCTTCGATCTTTGTTGTATTTCCTATCCACTCGTTGGTCTTGTGATCCCATAGTGTAATATACCTAACATTCTCCTCTCAATTGCTCTCCAATGTACTTGCAGCTTATTTGGGATTTTCTTTGTGAGAGTCCATTTTTCGCTTCCATAAGCAACTACTAGCATAATACATTCGTTGTAGACTTTAGTTTCCAGCTTCAAAGGTAACTTGGACCAGAATTTGTGGCGCATTTTACCATACGCCGCCCATCCCAGTTGTATTCTCCTATTAATTTCAAGCACTTGATTAACTTTGCCAAGCGTTATTTCCTGTCCTAGATACTTGTAGGAGTTTACTTTTTCCCCTTTTTGTTTTCTATGGTTATTGTGTTCCTATCTGTTTGCTTATTTGTAATAAACTCTGTTTTTGATTTGTTCATTTCTATAATCCGATCTTCTTAGAGTGATTCTTTCAGCGTGATTTCTAAGTCTGTTTCGTTCGGGGCGAATATTACGATGCCATCAGCGAATCTTAAATTTTTGAGGTTTTCTCCAGATATATTGATCCCTCAATTTTCCCCCCTTCAATGACTAGGCAGACTAGGGTGAACAGCTTAAGTGATATTATATCGCCTTATCTTACGCCTCTTTTGATCTTCACTTCGTTTGTATCTTCATGCATTCTTAATTTTATTTTTGTTGCTTCTTGAATATTTTTGATTATGTATATACATATATCGCTGATCTATTCGTGTATCGTGTATTTCTCATAGCTATTTCTCTATCCCCCAGAATTCGACAGTGTCAAAGGCTTTTCTAAAATGGATTAATGCTAGCCATGTTGTAATATTATATTCGTTCGTCTTTTAATTTAGTAGGTACTCTTATTGTGTGAAGATGTTCTATAGTGCTGTAGCTCTTTCTATAGCTTGCTTGTTCTTTAGGTTGGTAATCATCGAATTTCCTTTCTAGGCGGTTGGTGATTTTGTCGGTGATTTTTCTCATAAATAGTTTGTAGGTATAGGTATCTGAGACAGGAGGCTTATGGGTCTATAGCTTTCAAGATTTGATGGATAATTTTGGACGACGATGGCAGCCTCCCAGTCGTGTGGTATTTTTCCCTTTGTTAGAAATTTATTGAAAAGTGTTTTCAGTTTTTTTACAAGGTATTCTCCTGCCTCCTTCAGTATTTCTGGTAGTATATCGTCCATTCCTGAGGCTTTTCCGTTGTTTAATTGGCTTTAGCGTTTTTGCAATTTCTTCCTCTTTTATATTAGAGATCTCTGATCCAACATTTAGAATTTTGGATGTTTCGCTTTCGATTTCTTGTTAGTTATTTTCGTTGTTGCTTTTTGCGACATAAAGTTCCTTATAGAAATTTTCCGCCCCACGCAATATTCCATCTTTGTCTTCCATAATGTTTCTCTGTTTGTCCATCAGAGCTTTCTAATTTCTCTTTTGTGTGCGTTCTCTCTTTTAAAAACATATTTTTCTATCAGTTTTTCGATTTGTGCTTCTTGGTATAGTTTTTAATATCTTGCTTTGTCATCCTTCTGGCTATTTTGTTAGTCTCTCTGTATTTTGTTGTATCTTTTTTTTTTCTTGTTTAATAAGTTCTCTTTTTTTCTCCAGCATTTGCTTTGTTTTTTTGGTAAACTTTTCTGGCCTACCCTTCAGTTTCATGATATTTTTTGCTGTTTGCTTTATTGTTTCCATAATTCTTTTATTAATTTGATTTATGTTTTCGTGGAGTTTTATGGGGTTTTCCTCCAGTTTTTGTTTTAATTTTGTTGCGAATTTTGTTTTTTGTGTTTCGCTGTGTATGTGTGTTCAATTTCTTTTGGGGACACTTGAATTTATTTGCTCTTTCTAGTCTGCCTTTTATGGCTATTTTACATTTTACCATTCTATGATCGCTGCCAGTCGTGTATGAGCCTTATGGCCGGTATACATTTTGTTAACTGCAAGTTTTTATAGTAGTGGTTTAGTGTTACTAAACAGAAAAATAGAACACGATTTGATTTCCTTACACTGTAGCTTGCACTTATCACTTAACACTAATCACTTGACGTTTACAATTCGACAACTAAAAACTAGCACTACACACCTGCACTTGCGTCTGGCTAAATTCAGCTGGTGTAGGCACCGTGGTGGAATGGTAGAAGAAGCAGTGTTGTTAAATTAAACGGGGTTTGGCAAGTTGTGGTTTGGCATTGGCATTAATGAATCGTTATTACCGTATCCATGGCGGTGCACCATTTTGGTGAATTAACCACACGCGGTATATGTGTTTTTGATGTGTCAGTATAAAGTCTATTTCTTTTCTTGTGTTTCCATGCGGGATAGCCCATGTACATTTTTTGTTAGGTCTCATTATGAAGAATGTGTTCATCGCAAAGGGTTTCTCTCTTTCTATGAAGTTGATTAGAATGTTGCCTCTTTCATTTCTTTTACCATGTCCGAATTTGTCAATGCAACATGAGTCGGTGTCATCTTGGCCTATTTTTGCATTTAAAGCTCCCATAACTAGTGTGTACTTTGTTTTGTTCTTATGAAGACACTGTGTTACCTCTTCATAAAGTTTCTCCTTTGATTGTTGTATTCTTGTTGATTTTCAATGTTATGTAGGTATGCTCTTGAGTATTTGTAGGTATGGGACCATGCATTTGTGAATCAGGATTCCAACTCCTCCATTGATAGCTTTGTTTTGGTTCGAAATTTGGAACGGTTCTGATATTGCGCAGAACTGTTTGCGCACAAAAAATAATGGAAGATTGTTTTACTAATTCTGACCCATTCGGAACCAAAAAAACCAAAACAAGCCGCAAATCGCAAAAATCGAAAACAGTTCCTCCTTCAGAGCAAGAACTGGGAAAACCATTCTAGAACAATCCCAGAATTGTTTTTATGTAGTTCTAATAAACCAAACGCTGTCAACATAGTTCGATTACGATTTTGAAAAAACGAAAACGCCTTTTGGCTTTTATAATATGCTGATGTACAGAATGATTCCTAACTAGTTTTGAGTGAAAACGAAGCTACTGCTATTATCATCGCCTCCTAAGACACATTCGACTGTATTTGAATATTTCGTCTCACAATATTAAATTCTTCTACGAGTTTGTTTGATTTCATGGTCCGAATATTGTATGTCGGTATGCGCAGCTTTCTCGTATTCTTGGCTTTCTGAATAAGCGTTGATGCGAATCTTTCCCTTCCACAGAATCATTGAGACAGACTTTCAGCGTGCTGTAGGATTTTTCCCTGAAGGATCCAGCCACCTGGGGTTAATTTCCTTAGGCCAGTCCCAGACTTTACGTGTATTTGGCGAATAGGCGAATATTCGTCATTTGCACGAATCTTTGCCTGCTCTCTTCCAAATGACAGGTTCATTTTCAAATAATTGTAAAAATTCTAACGTTAATTCATTGGTCCACTTCATTTCTTATTTTAATTAAAAATAAAGAAACTCAAAAATCAACCTTGCGGCACTGCACACCGCTATAAACTGTCAAGACACTACGCATATATCCCCTTTTTAATTCCTTTGCTTCGTGCCAGTTTACCGATAATTGGCGGGAAAATGACGAAGGACGAATATTCGCCAAAGTTACCTTCCCACACGCTACGCGAATAAGCCCGAATACCGAATGTTCGCCGAATAGGTACACGTAGCGTCTGGGACCGGCTTTACGTTTTCAAATTCAGATTCTTGTTAAAATAAATTCCAGCAGTTCAGTACCTTGCACACCCCCCTGAGGGCTCCCTGCCGTCCAATTGATTATTGTTGGTATAGTTGTTTTTAGGGTCTTCCAGATGAATGTGTAGAGGTGGTATTACCACGTCACATAATTACTAAAAAAATTATTTATTCCTGCATACTATAATAGGCTACCTTACAATATGCAAAGAACCAAGTACCAAGTAGGTACCTATACTTATCCTAAGCTGTTACAAGATATTCAATAGAATTGTTAAATAATCTTCCAATTGACCTGGAACGGATTTATTAAATACCTATACAATACAGGGTGGAAAATTAAAAAGGATCCACCTGAATTTTCTCGAAAATTATCAGGAAATTAAAAAAACGCCGAAACACGTCGATTTTGTTTGCAAGGGGGATACTTTTCGGCTATTTCAAAATTTTCCTAGATTCCGCCCCCTTACCGGGGTGAGTTGCACCCTCAAAACTTGAATAGGGAAACTGGGTCGAGTGGTACCTTGTTTGAGAGATGACTTCACAGATCTGTCATTTATTTCGAAATCTAACTACTAGTTTTCAAGATATTTGCCTCGGAATTTACCATGGGGCAAAAAGAGAACGTGTTTTTCTACTTTCTGTCTTGAAAACTAGAAGTCAGATTTCAAAAAAAATTACAGACCTGTAAAATCATCTCAAATACCTCTGAACTAAGGTATCACTCGACCCAGTTTCCCTATTCAACTTTTGAGGGTGCAACTCATCCCGGTAAGGGGGTGGAATCTAGGAAAATTTTGAAATAGCCAAAAAGTGTCGTCCTTGCAAACAAAATCGACGTGTTTCGACGTTTTTTTAATTTCCTGATAATTTTCGAGAAAATCCAGGTGGATCCTTTTTAATTTTCTACCCATATCTGCTCAAGTATTTCCTAAAGAATTTCCGTTTCAGCTGGCAATATTATCACTTACAGAAAGCAGCTGCTTTTTTTAACAAAAACGTTTTAACACTTTTAACCAATAAAATACACACCTTGTATAATAAATACATTTTTAGGCACGACAATGATTGAAGTGAGCCGAGGAAATCGATTCGAAGAAAAATCTTTACTTACACAAAATAAAATTTAAAACGAAATCGTTAATCTTGTGATTGTTGAAATAACTTTGTGCCATTTTAATTATACCTAACAAAAAGCATTTTGAAAAAAAATAAAAAAAATATATAGTAACAGAAACAATATTTTGTTAATTTTTTAGGCAACCATTTACCTGTGGCACCTCCTATTCCTCCAGAAATTCTTAAATCCTTAGAGTGGAACGCGGCTCATCCCGAAGAGGATGATGGAGATGTTCGTCCAGGAGCTGGATTTAGGGGATAGTAAATAAATCGAAAACAAAAATTATTTATAAAAAAAAATGTATATTTTGTTGAATAATGGTTGATGTTTTTCTATAGAAATATATTACTAGTATGAATTTATGTTTGGATTTTTATTCTGCCTATTAATATCATTCATTTATGACCATTAACATGTTTAATATTTTTACTTAATGCCTCTCTATTCTCGGGACAACCCCATAAAGGTAAAAATAATTCAAGTTCATTCCTCAACGATTCGTCAAATAAATTACTTTGTGACACGGCCAATTTAAAAGCTCTAGTTACATTGCAACTATGTCGAGTGCGTCTTCTGGTCCATTCCAGGCAATCTTCTAATTTATTTTCCTCGGTTACTATACCTGAAGCTAATCCAATATCCAGACATTCTTGTGCGGTTAGTATTCTGGACGTTAGAAGTAGATCAAGGGCTTTTTTTGTTCCGATGGCTTTCGTCAATCTGCAATCGAATAATATGGAGTTTTTCATGATACACTATTATAAGAGAAGGTTAACTCGCAAATTTTAATTATTGATTGATGAACATGAAAGAGCCACAGAGTTGCTCCGAAGCCAAAAACGAATAAAGAAAAAAACCATAACCAAAGTATATCGATTCGGTAAACCTGAAGAGGGGAAAATTAAGACACTAAGAGTGGTTTTGCCCTCTGCAGACGAAGTAAATCAAATTTTACATGTCAAAAATAACTTGAACATAAATGGTGTCTACCTGAAATCAGACCAGACACCATTACAAAGGGCCCATTTTCAAACCATCCTGAGGGAGCTCGATAAACGGAAAAACAAAGGTGAACAGAAACTCAGTGTTGGGAGTTGAAATCAAAATTATCAATGTTTCTGGTATCACTGACAGGCAAACCTATATGGGCTTGCCTTTGAGTGTAATCGATGCCTTATTGGAAAAACCTGCCATCATCTCATCCCATCGCATTATGTTTTTGTTGTTAGGTATACCTTTATTCGTTTATCGAGAAACCATAGAAAATAGAAAAAATATTATTGTAAAATAAATATATGAGGAAGCTGCTCCATGTAATCACCGGAAGTATTTTTATAGAAAATCAAGTTAAATAGAAGTTCAATCAAATGTTGTTGGATTTTAATTGGAACCAATTGGAGTGAGAAGCAATTTTTAGGTGAATTTTAGGGAAATGGCAGGGTTGGCTGCTATTTGGGATACAGTCCACTGATAAAGATTCGGAGGCTCCAACACTCAGAATAAAATGTATAATTATCATCAAGCGGGATGTTACTACTTCAAAAAACTATATACCTCAAGCTTAGTGGAGGTCGCCTTCTCTCCAGGAACCTGAACTCAATGTTAAATAAATCCAGGGGATCCAATGGAGGTGGGGCCTGTATCATATCAGGGATACAATAGCGGGACATGCAGTGAAAGTGATAAGCAATATCAACTTCAGTATGGCTTGATGTCTCTATAAGAAATATGATATTCACTTAAAGGGGGTGTGATCCAAAAATAAAAGTTTTGGAAAAAAAATCTAAGAACAAATTTTCAAACCGCACTAGGCTACGACCAACCGTTGCGAAGATATCGTGGTATGAAGTTGCTACTCCCAGCACTGTGACGTCAGAACCACAGCTGAGTCCGCCGGCCGGCGTTGTGCGCGCGTCTGCTCATGCTTGCTGCATAATAATATATAGAGATTATCCGATTATCGTATTGTTTTTGCGTTCAAGTTTAAATAGGTTTTTTTAATTTAAAATAAGATATTCTAAGTTTTTTCTTCAATAATAATGGAAATTAAAAAACGACGAGGAAAAAGGAAAAATTGACAAAAACCCTGAAAGACCTAATTCGCTTACATGGTGCAAGTGTTTCACGAAGATACGTGGAAATTCTTAATATACTTTCTTTTGTAGCACCTTTATTGGATAAAAAGAGATGAGTCGGAATATCATTCTTCTTCAATCTCATCTTTATCTTCTCATAAGGCAATAAAATCGTCTTTAAACTATGTTCAAAGTCATTTTCATTAAAGTGTACACTACAAACCATATGGCGATGATTGGGATTAAAATTTTTCCGGTTTATGATGCGATTTTTCCACGCTTTGTATAGAGCTGGCTGTAGATCTTTCTTCGGAAATGAATGCAACGAAACACCAGCATTTTTAGGATTGTTATTGCAACCTTCAACACAGCAATTAGGCATTTTTAATGTTATTACATAAATGAAACACCATTGACAAGCAACGAACAAATTAAGCAGAAGAACGTTAATCTATAAACGACATACACCAATAAATAGGCTACTACTGAGCGTGTAATGACACTCGGCTCGCGCCCTGAGCCGGCCAACACGCTCGTCGCGTGGTTGTGACGTCACGCGATGAATAGACAAACCTTTATTTAGGTGTATCTACTTTATTATTTTGAGTAGCGATGCGAGATTTTCACAAGAGTTCTTAGAATTTTTGTCTTTATTTTCTGAAAGCAAGTTGTATTTTAAGGTCACACCCCCTTTAAGCCTGCATCTACAGACCCAAACAACACACTACAATTGAGCATAATCAGCAAGTTCTTCAAGTAATAGAGATAGTCATGTCATCAATAAAGCCCGTATTTATCTTTGGGACTTCAACTACCCGGATATTGTCTGGGACACCCTTACTGTCAACTCCCGTGATCAATGTAGCCTAGACTTTTTGGAAGGCTATAAGTCGCACACCAGGCAAGCAACTTATCAACTTCCAGTCAAACCAACCCACAAGGTCTACAAACGCGATTGCTTTCTGGCATGCTGACTACGAGAAAATAAATACCTTTCTGCATCATCAACCAACCAAGAAGAATCATTAAACTACAGCAACCTAGAATCTGCCCTCCTTACAAGTATAGACCACTTAATCCCCATAAAGTCTAGAAAAACAAATACTCAAAAGCCCTAGTTGAACAAAGGGGTGTTTAGGGAAATCAAGAAGAAAAGAGATCTATGGCATAAGTACAGGAAAAATCAAACATAAGAAAGCTATTCTTTGTACCGTATTCAGAACAAACAGAACAAAATACTACTCTACTCTCAGCGACACGAAAAAACTATGAGCACAACCTTCTAGCTGACCACGATCAAAATTTGCCCCGACGAACATTTTGATGCATATATAAATGTTTAAATCGTAGCCCCAATTCCAAACACATTAGTTTCAGCCTAATCGACAAGGCACACTAATATTATTATAATTGACGTACAAGAGGATGTGGCACAGTTCCAAAGTGTTTAGCTCTCAGCACTGACACTACACCTGCTCTGCGACCGAACACCTATTTACAGATAGAAATATCAGAAATAACATTACACCTCAAGACCGACACAAGCCCCTGCTGTCAGGGCCGCCGAGAGCCGTGTCGGGCCCCGGTAAAAAAATAATAACGGGTCCCCCCTCTTTTTTTTTAGGTCTTCCAAATTTATAATGATAAGATTATTCCATTATAAGCTCTGTTCCAACAGACATGTGAACCGTTCTAGAACCAGTTATTTCCAGTTGCGCATCACCTATATTTTTCAATAAGCTGAACGTTTATCCCAATTGACAAATGAATTGATCGACTGGAAATTACCTTTCTCGAACGGTTCTCATGTCTGTTGGAACAGAGCTATAATAACTATGATGAACCCGGGCCTCCCTCCTCCTGTCGGGCCTGAAACATGCGCGAAATATTTATTGGGTATTGTGGAGCCGGTTTTCATGTTCATTTTGCCTTTTTGATTTAATAAAGGTATAAAAACCAGTGTCTCATAGTGCATTACAGAAAAACAACTATGCAAACAAACAGAACAACAAATAACTCAAGTATCCAGAAAATCCCCCAGAGACAAAAAACGTAAATACGAAACATGCGTGCGGCAGGGTTGTTGCCGATGTTGCCGTTGTTGATTATAGCGAAATTTACCTATTTAAGACTGCTTGCCTGCATTGTAATTTTTGTATGTTATTGTAGTATGACAAAAACTAGAATTTGGGTATTAATTCAGTATTAAAAATAGTAAATTGCTGTTCAAATACCTCCGAACACCTAATAGTTATTTACATTCCAAGCTGCGAAAGCGTACTTTTAGGTGCGAGGTGTATTCAAATAGCCGAGGCTATTTGAATACTTCCAAGCATCTAAAAGGGCTCTTGCAGCGTGTAATGTCTTAAACTTTTCATTCTTCCCCTTCAAAAATCGTGAATAGGCATGCGAAAGTGAAACATGCTAGTGGCGAAACTGAAAGTAACTACTAGCATGTTTCACTTTCGCTTTCGCTCGCCTATGCAAGATAAAAAAATATACTTTCGCAGGGGGGAGAATGAAAAAGGGCTCTTGCAGCGTGTAATGTATTAAACTTTTCATTCTTCCCCTTCAAAAATTCTGAATAGGCATGCGAATGCGAAAGTGAAACATGCTAGTAGCGAAAGTGAAAGTAACTACTAGCATGTTTCACTTTCACTTTCGCTCGCCTATGCAAGACAAAAAAAATGTATTTTCGTAGGGGGGAAAATTAAAAGATTCTTCCTAGAGCAGCAAAAATAATTTGGATACTAGAGGAAAGTTTATGTGTCGATGGAAGGCAACAGTGGCACTAATTTACTCTAAATTTATACCCAAATCAGTTTATATGATTAGGTATATGCATATTTATTTGTAAAAAAATATAAGTTATCCGGGCCCCCCTCAAGCCCGGGCTCCGGTAATTTGTACCGCCTGTAATGCCCTCTCGGCGGGCCTGCCTGCTGTGGACCGGATCAAATTTCTGCAGTATTTCTGTCACGGTGTGAAGAGACACTATAGTAGACCATAACGCCAATAATATTAGTTGTTGTTTTTCATATTTTACATATTAGTTTTAGGGGCATTTTATTTCATACTCTGTTCATAACAGGTCACGGGCCCAGTCGCGCTTACCCGGAAAGTGTTTGTGCTTGTGGAATAAAAATGCGTGTGAAACGTTTTGGGTTTTGTCCCTTGGAAAACTATTGTGAAAAACTGGAAAGATCTGTACCAGGGTGTGTCCCTGTAACGAGTGCAACACGAAAACTACGAAAACGTTCGCCGTTTATTGTGAGTTCCAGTTGAGACAATACAATGAATGATAAAGTTGACGTTCCCAGCGTCAATAAGTTTGATGGAACCAACTTTAGGCAATAGAAATTTCAGATGAAATGTGCCTTAATAGTTATTTATGATATAAGTGGTAAAAGTGACATTTTATTTTGTGAAAAGGGAAGTTTGAACAAAATAAAATCACTTTTAGCACTCAGTGCTAAAAGTAATCACTTTTAACACCAGTGTCATAAAATGGCATTTTAGACACTGACAGCATACGTTAAAAATGACACTTTTAGTGACGTTTGTAGAAAAAGTTATTCATGGGTTAGATGGGGCTCTTCCCAGGTCTAACAACTCCCAAATTGATGAGCTTACAACATGGTGCAAGAAAGATGCTCCAGCTATGTTTGTACTAACCGCAGCCATGAACGTTGATCAAATAACATTGATAGGAAGTTGTGAAAATGCGAAAGATGTTATTTCTACGTTGGAGTAAATCTTTGAAGTGAAGTCAGAGTCAAATGATATTCACGAGCATTTTCACCAATATAGGATGGCTACAAATTATACTATATCACAGCATGTCTCGAAGATACAGAATCTTGTGAAACAAATAAAAGATGCAGGTGACGATATAAGTAATATGGCAATTACGACGAGAATATTGAGTACCTACCTTGCCCATTAAGTATAGAAACGTAAAGTAAACATTTGTCATTAGATCCCACCAAACGAAGAATTGATAATCTTAAAACTCGACTGTTGGATGAAGAAAGTAACCTCCAGAAATACGAGGAAACCGAACAAGCTTTTGCAGCAATATCCTTTAATAAGAAAAAACAAGAAAATGAGAAGCCGAGAGGTCCTTTATGTTATAATTGTAGAAAGAGAGGCCATATCTCAAAATACTGCAAAAAAAGAGAAAGAAGCAAGATGAAAACCCAAAACCCCAGAAAACGACAAAATCCCAAAAATTACAAAAACGAGACAGCGTTCAATGTTGAAGTTGAAGCAAACAGTGCTATTTTTGAGAATGAAATATGGACAGTGGTGCCTCTGCTCATATGACATATGCTAGACTTCTTCCAAACGTTAGATGGTAACTTTAAGTCAAGAGTGACATTTGGAAACGACCAACACCTGTCGGTGCAAGGAAAAGGTAAATACGATAAAAATACAAAACCTGATTAATAGTAAGTGGTATATGGTTCAACAATTAATAATATATTATGTATTATACATTCCATAGCTTCGTAAGAATTTGTTTTCTGAGGGTGTGCTTACAGATAAGAAAATGAAAGTTGTTCAATTAGAATAAGAGGCCAAGGTTTTTGAAGGTTTGGACCTTTGTAGCAACCAGTTGTGAAACTTTTCGCGAGTCTTGCTTAATAGGTAAGCAGCATATACTGCCCTCTAAGAAGAATCAAGAACAAGTGAAACTAGAGATCGGTGAGAGAATCTACAGTGATGTGTGCGGGCCCATTGGAACTCCTTCGGTACAAGAAATGAGATACTTTGTAACTTTCAAGGATGAAAAGAGTGGTTATCGTGTAGCATACTTTATTAACCACAAATCGGAAGTTTATGAGTGCTTTAAGAGTTTTAATGCAAAAATTAAAACAAAATTTAGACATTCAATAAAAGTTTTGCATACTGACTGTGGTACCGAGTACCTCAACAATGAGTTCAAATGTTACTTAAGCGAAGAAGGTATAGAACATGAGTTAACCGCGTCATATTCCCCTCAACAAAACGGTCACGCGGAAAGAGACAATCGGACAATTATTGGAAGTGCACGGTCAATGTTACACCTGTCAGGTGCTCCAGAATACTTGTGGGCTGAGGCAGTTAATACTGCAATTTACATACTTAATATAGTGAATACTTCGCAAGCCCCAGGTAAAACGCCATACGAAATGTGGTGTCGACAAAAACCAACACTTGACCATTTGAAAGTGTTTGAATACGCGCATGTGTCACATGAAAGCGTAGAAAGCTGGGCTCAAAATCAAAAAACTCATGTTCATTGCATATGATAAATGGAAGAAATCGAGCAAGAAGAAAATTATGAGCATGTTGAAGGAAACGGTGAAATGCCAGATCTTAGACCACAGAGAAATGTTCGGGTGCCTGCCAGATTTCATGATTGTCACCCGAACTTTGTAGAAATTGACATTCCAGACACTTATGATGATGCTATGGAAAGCAAAGAAATTGACAAATGGAAAGAGGCGATTAATGAAGAGTTTATTGCTGCTTTGTTAAAGAACATATAGAACACATGGAAAATGCTGAAAACTCTAGTAAATAAGAAACCTATACAGTCGAGGTGTGTTTTTCGAGCTAAAAGAAACCAAGACGGCACAATCTCAAGATACAAGGCAAGATCATGTGCTAAAGGGTATGCATGGATAAAAGGAGGGCATAGAATAAATGAGATTTGAGATTTATGCTTCAACAACAAGATTCGGTTCAATAAGAGTGTTGCTTGCCATTGCAAATATGAAAAATTATGAATTTAAGCAGTTCGACATAAAAACTGCCTTCTTATATGGCGAACTCGAAGAAAATATATACATGAAACCACCACCCGGATTGGACTGCAAGTGCAAAGAAGGTTTTGTTTGCAAGCTAGAGAAGTCATTGTATGGCTTGAAACAAAGCCCAAGATGTTGGAATAAGAAATTCAGCACTTTTCTGCTAAACTTTGGTTTTAAAGCTTCGACAGCAGACAAATGTGTGTACACAGGGTACCTACGTCAAAGATATAAAACTCCTGCTTGTGATATACGTAGATGATGGTTTGATATTCTCATCTGCTCATCTCAAACATCAGCGATTGATACAGTTTTAGATGAATTAAATAATTGTTTTGAGGTTAAAATTGCACAAGAAGCAAATTATTTCGTTGTGGTATTGGAATAAAAAGGGACTTAAAACAAGGCAAGATGTTCTTAAAAGCAGTCAAGATATATAGAAGATATAATAAGACGATTTGCAATTGAAGATGCCAACCCAGTGAGCAGCCAGAGGATCCGCATACAAACTTAGCAATGATGGACGACTCCAAACTGGTAGATGGTGAAGTTTCATACAGGCAAGCAGTGGGCTCTCTGATGTTTCTAGCCACTGTTACAAGGCTAGATGATTCCCATGCGGTGGGAGTGGCAAGTAGATTCCTATAAATTGTCCAAACAAACAAATAAAAATAAAATAGTAACAAAAAAATCTCAAGAAGCCAGAATTACAGTAGCCTTTTTGGCTTTTATCTGACGGCTATAAATAGCAATCTATCAGATGAAACATTATAGACCATGGGCGTCATTTGGGGGGGGGGGGCAAGGCAAGGGGGGGCATATGCCCTCCCCTAGAAATAGTCTTTTGAACAAGAAAGCAGTTTTTCAAAAGGTACTTTGAAAAATTGGCTGACATTTTCATTACCTACATTCAACGGAATTGAATTTCACTTGACTTAGGGCCGGTATTATAAAACGCTGAACCGATGGTAGAGTTTCAACTTTCAACCTTTGGTTGAATCCTATAAATTTGCATGGAGTCAACCGAAGGTTGAAACTCAATCATCGATTGTGTTTTATAATACAGGCCATTAGAAAATTACCTAAACAAATGAAGCCCCGGACACATCTATCATGCATTTTTCCGATCCGACTCCGATCATACAATCAAGGTCCTTATTCTTGGAACAGGGAGCAGCGTTCCAGGAGAACGAGTGTTCCGCTGCTCCCCTGTTCCAAGAATAAGGACCTTGATTGTATGCTCGGAGTCGGATCGGAAGAATGCATGATACATGTGTCCCGGCCTTGATGCAGACAGTAAATATGTTGCGGAAAAAAATAATCTGTAGTGTCCACTATGCACTAAATTATATTGTTCACCTTTACCAGTTAATTGTTGTATGTCATTATGTCAGAGTATGTGAAAATAAAGTTCATATTAAATAGTCAGTAAACTTATCATATCTGCTATTCAAATACTGTACTTCCATAATCAAAGTAAATACATAATAAATTGGCGACGAGGATGGGATAAACCCTTTTACAATGAATGCTGAACAATTTAATACTTTGATGGCTGCACTTACAAAGACTCTACAAGTTAATCAAAATACTACTCCAATTACTCAAGAATCCATTTCAATAGATCCATTCTCAGAAGAAAATGAAAGTTGGGAGATGTTCATAAAAAGGTTAGACAATTTTTTTTCCATGAAGAACTTCACTGGTTCCGCAGACTATATTGATACTAAAAAGAAAGAATGGTTACTTCACACGATGGGTACCAAAACGCTACAACTTATTCACTCTTTAACATGTCCCGATGATCCTAAATCTAAAGATTATACGACTTTGGTTTCTCTTTTACAAAACCATCTTGATCCTTCTTCAAGTATAATCGCAGAGCAAAACCGTTTTACAAAACGTGTCCAACAAGAAGGGGAAACTATTGCAAATTACGTAACTGAATTAAAAAAGATGACGACAAATTGTAAGTTTGTCTGTGATGCTTGCAAAGCTTCGACGTCTGATGCCCATTTACGTCTTCAGTTCATTAGTGGTCTGCGAAATTCTAATTTAATTGAAAGACTAATTCAACTTAAAGAACCAGATAATAAATTTAAAAACTGCGTTGATACAGCACTAACTATGGAATTAGCACAAAAAGATTCCAGAGAAATACATTCTTTACAAACATGTGCGAGTACTTCTTTTCAAAATCAAATTAAAAAATTTTCATTTAAACCTGAACAACAACAAAAAAACATATCTCCTTCGAATTTGTTAAATTTTCAACGAAAGTGCTACAGATGCGGTGATCCACGACATTTGGCAAATACATGCAAGCACAAAAATTCAAAGTGTACAGGATGTCTAAAATATGGTCACGTGTTTAAGGCATGCAGGGGAACTCCTAGGAGAGAAAATGTTCATCAAGTGGAAGAAGAACCAGAGGAAATGGAAAACAACTTTCAGCATGAAGAATTATTTTTTATGAACGTACTAGATAATAATTGCTTACCTGAGGCTTATAAAAAACCAGGCAAAATTCTTTTAAATCTTCAATTAGATGGAGAATCCATTAAATTTGAATATGATACAGGCGCTGCAGTTTCATCGATTTCACAAGATTTGTTTAACGCAAAATTTTCAAAAAAAAACATTGCAAAAAACAAATTTACCTTTAAGAACTTACACTGGAGAAATAATTCGACCTATCGGCTATTCAACTTTCCAGGTTGAATTAAATAATCAAATTGAATTACTAAATTTATATATTTTACCAGGGAAAGTTGAACCTATTTTCGGGAGAGAATGGATGCAGAAAATTAAAGTCGATTTACCTGAAATTTGTCAATTACAAAATGAAAATATCCCAGATTTCTTGAAATTAAAAATTATAGAAGAACTTAAAAATAATTTTCCAGAAGTTTTTAAACCAGGCCTTGGAAAAATTTCAAATTATAAAGCTAAATTATTTTTACCAAACAATACAAAACCAATTTATGTTCCTGCTCGAAAAGTTCCCTATGCATTGAAGGAAAAAGTGGAAAGAGAAATCGATAGACTAGAAGAAATAGGAGTGTTAACTAAAATGGAATACAGTGAATGGGGCACACCGGTTGTACCAATTATGAAAAGTGACGGTTCTGTAAGACTTTGCGCGGATTTCAAAATTACATTGAACAAAGTTTTAATAAATGATAAATTTCCGATTCCAAACATAGAAGATATTTTTGCGACTACAATGCACGGAGGGAAAATTTTTACTACTTTGGATATTCGCGAAGCTTATTTACATATGCCAATGGATGAAGAAAGTTCAAGAATGCAAGCAATTACTACGGAAAAGGGAGATTATAAGGTACATAGATTGATGTTTGGAACCAAAGTTGCTCCTGCTATTTGGCAACGTTACATTTCAAACCTATTGGATAAAATACCCGGAGTTTGTGTGTTTTTAGATGATATCAAAATACAAGGAGCTACATTACAAGAGAATGTGAATAGAGTAAGAACTGTTTTACAATGTCTACAAGAAGCTGGTCTTCATATTAAACAAGAAAAATGTAAATTCTTTGAAGAATCCATAACATATTTGGGTCATAAAATTTCAAGCAGGGGTTTAGAGAAAACTGAAGACAAAATAAAAGCTGTCAAGAATGCACCAGTACCGACAAATGTCACTGAGTTAAAAAGTTGGTTAGGATTGGTCACTTACTATGGAAGATTTCTGAAAGATCTTTCTTCAAAAATACATCCTTTGTACAAACTTTTACAAAAGAATGTTATTTTCCGATGGACATCTATCTGTGATCAGGCTTTTAATTTAATTAAAAAGGAAATAACATCTGATCAGATTCTTTGCGCATATAATCCGAAACTACCTTTAATTTTGGCAACCGATGCTAGTCCTAAAGGTTTGGGTGCAGTATTATCTCATATTTTTCCTGATGGTGAACGTCCTATTGTTTTTGCTTCAAGGAGTCTAACGAGAGCTGAAAAAAACTACAGTCAAATTGATAAGGAAGCAACTGCTATTTTTTGGGCATGTAATAAATTTTTTCAGTATTGTTATGGAAGAAAATTTACGCTGATTACTGATCATCAACCTCTAGTTTCTATATTTAATCCAAACAAAAATCTTCCCAGTATGGTAGCTACTCGAATGCTTCATTACGCTCAATTTCTGCAAGGCTTTAATTATGACATTATTTATCGTTCTAGCGAAAAACACTTAAATGCTGATGCACTCTCGAGATTGCCTCAAAAAATCACTCCAGTTTTCAATCAAACAATGGATGGCGTTACAATTCATCAGTTACAACAAATTCTAACGTTACCAGTTACGCATAGAGAAATTGCTAATGAAACACAAGAAGACCCAATATTAAGAAATGTTTACAAAAGTTTACAAACTGGAAAGAAAATTGAAGAAAATGAATTTAAAGGGAAAGATATAGAATTTTCTTTAAACGAAGGTACTATAGTAAAAGATTCACGTATTGTTGTGCCCAAAACGCTTCGTCAAAGAGTATTAAAAGAATTACATGAAGCACATACCGGTATAGTGAGAATGAAATCACTTACACGTTCTTTCGTTTGGTGGCCAAGAATAGATCTTGATATTGAAGAATTGGCTAAGAAATGTCAAAGTTGTCAATCTATGTTACACAACAAAACTAATATTCCACCGCATTGTTGGGAAACTCCGAAAGGACCGTGGCAGCGCGTACATATTGATTTTGCGGGACCGTTTCAAGGAACATACTTTTTAGTAATTTGCGATGCATATTCTAAATGGCCTGAAATTTTTATTACCAAGTCCATGAATACTTTGAAGACGATTTCAATTTTACGAGGTGTTTTTGCACGTTTTGGCTTACCTGTAACTTTGGTTAGTGATAATGGAGGATCTTTTACATCACAGGAATTTAAGAATTTCCTAAAAACCAATGGAATTATACATAAATTTACTGCACCATATCATCCCGCATCAAATGGCCAAGTTGAAAGATATGTGGGAACCATGAAGAATACTCTAAAGAAGATGGTAGATGACCCAGGAGATCTTGATTTGAAACTTCAAAATTTTTTAATGCAATACAGAAAAATACCCCACACTTCAAATAATCAGTCACCTTCTCAATTAATGTATGGGAGAGACATACGAACTAAATTAGATTTAGTTAGATTTCAAAAACCCTTTGAGGTGGCAAATCAAGCATCTTCTAAATTTATGGTGGGCGAAAGCGTTCGAGTGAGACATTTTGATAGTAGGAAAAATTGTCTATGGAAATTTGGTAGAATTTTGAAGAGAGAGAGCAATCTTATTTATTTGATTGAAATGGAAGACAGAATAATCAGAAGACATATAAACCATATTGCTTCAACTAAAGTTGAGTGTCCAGTATCACAGCCTAACGTTTGTTATGTTCCAGAGGCAAAGCAAACTCTGGACACCGAAAATACTACAAGAGATAATGTTGTAGGTGCTTCATCTACTCAACATTTTTCTTATATTGATCCTGAGCAAAGTAAAAGCACAATTATAATTTCCGATTCGACTCCAGAAGTTTCCACTTCGGCGGAGATGATATTAGATGATCAAGAACCGAGAGACCAAGAGACTTTTCCGGTGGAAAGTACTGATCAAAACATTGAAACTTTTTACCAATCAAAAACCAAACCCAATCAGATACCAGAAAATGCTGAGACATTGCGAAGAAGTATTAGAACGAGAAAACAACCAGAAAAACTGAATCTTTAAATTTGCCAGGGAGGATTTGTAGTGTCCACTATGCACTAAATTATATTGTTCACCTTTACCAGTTAATTGTTGTATGTCATTATGTCAGAGTATGTGAAAATAAAGTTCATATTAAATAGTCAGTAAACTTATCATATCTGCTATTCAAATACTGTACTTCCATAATCAAAGTAAATACATAATATAATCATCATTTTTAACTAAATATCGATATCAAAAGGGTAAAGTCATGAGCACAAAAAGTGGGACACCCGACTGACAGGTCTTGTCATTTTTCGCTATTTTGCGTAAATCAGTCTTTTCTCTACAATCGATTCTTTGTCAAATATGACAATCCCTGTCATTGCCGTAGGTATAGTCCAACAGATACCATTTTAAAGTCACGTGATTTTTCTGTATCCTTGTTGAATACATCTCAAACAGCGGTGATAGTAAAATTGACAAAAAAATTGCTGTCTAATTATTGTTCATAAAATTCTTACCTGAAATAGAATCCGTCACTGTCATCAATTAGTTTGTCAATGTCAAAGTTATTTTAGAAAATAATACAACGAACAAACACAGCTAATAATTTTGACTATATTAACCTTTTTCCAACTCAAAAAGATGCAAATAGAAAACGGGTACCCAATTCAAATTCAGAATGTATCACAAGGGGCAGCAGAAGCGACAAAAGTGAGTCTCGCAACAATTGCAAGTATTAAAATTCTCATCTGATTGGTCAATACTACTTCAGAAACGCGTTTGTAAAATGCTAGTGGGAACATATCTTAAGTAATTAACCACAAGTAGCTTTTTGTAGGTGATATCAACGACATAATCAACGAACATACGTTTTTTGCCACCAATATCACGTGACTTTAAAATGGTATTTGTCGGACTATATAGCTGGTGAGCTCGTTTTACAATAGGAAAAAACGGGTGTCCCACTTTTTGTGCTCACGACTGTACACTTGGCCAATCATAAAACTGGTACGTATTTTCCTATTGTGTTGTTTTGTGTAAATCGACCTTTTTTATCACCTCAACAATGACAAAAAGAGTCAAGTTAGCGTCATATTTAAACCAATTATAACATAAAAACATGTTGCATTTACTTTTGTTCAAGTTTGACGTTGACAAAAACTGTCTGACCTAAGTTTTTCAGAACAGACTTTTTGTTGCTGAGCCTGACTCACACTAGGCAAATTTAAGAAATATATATTGCCTGTACCAGTTTTATGTTTGGCCAAGTGTACGTTAAAATGCTCAAAAAGGGGCGTGGCACCAAAAAAAATAGCCTACTGCGGTTGCCTGCGGCGCTAATGGAAATGGTCTTATATTAATCCGGCCCCCCTGAGAAACCTCGTAACGACGCCCATGTTATAGACCTTGATGATCCCTGATAAACGGAAACATTTTAGGCCTCAGAGACGAAAAAAAGGATAAGATGGTGAAATTATTGTAATTGTAATAGCCACTGTTTGGCCACTGAAGCCTAAATTCTGCTCGCTGAATTCGTACAGATTACCTAAATCAGCTGTAGGGTTGAAGTGAAACATAAAAAGGGATAGGGATATTTCTCGGAGGACAAAGATTATTACTGAGCTAGTGATTATTGGTGGGAAATGCACAACTTTTTTTTTTCCTTGAAAAATACTGTAGGTAGGTATCTGGAAATTCTGGAATTGATACGATGATTGATTCTTTCAAAAATGGTTTTGGCTAAAAGACACTTGAATTTGTATCGAACCACGGATGGATTTTAAAATTGGAACAGCCTAGCCCTAACTAGAACACTCGGCGCCCAAGGCCAATCCAGATTTTCGCACCTACTACTAATTCTACTACTGTATAAAGATACAATATTTTATCATCTCTAGTTTTAAACGTAGAAAATCTTTCACGAGAGCCAGTAATGGAAAACAATTTTACCCGCTGTAATTTTACTCAACAAACAAAAATAAACCACTGTAATGAAGATACAGAGTGATCAATATTTTATTATTCCTGGCTCTGAACACTGTGTGAAAATACGGGGTGATCAATTTTTTATTATCCCTATATCCCCTAAATTTAGAAAATTTTTCACGAGAGCCGGTTAGAAAACAGCTTTACCCACTATAATTTGACTCATTGAAAATAAGCCATTGCATAAAGATACAGAGTGATCAATATTTTATTAGTCCCGGCTCTTGTAGGAAATCTGCCACGAGAACTGGTAATCAAAAACAATTCCACCACTGTGTAAAGATACGGGGTGATCAATATTTTATTACCTCCGGCTCTAAATGTAGAAAATCTTTCACGAGAGCCAGTAATAGAAAACAGCTTTACCCATTGTAATTTGACTCAACAAAAATAAACCACTGTATAAAGATACAGAGTGATCAATATTTAATTATTCCCGGCTCTTGTAGGAAATCTTCCACAAAAAATGGGATAATCCAAAACAATTCCATCGCTGTGTAAAGATAGGGTTATTCCGGGAGAGATGGCCCAGTTCAATATTTCCGGAAATTTTAAATCTACGTTAGTGTTACTTCAGCCACGTCTCTTATATGTGCCGTGTATATCCTGCTCCATTTTTCATTGATTTTTGTGAAAATTTGGGTAAGTTATGTTAAAAATATTATTTTACAGGCATGAAATAGTTATTTATGTATCAAGGGAATTATGAGGGTGTTAATACCCCAGGGCAACGTTTGTGTCGTGCCTGTGGGTATTACCACCTGATAATTCCCGTGGTACATAGATAATTTTATATCCTACTGAATTCACTGTATTCTGTCTATTTTTATAAAGGAATTAACCATAAATCAAAATTTCTATTTTTTGTCAAAGTTTCACCTCACCTATTCAAGGTAAAAGCGGGAGTCATGGAAATCCTTAACTCCCTTGGGAGTTATGATATGCTTAACTCCCGTGCGGGAGTTATGAAATCCTTAACTCCCTTGGGAGTTAAGACCCTGTTTATGATTATCGTAACCAAGGTATTATATGGTTATAATAGTTCAGTAGGAAATAAAATTAATTTTTTGCCCCGGCATTGTATTGTTTGTATGTACGTGATTGTTGCTAATCATTATTCTATGATTCTTTGAGGTTATGTTATTGCACCGACAGTTCTATATTTGCATCAAATATTGGAGAGATGGAATGGGCCATCTCTCCCAGACTTTTGGGATAGACGGCCCAACGGCTATAGGGGTTCATTGGTCCACGGGCCATCTATCCCGGATTGCATATTGTATATTCTTTATTGTATATTTTCCATTCTAGAGTCATGCCAACAGAATATATCTGAAAAGAAACTGTGCAAAGAGGAAAATGGACAGAAGAAGACCTAGTTAAGGCGGCAGAAGCAGTGAGAAATGGAGTAATGGGCGTCAGAGAAGCGTGTCGCACTTTTAATAACATTCCTCCTCCAACATTTCGAAGACGCTTCAAGAACAATGATTTTGATAAAAGAACTCTCGGGCCACCCTCTGTTCTTGGCTTCGGAATGAATCAAAAATAAAGTTTCATATAAAAAAACTACAAAAACACGGGTTTGCACCAACTCGTGAATGTGTCAGAGCAATGGCGTTTAACTTGGCAGAACAGCTTAAAATTAAGTACAAATTTGATAAAGACAAAAAGCTTGCCGGCTACGACTCGACTGGTTGAATATGTTTTTGAAACGAAACCCTGACTTGAGTTTTAGAAAAGCTGAGGGCGTATCACTAGCTCGTTGCAAAGGAATGAACAAAACAGAGGTCTCGTCGTACTTTCAGTTATTGGAAACATGGATCAGTTAATGGAAGCTGGTTTAATTACCAAGCCTGGTCACATATTTAATATGGATGAGACGGGTCTGCAATTGAACAATAAAAAAGTTGAATTTGAAGACGGTATGCCTCCGGGCTCAATTGTATATATAAATGAAAAATCAGCTTACATCAATACTGATCTGATGATCACTTGGTTAAAAGATCAGTTTATTCCACGTAAACCGGAAGGAATGGTTCTTCTCCTACTGGATGGCCACGCCAGCCATTGTAATTCTGCAGAAATGATAGAATACGCCGATGATCACGGTGTTATTCTCTTTTGCTTACCTGGTCATACCACCCAGTTTCTTCAACCCTTAGACAGGTATTTTTTTTCAAGTATCAAAGCATATTTTAATAATGCTTGTAATACATTTGTGAAAGCAAATCCTAGTAGGAAGATATCTCGCTTACAATTTGGACAATTGTTATCGGCTGCGTGGTCGAAAGCTGCGACGGTTGAAAATGCCGTGTCGGCTTTTAAATCAACAGGCATCTGTCCTTTCAGTCCTGGGGCTATACCAGACTGTGCCTACCTGGGGTCTAAAGAGGAAGAATTAAATAATACAGGTAAGTCTTAATTCATATTCCTACCTAGGCCTAGATCTATTTTTTTTTTTTATCTTTCAGTTGACGCGACGGAAGCTAATAATACAAACCAGAACTTCCAAAACTTAGATAAAAATACTGCTAAAGCCCCTCAAACAGAAAACCAGGAAATTGCAACTACGTCAGCGTCAAGTTTAAACAATATTGGACCAGAACCTCCACTAGAATTGACGAATTTTGCCGATCCTGGGACACTGCTCGACAAATTTTCTCCTGTGCCAAGCATATCATCAGCTGCCATGGAAAAAATAAGAAAAAGGGCAAAACAAGTAGCTGCAGTTTTAACATCTCCAGACCACATTAGAAAAAGGAAATCTGCTATTGCACGTAAGAAAGAAGAAGAACAGAGAAAAGAAATAAAGCGAAAAATCTCAATGATGAAAAAAAAAATAAGAAAATAAAAAGGATGAAAAAAGAAGAAATATCAGATGAGTTGGAGTTGGTTAATCATTCTGACGATAGTCCAGAGGAAGAGGATTCGACGGAATGCCTTGGCTGTTGTGAACAATTCAATCTTACAAAAAAAACTGATGATTGGATTCAATGCATACACTGCCAGAGGTGGTTCCATGAAAGTTGTGCTAAGTATTTGAACCTCTCTGACCTCTGTGGCAAAATATTATCAAAAAGAAGGTGCTAGATGATGAAATTTGCCTTGGGTCATGTCACCCTATATGGTTGAGCCAACTAGCCCATAGTAAGTGGGAGAGTTGGCCTAGTTGGCTTTTTTTTTCAAAATAATTTTATTATCTATTTGTTTAAGTTTTCTTTAGAATAATACTAATGAATGAATGCATGAATAACCTTATGTTACATGATTTCTTAAGTTAAATAAATATTTTTCGTTCCATTATTCCTTTGGGTTTTCGTTTTATGCCGTGCAAAAAAAAAGTGAGCCAACAATCCCGGAATTACCCTACGGGGTGATTAATTTTTTTATTATTTCCGGCTCTTAATGTAAAAAAATCTTTGACGAGAGCCGTTAAAGAAAACAATTTTACCCACTGTAATTTGACTCAACAAAAATAAGCCACTGTATAAAGATACAGAGTGATCAATATTTTATTATCCCCAACATGAACCCTAAACCCTGAATTTTATTTTTTCATAAGAATAAGTGTCCATGACAATTTTTTCTGGAAGGGAAGGGCAGGGCGGAAAGTACATATTTTCAGATCCCGATAATATTGGGGCTTGAAGCTTAAACAAACAATAAACAATAATAATCAGCTGATCGGTGATCAGCTGGGTGGAACAATGGCTGGAACCAATGAACTAAACAAACACACTGGAAAGGCGGCTACATAATTGTGAGGGTTTCTGCCAGTAAGGACAAAAAACAAGAGAGATTTGCATCTCTCTCTGCACTATGGCGGCTATTGAGAACAGCTGTTTGAAGTGTTTGGATCATTGAGGTTAGGAAGGAAGATGAAGAAGCTTTTTTTCCTTTCACATCAACCGCAATGAGTGCGAGCGAGACAATAATCTCTCCGTATTGCTGGGTTGCATACATAAAAATTTGGCACACTAGCATAAAGCAGTATGCGCCCGTTCCAGAGTGTTTGTTTAGTTCAATGGCTGGAACTGACAATAATGCGATGTGCACGACTCCGAAGCCCGAAGCCCTGTGACCGGGATACGGCTAATGTCTTGTATGTAATTTGACTCATTTTAGCGCTTAGTTTGCCACCCCCTAGTTACGGCCCTTAGTTGGAAGCTCACTTTGTTAATTCGCAAGGTATTCGAAGACAGGACAGAACGATCATGTACGAAAAAAAATCTTACCTGGTTGCAGCACCCCACGCAGTAATAATTCCCAATTTGCCCTGGACAAAAGCAAATTTAACATCCTCGCTAACCAAAATGTAATCGCAAGCTACGGCGACTTCGGTACCACCCCCTAAAGTTGCACCGTGCACCAAAGCAACGCTAAATAAAGGTAATTGTTCTAAGCGTTTTAAGATGTCTCGCATAAGTGTACTGAAATATAAACCACCTTTTTGGGTCGGATGGTTTTTGACAAAATCCAAGTCTCCGCCAGAACAAAAATTTTGACCTCGACCTAGGATTATCACAGCTTTGCCTTGTTTCCATGATTCCAGTTTCGTTATGCAATTTCGAAAATCTGACATCATTTTACCTAAAAAAGCAAATCATACTCAAAAAATTTTAGCCAAGCAGATTTTTGATGAAAGATTAACCACAGTATTTTGATTACCTATGCTAATTCTTACCGCTTATTGCATTACGTTTTCCAGGATTATTTATTTCAATAATTGCAATTCCTTCATTGCAATACGTTTCCAATAAAACAATTTCACCATCTCCATGTTTTAACATATTGAAGGCGATTTGGTCCATATCCACGAGAATTTCCTCAGTATTTCGGTCCATTATAAATTTACAAATTGCTGTGTCTAAGTTACTAAAAATCTACTATGTTATTCACTATGTAGGTATTTTTTATTTATTAATTAACAAAACTTACCAGTCAAAGGTTAGTTGAATGTTAAACTATACTACCAACTAACGGAGCGTGTGAAACTGTAAATGTCTGATTGAAAAATGTAAAATTATTGTTTACATTTAGCGCGATAGCCAATGTAGGAGAATACAGGAGCTTAATTGTTGTCTATATAGTTATTATAATGACTTTTTTTATGGTTGATGCGCAAAACATCTCTTTTTTCACCTTTAAAAAACACTATTTTTGTAAAAAACGAGGTTTTTAAGGACGAATATTTTAGGACGAATATTTGCTGTTTCCCGACGAGGCGGTAGCTGAATCTAGAATAGGGAATCGCATTTGATTGATTAGAAACGGGAAACGAGGTATGTAATTAATTATTATTTTAACTGTATTCTTATGTTTAATAAATTTTTATAATAATATTGTCTCCTGAATCATTTAAAATAGTCTGCAAAGGTTGCTATGACGACTTTTAGGGACTAGGCTGGAAATGAAGCATTTACCGGACTGAACTGAGTCCTTAAAATAAGGTCCGTGAAGTTGGCCCCTAAAGTGTTAAATTTTGGAAAATATGTTGTTTGTTAGTGCTTCGTTAGTGCTTTTTAGTGCTTCAATTGTTTTCGCTAGTGCTTTTTTCGTTTTCTGTATATCGATTTTTTTGTAGTTTCAAGGTCAGCCCTGACAATCTTTCAAAATGAACGAAACTTGTTACTATGTTTTAGTGTTTCGTTAGTGCTTCTTAGTGCTTCAAATAGTTTCGAAAGTGCTTTTCTTATTTCTTAGATATTTTAGATTTTCACTTAAAGGTCAGCCCCCAAAAATTTTCCGAATTACCCAATTTTGGTGTCAGTTTTTAGTGCTTCGTTAGTGCTTCTCAGTGCTTCAAACAGTTGCATTCGAGAATATTTCCTTTTTGAAATATTTAACTTTAAATTTTCAAGGTCAGCCCTCAAATTATATGAGATTGAGTTAAATCTAGAGTCGTTTTTTTGCGCATCGTTAGTGCTTTTCAGCTTTCTTAATGCTCTTTCCGTATTCTGATTATTGAGTATTTTTTATTTTAAAATTAGCACCCAAACTTATTCCAAATGTACAAAAAACACAGGAACGCCACTGAAGCCAACATCGGTTCATAGCAAGGATGTCAAGGATGATACACCAAATCACCAGTTGTGACGCAGGCATGTCCTTTCTCGGATGGACGTAGGCCTTTTGCACTAGAGGTTATGATTCCGCGGGCTTTGGCTTCATGCATACTTGGTTTTATTCACGGTTTTACTACATTAATAATTAACATTCTAAAACAACCCTTTATTTAGATCTCGTTTTCATCTTCCTCTTTGCCTATTATATTGAACAATATCAAATAATATTTTTTTATCATAAATTTGAATTATTCTAAGCTACGACCTCCAGTGCGTGAGTTTTCGGCGTAAATTGCCATTAGTAGCTCCATTTCTCTTTTGGAGCTCCCCTACTTATGTTGTCTGCAATGTCTGCAGTCAAAAGCTGTGCCAGAAGATAACCCAGGGCTGGGATCACGTCAAGTAGAATTCTACTAAAATTCTACTTTCATGACGTCAGGTTGCCTAGCAACTATCATCATCGCCTGTACTGTACGCGATAAATAGGTCGCGAATGACGTCATGAAAGTAGAATTCTACTCGTCGTGATCCCAACCCAGGGGTCTTATTCTGTAAGGAACGAACCGTTCGATTCGGTAGAATTTCTTCGACTGTGACGTCATTTTCGGTTTGGTAGCGCGAAAACCAAACCGAAAATGACGTCACAATCGAAGAAGAAATCCCTGCGCCATGAAGCGTTGGCAGAATATGAGCATCGCAACCAGACGTTGGCACTTTATGTGACTGTATGTTAATGTTACAAGCATTTTATTGATAATTATGTCCGATATATGTTTTTCATTCAAAGGAAGGGAAGATAAAAGATAACAATTTTATTTACATGAAAACAATGAATGGCATAATATTGTGGTAGATAGAACTACCGATGTCTTTGGAACTACCCCATGGAAACTAATTATTTTATAGAGTGTGAGCTAAAAAAAATGAAATAAGAAAATGCAAAAGGTGAAAATTGAGAAATGTCGAAAATGCAAAATATCGAAAATATGAAAAGTTCAAAATACAAAAGATCTTTTTTTATCCTCTTGTTGTAAAATAAATGTTCAGCTGAACTGTGTTTCTGTCGCACAACGTCAGAGAAACCAACTTCAGTAACTCATAATACCTATTTATTCAAAATTTAATAATACATAGGTAAAGTTCGTTTCACCAAGGTTCATACTTGACCTTGAAACTTGACAAAAAAGGGTTGTCGTAAATTAATTTATATGATACATTCAATTTTTTTGACAAATTAAAATGAATGACGTCTGGTTCAAGAACCGACGAACGTTTTTGACGTCATTGATTTGTTTCAGTCAATTTTTATTTGTTAAACAAGGAAAACAAATGCTGGTGGCAAGTACAAACCCTGGTGAAACAAACTTTACATGCGCTCTATTTTTTATACGCGCACTTTTCTCGCTATTTGATCAGCTTCAGGAACAGAGATTGGGTCGCAATTCCAGCACGGGTCATTTTGGGTTAATTTGGATTAGGTACTTCTCATTTCTTTGCATGAAAAAAGGAAATAGAAAGGACCAGCGCCTAGTGCGGGTTTTTAACCAAAATTAACCCAAACCAATCAAAAATAACCCATACTAACGCAAACCAACCGAAACTAACTCAAATCTACCAAAAAAGTTCTAGGGCCTTTGAATAGACAATGATTAATTTTTAAACTTTTAATAAAGGTATTTCTTCAACAATAATTGCCACTTTCCAACTTAATTTATTTAGAGAATATTTTCCTGAACGCCAGGCAGGCTCTAAACTGCCAACGTTAGTCCACTTCAATCATAATTCGCCTACGCTGTGCACGAACAAACACGAATGCAGCCGAAGGTCCTATTACGTTGGCAAAAAATGAATATGCCACCGGCACCTTAGATTTCCTCCATACTATAAACCAATGTTGGCTCCAGTGGCGTCCCAGGTGGCGTCCCTGTGTTTTTTGTACATTTTGGAACAAGTTTGGGTGGCAATTTCAAAATAAAATCAGAATACGGAAAGAGCATTAAGAAAACTATCTGAAGCACTGAAAAGCACTAACGATGCGCAAAAAAACGACTCTAGATTTAACTCAATCCCATATAATTTGAAGGCTGACCTTGAAAATTTAAAGTTGAATATCTCAAAAAGGAAATATTCTCGAATGCAACTGTTTGAAGCACTGAGAAGCACTAACGAAGCACTAAAAACTGACACCAAAATTGGGTAATTCGGAAAATTTTTGAGGGCTGACCTTGAAGTGAAAATCTAAAATATCTATGAAATAAGAAAAGCACTTTCGAAACTATTTGAAGCACTAAGAAGCACTAACGAAGCACTAAAACATAGTATTGAATTTCGTTCATTTTGAAAGTTTGTCAGAGCTGACCTTGAAACTACAAAAAAATCGATATACAGAAAACGAAAAAAGCACTAACGAAAACAATTGAAGCACTAAGAAGCACTAACGAAGCACTAACAAACAACATATTTTTCCAAAAAAAAATTAACACTTTAGGGGCCAACTTCACGGACCTCGTAAAATAGCCTATTTTTGAGAGCATATTTATTTATTTATTTATTTATTTATTTATTTACGGGCAAGACCCATTAAAAGTTTCAAAAGAAAAAAAAACAACAAGAAACATTAAGTACCTTACAACTAAATAAACATAGGCCAGTAATACTTGGCGTAGTAACAGGATAAATAAAATAATATTTTTTCGTATGAGCAATAAATAAAACAACAAATTACAAAAAGGATATTTTGATTATTATTTACAAAAATACATATCAAAAATGTATGTATCAATATACTAAATCAATTTTTTTAGGCAAAAATTGAGTTTCGTGCTGCTGGTAGGTATTTGGGACCAGGAGTGGAAGGACGAAGAGTGAGTCTTCTTGTGGTAGTTGTGGCTTGTGGAGTTGTTACAGGCCTTCGAGTTGTAGTTGGCTTTCTAGTGGTAGTTTGAGGTGGCAAATAAGAAATACCAGGAGTGCTTTGTGGTCTTGCAGTAGTGGGCCTTGAAGTAGTAACTGGTCGTGGCGTAGTTACAGGTCTAGGAGTGGTGACAGGCCTTGGAGTTGTTACAGGCCTTCTAGTAGTTGTAGTTACTCTTTGTGTCACTCTAGTAGTACGCAACTCAGGAGTAGTTGTACTTACAGGCCTTGTAGTCGGCCTTTGAGTTGTAGTGGTGGTTTGAGGAGGCAAGTAAGAAATACCTGGAGTGCTCTGTGGTCTTGCAGTAGTAGGCCTTGTGGTAATAATTGGTCTAGGGGTAGTAACTGGTCTGGGAGTGGTGACAGGCCTTGGAGTTGTTACAGGCCTTCTAGTAGTTGTAGTTACTCTTTGTGTCACTCTAGTAGTACGCAACTCAGGAGTATTTGTCCTTACAGGCCTTGTAGTCGGCCTTTGAGTTGTAGTGGTGGTTTGAGGAGGCAAGTAAGAAATACCTGGAGTGCTCTGTGGTCTTGCAGTAGTAGGCCTTGTGGTAATAATTGGTCTAGGGGTAGTAACTGGTCTGGGAGTGGTGACAGGCCTTGGAGTTGTTACAGGCCTTCTTGTAGTTGTAGTTACTCTTTGTGTCACTCTAGTAGTGCGCAACTGAGGAGTAGTTGTCCTTACAGGCCTTGTAGTCGGCCTTTGAGTTGTAGTTGGCCTTCTAGTAGTGGTTTGAGGTGGCAAATAAGAAGCACCTGGAGTACTCTGTGGTCTTGCAATAGTAGGTCTTGTGGTAATAACTGGTCTTGGAGTAGTAACTGGTCTAGGAGTGGTAACAGGCCTTCTAGTAGTTGTAGTTACTCTTTGTGTCACTCTAGTAGTACGCAGCTGAGGTGTAGTTGTTCTTACAAGCCTTGTAGTCGGCCTTTGAGTTGTAGTTGGCCTTCTAGTAGTGGTTTGAGGTGGCAAATAAGAAGCACCTGGAGTACTCTGCGGTCTTGCAATAGTAGGTCTTGTGGTAATAATTGGTCTTGGAGTTGTTACAGGCCTTCTAGTAGTTGTAGTTACTCTTTGTGTCACTCTAGTAGTACGGATCTGAGGTGTAGTTGTTCTTACAGGCTGCGTAGTTGGCCTTTGAGTTGTAGTTGGCCTTCTAGTAGTGGTTTGAGGTGGCAAATAAGAAACACCTGGAGTGCTCTGCGGTCTTGACGTAGTTACAGGTCTTTGAGTTGTAGTCGGCTTCCTTGTAGTTTGTGGTGGCAAGTAAGAAATACCTGGAGTAGATGGAGTTGTTGCTCTAGTAAAAGGCGTTGTTCTCGGAGAAGGTGATGTAACTACACGGGGTGTGGTACGAACTGTTGAGAATGGTCTTCTAGTAGTCGTACTGGTTGGATAAGTGATGATAACTTTTGGCGTAGAATAAGTGTAACCAAGACTTGGTCGTGTTGTTGGTGGTGGAGCTGTTCTAGTAGTTGGTGTTGCTCTAGGTGTGCTTCTCGTGAAAGGTGGATACGTGAAAGTTACTTTTGGTGTAGGATAGTTATAACCAGGAGTAATCTGTGGTCTTGTAGGTGGAACTGGTGGCCTCGTAGTTACTCTTGGAGTTATTATTTTTGATGTAGGAGGTGGATAAGTATAAGTAACTCTACGTGTAGGATAACTGTAACTGGTTGTAGGTTTTGGTGGCGGTGGGGTTTTAGCAGTTGGTGGTCTTGAAGGCGGAGAAGTGAATGTCACTTTAGGTGTTGGATAAGTGTATCCAGTGCTCTTCGGTGGCGCTGCGGTATATACTTTTGGATTATCCGGAAATGGTACTAGGGGTTTCGGGTACCTGTAGCCATCGATTTGTCGTTTCAATACATTGTGGAACTCAAAGTCGGACGTACTTTTGGTACCTTGGCTTAGTAGGAGGCTGGATAACAGTAGCAGAACTGACGGAATCTTCTGAAAAAATAAATATATAAGGATAAGTATATTACACTGTTGCCAAACGGGATTCAAGGAAGCAAGTCTTCATCAAGTACATTGATCACAAAAAATATATAATTACGATATTTCTCACATCTTACATAAATATTCATTATAGTGATTTAAATTTAAAAATATGACACTAATTATGCAGTTTAATTAAAAAGTAAGCAACCAAGAAAGTTAACTTTGCTATTTATGAAGAGATTTTGTACAAAAAAATTCAAGCTGGGATTTGATCAGGAAATGTATCTGCTTCGCCAGCTGTCCAAAATTACATTGCATTTTTCTGCAGTTCCTGGGAATGTTCAATCTATTTTTTGTCTACCAGCTTTGGGCTCCTTGCAGTGGAAAATTCTTCATGACATATTTCCCTCAATAGTGATTAGATGCACTTGCCTTATACTGCACGAAATCGTTATAATAAGAAGACAATCAATCCTCAACTTTTCTGTGAAAACCTAGATCATTATTCACCTAATGTTTATTAATGTGTTATTTGAATTTATTAAAAAATGTAATAAATACAAAATGAATAACATTGATATCTGTGACATTGAGCTAGTTGAATGAATTATTGATAGAGACACCATATGAATTGTGCGAATGGTAATATTTACTTGTCCTCGCGGGATGAAAATAACATAACAAATCTAATTTAATTTCAAATCCTCTTTTTAAAATTTTAAAATATGCGCCTGGAGATGATACTTCAAAAGATTAATATATGCACAAAATGATATTTAAAATATCAAGGACGGTCGGACATAGAAGAAAAATGTATTGCCTAATGATAAACGTACCTAACTATAACAAAAATTGAACTTTATTTTGTAATTTGTATCGTTTCTGGAAAAAATATTGGCAAATTCTAAGTAACTATATCAAGAAATAGGGTACTTGCATGAAAAATTAAATTGAATATTGTTTATTGCAAACTGTAGGAAATCGAAAAAAAATCCATGCGTTTTTCTATTTTGTCGAAATATGATTATTTTGGAAGTTATAACAAATATTGAGTTTTATATATATAGATATACTGAGCATGTGCGACGTCACAACTCACAACGTTTTATACCATACCTAAGTTATGACGTCGGAAGGACATTTCAAAGCGTTGTATCTCCTTCAATTTTTGACTCACAAGAAAAAGAAAAAACACGTGTTGACTTATTTTTCATGGACTATCGAAATCCGCAATAAAAAAATTTGATGCAAGGAGCCTATTACTTAAAGAAAAAGTAATTCAATTACAATCACCTATAATTATTCTCCAGAAAGTAACGAATTACAATAATTATCAATTACTAAGATTTAAACAAAAGTAATTAAACTATCTATAGGTACTAAAAAAATTAATTGAGCTAAAATAAGTTTAATAACCGTATATTTGGCTAAGTCAAATAAAATAAAATTAATTAAATTCTATAGCAATAAGATTATTACAAATTTTAAATTTTCCATATTTGACAAAACAAAAACTTGATAGTCCAGGAGGCAGTGAAATTTTTTAGCACTTATTTTCCCAGTTCGTGTATATTAAATAGTTTGTTCTCTTGGCGATGCAAAACAAGAATTTTAGAGTTTAGTAAAAATTTTCGGATGGGTTCACAAGATCAATGAAAAATACAAGTACACTTATTTTCCCAGTCATAAATTTTTCACATTTACTACAATAGAACATAAAGTATATTATGAAAATAGCAATTTGGCTTATGTCAGATATTGGAAAGTGAGTCTGGCTGAAATTTTTCGCATCTTCAATTTTCCACTTGCCAGACGTGATATCCATACGCACAGATCAGCCGGACTATTTTTTTACGTAACTTCAGTATACTTCTCATTAGTAAAACTATTTTTATCACTGGAAAAAAAAGGGCCGTGCATTCGTAAGCTCTAATGCATTTTGCGCCTCAACCCATCGGAAAACCCTCCTGAAAATATATGAATTTTGCTTATTACTAACCTTACAATTCTATCCATGTTGTCTGACTGGGAAAATAAGTGCCGAAAATCGTCACTGCCTCGTAGACTATGAGGAAGGTGGCACATAACGAATTTGTTGCCGTAATTTTAAATTTTTCTTACTTTCGGTTTAACGCTGCATTTAGATAGGAATCTGGTAATGTTACCAAAGTCGTTACCTACTTTACTGGACTAATGACGTAATGTGCCATGCCAGACAGTATATGAAATAAACAAATAAACCTTTGGTTTAGTCACAACCGTTTAGTCCTTTGTTCAAATAAATATAGGTAAATAGGTACTTTACAATCGAGTTTATACCTTATTGCCTATTTAGGTTTTACAGACGATTTCAGCTGGAATTATTACACCCCAATGTCCTGTTCACATCAAATTCAAAAAAAATTTCTTAAATCAAAAAATCCAATTGTTTGGAAATATAAACATGAATAGAAATATTTATGTAGTACCTACTAGATATCAAACACCCAATGTTTTATTAGATACTAGAGATCAGAAAATTTTCTCAATATTGTTTTAAAGTTGATATTATTATTATGATTTTTATCGACAATTTGTTTTTATGGAGCCAGCTCAAATTATGTTGAAGTCTATATAGCTAATAATTTTGAAGTATGATTTTCCAGGGGAGCATCTGCCCCCTCTTGCCTTCCCCCCCTCCTGCCGTCACCCATGGTTCAGTCGAGCTCCAATAAAATAAACGAAACTTTCAAATAATGAAGCTATTTTCTCGCGTTAATTTTTTTGAAACTGGTTCAAAACAGGTTTGAAATAGTATATCTCGCGAAGAACCCATGATTTCACACAAAATTCGTTCAAACCGCTTCGAAATATAATCCAATCTACGTTTTTAACCATTTTCTCGCGCAAGAGAAGTTATGACGTCATTGTGAAACTGTTTTAAACCAGTTTTGAAAAATGTTTCAAAACTTTGAGACGCGAGAAAACACCTTAAATTTTTTCTACTGACGTTTCATAATACGCCTAAAATCTGTTTCATAATGAACCTCATTAGGATACAGATTTTCATTATGATACAGATTTTTCAGCCACTGGAATCGAGTATTTTGAACATGAACAATGTTTATATAAAAATAACATACTTGCTTTGGAATTTTGGATTGTTTCTATCAGTATTTACCAGAAGAAACAACAAAAAATTACTAAATCGGGTGCGGAATTTATGTCCAAATGACGCCTAGATCTTAATTTTTGAAATTGTCAAGTTGTCAACAATTGTCACCAGTTGAGAAGTTTACTATTCTTATAAAATAAATGTGTTTTCCTACGACTACGACCACATACAAAAATGACAAAATCCGCACTAGTTAGTGCTTTGGAAAGCGCTAAATAACACACGCGTGCCGAAAGTACTTTCAATACACGTGCTAAAAGTACTTCCAGCACACGTGTGGAAAATACTGTTGATATTATTTGTGATTGACATTGACAAATTACTTTCAATACGTGGATTGAAAGTACTTTCAGTACGTGTGTTGAAAATGAAAAAAAATAAAATAAGGGAAAATTGGTGTAAATCGGTTTCTGGTCGTAGGAAAAATGGTGAACATCACTTGTGAGAAAGCGTCTTACATACACTCGTGTGGTTTTCGAAAACACACTCATGTGAAATTTGTCACTTTCTACACTCGTAATATAATATACTATTTTCGTTTATTAATGCAAGTAGAAAAAATAGTGTATGCAACTCTCATGTAATGGCCATTAATACACTAGCATGTTTTATACGAAACTCACCTGCGGCTCGTTTCGTATCCTACAACATGCTCGTGTATTAATGGCTATCATTACATGATGATTGCATAATATGCTATTATTTACGACTAATGTATAATGTGCCTATTATATTTGTGATTTTGGCAGTATAATGACATATGTTATTCCTCCAGGGATTAATGACGAGTAGCGGGATTAATGGTCATTATTCCACAAAAGTGTCAGTGTCAAACGTGTAGTGTTTGTGGATTTGTATTGAAAATTATGAGACGGATGAAATTTGTTCATTGAAAATCTCAAATAAATTAATTTGTCGCAAATAAAGTAGAGTATACTACTCGCAATAATGGCTATTATTCCCTCGGAATGTTACTCCCTCGCCGCTAACGCGGCTCAGTTCGTAATAATCCTCGGGAATAATAGCTATCATTATTGACTCGTGGTATAATCTACTATTATTTTATACTTCATTAAAATTAACAGAAAATAGGTACAAGTCCCTTTATAATCCAAGATTATAACAGGTGGCAGCGGTGATAATAGTTATTTATTTACGACTAATGTATAATGTAAGAATTATACTTGTGATTTTGGCAATATAATGACATATGTTATTCCCCCCGGGATTAATGACGAGTAGCGGGATTAATGGTCATTATTCCTCAAAAGTGTCAGTGTCAAACGTGTAGTGCTTGTGGATTTCTATTGAAAATTGTGATGGATGAAATTTGTTCATTAAAAATCTCAAATAAATTTATTTGTCGTAAATAAAGTAGAGTATACTACTCGCAATAATGGCTATTATTCCCTCGGAATGTTACTCCCTCGCCGCTAACGCGGCTCAGTTCGTAAATATTCCTCTATAGCTATCATTATTGACTCGTGGTATAATCTACTATCATGTATCAAGGGAATTATGAGGGTGTTAATACCCTAGGGCAACGTTTGTGTCCCGAGGGCCTCTGGCCCGAGGGACACCAATTGCCCGGTATTAACACCTGATAATTCCCGTAGTACATAGATAATTTTATATCCTACTGAATTAACTGTATTCTGTCTATTTTTATAAAGGAATAAACCATAAATTAAAATTTCTATTTTTTCTCAAAGTATTACCTATTCAAAGTAAAAGCGGGAGTTATGGAAATCCGTAACTCCCTTGGGAGTTATGGAAATCCTTAACTCCCTTGGGAGTTAAGACCCTGTTTATGATTATCGTAACCAAGGTATTATATGGTTATAATAGTTCAGTAGGATATAAAATAACATACGGTTTGACGCCATATAAATCATTTTGATGGAGAAGAAATTGTCGAGAACAAAAATTTGTCTAATGTGGAAAAACTTTCAAGAACTAAAATGTTCACGTTGTTAAAGAGCATACCTACAAAATCTCGAATTACAAAAAAGGAAAGAATAAACAAATACTACCATTTGTAAAAAAATTGATATTTATTTCATTAGGAGTATAAGTAAGTAATACGCCGAGCGCAGCGAGGCGAATCAAATCCATGCAAGTCAAATGAATATTTTATTTTCAAACAATCTTTATTCCGAATAGTGCAGAATTTTTAATTTAAATAATGACATTCATATTTAGAAGGATCACCTTTATAAGCACCTATACCTGTATGTACAGGTAAACTACCTCAAATCGCTATGGAAATACATGTGTAACGGCGTATAAGTATTAAGTATACTCCGGCGGAGTATAACACTTATACGCCGCTCAAGCTGAAAGTCATTGAAGTGACACTTATACCTTGTCAAAATGATCACAAAAATTACTGTTATATGACGTTTGAAAATAAATACTTTTGTGATGGAAATAACTTTTATAAGTTTTATAACAGTATAGGTACAGGGTATTTGATTATATATGGCACCATACCTACAGCCTTTACTATTTAAGATAGAAAAAAATTTTAAATACAAAACTTGACAGTTTTTTTCTATATTTTCTTTTGACAGTATCAGAAAAAACAAATTCGCATCGGAAAATGGAGAAACGTAGGCAATTTCTACTTTTTTAAATGGAACACCCTGTATATTATACGACAAAATTTAAGATCTTTTCTTTTCTTCCTGATTCCAAATATATATATACCTACTGATCATATTTGAGTGAGTCGTTTTTGATATATCTTAGCTTAAATTTTAAATAAAATTCAAAGTAATTTTATGAAGATTTAAATGTCTTGACATCCTTATGAAATTTCTTTGCAAATTTAAGCTAAAATATTTCAAAACAGCTCACTCAAATGTGCTCAATATATATATATATATATATATATATATATATATATATATATTTGGAACCAGGAAGAAAAGATCTTTAATTTTATCGCATAATATACAGGGTGTTCCGTTGAAAAAAGTTGAAGTTGCCTACGTTTCTCCATTTTCCGATGCGATTTTGTTTTTTCTGATACTGTCAAAAGAAGATATAGAAAAAACTGTCAAGTTTTGTATTTAAAATTTTTTTCTATGTTAAATAGTAAAGGCTGTAGGTATCAGTGGCGACGCGTGACTTGCAGTCTAGGGGGGGTAATGGGAATATGCCACCCCCCGCTAACGCGCCGCAGGCAATTTTTTTTGTCAATTTCAAGGTCGTTCACTTTTCCAGAACAATAATTCCCTTTGTGAGGAAAATAAAACAAAAAAAAAATGTATTTTCCTTAATATTATTATGTATTTTCTTTTGGGCATCGTGATTTTTCCCTTGAATTTTGGATCCTGGGGGGGGGTAATTACCCCCATTAACCCCCCCCCCCCCCCCGACGCGACGCCCCTGGTAGGTATGGTGCCAAATATAATCAAATAGGTACCCTGTACATAAGGACAAATCGGAAGAGTCGAACTCTTAATCATGTTTTGAAAATCAATTCAGAATAATCATTAATATGGATACCAATTATCGATTTTTTATCGTTGAGTAGAAAAAATATGCAATTAGGACTGCAGCCTAGAATACGGTCAAGTCAATGCTAGAAATTGAATTGCTACCGAATTAACGAAAATGTTGCTTCAATATTGTTGGAAAAACTGTGCAAAAACTTGCAACACTGCCTGACTAGAAAATTCACTAAGGAATTTTTTCTCGCAATATTCCAGGGAAATTCGAAACAAACGGAAGCAAATTATCGAGATAATTCCAGAAGCAGCGATGCGCGATGACATCATGCTGAAGTGTTCAATGAACACAAAACTTCTCAAACAAAATGTTTGATACAGGCCTAATTCCTCAGAATTGGTTAAAGTTAACTTTCGTAGCTAAGTCTAATCCCAAGCACTGCCATGATTATAGGCTCATCAGTTTTATGAGCTACGCACTAGAGACGTTTCTCGAATATCTAGGAAATGCGAATAGGTCATGGTAATTAGCCAATTATGAGTGAAGATTTCCTAAAACAATATACAAAGCTAAAAATTGGTAAACGGATAGGTTTCAGTATTCTGGAAAAGTCAGAGCATACTGTCACTACGTTGTGACCTGAGCAAGGCTTTTGACTGTGTTTCGCACGAGATATTGCTAGACAAACTACCCTTTCACAATTTCACGTTAGACAGCATCCACCTTATCACATCTTACCTTGTTAAGCGACAGCAAATTGTTAATTATAATAATGTATCCTCCAGTAAACAAGAGCTTAGCATAGGCGTCCCGCAAGGGTCTATCTTAGGTTCAATTTTATTTTTAATTTATATAAATGATCTTCCAAATATTGCCGAAAATGAAATTCTGACAAATTTTGCAGATGACACGACAGACCAAGTACAAGACAAAGACCTACAGACAGCGCTAGAAATGTCGAGCGAACCACAGTCAAGAGCCAACCAATGGTTTGCATCAAACAAATTCTAAATGAATCCAAAACACAAAATGTAGTATCTTCACTAAAAAAAATCGAACCGGCGAATGACTGTCCTAAATTTTTGGGGGTAGTTTTAGACCAGAAACTGCTCTGGGATCCGCACACTGAAATGATCTCAAACAAGATGAGTAAAAACGTTTTTTTACTGCGAAACTTATCTATGTGTGTTAAGGCAGACATACTTTTCACTCGTGCATTCCCATCTGGATATGCTCTCCTAGTATGGGGCCATGAAACGGGGGCGCAGAGGGTGTTTGCAATGCAGAGAAGGGCTGTCCGTATTGTCTCGGGTCTTGGGTACAGGGAAGACTGTAAAAAAAGCCTTTATCAGCAGCGGGATTTTAACTCTGCCTAGCGAGTTCATCTTGCAGAATTTGCTTTACGTGAAGGACAACTTTTTTCTCCAATACAATTGTAACAGTGATATCCACAGCCATAACACTAGAACTAGGAATAACTTAAGACCAAATTTTTGTCGACTTCACAGGTGCCAGAATGGACCCGGATACCATGCCGCAAAATTGTTCAATAAGCTTCCAGAACAGACCATTAACCTCAATAAATCTCTTTTCAAAAAAAAGGTAAAAGAATATCTGGTTATAAGAAAAGCTTTTTATTCACTCGAAGAATTCTACAACTCCACAATCATTTGATCAAATAATAAGATTGAATATTGCTGTTTTTTATACCCAAGTTTATTTGTATGTTCTACATTGTGTATTTTTTATATTTTATATTTTATATTTTGTGTCTCTGTGTCACTTTTTTAAAAAAAGAAAAAATATGTAAGTACGTCTTTTATAAAATGTTTTTTAGTAATTTACGCTGTAATTGTAAGTAATGTTGTAACAAAATTAATATGACCTGTGTACCTAAACACTAAACACTATGTGTATCTAACACCAATAAACGATTATTATTATTATTATTATAACTTTGATCCAAGTCAACACCGGATAAATGGTCGAAAAGACAACATTTGCCCTGTTGGAATACAACACCTAGACAAAATCCCGCAAGGGCTATAATAGGAAACCCTTCAACGAAACTAGCAACTCACGTGCTACGACTTAAGCGTAGTTCATATAGATGCGAATCACGAATTGCGAATCCGAATTTCGTTGAAAAAAAATCGGCGTTTTTCTGCCCTTCCATATAGATGCGAACTTCGGAATCATTCTTGGAATATTTACTTTATTTTTCGGTGCCACACTTGAGTGTTGAAACTAATATTAACTTGTTTTCTTTGGTTATAACCTTAAATAATTGTTTTGTTGTTTCCTATTGCTTGTTGCAATTCGCAAGAAAGAAATGTAGGTGCCTAAATGGAATAGCAAGGAGCATAATATCATAATTTAGTCCATTAAATGAGACTGAGAAAAAGATAATAAATAAAATTACCATGGAAAATTATTGCAATAAAAAATAAGGAAAACAGACAGCTAATCACAAAAAACTAAACGACAACAATTACAAAGACTAGACAAAATAAAAGAATCCTAAATGAAATGGCCAAAGCCGAAATGTAAACAAAACACAGAACAACCGAAGGAGCAGATTACAACAGTATTTTTGAAATACGCATGCGCTGACATAAAGTCCGCAACGAATATCGCAAAATATTAAACTAATTTCAATTTTCCCGCGCCCTAAATTACAAATTTTGCGAATTCGCAAAATATTGAACTCTGACAGATGTCCCTTTTGACTGAAAATCTTGTCCAAGGGCTATTATTCCCGATACAGGGATAAGAAACAGGACTCTTGTAGGACAGAATATTGGATACAAGCAAAATAAATCAAATTTTTTTTACAAAAGAAGACATCTTGGAGCTGATGGTTGAAATAAGGGTATATTCACCATCTTTCTTTAGGAGATATTTCCTTTTGGGTGGTGATGTAATTGATGACATACTTATCCAGCAAAGTTAGAGTTTAAGGATAGGCGGTAGGATATTTAATTCGTTTAAACTAAGAGTTTGAATATGGAGATTGGACGCAACGAACAAGAGCACAATAAATAGAGTGCTTTAAAAGCCGTTAGATTAGTGAAGTCTCTGAATAATCCAAATTTGATCTAACTATCCATCATCATAAAAAAATCAAAAAACAGCAATGACTATAAAATTAGTTTAACGAGCACGTTTACAGATTAACGATAATTTTATTTAAATTTCGTCCCTATTGGCTAGAAAAGGTCAACTTTTCATTTGTCATTGACCATTATGATAATTTCTAAAAAGAGTTGACCTTTTTCTTTAATCCCCTAACAATCTATTTAAATGTATCCAGAGGACAGGTTCACTATTGAGTTGCCGGAAAAATGTTGAACTTTGCCTTACTCTCGATATGGCAAATATTTAACATAAAAAACTCATCAAGTTATGCAAGAATACGTGCTAAATTAATTAAAATGTGCAGATGTTTTAATTCGAGCAAGATAAATATTTTCAGGACGGCTCCTCCAAATACATAATATATAGGCAAACTATATATATATTTTTGGATTCGAAAAATTGTTCTCTTCAAGTATATGGAACCAAATATAGGGCATTTCGTTTGAAAAAAGTTAAAAGCAAGCAACATTTTACATTTCTGACATTCAATTTTAGTTTCTGACGATAGATTTTAAAAATTCATGAAAAACTCAACAACTTTCACACCTTTCTTCTACCTTTGAAGGTAAAGGCTGCTGTTGGGATGTCAATATATAGAGAAACACCCTGTACGAGCGAACGTTCGTTTTCGATAGATATGAATATGCTAAAGTTGAAAAGCCAGAGTAATTGAGGGAACACTAATAAATTGATTCAAACTTTATGCTTTTATAATTTTAATCATTCAAGACAGTAAACTGTAACTTTTCAGGACATTTTTACACATAAAGGTTATTGCAAACTTACAGGTTTTATTCCTTCATAGGTATCTCTTTTGGTTTTTTTTTCAGAAATTTAATCTCTTGCTAGAGAATGACAATTGACTCACTTCAGTCCCTTGAAGAAAGTTTTATTTCCGACTGTGTACAAGGTTCCAACGAGGACTGAACGTACAGGGGCTTATTTTTTATTTTCCGAGACTACAGATTGTTACGTGTATTACAAAAGCCAAGATAATGCAAGAGGCAAATTTTCAAACAAATGTATCCATAAATACAATTTTAAGGATATAAAAATCTATTGTACCTACTAATAAAACAAAACTACTAATAATTTACCTAGGTGTTCAATGTGACCCCCATTGTTCTCGAAACAACATCGAAATCTTCTCTGAAGCCTGTCTAAATTTGCTGTTATAATATCTTTTTCCTGATTAATTCGATTTATTTCATTACTATTTTTGTCGAAGACTTCTTCCATATTTTGGTTTCTTTGTTGGTATGCCACATTCTCTTGATGACCCCAAAGAAACGTATCCAAAAGAAAGAGGTCAAGGCTATTGAGTGTCATTACGTCCAATCAAAGTCTGTCCAATCAATTTAGTACGGCGTTGGTTCAAAAATTGAACGATATCACGCAAGGCATGCGGAGGAGCTCCATCTTGTCAAATTAGGTTTCGATATTCTTCCAAGGGTAATTCATCTACAAAATTTGCTATTTGGTTTTCAAAAGAAATCCAAGATATCATTGTCCATTAAATGAACCGTTATGAAATAATCGACCCACAATTCTATTATCTAAGACAGACACCAAACATGAATCGAACTCCTTCCTTGAAATTTGATGGATTGAAATTTTCTTGGGTTTTCCACAGACCAGGGATGAGTGTTCTGTCGATTTAATAAGCCTGATGTGGAAAATGTTGCCTCGTATTTCCATACAATTCTGTTGCATAAATTGGGGTCATTATCTTGTTGCCAAATTACAATTTGGGAAACGACCTGAAAGCAAAGTGCTTCTTGTGCGGCTTCTAAGTGCAAAGTGCACATATTATATTTCTTTGAAAATTTGCAATAAATCTTCTTGCTTCTCTTGCATTTTATCGGCTTCTGTAATGCAAAGTAACTGCGAGTATTTCATGGCGACAAAATACAAAATATGTCAAAGTTCTTTTGACTTTGAGAACGAGAGGTGATTATACCTCTATCACCTATTATACCTAGACAGTGTTGTCAATGACCCGATAATTATCGAATTCTACCATAATTTTGACTACGATTCAATAATCCATAATGACAAGCTAATAATACCATACCATACCATACCATAATTTATTGAAACTACAATTTTAATATAGATTTTTCAAATTTCTAGTTAAAAATTAAAAATGTATTGAAAAATTGAAGGTGGTTGTTGGTTTTGAGTGTTTTGACGTACTGGTGCGAGCACCAAATACTAGTCCCAGATTGAGCCAAAGTTTCATGCCAATAACTTTACTGGTTTCCAAAATATGGCCCTATGAAATATTTGAAAATCAAATTCCCATGCATACCCCTTTGAAAAGATTCGAATTTTAAAATTTTTGGATTTTGCAATGTTTGACTTTACCAATCAAAAGAGAAGATCAAAATTAGTGAAAAAGCATTTTTGCAACTTTGTTTTTTGGGTTTTCAAGCCTTGTTAAAAAATAAAAACGATTTTTGCAATTTTTGGGCTCAAAAAAGTTCAATAATCTGACATTCTTTCACAAAATTGCTGATTACTCGGTTATTATTGTAACAAATATAATGTAAAATTAAATATTCTAAATCAGAACTAAATTATCTTCAAGATAAAATAAGATTCAATTCTATATCTTAAATACTTCTGAAGATATTGAGGCTCAAAGTTGAAACTTTACCTCAAATTTTGCAAAAGCTTCCAGGCGGATTATCTTGAAAACGAAGCCTTTGGGCTCGGAGTCTTAAATAACCTTTTTTGTATCCCTTATCAAGAACTACTATTGGGCAAAAGATTCATGCCAATAGCATCACTGGTTTCCAAAATATGGCCCTTTGAAATATTTGGAAATCAAATTTCCATGCATACCCCTTTGGAAAAGTTCGAATTTTTAAATTTTCAGTTTTCCGTATTTTTGACTTCACCAATCGAACGAAGACGTTAAAATTAGTAAAAAGGTATTTTCGCAACTTTCCTTTTTGGGTTTTAAAGCCTTGTAAAAAAATAAAAACGATATTTGCAATTTTTGGGCTTAAAAAAATTTCAATAATCTGACATTCTTTCACAAACTTGCTTATTACTCGGTTATTATTGTAACAAATAAATATAAAATTATAAATTCTGAATCAGAATTAAATTATCTTCAAGATAAAATAAGATTCAATTCTATATCTTAAATACTTCTGAAGATATTGAAGCTCAAAGTTGAAACTTTATCTCAAATTTTGCAAAAGCTTTTAGGCGGATTATCTTGAAAACGAAGCCCTTGGGCTCGGAGTCTTAAATAACCATTTTTGTAGCCCTTATTAAGGGCTACAATTGGGCAAAAGATTCATGCCAATAACTTCACTGGTTTCCAAAATATGGCTCTTTGAAATATTTGGAAATCAAATTTCCATGCATACCCCTTTGGAAGAGTTCGAATTTTTAAATTTTCAGTTTTTCGAATTTTTGACTTCACCAATCGAACGAAGACGTTAAAATTAGTAAAAAGGTATTTTCGCAACTTTCCTTTTTGGGTTTTAAAGCCTTGTAAAAAAAAATAAAAACGATATTTGCAATTTTTGGGCTCAAAAAAGTTCAATAATCAGACATTCTTTCACAAAGTTGCTGATTACTCGGTTATTTTGTAACAAAATTATAAATTCTGAATCAAGATTAAATTATCTTCAAGATAAAGTTAGATTCAATTTTATATCTTAGACACTTCTGAAGATATTGAAGCTCAAAGTTGAAACTTTATCTCAAATTTTGCAAAAGCTTTTAGGCGGATTATCTTGCAAACGAAGCCCTTGGGGTCGGAGTCTTAAATAACCATTTTTGTATCCCTTATTAAGAGCTACAATTGGGCAAAAGATTCATGCCAATAACTTCACTGGTTTCCAAAACATGGCCCTTTGAAATATTTGAAAATCCAATTTCCATGCAATACCTTTGGAAAAGTTCGAATTTTTAAATTTTTGGATTTTGCAATTTTTGACTTTACTAATCAAAAGAAGAGGTGAAAATTAGTGGAAAAGCATTTACGCAATTTTGTTTTTAGGGTTTTAAGGCTTGTTAAAAAATAAAAAGCATATTTACAATTTTTGGGCTCAAAAAATTTCAATAATCTGATATTCTTTCAAAAATTGCTGATTACTCGGTTATTATTATAACAAATATGATGTAAAATTGTATATTCTGCATCAGAATTAAATAATCTTCACGATAAAATAAGATTCAATTCTATATCTTAAATACTTTTGAAGATATTGAGGCTCAAAGTTACAACTTTGTCTCAAATTTTGCAAAAGCTTCAAATCCCATTATCTTGAAAATAAAGCCCTTGGGCTCGAAGTCTTGAATAACCTTTTTTGAAGCTCTTATTGAGAGCTACAATTGCCAGAGGCCCAGCTAGAACCCGAAAAATGAAAATAGAGATAAAAAGTCAAAAAAGTTGACAGAAACTTTTTCTGATAATTTTTCTTGGAATCTGATAATTTTGTTCTCAAGTCCTGATTATTTTAAATTTGACATTTGACAACACTGTACCTAAAGCTATTAAATTAAGCAGGTGAAGCTAAACTTATTAAGGAAGAAACATTGAGATAAAATAAAAACACTTTCAAAATATCAAATATTTTCCACATAATAGATGTGAAAAATGCGACTTTTCCAAAAATCATAACAAAAAACAGGGTGTTTCATTTAAAAGACACCATGGTGTAGGTAACTCTTTGATTTTTGCGGTTCAAATGATTTTTTGGTACCATTTTTGAATTCCCCACGAACAAAAATTCCTATTGGCTATTTTGATTGTTTTCAAAAATACAGAGAAGTTCAAAAATTATCCCTTGTTCAGTTCTCGTTGGAACAACCTGTACAAAAACTTGGTAAACATGTTTCAATGATTTGAGTAAGTTAAGTTATGTATGAAGTAAGTTATTAACAACTAATTTTTTTATTCTTGATTCAAGTAAATCGATGTGAGTATCTTAAATAATATTGCTTTTCTGACAATATAAACAACAAGCTTTTAATTAAATTTTTAATTAAATGTTGCAATTAAATTTAGAGCCAAACCGTTGTGCAGCAATTAAACCAATAATTTATGGCCTGTAAAGCATTAGGAGATTCCATTAACTTTTGCAATTTTGGTAATTAAAATTTGACATTTGGATGCTTTTTTGAAAACTCGAGCTGCATGTTTTTATATTCAACTCTGACCATAGATAAATTAATTAAATAATCTTGTAATCAACTGAAAATGTCAATGGAACAAATTAATAAATACATATAAGTATAAATTATATAATTTTAAGCAATAGGTTATCTTATACACGATCTAGCAATTTTCAGTTCAAACAAAAATTCGCTGAAATTTAGTGAAAGGAATTAATTTCAAAAACACATAACAAAACATACCATTTTGATGACATTCCCCTCCTTGACGAACGTGATAAGAGCGAAGAAGATGCTTCGACACAAGACACTTAAAACAAAATGATTTGAATTTTCATCGGGCATATTTAATTTATATTATTTATATGAAGGTGATCAACTATGGACTCTTCTTCTTCATTATTGACTTCCTACAAAGGCCAAAAAAAATTGCCCAAAATTTATTATAATAGATAGGTACCTACTATTCTAGATCACATTAATTTTTATTAAAAGTTTTTTTTTAAAAGTGGGACGGAAAATTATTGGAGAATACAACAATCTCCTTTGATCATTGCTACTAACATCCATACATACTGTAATTTAATTAGTCCGATTACTCCAGTTATTTAGATCCTTTCCATTCATCAAACCTGTTTTGCATTGTTTGCGCTAACGTTTTCCATAAAAGTTTCGACGAAGAAATCGCCTTATTAGCGAATCTAGTTGAAAAACTTAAACATGGAACTTTGCGAAAGGACACCATGCATGAAAAAAGGGAAATCGATAATCTAGACGTTATCCAAAAGCTAAATATAGAAATAACTGATCTCCAAAATGATTTAAAGCACAAAGATAATCATATCAAGAGATAAGCAAGATGTTATGAAAGATTTAATGAAGAAGCAGAGAAAGTGGAAGAGAGTTTTAACAGAAAAATAGTCGAGCTTCTTAAAACCATAGTATCTGCGAATGAAACTGTCATAAACAGGAAACAATTAATACGACATTGAAAAAGCTAACAAAAAATATCAAGATGAACTGACTGCTTCAAGGTCAAAAAGATGAAATTAACGAAATACTCCTACAAAACCAAAAACTGATTGATAGAATGAGAATTTTGGAAAGATTGAATGCCGAACTTCTAGCTTCAATAAAGGAACTGAGGGAGGAAGTTGCAGGTTTAAACCAGCGAAATCAACAGGCCGGCAGTAGTTGTCATATTGTGCGCAACCAACAGAATTCAATCAAACCAAAATATTAAAGACCTTTTTATCATTTCAGATGAACACGGAAGAAATTAAGAAAGATTAAAATATAAAAAAACATTTAGATTTTACAAACATTAAAGTAGAGTCTGATTCAGGGTTTTGGGGAAAATGATTACGTGATCGTTGTGGGTGGTTCAAATGATTTTTTAAACAATAAACGTCCAAAATTTCATCGAATACATAGTATAATAAATCGCTGTTCACATACTTATTTTACAATTTTGGGCTGTCCCATAACTCGTAAAACCGTAAGCCATCGACTACGTAAGCCATTTTAATAACAACTTATGTAAAATTATTAACGCTCTTGACAAGTATTCCACGAACTTTTTTGGTACATACCTAAATATCAACATTGATGGGGGCTGTAGGGTGCGGAATTGGATTGGTGGAATGATTGCAGATCTCCTTATGCACTAGACAGAACAAGAGGTTATCTTATTTTATGTACTTTCATAATATTACCTATATGCACTTATTTTTTAGGACTTAGAATCTAGGTATAGCTTTGTCAAAATTTTATTGTGACTTGGACAATGAAGCAAGCTTTCTTTATATTAATAATAATAATAATAATAATAATAATAATAATACAGCAGCATCTGTTGTAGCTGGTGAAAGTGAAGGAAAAACTCCATGCAGATCGAATCTGTGTGAACCGAGGTGGAAAATAAGAATACGAAAATGCATTGAGTTTTTCCGCAGTGAATTGGCTATTTTATATGAATTTAAAAAAGGCGTACCTACCCGAAAGGTGCTTTCAAAAGTTGACGGAATTTGCAAAAAGTATAAAACTAACGAAACAATCGAAGAACTGGAATTAAAAGTAAAAATGAAACTACTTGCAAAAAGTCAACGGTTACGTAGATATTCAAAAAGGGCTGATCATTACTACCAAAATAAAACTTTCAATGAAGACCCGAAAAAGTTCTACCGAAGCATAAATAATAAAACTGATATTGTGAAAGATCCACCTAGCCAAAAAAAAGTTGAAGAATTTTGGAGAGGAATTCTAGAAAATGAAATAAGACATAACAAAAACGCCAAGTGGATAGAAGAAGAAAAATCTTTCAGAAGAAATATAAACAGTAATGAATGGGTTGATATAACAAGTCATGAAATAGTAGATACTATTAAAAAAACCCACAACTGGAAAGCCCCTGGCCCAGACCAAATCCAGAACTTTTGGCTAAAACATTTTACTTCTTCTCATCAGCAATTGACAGCGGCTGTAAATAATGTAATTAAGGAACCTCAGACAATCCCGGAATGGCTAAGAATAAAGACACAAAAGACCCACAAAATTACCGCCCAATCACCTGTCTAAACACAATGTACAAACTCGTCACCTCAGCAATCACCAATAGAATTTACAATCACTTAGCAAAATACAAACTACTCCCTGAAGAACAGAAGGGATGCTGTAAAGTAGCGAGGGGATGCAAAGACCAACTACTGATAAACAAAATGATCACCATGACGACTAAAAAGAAGAAGAAAAACCTTGGAATGGCCTGGATTGACTATAAAAAGGCTTACGATAGTTTACCACATTCATGGATAATACAAGCAATGGAAATCTATAGAATCTGCCCTCAAATAATATCATTTATAGAAACTTCAATGAAATCCTGGAATACCAGCCTTTTGTTGTGGTTTGATCAGGGCAAATTAGAAACGTTAACGATAAGAATTAAGCGAGGTATTTTTCAAGGTGATTCGCTTTCCCCCCTTCTTTTCTGTATTTCCATGGCCCCTATGAGCAGAATTTTGAATAATAAAGATGTTGGATACTGGCTAACCGCGAACCACCGAATAAGTCACCTGTTGTACATGGATGATTTGAAACCTTTTGCTAAAAGTGATGAGCGTCAATTAATAAGCATTGTAAAAGCATTTAGTGACGATATTGGAATGGAAATGGGATTGGAAAAATGTGCTAGGGTATATATAGAGAAAGCCAAACTAATTTAAAAAAAAAAACGTAGGACTAGATCAAATAAACCTCATCAGAAGTTTAGGTGTAGAAGAAACATATAAATACCTTGGGATGGAAGAATCTTATGGTTTACATATGGATCATGTTAAACTTAGACTTCGCAATGAATATATTCGACGAATACGAAGCATTCTTAAAACAGAATTATCTGCAGAAAATAAGTTTAAAGCGATAAATACTCTAGCTGTGCCTGTCTTGAGATATAGCTTTGGAATTATTAATTGGCTGAAGAGTGAAATCAAACAACTAGATAGAACAACCAGGAAGAATTTAACAATGGGAGGCATACATCATCCTAAAGCAGACGTTGCTAGAATTTATATTAAAAGGAAAAGTGGAGGTCGCGGCCTAATAGAACTAGAGGCAGCTTTCGAGGAAGAAATTACCGGATTAGAAGAATATATGAATAATTCTAAGGATGAATATGTTACTTTAGTAAAACATTACGACGATCAACAACAGAAATACTCTATTACAAAGGAAAATGCCGCTATTAAAGAAAAATATTTACCAGCCGGACAAGATAACGAAGGTTACAAAAGAGTCAAGCATATAAAAGAAAATAAACGTATCTATGAACTTCGAAGCAAACCTCTACATGGACAATTCTTCAAGCAACTAGAAAGACCGGTAGTTAATAAAAATGCAAGTATAGCTTGGTTAAAGAGTGCAAGTTTGAAAGGGGAAACAGAAAGTCTAATAATTACCGCTCAAGATCAGGCATTGAATACGAGATATCTGCAAAAAAACATCTTCAAACAGAAAGTTGACAGCAAATGTAGAATGTGTGGAAAGACTAAGGAACATGTGAGCCACATCATAGCGGGATGCTCGACATTAGCACCGTCAGAATATACACATAGGCACAATAAAGTAAAGTTGCGGATTATATTCACTGGGTTATATGTAACTATTATAAATTTAATGTTACAGAGAAATATTACCAGCACACCCCTGAAAAAGTTGTTAACATTAAATATAATGATCTTGACATCACAATATTATATGATGTTCCTATCAATACTGACCGAAGCATTAAGGCAAACCGACCTGATATTGTAATCCATGATAAGAAATCTAGATCATGCCTATTAATAGATGTTGCAGTACCTGACGACATGAATATTGCAGTCAAAGAAGTTGAAAAAGTAAGTAAATACAAAGATCTGGAAATTGAAATATCTAGAATATGGAATGTCAAGACAAGGGTGCTTCCTATAGTGATTGGAGCATTAGGTACTGTCACAAAAGAACTGGGGCAGAGAACAAGTGAAATACCAGGTCATCCATCATCTATGATGCTACAAAAAATTGCTCTCTTAGGCACTGCACACATCTTAAGAAAAGTGTTAGGATAAACTGATAGGTTACTTTGAACTCTTGTTGAGCTCTGAACCTATCAAGAGATACCGTTTTTCATCGAGAAATTGAGGATAATAATAATAATAATAATAATAATAATAATAATAATAATAATAATAATAATAATAATAATAATAATAATAATAATAATAATAATAATAATAATAATAATAATAATAATAATAATAATAATAATAATAATAATAATAATAATAATAATAATAATAATAATAATAATAATAATAATAATAATAATATTAAACCCCGTGTGGGTACGGGTGTATAAAGAATGTCCCCACGGTAGTTCCTGCCTGTCGTAAAAGGCGACTAAAAGGGAACCAAGGTAAGGGCATCGGTCACATGATAAAACCGACGGAGTGCGCAGCGGCGTCGCCACCACCCCCAGCTCGAGGAGAAAACCTCGTTAATCAATCCAAACGCGTGCACCACCAGCGTCTGTTAGCCTGGCACCCCTAAGGGAGTAATGGGGGTACAAACCTACTGGGTTAGCACCCCAGTAAGTGACATTGCAAATCGCTGTACGTACACGAGCGAAAAGATATTCAGGCGGGGTAGAGCTCCAGGCGGGCTGTATTCGGACCCGTCAGGATCAGCCTGACCTGCAGCAAGGTGAAGCGAGTGGCGCCTCTGCAGGTTCTGGAACCACAAGAAGGCAGTCGGAAACGGAACCGATTGAAGGAAGAGTCGAAACTCAAGATGCGAGAATAGCGCATCATGAAGATGTAGCTCCTCCAGAGAATCGACAAGAGCAAGAACAAATTGCGACCCGCAGAAGATGGACCAAACAGGACAATGAGGATATCATGCGGGCTTACTTCCTGGGAACCGAATGCGAGAAAAATAAGCGGGGTTTCCGTAAAAAGATGTTAGTGGAATGGCGGAGAATAAGACCAGACTCCACCCTTAACGAAAGCCAACTGGCGAATCAAATGTATGCCATAAGAACACATAAACTCCTTACACAACTTGAAGTAGACAGCATTAAATACCAAATCCAAATAAGACAACAAAGAGCAAGAAGAATAACAAACTTACCTGTGATAAACGATACAGAAGCTGAAGAAGAATCTGTCGACGACCACAACATGATTGAAGAACAGAACCCGGAAACAGAAGAAGAAGATGCAGTAGAAAAACAGATCAAGGATATATTTAGTAAAAATATGATCCTTTATGATGGAACTGATCCGAAGTGCAGACCAAAATTACCAAAAATAAGACCGAATAAAAAAACGGAAAAAGTACTGAAAACAATTAACACGGAGATACCCAAGCTACTTAGTGAAGAGGACCCAATTCTGAAAACACAACTTATAGTATATAGCGCAGCCATAACCACAGTGGAAGTAATGGGACACAAAATTACAAATTAAAACTCAAGTAACAAAAAGCAAGAACCGAGATGGAAAAAAAGAATCGAGAGACAAATAAATATTATGAGAAGTAATCTGTCAAAGTTGTGCACATGGGAAAAAGGTAACAATAGCAAGAAACTGAAAAAAGAAGTCAAAAAGTTCTTAAAAACCAAGAATATCAAGGTTGGAGACGATGTATTTGTTACAAAAGTGGCGGTGCTAAAAGATGAAATGAAGCAGCGAATAGCAGTACTGGGGAAAAGATTAAGAAGGTACAACAAAAGCTACAAAAGAAGAGAACAAAACAAGACATTCTTTAAAAACGAAAAAGCGTTCTACCACGAATTGATCACCAACCAGCAAAAGATTCAAAAGACACCAGACAAAAATGAGCTCACGGAATTTTGGAAAAATACATGGAAAACAAAAGGTGAACATAACAGAAGAGCCACATGGTTGAAAGCTGAAAGGAAGACCTGCGAACGGGTAGAAGCTATGAAAGAAGTTGAAGTCACAGAGAAGGATATCAAAAAAATTATTTTGAAAACACAAAATTGGAAAGCGGCAGGAGTTGACCATTTGCACAACTACTGGTGGAAGAACACAGCGATATGGAAAATGTTAGCAGTACAAATCAACCGTGTTCTAAACAACAAAGAAACAATGCCTGGATACCTGACAAAAGGAATAACATTCATGATCCCTAAATCTGAAAAAACAGAAGAACCTAAGAACTACCGCCCCATCACATGCTTGCCCACCTTGTATAAAATAATTACATCCGTCATAGCAAATAGTATAGAAAAACACCTTAGTGGACAGAAGCTAATTACTGAAGAGCAAAAAGGAAGCCGAGCACGAACACAAGGATGCAAAGAACAGCTCTTGATAGACAGCGTGATTACACAAGATGCGAAACATCGTCAAAGAAATATTGCCGTGGCTTGGATCGATTACCAAAAGGCATTCGATTCTGTACCCCACAGCTGGCTGATCGAAGTCCTGGAAATATACAAGGTACACGAAGGAATTGTGGAGTTTCTGAAAACATGTATGGGAACCTGGAGAACAAAACTGCTTGTTAATACAGCAGAACAACAAATAACAACCGAGGAAATACCCATACAGAGCGGAATTTTCCAGGGAGATTCGCTTAGCCCGCTGTGGTTTATACTCAGTCTCAATCCTCTATCCAAAGCTTTGTGTCAATCGGGTCTGGGATACAAACTTAAGAATGGTGAGCAGAGTTACATCATATCTCATTTGTTCTATGTAGATGATCTTAAGCTTTACGCTCCAACAGAGAAAGACCTAAATCGATTAATTAGCCTCACGGAAACATTTAGCACTGACATAAAAATGAAATTCGGATTAGACAAATGTGCTAAATTGATAGCCCGCAAAGGAAAGCCCCAAGAATTTGACAATCTAGAAAATGAAAATATCCGCTATTTAAACAAAGATAATTACAAGTACTTGGGATACGAACAGAGACTAATAATAGACCGAAAATGTGCAAAAGAAAAATTAAATAAAACATTAGAAACCAGAGTCTCCAGCATTCTTCGTACAGAACTTACAGCGACAAATAAAATAAAGGCTATTAATTCATGGGCAGTGCCAGCGTTGACGTACTCCTTCGGGGTTATTGGATGGTCACAAACTGAACTTGAAGCTACAAATAGATCCATCCGAGTACAACTGACCAAGTTCAACATACACCATGCAAGAGCCTGCACTGAACGGCTGTATATGCCACGTAGCACGGGCGGACGAGGCCTGCTAGATCTCAAAACCCTATATCAGAGACAGATAAATAAACTGAAAAAGTACTTTAGGATCAAAACTGAAGAATCAGAGCTGCATAAGATAATCTACGTCCTAGATCACTACATTCACTACTCACCTGTAAATCTATCCTCCAATGAAGATGTTCCTGTGCTAACTATGGCTGAATTAAAGACTACTTGGCTGTCAAAACCGTTGCACGGCAGATTTCCCAATAAGCTGAATGATGCCGATCTCCAGTCCTCAACTGAGTGGCTACGAAAGGGACAACTGTTTGGTGAAACAGAAGGATTCATGGTAGCAATACAAGATAATGTAATTGCAACAAAAAATCACATAAAATTTGTACATGGAGTGCAGCTGGATAACGACCTATGCAGACTGTGTAACAGACATGCGGAAACAATAGAGCACGTTATCTCAGGATGTACTTACCTTGCTCCAACTGAATACCTCCAACGACATAATTTGACTGCGAACATAATCCATCAAGAACTGGCAATACTGTGCAACCTTAAAGAACAAAAAGAAAGATACCACAAATATGTACCTTTTCCCATTCTCGAAAATAATACTTACCGTTTATACTGGGACACAACAATACAAACCGACAAAACTGTGGCAAACAACCGACCAGATATAGTGCTTCTCAACAAACAGGACAAGATTGGGTACTTCGTAGATGTTGCTCATCCGAACGATCATAACCTAAATAAAACAGAAAGGGAAAAAATAAGTAAATATTTTGAGCTGGCAGAAGAATTCAAATCTATTAACAATTTGAGAAAAGTCGAAATTTTACCGATAGTCATCTCTGCAACCGGATTGGCAACAAAAAACTTGAAAAAATACGTCGAAACTCTAAAAATAAATCATAAAGAAGTGTTTCCTGAAATGCAGAAATCTGTCGTATTGGAGACGTGTAGGATTGTCAGGAAGACTCTTAACTTACCTGAAAACATGTAATGGCGAAATCCTGCTGAAATAATCGCAAGTTTGAAGCAGCGTGAATGATCACGAATCCCACGTTGTTGAAGCTATTTTTTAACTCTTAACCTTCTCAGTTTACATTATAAGAACAAATATAAATAAAGTAACATCTAATTTAACATCTTATGCAAGAAGAAAAAAAGAGAAAAGGAGAAAGTTCTATAAACATTTTGTGCTTAACGATGTAATTTTAGAAATAAATATCGAAACAAAACAGTAGGTAGTAAAATAGTAATAATAAATGAAACAAAAAACAAAACAAAAAATATCCCAGCATTACTACGTAACCTGTCCTTCCATTAGCATAGTTTTTATCATTTTTCTTAATGAATTAAGAGACAAAGTTAAATCAGACTTATATTTTATTGTAAAGACTTACAGCGGTATATGTGAAAGATCGTTCGAATAGGGCAGTAGAGTGGTGTGGCATCGTGAGTAAATTAAATCTTAAAGTACGATCATGTATTAAGTTTCTGAAAATCAATTTCTCGTGAAGGTAGTTAGGCTGATGAGTCTTAAGTAAGCGATACAGAAAAGTCAGATACTGCAGTCTAAATAAACCAAAAATCTTTAGCCAATTTAAGTCATAAATATGTTGCAACACATGGTTGAATTTTCTTAAGTTACCTACATATAAAACTAAAAATTCGAACTTTTCCAGAGGGGTATGCATGGAAATTTGATTTAAATGCAACCGGGTCTCATCCAGTCTAGATCAGTGGTAGTGGAAGGGGGAGGAGGGACGACATTTTCTGATGGAGGTGAATGCAGGTCGACATAGGTCCACGTTCTTCCAGGACGGTAAAGGTGTAGTCCTTGCAACTTCACCCATGGCAAAAGGAGGGGTCAGTTAAGTTAGCTCCCCCCCCATAGAAAATTTCTGGATGAAAATTATCCCATAATTTTGCTCTCATTTCGCTCCATTTTGCTCCACTAATTTCGATTTTTGCTCCATTACAGTGGTGAGACTATGTGGCCTATTAGGTGGGGGGGGGGCTGAATTAACGCTAGTCCCCTCCCCCCGTGAAAATTGAGAAAATTGATCATGCTCATTCTGTTCTCCAAGTTTTGCTCCATTATCGGCGAGTTTTGCTCCATTACCAGGAGAGGCCTACAGAGCTACCAAAAATCTCTCCCAGCCCCCCCCCCCTGCCCACTAATGAAAATTCTGAAATTTGATCATGCTTATTTTGTTCTCCGAGTTTTGCTCCATTTGGCTCCATAATCGGCGAGTTTTGCTTGGCTTTCAAAATTTTCACTAGAGGGGCTGGGAAGAACAAAATGAGCATGATCAAATTTAAGAATTTTCACTGGGGGGGGGGGGAGAGATTCTTGGGAGCTCTGTAGGTCTCTCCTGGTAATGGAGCAAAGCTCGCCGATAATGGATCAAAACTCGGAGAACAAAATGAGCATGTTCAAATTTCAAAATTTTTACCGGGGGGGGAGGGGGGCTAGGAGAGATTTTTGGGGGCTCAGTAGGTCTCTCCTGGTAATAGAGCAAAGCTCGCCGATTATGGAGCAAAATGGAGCAAAACTCGGAGAACAAAATAAGCATGATCAAATTTCAGAATTTTCACTGGGAGGGGCTGGGAGAGATTCTTGGGTGCTCTGTAGGTCTCTCCTGGTAATGGAGCAAAACTCACCGATAATGGAGCAAAATGGAGCAAAACTCGGAGAACGAAATGAGCATGATCAATTTTCTGAATTTTCACGGGGTGAGGGGGCTAGCGTTAATTCAGCCCCCCCCCCCCCCCCACCTAATAGGCCACATAGTCTCTCCACTGTAATGGAGCAAAAATCGAAATTAGTGGAGCAAAATGAGAGCAAAATAATGGGATAATTTTCATCCAGAAATTTTCTAAGGGGGGGGGGGGGGGGAGGCTAACTTAACTGACCCCAAAAGGAGCATAGAATAGAGCCCTGCCTTTCTGCAAGTGCTCGATCCCAAGCACCCATTCTTGCATTTGCAAGCCACCAGTCTAAGCAGGGTTTGCAGAGCAGGCTCTGCGCATATTGTAACGGGCATGAGACCTTGTTCGTTGACATCCCCAGTCACACGGGTTAGAATGGACCCCCACTTCAGCTTTGCCAAAAAAGGGCAGAGATGGTGTCACACCCACTGATGGGCGATGGCATGCAAAAATAAAGCAATCCATCGTGGAAGCTGCATTTTCCCACATGAGAGGGAATTTGATGGATTTTGACCAGCGCAGGGCTTTCAGAGTTGCAAACTTGGGCTAAAACTACTCTCAGGGGTCCTAATAATACATAAAAAGATATATGCGCGTTTGCGATAAATGCGATATTTGCATTTTTTGTTTCAATTATTGTAGAAATAATCAATAAGTATCACGTGAACACTCCAGGGGCAGCAGCCAAGAGGAATGCCTTGTCAATTATAGAAACCCAAAACTTACCAACTGAGGTCTGTAGAAAGGCCTATTAAGAACGATCTTTCTAACGTTCTCGAGACGAAAGGCGATCTAGAATTCTATTCTAACGAAATAAAGTAGGTATATCTTATAATTAATTACAGTACATGAGAACAGTCGCCCTGTGAAGCAACGGGTAGTGGAGAGGAAAACGCCCTGGTGGAACAAGACATTCCTTTAGGACTGAGACAAGAAAATGATTGAATAGGGCTAAACGCACTGGAGCGAATACAGAAAAGCTCTATCGTAATACAAAAAAGAATTGAGAAGACCTAAAAGAGAATTCTGGAGGAAACTCTGAGCGACGTGCCTCAGATAATACGTTTCCAGAGAATCCTAGCAAAAGATCACTCAAACAGACAACAGTATCGGGCTCCTCCACAGATCTGATGGCAGCTACACCGAAAACAGACTAGATAGTGTAAAATTGCTTCTGCAAACACACTTCCGATAGGAAACCTGATAGATGGGTGTGGTGGTAAAGGGCGTTTCGCGACTGACCAACCGCACTAAAAGCCTAGCCGGGAGGATATTCACTGAAAATAAGATTAAATGGGCTATAAACAGCTTCCAGCCCTACAAATCACCATTTTCCTGCCCTCTTACAACAGGGTCAGGGAGAACGAGTACCACACTAGCAAACATGCTCAGAGATTACCCATTAGGCTAAAGATCTCACCAAACCTATGATGATCAAATGTTTATAAAGTTTATCATACCAGCATTAAGGTGATTGTCTTAAACCATATAAAGATTTATTTAGCTTGCATACCTCTGGAAGTTCTTTTAGAGCTTTTGGCACTGGTAGATTTTCAAGTCTTTTTGAACACTAAGTGACAAGAAAATTCTGATGGTTAATATCCTTGCGACTGGTGAATATATTTCTTCTTGTAAATCTTATTGCATAAAACCTCTTGCTACAAGTCTCGCCTTCTTTATCACTTTTCCATCTCTTTTTTTTTTGTGAAAATCCATTTCGAACCTATAATTTCAACATTATTTGGTTTTGGAATATCTCCCTTGTTTCGTTTCATTCTGTACAACTGAGTCCAATTCGTCTTGTATGGCTTTCTCCCAACCGTCTCCTCCTTCAATAGCTTTATCATAATTTTCAGGTACGTCTGATGATATGTTTACTGATAGTGCTGTCATCAGTTCAATATCATATTCTTCAAAGTGCCTAGGAGTTTTTCTTTCTCTCATTGATCGTTGTTCGTGCATAGCTTAATTTTAATTTCCAAACTAATTTAATTCGTATACTTGATTTCAAATTTTGGCGCCATACAATTTCAAGTTTTATGTGGCACAAGAAGATTCGATGCGCTTCCCAGAAATCACCGCACCAACCAGATTAAGACAGAGATCCGAACTTGTCAGTTGAGTTTTCAGAACCCTCAAACCGATCCTTTGAAATTCAGTTAAAAATTCCGTTAGAAAATCTGAAAATCAACCTCGCTCATAGTCTTAGAAGATATTTTAAACCTATTTTATGTGATTGTGTTTGTCGAAGAATTGGTAGACCATCCAGGTGCACCTGCAGGAAAAGAAGACGTCGTTGGAAGAACACAAGTAAGTGCCTCCATTTTGTTCTAGTATGGCTCGGGTTCAAATATCATAGTTTTTATTTTTTGTCAAAAATTTAGATGAATCGCGTTTACAGTCCCGCTGCTCTTATTATCGAAGATAAATTGAAATTCGACATCAAACAAACAATCGTCTCCGTATTATATTATTGTAAATTTCAGTTTGACTTTCTGATTCATTTTTCTCTTTATCTTGTACTTGGCAATTTTCTTTTCATGTAGGTACTTTGTATTTCCTCATCATTACTGATTTCTAAATCTGTCACTTCCTGGCATTCTTTATTCTGTCTTTCAATGTCCTAATCTATGATATCCTTTTTATTCTCGTTAAATTTTAGATTTCTTGCAACCACAATTTCCTATTTTTCTTTGTCCCAAATCTGATATCTATTGTCTGTATATCTCATCATAAATAATAGTTTTGATCTCTCATCTAACTTACTGGATCTGTCTACTTTTGGTACATGTTTCAGCTGGAACTACCCTATTTTTCAGCACTGTTGTTAGAGTTCTATTAATTAGATATACAGCTGTTTTCAAGGCTTCACCCCAAAAACTTTTGTCCATTTTCGATTCAAATATTAGACATCTTCCACGTTATATTACGGTTCTGTTGAATCTTTCGGCTACAACATTTTGTTGTGGTGTATATGCAACTATTTTATTTTAATAGGTTTCTTTGAACAAAAGTTTTTAAATTCACTTGAGACGTATTCTCCTTCATTGTCACATCTTATTCGTTCTAGTTTCTTGCTAAATTTTGCACTAACCATTGCTAAGAAGTTCTTCAAATGTTCAAAAACTTCACTCTTGTGCTTCATTAAATAACAATGACTGGTAATGATCTATGAAGGTTACAAAATATCTCTTGTCATCATAAGTAGTGGGTGTTATTGGTCCACACACATCGGAAGATACAACTTCAAGAATTCGTTCTGCTTTTCTCTCTTCAGTAAGAGTTACATAAGGATCCTTGGTTTGCTCACCTTTTAAATGTATTTTACAAACTCCTTCATATGGATATTTAGCAGAATGTCCCATTCGCCTATGCCATAAGTTTTTGTCAATTTCAGCAACAGTTGCTGTGTTTTCTTCAGCGTTTCTTAAAAATAAATCTAAAGTGTATAAATTCTTATTCAATTCCCCAATAACTATAGTACTTTCTTTTGATTTTATATCAAGACCTTTTTATTTTCAAACACCACCCTCAGACCTTTTTCTTCTAGAATTTTGACAGACAATAAGTTACGAGTCAAACTTTCACACTCAAGGACATTCTCTGCAACAATTTTTCTACCATTTATAGCCTCAACATGCAAATTACCTTTTCTTTTTGCTATAATAACTTCATCCTCCTTTGCTATTCTTATTCGATGATTCTCTTCTACATTACTCAAATTTTTTCCACAATCGAGATGATTTGTAGCACCGCTGTCAACTACAAAGTTAAAGTCACTTTTTCGTGCTGCATAACAAGCCAATGTTCGTGCCTCTGATTGAATTCAGAAATAAATGCACTTTCACTATTATTGGCGCTTTCAGCCAAATGAGATATTTTTCAACTTTGGACTGTCCACCTTCTTGTGCCCCTTTTTTTCACAACCATAGCATCTGGATGGAAAGTTCTTTTCATTTTTCTTCTTTTTCCAATTTTCTTCCTTATACCTCTGACCCTTCACCCTGATATTTTGGTTCATACTTATTTTTATTGTCTCTCTTCTTCCATCAAGAGTCTACTCTTAATGAATTCTAGAGTCACTTTACTGGGTTCTTGACAATACAAAATGTCTATTGTTGTAGTCACATTTTAATACATATCAGGCATTGCAGATAATAGACCTTTTCAAATTAGAATAATTCTGTTGCGCATGCGCAAAACATTGTTGCCAAGTGTCGGTTTCTATCACGTTATACAGGAAAGAATCATGAATAATTTCGATTTCATTAGAACTGAGATTCAAATTCTTTATTATTAATTAACCTTATATTTGATGCAGTCAAAGACTGAAGCTATTTATTGAAAAGATATATTGATGGTCATTTTGTTAAGTTTTTTTTTTAAACCTAACGCGCTTCAATTTGTACAAGCCGGCAACATCGCACAATTTCACTGTCATTTCTTCGATCAGCTGATTAGTGTTTTGCGGTCAATCTTACACGTTTATGCATGGGAAAATATTGGAAAAACCTATTTAAAAATTAGTAAAAGCGATGGGGCACACAAATATTGTGTTTTTGGAAAGTGTAATAGTGACAGCAGAGTTGGAAGAGCCGGATATTCCGAGGGATTAATTTTTTACCGCTTTCCCTGGCCATGTCTTCAACGTAAATTCCTTTCAAGTTCCAATACGCTATTTTTCTCTACAATCTCATTACGAAAAATTGCACCCGGCACATCTGCTGCTGATAATTTAACGTTTTTGAAAGGCATTTGGGCCATTTTAAATTGGAAAAGGTATTAATTACAACTTTTTTATAATACTTGCTATGCTTTTTGGACCGCAAAATAAACAGCCAACATAACCCCACTTATTTGACGCGCAAGCGCGTTGTGGACCTTGAAAAGGTCTATTGTGTAATAATCTCTGATCCTTGGATTGATCCACCACAATTCTTTAGTTCTAAGACGGTTCGCTCATACTCTACAAGAAAATCCTTTAAAGAACTTTTTCTATCATATCTTAATGTTCTAAATATTCTTTGTCCTTACTTGGTTGACTATACCAGACTTCGTATAAGTACCACTTCATTCTAATAACATTTCCTTTGCAGTAGCCTTAGCTTTCACCATCTCGAGTATATTATCAGCCAAACTATTGACTATCAAGCTACGAGCCTTTACATGATCCTTTTTAAACTTTACACGCCTACTCACGTGATTGCTCTGCTCGTCAGGCGGATCATTTTTCAGCAATCCAAAACTCCATGATGGTCGAGAAGCAACTTCATTCTGAATTCCCAATTAGAAAATCCTTTTCCATCAAATGATTTTATCTGTATTGGGGTACTGTTTGCCATGACTGCTTACACCTATTTCTTTTCTTTATACTGGATGACTTCCTCCTCACTGTAATTGAAATCTTCTGTGTACAAGGTTTTTCAATTTACCTACACCCTTTTTTCAGCTTTATCTGGACCCCTAACATTCCGACTATCTATCTTCTTCCACAATGACCAAGAACCAAGAAAAAACTACCTATGGATTAACCAGTTTGGTGTCCTCTAGCTTCCAGCAGGATGTGAATGTGGTCTTCATCCCGAAGACCGGTAGGCGTCCTACAGAACAGAACAGTAATTCAGACCAATTCAACTTCACAATCTATAATCTACATCACGTGAACACCCTATTGCTTTTAGAGGACCATTTCAACCTTTATTGACACGGATTATCTAAATATGACACACACTGACACATAAGCTTCAAATGGCATGTAATATTGACAGTTGAGTTGAAGAGGGCGCTTCTGAACTTGGAGCTATTTAAATTTTGGCGCGTAAATAATTGATTGTAATGTCAACCTCAAAAGTTAAGTCTGATGTGTGGTTTCAAGACAAGCTGCCGCTGACACTATTAAAAATATTCTCTAAGAGCCACTGAATGCTTTGGAAGATATTTTAACTTATTCATTGTCCATTGTTCATATTGTAGTCATCTTTCCTTCTACTCAATTTAAACGGTTTCAAACTATTGACATTTACCGCCAAAATTTGAAACACTCCAAGTTCACTCGCGCCCTCTACAAAATTTTGGAGAACTTAACTGGATATTTGCTGCCATTCTTTTAAAATGAGACGTGTACAAATGGAAAATTTCCAATAATGCAATTTTTTAAAGTCAAAAAGCTTACATCCACTAAGAATTTCATAGAAAAAGCCATAGGGAATCACATTTGGACCCATTTGAACGATTTTCTGTCTTTAAATGCAAATTTGAACGGATCTCTGTCCTGCTCTCTTGTCATAATAATATGTTCAACAAATTGCAAACGCTTTCTGATCAGCCGTCTGATGTTGCACTCGTCGAATCCGAAATAGTTAAATCCCTCTAAACTCAAACAGTTTTAGAGTACTTTGGACGGGGCCAAAACTTACACTTCTTCTTGCGCCGTAAGCTACTTCTAGGCCAGTTACTTTCTTGTTGTGACTTCTTTAGGAGGTTTTCTCATCCTATTCTTCTTGGGTTATCTGTCTAATCATTTGAGAAATTGTTTCGCGGAGGGCTAAATCTAGAGATAAACGAGCAGGCCCCTTCCTCGTAATTCCTTCTGGAAATTTGCTTATTTTTCTTCTCACAACTGCATATTCAATCACAGATGTTAATCTATTCTTCGGGATTATCATGCGAATTGAAAAAAAATTAGACAAAAATTCAGAAAAACCTCGATGTTTTTTTATTAAACAACAATTTTCTTTAATACATATTTTCTTGTTGCTTCAACTATATCAATTAAACACTATAAAACATCACTTTATAACTATTTGAAAGTAAATTGGCTAGGCAAATTACGGCCCTACAACCAATCATAACCCTACGTGTGGATATTTTTACGGGGAATCCCAATTCAATATTTAGCAAACAGTGCTTCCAATAACCTCAACTGGCCTTTGACCCTCTTATAAGCCGCATAAACCTCTCCCATTGGTTTTTTATCTTCTTTAGTCAGCATCCTGCACACTTTCGCTTGCACCTCAATTTCAAACTCTTTTATTTGCCGCCTTAAATCTTTTTTTTCTTCCGAAGCCGATTTGATTTGCTTCAGAAGATCCTGCTTGTCTAAGCAATGCAAATTTTCGTTTTCGTTTGTTTCTTCAATTTTGTCTGGCGTGTCATCGGTTTTTTCTGATTCTGTTTCATTGGAGGATGTATTTGGTGTTACAAAATTCAAGGCTTCGTTTTCGTGAATTGTTGCTAATTCACCAGTTGCGCCAATCTGGAATATACAATAAATTGCAATCAAATTTCTTAATATTTTTATACATAAAACTCTTACGTTTGAAATTCTAGCTACCATTTTCTTGAGTATGCGATATCGGTCATAGAAAGGCCTCACAATGTCGCGTTCTTCTTTACTTTGGGGCCTACCGTGGATCGACTCTAAAAATAATAAAGCTTTTTGAGTTGCAACTTTTTCCTCAAACAATTGTTCGGCTGTTAAACTTTCCAAATCGAAATTTCTGTTGGCAGCTTCACGTTTAACTGACAGTTTTTGTTCAATTTCCTTGACAGTTTCCTGTAAACTAACAATCTTTTCCACTGGTATGCCACTGCCGCTCAAATTCATTCTAGAACATCCCACGGAAATTTCTGATAGTTGCTTTTGTTCTTTTTTCAATTTGTTGAGTTGCAGGTACAATTTTCTTATGATGTCATCGTTGAGCTTATCGGTTTGAGATGGTTTTGTGCCTGGAACATTTAAATTTTACCACGAATCTGATCAATATCTTTATTTCTACAGCAAGATAAGTTAAGTAGTAGGTACTTATAGTTTGAGAAATAGTATAGAATTTTGTTCATTGACCCAAATCTTACCATTTCTAGCTTCAAAATCCGCTTCACTTATCAAAATCTTCCGCTTACAACTATTTATTTGCTTATTAATTTTCTGGATACGTTCTTCCACTGGATTCTGGCCGGATTTTTTCAATGAAATCTGCGCAATATCGGGATCCAAATAAATCTTGTGGGTGGCTATTATAGAATTTCTCGGCGAAGACATTAAACGGCTCGAAGCGATATATTCACTGGGCATGGTTTCAATGTTTTCTTGCACTTCGTGTTTGGGATGGGAAAGAACTGGTTCGGAACCCTCGATTTGTTGGTGCAGGGTGGTGAAATCTAGTAGAGTGGTTTTGATTGGACTGCAAGAATCTGGATATTGATTTGAGTCATGGTCCTGGTTATCTGTGTTCTTTGTGGGTTCGTAGTCCAGGTTCAATGTTTGTTTTTGGGTTGCTTGAGCTGTAAAATTTATTATCATTAAGGATTGTGATCTTGTGTGTGTATATTACTATATTAGACATAATACACATTCATGTGGGATAGCGGAAACATTGCGAAACACAAACCACGCAGCTTACGCTTTAGAAAAAAATAGTTTAGTATAAGAAAAGAGGTAGCTTTTTGTGGTCAATAGTTTTTTAAAGTATTTGGGCTTGAGCACATTTAGGATGCACGAACTGTACGATACATACCTGTAATAGTAGTAGACACATTCCTTTTAATACTCTCTTGTAAATCATATTTGAATTTGATTTTGTTTGAACATCGCACTTTGAGACGTTTGTTCGGGTGTTTCCGGCTGAGAACATTATGGGATTTAGCAAATCTTTCATGTGATCGTCTTTTGTCGTGCTCAGAATCGTCGTAGGTAAGTGTCTTTTCTGTTGCTTCTTGTTTCTTGAATGGTGATTTGATTTTTTCTTCGATTTTTGGAAAGTCTCCCGAGCTCGAAACTCTGCGTATGCCATTGTTTTTGTCTTCTGAATTATCCGAGGCCGATGTTGTCGTGGGTCTTTCTTCTGAGTTTGATCTAAAATTCATTTGTATAATATAAGTGTTGCAGCAAGGCGACGGAGACAAAGTGTTCTGATATGATTGTTATAAGTTATTTACCTAACTAGTGCGGAAAATAATTATTTCCGACTGATGCAGTGGCGTGCGGAAAAGAAACTTTTCATGCGTGTTGGATACCTACAATATTTTTTCTACAAGCGCATGAAATAAGATATGAAACATCGACGAAAAATTTTTATTTTAACTTAACATTATAAAACACAAAACACATTTTTAAAATTGGGTGGGTTTATGAAAACAAAATAAATGTAATTATTGTTTTTCTACAAGCGTGTGGTAAGATTTACTTTCCGCACTAGGTAACTATTATCTTACCTGATTACTTTCCTATCTTGTTGCGAACTAAGACTTTCCTGTCGCTCTTTTCTCTTACGCGCCTTACACGCAGCTTTTGCCTCATCGAAAGTACCTCCTGGTGGTACTGGCCGGTTGCCCACTGGCAACGAAATCTTTTTCACCTTACATATTCGATGGTCGTATTGGATTTTGGCCACAAACTTTTGTGGCGTCTCTTCCTTTGAGACAGTACTTTTCATTACAGTACTGAAATTTGATATTAAGTCATACAAATTATTTAGAAAAAAAACTGAATCTAGTATTTATTTCAAGGTACCTATTATGTATTATTATTTCTTTATCGTTATTGTCTGCATGTGCAGCATTGAAATGAGACTTCATTAAATCTATGATAAGAAGTTCCTTTGTCGTTAAGCACTGGTTACAAATGTTGTAGTTTGTTTAATGTTTATGTATTGTCAACTAATTTAAAAGTTTTTCAAGAAAGTTCTTATCTCAAAAAAAAAGAAGATTAGGTAAGTATCTCTTTAGACTTTGCTTTTAGTATTTTTAGTTAAAGCATTTTGTTCTCAGGCGACGTCTAAAGTATATTTTCCTCTAATTTGAGTAGACACAACACAACCTTTATTTTTTTATCGGCCTAAAATCTCCCATCTCTTCTAAGTAATAAGTGATATTATACTTACTCTCGTTATAATTACTGATAATCCAATGCAAAAACGACGGTTGAAAAATACAATCAAAAATTCGCAATAGTAGAGAAGTTATTGAAATTTGCTTAGAATGTGACACAAATAAAGGAACTTAACCGCTCATATCCCTATCGCGACACATTCTAACACTATGGCTGTTTCAGGAAATGTGTAGTGACCAGCCGCAATTTTAGCATATGTCCCTCGTGTCTCCCCTTTGCCAACTTTGAAAGCCTCGCGTTCGTTCTTCTATTGACTATCTGGAATTTAAAGAGGAGATTTTTAATTAGGAATATTTGAAGTAATAGGAAACATATTTCACTACTTTCTGTACACAAGGTAGTCCCTAACGGTCAGTTAGGACGAACGAGTTTATAAGTTTAGATTATACTAATGTTAGGTTAACTCGATTTCTAGTCACAGGTTATGATCATAAATAACTTTGAAAAAAAAAAGAGTTCATACTGGTTACATAATTATTGTTATAGATTCTAACATCGCATCACCCTCTTTCCAAATCAACGTTTTCTCCGGAAATTCTGTCCAACTTAGCAGCACCGTATGAGGGGCTCTCAGGGCAGTCTCAACTCAACCCTCACTTTCCAGAATTTATTGGGCAATTACAGTATGATGAAAATATGCTTTATTTACGAATGACATATAATGCAAGTATTATATTTGTGATTTTGGCAGTATAATGCCATATATTATTCCCGCAGGGATTAATGGTCATTAATCCCGCTTGCACACCAATCACAAAATTTCTCAAATTAAATAAGTAGTACTACCATGGAAACAATATACCTGAACAAACTCAAAAGTGTCAGTGTCAAACGCGTAGTGCTTGTGTATTTGTATTAAGACGGATGAACAACGAGCGTTTTTAAAAAGAAAATTTCAAATAAATTAATTTGGCGTAAATAAAGTAGAGTATACTACTCGCAATAATGGCTATTATTCCCCCGGAATGTTACTCCCTCGCCGCTAACGCGGCCCAGTTCGTAAATATTCCTCGGGAATAATAGCTATCATTATTGACTCGTGGTATAATCTACTATTATTCTTTAAAGATACAAATCTTCATAGTAAAACTTCCAATATGGACTAAGATATCGATACAATACAAACCTCAATTAAAAACATCAACAAAGTAGACATGACAAGGTTGGCTACAGAGTAAAAAGCTTCAGCCGAAAGTAATTTCTTAACTTGTTTTTTGAAGTATCCACCCTCCTTTATTATTCTTATGCTATGAGGTAGGTGATCAAAATTTTTTTTACTGTTGTAGTGGATGGATTTTTGAGTACCTAATTGAGGATGTGGGAACCGGTAGATCAATCACACGTGAACTTCTAGTATTGACTGTGCTGGGAGCATGAATATTAGAAGAACACTTCTTCTGCATGAGACACACAGATTCTAAAATTAAGATAAAAGGCAGGGGCAAAATACGGCTACTTATAAAGAATGGTCTATCAGAGCTTCGTGGACTAAGACCACATGCCGACTTTTTAGCACGCTTCTGGAGAACAAATATCATGTTAAGCAATGTTAATGAGCAATAACCCCAGAAGCAAATGTCATATCTATGATTTGACTCAATTAAAGAAAAGTACACCCTTCTAACAACCGATTTACCCAACTCAGCTTGGACAGTTCTAACGACAAAGCATGCCGATGATATTTTTTTACATACGTGCTCAATGTTTTTATCAAACCTGAACTGGTCCCTGTTTCTGCCCATGTTATTCAGATAAACATCGCCAAGATTACACTTAAAATGCATAATGTATGTCTTTAGAACATTAAATATCAGCCGCTTGGAGTCGCACCACATTTTAATTCTTGCTAAGTCGTCGCTCATTATAGTACTCAGCATGCCAGTCTCTTTATGATACTACATTCTCTACGACCGCATGTAGATCATTAACATACACTAAAAACAACAATGGTCCCGAGACAGACCCCTGTGGAACGCCAGTTCCAACAGTCAAGCTACAACACCATCCTGAGAGATAGCACTCTTGATTTCTCTGTGATAGGTGAACTGAACCACCTCAGGCCAACAGCTCTAAAACCATAGATTTCAAGCTTGCCCCACCGGCGTATACAAGGGGGGGGGTAATGGGGATAATTACCCCCCCCCCAAGATTGTTCCGGTGGACGAGAAATTTCCCCTCGTTTCTATTCTCATCGGTGACTTCATCGATGAGTTAGCTATCTCTGTTTAGTGAATGGAAAATGACAATGACGGTCATAGAATGGTGGATCCATCGGTAAAATTTGATGAGAATAAAAACGCAGGGTATGTATCCTACACCTTACAAATAATAGTATATTATTCAACGAGCGGGTAATGATGGCTATTACTCGCGAAGGATGAAGTTTGCACTACGAGCCGCAGGCGAGTAGTGTAATCATCCGAGTGAGTAATAGCCATTACCCTCGAGTAGAATAGTATACTTTTTCTATGATTAATAGATAATAGGCACGAGTTATGCGGTTTTCTATTTAATTTTCGTAACAAAATTAATTGACAATTCTGACAGCTGTAGGACAAAGTGAGGTTAGATTAGCACAAGTCTTGTTCAAATCAGCTGTCAAAATGACCGATTGGAAGGTTGAAGTACCTATGCATGTTGTCAACTTGTCGAATTTTCTTATTGGCTATTAAATAGTGGAGTAATGAGACCAAGATATTTTCATTGGCTGAAAACAATTGAGTAATGAAAAAAAACTCACTCTATGAGTAATCATTCACATTGATCAATGGAAAATGGATGTACCATCGTCACCAAAAGTATCTGGGCCACAAATAATGCATAATAATCTCCTGGACTAATTCTACTATCATTCATTTGAATGCATTTGATTACCCCCCCCCCCCCCCCCCCAGACGCATGGGCTGGATACGCCGGTGGCTTGCCCAGTAGTATTCCGTGGTTGACACAGTCAAAAGCCTTGGCCAAGTCACAAAATATTGGCAACAATAAGTTTGAGGTAAACCCTTTCCAAGACACAAATGGAATCGTTCTTATTTTTTAGGATTGGAAACCGAACTGATTGGAAAACAATAGCCCATTTTGCTCTAGAAAAACCACCGAACAAGATTCATAGACAGGTGACCAACTGGAGAAATAAGTTCCATCAAAATCGTTGCAAGAAACAGGAAATTTGTTTCATTATCAGACGACCCATGTGTCCAAATGAGGCGGGGCACTGGCGTTTCTGAAACAAGGGCAGAAATTGTTTCGCATACGAAATTCGTGAAACAGAAAGTGCTATTTTTTGCGTTTTTTGTCTCACAAATTCATTCATGTGGTTAACTCACTATAACATCCACCAAAATCGTTCTTCTAATGACTATCTGGAATTTGAAGGGAAGATTTCTGGATGGATGCTCAGTAGTCCGCAATACGGAGTCAGAAGGTGACATCAGACATCACGCTGGCCACTATTGATTCTTACTCCTCCAAATAATAGGAATTCTCTATCAAGAACAGCTGGAAAGTCTCGTGACATCAAGATCAGTGATACACCCCATAAGGTTCATAGAGATTTTTGAATATTGCAGTAAAATTAACTATTACTAGAAGCATTGAAAACAGGCAGCAGCGAACTGAAGAATGAAGTGACTTGGTGACTTGGTATATGGGTTTTACTAGATGTGGATGTCCTATAAATCATTGATATCTGATATGTGGGCTTTGAGAATAGGTACATAGAATGCTAAGATTGGGTAATGAAGAGATATTATTTGTGTCTGGTGGTTAGATTGTAGTTTTGATAGATGACAAAATGTGTATCAAAAAGTATGTAGAAATAGTTTAATCCTTGCTTCGTTCTTTGTTGAATAAAAGTTAATCTGAAGAATTTTTAAATGGTGATTATAACAGGTTATGGGCCCAGATCCATAGGGCCCCAAAGTGATACAAGTAAAAAACTTTTGGTGAGAAATTTTACAATTTTGTTAAAAAAAAGGTTGATAATAAAAAAAAAAAAGGAAAATGGCTCAAGCCGGGAAAAATTATGCAATTGAGGCTTTGAATGGCGATAATTATCATAACTGGAGGTTCCGAATGGAAACGATTGTGGCAGAAAATGGAGTGACAGATGTGATTGAAACAGAAACTATTCCATGTACCTACTTTTGCCACCGAAAATGAAAGACAACAGGTAAATAAAAGGGATTGCAAAGCCAAATATTTGATTGTACAATGCGTAGAAGACAGCTTTTCAAATATAATATTTTAACGGAGAGGTATGAGAAAAAAGGTCTGTCAAGCCAGCTATGTTTAAAAAAAAAATTATTTTCAAGGAAGCTTAATGAGGGACAATCAATGAAAACATTTACCAGTCATGTCGATGAAATTCTCAGACAATTGTGTTTTCTTGTGCACAACTAACTGATGAAGACCTGATTTGTAACATGCTTTTGTGTTTGCTCAAATCTTATGAAACCATAGTAGCAATTATTAAAAGTTCCCCGAACCATTTGAAATTCGTCTAGGTTGGTGGTAGAATTTGAAAAAAGAAATTTAGGCAAGAGAATAATTAATGATGATCAGGACAGTACATTTGCATTCACTACACAGCAAAAAGGTACATGTTATAGATGTGGCGAATCCGGTCATTTCACGAAGAACTGTAAAAAATTCAATAACGTTAATATCCAACGATATGGGCAAGCACATGGACATTTTTATGAAAATCGAAAACGAGGAACGAATTTTGGTATAAATTATGGTGGGAGGTATAGTAATAATATCAGCAAAGACAAATTTGGAAATATGACAATGGAGCAAATCAGAGAAGATATGAAGACAGAGGTGGAGAATATGGTTTGAGATATAGTCAGAGAGGATCATTTTGGGGTTCAGGTATTCAGAACAGCTATGGAAACAAAGGTAGGGAAAGAATGACTAATTTTGTTAATAACATTAGTGAAGATAACCTATACCGGAATAATACTGTGCAAAACATTTGTTTTTTGGGAGTTATTGATTCTGGTTGTACTGACCACATGGTGAAGAAGAAAACATATTTTTGTGATTTGGTAATGTTAGAAGAACCAATTAAAATTGCTGTAGCTGAAAATGAAAATTTTCTATTGGCCATGGATGTAACATAAAGGCTATTAGTAAAGTAAGAGAAAAGAAGGTAAATTGTATCATTGTATCATGTACCCGATTTAAGGAAGAATTTATTAAGCGTCAAGGAACTTGAAATGTCCGCAATATAAAAAGAGGTTGTATTTGAAAATTCACAGGTAACATTGATTGATAAAAAACAAAATATAATAGGTATAGGAAAAAGAGAAAATTTGTATGAAATATCATTTGAGTTATGCAAGAAAGAATGCTTGAATGTTGAAAGTTTTGATAACGATTTTATGATGTGGCATATGCCTTATGGGCACATAGTTTTTTCAAATTCGAAAAAAATAATTGAAAGAAACATGGTTACAGGTATAAGTAAAAATGTTAAAATACAGAAAGTCGAATTCTGTGAGCCTCGTGTGAGTGGTAAGATGACTAGGTTTCCTTTTGGTTCGAAGACAAGAAGTCAGAGAATTTTGGAAATTTACATACGGATGTTTGTGGTCCAATAACTCCCATAACATATGATGGTCATAAATATTTTGTAACTTTTATTGTCGATTTTTCCGATTTTAGTTGTGTGTATCTGCCTAAAGCGAAAAATGAAATAGGGTTTCTGATAAATTTAAAGATATGTCAGTATGATAGAGTCTACATTCAAATATAGAATTTCAAAACTAAGGTGTGATAATGGGAGTGAATATGTGCCTACGAGTTTTATAGATTTTTGTAAGGAACGAGGTATAATTTTGAATTACACAATACCATATACCCCACAGCAAATCGGAAAAGCAGAAAGGAAAAACAGAAGCTTAGTTGAAAGAAGAAGAGCAATTATTATTCAGGATGCCAGGGTACCGAAGGAGTATTAGGGCGAATCGGTGAGAACTACAAATTATGTAATGAATAGAGGCACATCATCAGTGTCTTTCAATGGAATAACACCTGCAGAAAAATCTTTTTCCATTCAAAAATAATGTTGTTGGTATGGCTGATGATGATCTCATTAATAATAAAATGATGGAAAATGTAGATTTTGACAATATATTGTCAACTAATGGTCTATAAATAAAAACCATCCTGTATATCAAAAATAATTAAAACTAACTAGAACACGATTTATCGACAGTCAGCGGTTTAAGCAGGTCAACGCGTAAATTATGTTTACACGCCATGAATATAAAAACCCGATACAACCATGGTATCGGCATCCATTCGGGTCTTTCTCTTCTCAGGGTCTCCTTACCCCAGGAAGCATTAACCCCTTCGGATCACTCTCTCCTCAGGGTCACCTTACCCAAGGGAGCAGTAGCTACATTCCTCTTCAGGGTCACCTTACCCCAGAGAGTCTTACCCTCCAGCAGGGTAGCGTTGCCTATACGTGCAGAACCCGTATTCCTACATAGAGCCCCAGCACAAGAGTCATGTGGTACACCTACGTAGTGCCCCTTTGGTAATGTACCTATTGGACGACAATATACACTATTCCCGTTGTAGTTGTGTGTTTTCCTGAAGAGCAAACCCTAACCTCAGGTCTAACCCTCACGAGCCGAAAGGGCCTTGTGTGACAATATTTGATGATAATGGTTCTAAGAATTTAGATCAGATACTTCTAAAAATAAAAGTGAAATTGGAATGAGGATTGAGTTTCCAGACAGAATTTGGAGAGAAAATAAGCGAACTGTTAAAGTGCCAAAAGACAAAAAAAAATGTGTATACTTGAAACTACCAAATGGGTTTTCACTTATAAAAGTTTGGAGAAAAATGATAGTGACAAATTCAAAGCTAGGTTAGTTGTAAGAGAGGGTTTGCTTAAGAGAGAATCAAAATGGATGATAAAATTCACCTGTTACGAAAATGACAACCATTAGAATCCGCATGTGGCTAAATTCAGCTGGTGTAGGCACCGTGGTGGAATGGTAGAAAAAGCAGTGTTGTTAAATTAAACAGGCTTTGGCAAGCTGTGGTTTGGCATTGGCATTGGCTTAGACAGTCATCCAAATGTTGGAACAATGAAATTGATAAGTTCTTGCTTAGTATAGGTTTTGTTCGATACGAAAAGGATTATTGTTTGGGTATATGTTTTGAGTTAATGTTGATGATATCATTTCAGCCGGGCTAGATTTAAAAGAATAGACCTATCTCGCGTGATTAGAAAAAGAGAGCCTAATTGTAAAAAATACAAGTTAAGAAGCAATAAAAGATGACATGCGCGCGCAACTCGTAGGCTGCAGTGTAGCCAGATTGTATTGTTGCAGAACAAATGTAGACAATCCAAATCGAACATTGTAAAATTAAAAAAGTGATAGAGTGTCGAGTGTTTTACAACGCCGTAAATCAGACAAAAGAAGAGCTTTAAAGTGGATGAACATCGTTTGCACTTTTATTTTTATAATATGTTTCATCCGGCAACCTCTCTCAATGAAATTGCCAAGGGATATGTCAAGTATAATCTAACATAACCCCAAACGAAACTGCGGTAAGTTCAAGTAATATGTAAAGTATCAGTTTGCTCTTTGTCAAATTACATGTTACAAAGAAAGAAGGAACGATTCATTCTGAACGGGCCCCTGAATAAGAATATGACGCAAGCCTGTCACAGACTTGCTTCTCATTGGACGCTCACCTGCAGCCTACAAGTGTCGCGCGCAGTCCAGGTAATAGGAGATCGGTCTATTAAATATATTGAAAGATAAATTAATGGGAAAATTTTAAATGAAAGATAAAGGGAAACTTGAGCATTTTTTGGGTTTAGATATTAATTATGACAGAGATAAGGGAGTGTTAACAATAATTATTAGATCAGTAAAATTACACTGAAAATGTGTTAAAAAAATTTGGAATGGACCATCAAGCATACCCTATGGATCCAAAATTAAAACTTTAATTTTTTTGATGGAAAAAAGAAATACAGAAAAACTTTTTCGTGAGTTGGTCGGTTGGTTGCCATATGTATTTGATGTTAGGAAGTAGGCCCGATATTTGTTATCCAGTAAGTTTTTTTTCTGGCTATCAAGATGAATCAACTGATGAAAATTGGTCGAATTTAAGAAGAGTACTAAAGAGCACCATCAATGTTGGCATTATACAGTGTGTATCAGCCAAATGGAATAAATTCGATAATAAATAAATGGGAAACTTTTCGAAAAAACGCTGGAACACGTCAATTTTGTTTTTTTGCTTGAGATTTTTTCACACCAATTTTTTTATACAGGGTATTCGGAAAACAGCTGTACCGTTATCATTTTTAGTTTTTTTAATGGTACTCCCTGTATATTATGACACTTCTGGATTCTGCGGAAAATTCTAGACATATTTCATGTACAATGTCATATAACTATCTTCAACTGTTTCGGAAATATTGACAGTTGAAAATTGACTTTTTTGCATCTTTGACAGACTGTAAAAGCTTAACGGTTGATTTTACAGCAAAACCGATTCCACATTTCTATCCTAGATTTTCATAAGCTATTATTTGACAGCAACTTTGAATTTAACCAAAGATTAATAATTTAAGCGAAATTTTTAATCATGGATTAAATTCAAAGTTGGTGTCAAATGATAGTTTATGAAAAACTGAGATAAGAATGTATGATCGGTTTTGCTGTAAAATTGACCATTCAGGTTTTACAGTCTGTCCAAGATACAAAAAAGTCAATTTTCAACTGTCAATATTTCCGAAACAGTTGAAGATAGGTATATGACATTGTAAATGAAATATATCTAGAATTTTCCGCAAAATCCAGAAATGTCATAATATACAGGGGTTATCATTAAAAAAACTAAAGTTGATAACGGTACAGCTGTTTCCGGAACACCCTATATAAAAAAATTGATGTGAAAAAATCTCAAGCAAAAAAACAAAATTGACATGTTCGAACGTTTTTTCGAAAAGTGCCCCATTTATTTATTATCGAATTTATTTTATTTGGCTGATACACACTGTATAGGTATTATAGAGTAGATACTGAAGGCGAGTTATGTTATGTAGATGCAGATTGGGGTTGAAGAACACTCAAGACAGAAAATCAGTCACATGATACCTTTTCAAAGCATTCAATGATATTTTAATGTGGAGTACGAGAAAACAATCTTGCGTGCCATTATCTAGAGCTGAAGCAGAACTGGTGACTTCGTGTACTTCAGTTACTGATGGATTGTGGCTGATAAAGCAGAAAGCTTTTCACTGATCTTGACGTTAACTTTTAATCAATTACTTCCTTTGAAGATAATCAGGGTTGTTTGACGATAATTAGAAATCCTTTTAGTAATCGTAGAGTCAAACATAATTGATAAGTTTAATTTTGTGTTTGAAAATTCAAGAAAGGGTCTGATGAACTTAATTTAAAAAAAAATAAATAATCAGCAGGCTGATATTTTACCAAAAGGTTTATCAGGGCCAACATTTCTAAAATTTAAAGATTTATTGGATTGAAGGGATTTTAGCGAAGGAGGGTGTTGAGATTTATGCTAAAATCTGCTTATACCTGTCTGGTGGTTAGATTGTAATTTTGATAGATGACAAAATGTGTATCAAAAAGTATGTAGAAATAGTTTAATCCTTGCTTCGTTCTTTGTTGAATAAAAGTTAATCTGAAGAATTTTTAAATGGTGATTATAACAGGTTATGGGCCCAGATCCATAGGGCCCCAAAGTGATACAAGTAAAAAACTTTTGGTGAGAAATTTTACAATTTTGTTAAAAAAAAGGTTGATAATAAAAAAAAAAAAAGGAAAATGGCTCAAGCCGGGAAAAATTATGCAATGCAAAAGTATATATGTAGAAATGCATAGTTTAATCCTTGCTTCATTCACTGTTGAATAAAAGTTAATCTAAAGAAGTATCTATGCAGTTTTAAAAAGTAATTATAACATTATTCTCGTCCGGAATGACAGAAATAACATTGAAGAGACAGGAGGACATCGATGTGTCAAATAGAGTTGATGGAGATTTTCAAGAAGTGCTAGATCTAGGCTGGCTAGACTAGGAGGAGAAGAAGAAAACCACTGTATTTGTGACAGAAGAAGTTGATTTTCTTTTCAAAAGAAAAAATCACCTACTGGGTGTGCCAATATAAACTGCTGGACAAATGAAACGGAACAAGCGAATGTTTCGGTTAGCTTTAAATTCCAATATTACGCGAACTAAAAAAGATATCAATGAGCGGTTTGCGGAATTATCTTTTAAATTACGCAAACGGCTCATTGATTTCTTCTTTGGTTCGCGTAATATTGGAATCCAAAGTTAAACTAAAAATTCCCTTGTTTCACTTCATTTGTCCAGCAGTTTGGTAGAAATCCACTCAGCTCAGGAAAGAACACGCTTATACGCCAACAATTACGAAGTCTTCATTTCACATTCGCAAAGCAACACTGTTGCGAAAATAACCAGCAAAAGGTTTAATTTTTTACTATTTCTAATTTGATATAATTTTTTTTTCTATTATTTACCATAAAAATAATATTCTAAAAATAGATGCTATTGCTGGACTATTCATCCTGTAAAACCGGCAACAACAACCCTTTGAACCAATACAATTGCAGGTTTCTTCATTATCTTATAAGGTAGTGGACCTTTCTCGCCGCTGTGAATGGTCAGCCGCCACATTGTTTCCTAGCTTTTGCGACCTGCTCCCTGGCAGAGCTAGTCGACGCACATTCTTCAGTACTAGTCGACGCACATTCTTCAGTACTATTAGAATAAGCAAAACCCCCAAAACCCCCGTTAGTACGCGCAATTTATAGTAAAATACTATTCTCTGTGTCTCAAGGCCTGACATGGTCTATATTATTGATTACAATTCATGTAATTAACCCCTCGGACGAGCAAAATTCTCTCGTAAGCGCCTGTTTTTGGCTCTCTCTCTCGCTCTCACTCTCACTCTCACCGGGCGCCAACGCGCCCGCATGTGCATATCGTTGTGTTTTCATCTCAGCGGAAAATTCCCTGGCTGCCAGTGTGAATAGTGATAAATGGATAAATAATCACCTTGTGGATTTATCTGCATGAACCGGATTAAGCAAGTAAGACCGTTACAATTTCTCTAACAGTCGAACAATAAATACTGATTAGTTATTCGCTTGAAATGCACTATAAATTGAAGTGTCTTCTAAAGCTTATGCAGACATTTGTTTTCACACTCGTGAAATTAACATTTGTACATTTGTATATAGAAACTGAGCATATATAAAGACTTTTCTTGCACATATTGCTTACCGACTTCCGCAGAAAAGTGCTCAAATTGGTAATTCCCAATACATCAAAGAACTTTCAAGGATCAATAAGCATTTTGTGATTACAGTGATCAGTGAACTGATTAAAGTTGACGAATTATTAATGTTGTGCTCTCGTGCATTTAATTAGTTCATTTGTGTTTTCGTTCACTTAACATTTAACCATAAATGATATTATTATCATTATCAGATTTCCCTACTTTTTGTAAATCAAGATACTTACTTTAGAAAACTTTGCTTTAGATTATTATAAAATTTGTAGTTCGACTGGACGTCCAATTAGGAATTTTTAGATAGGATTTGATTGCTAACTATACCGAATTACTTTCATTTATTAATTAAATTGATAATTATTCTATTTCAGCGTTTTATTTGTATAAATGAGAATAAAGGCAACTCCTAACCCATAATACAAGGCTTAAATTATCCAATACCTAGTGGTTCATTTTTACAGTCAGTCAAAGTAAAAACTTTTGGCATCCCTGGTGCGGTTTGACTAAAGCCCAAAAAGGGGCAATAGTTAGTTCCGTCACAAACACCAAGTATTATTCACCATACTTCAAGCAGCAGGATGACAACATGACAGAATCAAATGTTCATGGTTATCACCGGTCCAGGGTAGTTACCAAAACGAATTCGAAGTTTGTTTGTTCAGATATGTTGTTTCTTCAAAAAAAAATCGATACACATCCGAAACAAGTCTAGGCGGTGCCAATTTGACCTAGAATCACCAAACCAAAGAAAAAAATATTGAAGTCAGAAGTTCCAGGGACTGTCAAGGATTTCGTTACATCAACTGGCTAGAAGGACGCTCACTTGGATAGTAGTATTTCGTAGAGCTGGAAAACAGACTACGCAGTGGTCCACTTTTATCGTTTCATATAGACAAAGGACTGTTATTGTGATGTGAGAAAAGCAGATTTTTTTTTTGTGTCACTAGAAAGTATTGTCTATAGACCGAGGTGTGAAGTTCGTGCCCACTGTATGTATATTGGCTGCCTCTTCTGGAAACGCAAGATTGTGAAATCTGAGAAATTATAAACGCATGACTTCCGAATTGAGCATTGCACAGAGAAAAGTAATGCCATCAACTGTTGCAAATCTTGCCAATGGCAGGAAGAAAAGGATGCAGCCAAGAATTCTGGACTTGCTTAACAGAGTGGGCTAAGAACTAGGAAACTGATACTAAATATCAACTAGAATATAATTAAAGAATTTTTAGTATGAACAAAATGCTGACAAGGAATCGGGAATGATGCGCGAAAACGTACTTATACCTAAATGGCAAGAGATTTGCAGTTTCGCCCAGACGGTGACGAGATGGGGTTCGTTATCTTATTAGACTTTTCGTAGAGATGTGGAAGAAGGATGTGATAGATGCGATCTTTGTGCTTCATTAGAGAAAGGATCCAAGGCACGAAGAGGAAAAAACAGTTTTTGTCCGGTTCACCTTGCGAAAGAATTGGAGTAGATAACGCCGGTCATTTTCCTACGACATGGTTTGGTTGGTATAGACTATTTTCGAAATTGGCCATAAGTGGTTAGTGGTTTCAATCCTCAATCAAGAAGCATGTATTGTCGAAGCAATACTGAGAAATGCCATAGCCAGATACGTGGCACCGATGGGCCCAAGTAGATACCAATCAAGGGACTTATTTTGTGTCCGAAATATTGGAACAGCTGATGAGGTGGATGGGATCAAGAAAAACCAGAACGACTACACTTACTTCATCCATAATCTCACGGAATGTTTATTCTTTAATTCATCAATACCTCTCAACGTTTATCGAGGATACCTGCGAAAATGTGGTAATCTGGATACTTTTTTTGCTTCAGATTTATAGAAGCTCACAACAGAAGTGTACCATTGATCTTGTTGACTGGAAGAGAAAGGAAGCTCCCCATAGATCTTATATTTGGCGGACTACCAGCCCATGAAGTTGAAGCTGTACTTCCAGTTCATGTAGCCGATTATTGAGAAAGACAGAGTAAATAGTTCAAAATGAAGATGTTACTTGACAATCGGCAGGTATGGTGGTTATGTTTGTAGTTGCATCATCCATATCCAAGTCAAAGATCTTCTATAAAGCATATGTACGAGGATGGAAAGTTGCCAAATTTAAGTGTTTCTTCTGATGATATTTTTTCACAAATTGTCGACGCATGCTACGACTAGTTATGGATCCACCCTCGTATACTTGATGTTCATCAGAACTTTCTAGAAGAAAATTTAACCTTCGTGGAATAGACTTGGGACTGCCGCAATGATCGAGATTTATAGAAATGGTGTTTATGAGAAATACCATAGATAAATACGATTAGTTCAGTCGATAATGACACCTACAGAATTTAAGTGATATAGTTTTGTGAACATTGCTTTGATCACGAAAACGTACGTCGCATTACTGATTCTTTATTGGTCAGGATCTTTGACATGACATTTTGACATTGAAGTTCATTGACAAAATTAAAGGAATATATTGCTAAGACATACGTTTAAAAAGCCATAGCAATATTTGATTGTTTTTTTTTTGAAGACCCTATATCATTTCTACAAGTTTGATTATAAAAGATTTTTTTCTATTTTGATGTCATATCGAAGTCTTTTCGACACTGAAAGTAGTTTCGAAAAGAAGCTCTTTGTGACACTCCTTTTTCACTTATCGGAGGTTGGTTACACTGGCTGACTGATGGCCATCGAACTGTTATTCGCGATGTTATAATAGAAGATTTCTATATTTGGCTTGCAGTGTTACCAACCTAAACATATGAAATCAGGAAATATGAGAATAAAATTTCCAAGTAAAATTTGTTTTTTTTAATTAAACAATACCAAAATAGAAAAAATAGTATAAAATATTCGTTTCATAAGACATTTTATCGCACTCGCCCTTTAGAAAACTCGCCTCCGGCTCGTTTTCTAATATAGGGCTCGTGCGATAAAATGACGTCTTATGAAACTTGTATTTTAATGTACTATTCCGAAAAAGCTCGGCTGTCAAAAAAATCACAGTCAACTTTTTTCAAATAGCATGGCTAGGTATATTTTTTCTTCCACAACAAAATTAACAATTTTTTGTCAATTTTTAGAAAAAAGGCAAAAGTAGGTTCCTACAAGTTTTATTAGGATCCCGAATTCAGGAATTCTAAAATGAGGGATATGAATAGTGGAGCTTCGCTTAAAAATGCAGGGATCAAGCAAGGCCCTCTTTATCACACCATTGAGTTTTGGCGCTTTTTAAAAATTGAAAAAGACTGTTCGAAACAAAATGGGAGTGGTTTTTAGGGAATCACTTTATCGACGGATGGAATTTTTCATATTTTTGTGGCTTCTTAACAATTCTAAGTAATACAAATTGTGTTCATCTTTAAAAAACAAAAAAATATGGTCTGCAATGGTAATTGGGTCCATTAGAGGATATTGTTAATCTTAATTATTGACAACGTTGGTAAATGATGGATGAATATGGTATGGAAGGTAACATTCAATAAAAACACGTTTAAGTGTAAATATGTATATTTTCTCCCCCAAGAATCGATTTTACTTCAAATTTATTCCGTGGCGATCCTGTGAGAAAACTTCATGGTATAAATAGCCTTATAATAATAATAGCTTATAATTAACGAGTTTCTAGAGACAGAAGAAACAGTGTTCATTGCTTACTCACTGAAAGTTGATACATCTACATTATTTGATAAAGGAATTTCAGTGGCAGAAAATTTTCTTATTGTATACGGGAAGGAGAACTTTCAGAAGAGAAGTTAACGAATATTAACTAAGTCCCTCTATGCGAATTGATGAAAGACCAAGCTCTCTATTTGGGTCATATTATCTCGAATGAATTGCTGAACCCACATAAAATTGAGCATTGTAAGAGTATTCTGAACAAAACGTTGCAGACGATGGTAAAAGATTTGTAATATACCTACATCGAACTTAGCAGAATCGAAATCTGTAAAAAGGATTAGAGGAATACGTTACAGGATACGAGAATCTCAGCTTCCATGAGATATACACAGATAAAGATAATTCTCAAGAACTGAAATGTTATATAGGTATATGGACATGATGGCAGTAGGTGATGCCTAGACCGCCATGTAGAAGTATGAAAGACGAAGAGAGTGGATTGGAAGTCGATAATAGCACAATGGGTGAAACTAGTGAAACATCATACTGAGGTTCACCCAATAACAAGATATTAGCAATATAAGTTTGTCGTAATTATAAGAGAAGGGGTCTGCTAATTGTGGACGTGGACCGTGAAAAGAGGTTGGAGCAGAGGAAAGAAGAAAAAGAATAATAACTTTCGAGTAGAGTTTTGTTGAGGGTTAAATTTTTGTATGGCTTTAGAAGAGCCTCAACTTTCTACTAAAAATTAATAAATGAAGTCAATGTAGATATTCTATGGTGCGAATATCGGGGATTTAAATTTATTTTAGGGATACTAGAGCATGAAAAAAAACCAAAATTGATTTTTTTAAAAACAAAAGCCATTAGCATAATACATAATATGCAGTAGGTAAATATGTCCTGTAAATGTGTGACCTCCTAATGATGTAGTATCATCTAAATTTCTACTAATTCTACTTTGAACTAACTCACTTACCAAAAGCCATTTGAAATCAAATAAAAATATGCGTATTTATAATTAAAGCTTCCGGTTTATTAACCAAATACACCAGACGGTTTATTCTGGAATCGTCAACTGATCAATATTGAGTCTTTTTTGAGGAAGGCCCTCCTACGCAAGCGTTTTCACTCTATATCTGTGCCAAATTTGCTTTGATAACCAGATTCTTGCATCAGTCTGCACAAACTTATACATTCGGTCCGGTTATCGACGCAGAATTCCATTAAATAACTCTTGTGACGTAATACAACAGAATTGACGGAAAATCTCTGGCCAACTCACGAACTATTTATATAGGTCGTGGAAGGGAAAGCTCTTTTCTCGGTATATGGACTATAGAGTTCAATGCTCAACAGTCGACAGAGAGCTAAGTGAAATTCAATATTGAAAGACAAATGAAAGAAAATAGGATTTTTTTCATTCAAGATTGTCACTACCTATGTGTATATAATTTTTGTGCTGTTGTTAAATAGTCACTTATTGATTTTGAAAAATCCATATTGGGTTGTGAACTTAAATACATACATATTCTTGAGGCTTAGGATCGTTTCTATGGCTAATATAACTGCTGGCTGTATATTCATTAGATTTTCATTGCACATTTAAATACCTAAGTACGCTGCTTTTACTTTTTTTCATTTATTACGTAATATTCTGAAAAATAGTACCCTAGGTCAAGAGTGCCTGAATAAAGGTATGTAGGAGGAATTAACGTATTGGTTCGGTTTCCCTAATATACCGCCGCCCTTGAAAGTATATACCTAAAAAGAGTACCTATACTCTCAACGTCAATTACTTACTTAGATCTCGATCACCAAATACATATTCACAATTAGAATTAATGAAATGAGTAGGTAGTAGGAAATAGTATATTAAGCACTCTGTGGGGGCCTTAAGGAAAACGATCAAATAGAACTGATAATGGTTGCTATTGAGGTAAAGTGTTGCTATAGGGCAAGTACACGATCTGACAGTTTGACACTATTGACAATCGCCTTGAGGTAAAACAAAGATATAATTTACAGTGTTTTTTAAGTTTTTAGTTAGATTTTTTTAAATAAATACCTTTTATGCACGAACGGGCGTAAAAGTGCACTTTTACGCCCGCATTTTAAGGCGTGAAGTAGTACTTTTACGCCCTAGGGCGCCTTTTATGCCCGCGGACCTGAAAGTTCCAAAATTTCAAAAATAAGCAAAAATTCATTTTTTTTTTTTAACTTTTTTGCATTTCTATTGCTTAGTCCAAAAAATACCAACTTTGTTCAACAAAACAAGCTTCAAGCTTTCAAGTAATAAGAATAATGAAATAAGCAATGATAATAAAATTCTACTTTAAAATTGAAAATAAAATTTTTACAGTTTCTAGCTTTTAGGACCGGCCTTTTTCCACAGAAAAACACAAAAGAACTATTGCCTCAACATTGAATGAAAGCTCCATAGGGTGGATGGCTGATTTTTTTTGCATTTTTCATATTAATGTATATGCCAGGAGAGTTTCTTCTACAAAGTACTGCTGCTCATTAACCTATGTTGGGCACACCAGGAAATAAAGGCATATGTTTTTTCATAGAGTCTTTTGGACTTCGAAGGTAATACATCTTCCTTGGCCTCTTCAACTGCCTCAAGAATAAACTTGGGGAGGCTATTTTGCTCCATTTTCAGAAGTCAGACCATAGACTAATATATATAGGGGGTAAATAGACTGGACTCTCCAATGTTAACATATCATGTCGTATTTTAGCGCCCTCTGCCGACTGAGAGTGAACTATAAATACTAGTTCGGTCATTCTCCGAAAGATGGCACTTTGTTATTGATAGTTCCCTGTAATTTTTTCAGTAACTCGACAACCCTCTTCAAGCAATGGCGACAATGGAGGTCTCGCTGCCATATTCTTGCAAATTTTTTATATGAATAATAGGAAATAAATGGCTGAATGCCCCTCGGATATATCCATGTCTATTATAAAAAATTAAAAATAACGTATTTGAATTTTAGTCAGAGAAATACGTTACCTCCAAATTTTGATGATAGATATCCATTTATATCCAATAATTCCTATGTATTTATATTTGAAATTTCAAAAATATGGCGGCGGGGCCTCTATTCATCGTCGCCACTGTTTGCAGACTGCAGAGGTTTGTCGAGTCCCTAGTTTTTCACAAGAATAAACACAATCAAAAGACAATTTAAATTTAAATTTTGAAATATGGCAAGTCCAAATGACAATGACATTTCCGATAAAGGATTCGGTACACAGAACATTCGGTATTTGTTTCATTTTCACTTTCATAACCTCAGTTTTATAAGACCAGCAGAGCCATCAGCGGTCACGAGTGAACAAAAAAAGCTGGCTCAAAGCGGTAATACGAGTGCGCCGACGGCGCCGATGAGGCGCCGACCATGAGTCAGACTACCATATATCATAAGAATACTATACACTTTACACAGAGTAGAATAATTATTTGTTTGTATTGTTCTGGGTTGCTATAATAGTTACGTCATATTTTTGTCAACAACTGCTTTCTTGATCATTTGACAAAAACTTACGACATGCGGTGAAGATGAAAATTTTTATTTTGAAATATTTTTAGTCGATGTCATTACAAAATTAAAAATATATAATTTTTTGAATATCAAAATGAAAACATGCTCATCGTGCATAAAATCTAATATGCACCTTGGTCAAAAAGAGCTTTAACGCCCTCAGCGTGTAAACAGCCCTCGGCTGACGCCTCAGGCTGTTACACACGCTGCGGGCGTTAAAGCTGTACTTTTTGACCTAGGTGCATAAATAACTATTGTGTGCTCCAGAAGTTTCTTGGACATGCCTAGAGTTTGTTTAGTTGTTAATTGTGGCCGTATAGCGCAAGGGATACAATATCCTTCCATAGGTTTTCATCAATTTTAAATAACAATGGGAGGTTTGATTTGTTAGCTCAAGAGAGAAGAGAAAAATTGATTAATGTTCTTAAAAGAGAAGATCTGATAGAAAAATAGATTGGATATAGAGTAACTATACTTATATATTTGTTCTTGTGACACTTGGTTTTGATATTTGTTCGAAAAAACCTGAATTTAATCCATTATAGAAAAACCTAGCAAACTTTTAGATGAAAGACCACATAGACTGGAACACAAACACTCCGCTTTTAACTTTTTTAAAACAAAATGACACCAAAACTCGTGAAAAAGCTGTGAAAACGGCATAAAACATAGCCGGCCTAATCTAAACGAATGTAAATAAATTATTTGTTTTACCTCAGGGCGACTGTCAAACTCATTTGTGACGTCACATGGACATGCCCTATTGAGGTAAAGTGGCACTTTACCACTAAATTTTGAATGCAGTTATGTATCACATTACTGTCAAAAATGCGATAAAACCATAGAAAACTAATATTAAGGCCGCGTTAATGGCCGCCATGTTTAAACTGTGATTGGTTGATTTTTCGAAACTTGTTTTAAGGTCTTTAAAAAAACGGCACATCAGAATTGGCTCAAATTTGGCATAAACATTATTTGATCGATCATCTACAATTCCTTATTTTGGTTTTTCGATATTCAGCCTTTTTTTTAAATTCAAAAATCATGTTCGCAACCACCAAAACAATTAAATGTGTTGGTGGTTGCATATTTGCATGTTTATCAAGCATGGATCCGTGGAAAGCATATTTTATTGATAACCACGAAAAACTAAAAAAAGCGAATTGTAGAGATTGTAGATAATATATCAAATAATGTTTATGCCAAAGGATTTTGGAAATTATTGCGGATTTTTTGAGATGACCTTAAAAGGAATTTTGAAGGTGGAAACAGTTCAAGCAATTTCAAGTAGATGGCGCCACGACAAAAAAGCTACATTGGGAACATCATAGTTGTATATTTGTCTTTCTCTGTCACTAAGTGTTTCACCCACAAACAGATTTTGTTTTGGACAAATATTAAAAAATTGAACCCTATGTGTAGAGTGACCATATTATAGAGAAATATAATAGTAGTAAACTATGAGAGAAGTCATTCCCCTGTACTTAACTAGCAAAATGTTGACGTTAGCGTCCCTGATGGTGGCTACGGAAAGCAATAAAAGAGTGAACATTGTTTGAATGCAGGTTTCTTCTTTACCGACAGTAAAAAAGCGGCTTTTTTGAATAATTAAATTATTAACTTTGATTTTATTTAAGATTTATTAAAAATAAAGGACTGTAAACGCTCAAAACAGTTAATTGCAAAGCAATACATTTGTTGAAAAAACTTGCTAAAATTTACCGAGCAATTATTTAGAACGATAACAGAACTTATTTTTAAAAAATCCAAATTAGATGCAATGAGATTCCTTAAGGAGGTCAAGGAGGTAATTGAACAATACAAAAATTGAGATATCTTCAAACAAACTTATTTTTTTATTCCAATTTTATAAATATACAGTAACTAAAAATGTTTGTATTATAAGCTTTGTGTTTACCTTTTTACCGCATCTCGCATCATCGCAAATTCGAAAACACAGAAACACACTATTATTGGTGTCGGTTTTGTCCAGGGGCGGCTTCTCAATAAGTGCGCTCGTGCGCGCGCACTGCCTCCAAAAACCAAGCAAGAAAATAAAATTAAAATTTTGGAAAGAAAAGAAACTTCAATTAAAAAATACCTACCCAATTTTCTAAATTAGGATAAATATCTACTCATTTTTCTATTTTTAAATTCGTACGAACGGAACGAAAGCGCGCCCTGCGCCTGTCTTGTATATTTTTTTCTCCCGCTTGGTTGTGCTGGTGGTCCGGGTGAGTGCGTTCAAAGACGGCAATGCTAATGCCAAAACCTACTTTTCCCCTTCTACCGGCAATGCCAAATCTGGGTGTGAATTTGCTGGAACGCCAAATACCGTTTCCCAATTAGGCAATCCAAACCACGTGACATTCAAGATGGCGTGGCGTCCACACATGGACGAAAAAACACTAAAAAATATCTAGTTTCTGCTCAACTCAATAGTTTACGTAGGTACCTACAAATATTTTATTGAATAATCAAAATCAAAGCTGCAAGCAAAACTCGAAGCAAAATAATTGAAATATGCATGAAAACACATAGGTATTCAAAACTAACTTGCTGGCCGCCACGCCATATTGAATTTGGTCTCATCCAATCAAAATTCGTATAACCATTTCTAGACTAACATCGATTAAAGGCGATTAACCGGTCGGTCATAGTTGACAGATAATCAATGAAGCAAACGTCATTTGTCAACCAATCGGTTATAAATGACGTTAAATGCATCGTTTATCTGTCAATATAACCGACTGGTTAATCGCCTTTAATCGACATAAGTTAAAAGCACCTCCAAAAGTTACTTTACCGCGGCCGATTCTGAACGCGTAAAGCCAACCGTTTTTGGCACGCTGGAGCCGAACTTGAACGCAATATGCCAATTTTGGCTTGGCTTTAGCCGTTTTTGAACGCAGCCCGGGTGGTCGGTGTGGAATCGTTCGGCGCTCTGGGTAAATGTGTTTTCTCGCTGTGCGATTGATCGGGAATATACGGTAAGTCGCCCGATGAAAGGGATGCGCCGTGCGCTATTTGAATACACACTTCCAATGTTGTTTCCACTCAATCGAGAATATTTCGATGTTTTTTCACCATTTTGGCGGTTTGACAACTTTGTTGTTCGCGTTTTTTTTTTAAATTATAAATTTCAATATCAATTATGTATTATGGCTAGAATACAAACATTCAAGCCTCATTTAAATACCTACATATATTTTTGTTGTCGATAATTTTTCCTAAAGTAAAAAGAAAAAAAATCAACATACAAAATAAATGTAAAACAGGACGTGGCACCTCTAAAAAATTTTCCAAGAGCGCACAACCACACTAGGTTGCCACTGGCCGCCACTGGTTTTGTCTAATTAATTAATGATTATGATCACAGAATGTTTTCTCATTTCTCTAATATAAATAATAGAAGAAATTTTACGTAATGATGATGAGCATTCAGTTTTTTATTGATGGTCTTTGGATTCAGGCATTTGTCAAATTTTGTATTTTGTATGTGTTAAAAAAAAAAAATAGAACATTTTCGGGCAAGTTGCTGACAAAGACAAATTAAACCGAGTTATCAGAAACGATCGAAGTAATTAGTTCAATAATCTGCCACACCATGCGAAATACGCTACGGGTATGTGCACAAACACACTTCCAGATTGTTACATTAAACAAACGTCTTTCGTAGTTTACTACTATTATATTTCTCTATGAGAGTGACGCAGTCGTCATTTTCAAAAACTAAATTTAAAAATGGCGGCCATTAACGCGGCCTTAAAACATAATTTACTTAATTAGGCAGGTACCTATAGAGTTTATATCCTGTTTGAAAATTTTGAAATAAAGAAACCCATTTAGAATCGTAAATTAAAAACTAAATATAATTGAAAAATGTATCGACTTACCTGAAGATTAATTGAAATTATATGAACAATCTCCTCCAAAAAGATTACATAACACATGTAGTTTCCATCTCCGATGGTGTCGAACCACAAAGTTTAAAGCAATAAAAACCCAAAATACCATACCTGACTCATCCCTATTGTACCTGTACATTACTCGTGTTTGGATTATCAGTTCATTTCGGTTCCTGTCTAAATGGTCGCTTAAATTGGGTTAAGAAATTTGGGCTGGGTGGGTATGTAATCTTTTCGGAGCAGATTGTTCATATAATTTCAATTAATCTTCAGGTAAGTCGATTAATTTTTCAATTATATTTCACAATCTCCTCCTCAAGATTGCATAACACATGTAGATGTTTAAAGAAGGCGACCATTTAAAATTATAGAAAATTAATATATTTAAATGATTCCGGAATAGGAAGAGGAACTTTTTTTTTTTTTTTCATCAATACGTATTGTTAAACCTATTAGTAATTATTATTGATAAATGTGGAACATATAATCATATTAAACAATACATAATTATTTACTTTTAATTCCTAAGTAGCTAAACAAAACATATAGGTATACCCTCGGGTATACCTAACAACAAACAATTCATTTCTACTTGTAACTTGAACCAGCATTTTGAAATTCTAAGAAAACTAAACTTAAATTTATTTTTCATTCTGACCTAACTTTAGATCCTTGAAAAACGCTTATCGCAAAATCACATTCTGGTAAAACTGGGCGATTGTAGCAGCGATTGAAAGTATTGGAATTACTCGACCAACTTGCTGCTTTCCTTATCGTTTCTACATTCGCCCCCCCCCCCCTCGTAATACTGCAGAAGTTGAAGCATGTCGAAAGCTATAGCCTGTAAATATAGAAGTATCTATCCCCTCTCTTACAAAACATGTTTCAACCACCTACTCAATGTTTGAGATGTGGCAGCATTATGTGGCTTTTTATGTGTTAGTATCAACTTGGACTCACTTTCCGGGCGAATTAACTTGGTTTTTTCTATATAATATTTTATTGTACTGGCTGTGCATAATTGGGGCGTTTCCTCAAAAAATTTAAATTTCAGTACTGGTTGTTTTTTATTTAAACCTGATATTTTTATTTTCTCAGAAATTTTAATTTCCACTGTGTCCTCAAAAATAAAAATATCTTGGACATTGATTTTTGAAAAAGTTTGCATTCTATGACCGGATGTTAAGGCTAATAGTGTAATCAACTTCAATGATAACTGAACTAAACTCAATGACTCTAGAGGGTGCATCTTCTCAATGTATATAAGGACCGGATATGGGTCCCATGTACTTTCGTACCTCGGGTTAGAAGGCCTTAGGTTATAAAGTCCTTTCATAAATCTTTTAACATAATTTTTATGTTCCTCCGGTATATTTAATATTAAACTTAAAGCAGATTTACATGAGTTGATAGATGAAAATGATACCCCAGTGTTAAACATATTATTAAGAAAATTAATGAAATGCTTCAGGTCAAATATATAAGGATTATGACTAGACTTGATACAAAATACCCACCATTTTCCTAAATAGTTAGAATACTGTTCTAAGGTTTTAACCGATATAGAAGCTAATAATGTGTCAATTCCTGTGGTTGGGAAGTTTCTTGATAAAAAAGATTGCCTGATACAATCCCTACCACCAGGGAAAGGTCTTTCCATAGGGGATGTCGGTCTCTGAAAGGAGAGAAAATTAAATATGGATCTGGCTTAAATGTGATTGGGCATTCACATAAAATTTTTGTAAAAAGTGAATACCAAGGCTGACCAGTCCATTTTGGGACGACCATAATACCTCTAACTTTATTTTTTATGACTTTATTAATTACCTTTCCTATGACTCAGAAAAGTGGAAATGCATAAAAAAATTCTGGGGCACAATTGATAGTAAAGGCGTCAACTTCTATTGAGTCTGGATCCTTCCGCCAAGAGACATATCGAATACATTTTCTATTCAATTGTGTAGCAAAAAGATCTATACTGGGTTTGCCAAATTTTTGACAAATTTTATTGAAACATTGATCGTTCAATTCATACTCTGTCTCAATTGCTAAGGATCGGGATTCAATATCTGCAATACTATTTTCTTTAGTGTTTATATAGGTGGCAAATATGAAAATGTGTTGGTTTTCACACCATTGCCATATACTCTTTGTTAACTCGTTTAGTTTTTTATACTTAGTGCCTCCCATCTTGTTAATATAAGCGATAGCAGTTGTATTATCTAATCTAAGGAGAATGACAATTTTTTAATTCCTTGCAAAAAGATTTTAGAGTCATAAAAGCTGCCGAGAGTTCTAAAAAGTGAATATTATTCAGTTTTTCTTTGTCATTCCAAAACCCATGAATTTTTTCCCCATTACAGTGACAACCCCATCCAGTAAGGGATGCATCTGATGCTATGATTAAATCATAATTATCTTTGTTAATGTGTCTCAATGTTGTTTTAATATTGCCAATCCAGCATTTGATGTCGTTCTGTATAGAGCTTAGTAAAATTATCATAGCATCAAAATTTCCCTTATTTTCCCTCAACTTTTTACTTTTACACATTTCCAATTGTTTTGTGTATAGCCAGCCATATTAAGTGGCAGGACATGCTGCTATCAATTTGCCAATGTAAGCTGCAAAATCTCGTATCCTGCATTGTTTTTTATTTAGAAAAATTTCAGATTCTTTAAATATTGAGAGAATTTTTTCTTGAGTCAATGACATGGTCATAGTTTTGGAGTTGAAGATAAATCCTAAATATTTACAAGACTTAGCAGCCACTAAATTACTTTTTTCCTTATTTATAATAAAGCCTAAATTTGTCAGCAATGTTGTAACATTATAGGTATAAAGTAAACATTCTTCATACAATCGTCCTATGCAAATTATATCATCTAGAAAGGAAAGTATTATAACTCCTAACTCTCTTAATCGTTTTAAAACTGGTTTCAAAATCTTGGTAACAGTAAGTGGTGCTGATGATAACCCAAAAGGTAAGCAGTTTTTGAATATTAATTTCAATAGAGTGCGGTAATCCTCCATCTTAAAATGCGGAGGAAATAAAAACGTATTAAGGATTTTTAAATTCAAGATGAAACGATAAGACCCATCTTTTTTGGGTGTTAAAAAATAGCTAGATTAGAAGTCATTTTTTGTTCGTTTAGAAAGAGAAATTGCTCCAATATCTTCAAGATGTTTAATATTTATAGTTAATTGAGACATTTCATTTTTTGACCACTTTCGATGTGACATATGTCGCTGAAAAGGTCTTTTGTAAAATGGAATTTTATAACCAGATATCCAGTTAAGAACGAGACGATTAGATGTAAGTTGTTTCCATTCCGGTAAGAAATAACTTAATCTACCTGCTATTTTCATGGTATTTACCTCTATTGACGTTTGGAGTTGGCTCTGTTGTATTTGCTGGTGTACTTGCTCTTCATCGGTGTTTGTCGAGGTTTGTATCGGGTTTGATCTCCCCTCCCTCTTTGCGTTTTCAGTCGGGCTCTGTTGTAGGTTGGGCGCTTGTAGTTTAAATGGTATAACTTTTTGTCCTCGCTGAATCTAACTTCGGGTTTCTTCAGTTTTGAGCTTGTTTTCTTGACGGATTGCATAGTCTTGATTCTCTCTGCCAAGTTTGCTCCATATAGATGTCCATCTATTTCTGAACTTTCTATTACTTTCTTCATATTCGCATTTAGGTGAGGTCCAATCAAAAATTTTCTGTGAAGCGACATCGAATAATGTAAATCGGTCAGCATTCTGCTTGCATCAATAAGGGTGGGTAGCACTTTATTATCTTTATCACCCTGAACAAGCATATGATTCATAGGAATGCCAATAGCACTCAAGATGCTTCCAATATAGTCTTGAATTTTTGCCAGAAAATTATCTTGCTTAGTTAATTCTGGAGCCGATTCCTGAATTTCTTCATTTAAAACTGGTGCTTTTAATGATACACAGTTTTTGCTTATAGGATATTTATCTAACAGTGCCTTTCTTGTTTCTTTTTCGAGGCCTCCTTTGAGAGTGGCAGTCCATCTGGTGACTATTTCATCATGTAACTCCGGTCCGGTATTTTTGGATAAAGTAGGGTCATCGCCCAAGAGATTTTTTATCTGAGCATCAATTTGAACTGGGACCGTCTGTTGAGCCTGAGCTTCCGGTTCAGTTTCAGGTGCAGCTTCCGATTCAGGAGCATGAACTTGCACAGTATGCACATCAAAGTCGCTCTGTAGTTCACTATTCGAGCTATGGTCACTGTCGAAACTGTCAGAAGAAGACACATCTGACTCTTCAGAACCTTAGAATAAAATTACCGATTATTAATAATAATCGCATTGAATAATATATAAAAATCTATTTTTCTACAACTGTCAAAAAATGATGATGTTCGCACACTGATGACAATTTGCGAAGTGACACTTTTTTTCCCAGGTATGAATTTATCAACGTTTCCATGACGCCGTGCGCGAACTAGCTATTTCGCACACATGTGTGCGAAATAGCTAGTTCGCACACTGGTATGTCATGGTGACACATATCTGTCAGGACACTAAAAATAATTAAAATCCACCTGTCTTTGATTTTAAATGCAATTTGAGCTTCGAATGATCGATATTTAAATGGAGTTGTAGAAAAAATATTGTTTGCAACTCGTGCGCGAAATACTTTGGTGATCTCGACTATTTTTTTAACTCGGCTGCGCCTCGTTAAAAAAATCAGTTCTCGATCACCAAAGTAGCATTTCGCGCACTAGATACAAAAATAACTATTCTGTTTATATTATTTGAAAAGGCATTTTATTTGTAGGCTCAGGAATTTTAAAAATAAACACAGATAATAGTTATTTTCCTAACAAGTGCGGAAAGTGATACTTTCCCGCACGCGACTGCCGTTGACCCGAACGACGCGAAGCAGAGTTCGGGCAAGCAGTCGAGTGCGGGAAAGACACTTTCCGCATGAGTTAGGAACATTATTTTTTCTACGAGCGCGTTCAAATATAACAACAAAAACTAAGTAAAGTCAAAGCGATATATTATTAAAGAAATCGTTTAATTACAAAATTAGGTACCTACTTATTTTTATATTTTTACGTTTACTTTCAAGAATGATTGAAAAAAAATATGTACTAAATCGATTTGATGTTACAATAAACAAAATTTCTAAGGTAAAAAAACTGCCCCGCCTCAAAGGAACCAAAATGTCAAACAATGTCAAAAAAAATTATAAATTTTTTGAAATATTCACAAATTAGAATAATATGGATTAAAATAGGAATATTCCAAATAGTTTATGAACGCATAAATTAGTATATTAACAAAAGTGACACTTCTTCTGAACGCCACTTTCCCGCACTATTGCGGGAAAAACAAAATCGCGCACTAGTGCGGGAAAGTGACATTTTCGGAACTAAGATGCGTGCGGGAAAGTGATAAAAAATGCACGCTCGTAGAAAATAGTTATTTTCCTAACAAGTGCGCAAAGTGTTACTTTTCCGCACGCAAACACAGTTATACGAACGACGCGAAGCGGAGTTCGGATACGTGTTTGCGTGCGGAAAAGACACTTTGCGCACGTGTTAGGAACAAAATTTTTCCTACGAGCTTCATATCAGGTAGGTAACAACAAAAATTTAAAAAAAAAAACGATAATTTGTTTAATTATTTTTAATTAACTTGAAGGGAACCTATGCATTTATCAAAAAATTACATAACAAAAAAAAAATATAACAGAAAATCATCGTCAGAGCTCTTCATCTTAAAGCGTTTAATGGCGATTTCCATTTGTCATCAGTGCCGCACTGAGTGCATCCGCATCTTTTTCTAAAAGCATGTAACATGTAAGGATAAGGATACATTTTTTTGCCCTGTTTCGACAAATGGAAAATGCTATAAATTTGATGAGAAAGTTTGTAGATGCATATATATAGAAAACAAATCTGACAATGTGTTGAAGTTAATTAAATTTGGTGTTTGTAGGTATAGATGTTAGCTGGAACAGGAACAGAGGAAAAATTTGTCATCATGTGTCAAAGTCGACAGGTGTACTTATTGTTGCTTGACAATTATTTTTACTTTTCGGCACTCAGTGCGGATAAGGCCTGTATCCGCACTGAGTGCGGAAAAGTGCAACTTTGAGAACCGAAATGCGTGCGGAAAAGTACTACTTTGCGCACGCTCGTAGGAAAAATATTTTTCCTACGAGCGTGCGCAAAGTAGTACTTTTCCGCACGCATTTCGGTTCTCAAAGTTGCACTTTTCCGCACTCAGTGCGGATACAGGCCTTATCCGCACTGAGTGCCGAAAAGTAAAAATAATTGTCAAGCAACAATAAGTACACCTGTCGACTTTGACACATGATGACAAATTTTTCCTCTGTTCCTGTTCCAGCTAACATCTATACAAACACCAATTATAAATTAACTTTGACACATCAGATTTGTTCTCTATTCATATGCAAAAATCTACAAACTTTCTCATCAAATTTAAACGCTTTAAGATGAACAGCTCTGACGAGGATTTTCTGTTATTTTTTTTTGTTATGTAATTTTTTGATAAATGCATAGGTTCCCTTCAAGTTAATTAAAAATAATTAAACAAATTATCGTTTTTTTTTAAAAAAATTTTGTTATTACCTACCTGATATGAAGCTCGTAGGAAAAATTTAGTTCCTAACACGTGCGCAAAGTGTCTTTTCCGCACGCAAACACGTATCCGAACTCCGCTTCGCGTCGTTCGTATAACTGTGTTTGCGTGCGGAAAAGTAACACTTTGCGCACTTGTTAGGAAAATAACTATATTCTGCTTATATTTTTTGTTTGTTGTTTGTTCGGTGTGGTAACCAAAATTTCCAATCATGCGATTGGATTATTAAAGACACAAATTATTGTTGTAAGTACATGGTGTACTACGTCTTTTAATTGCTAATGCTCATTTTTTCCTTTTGAGAAATTATTTTAATCAATCATGTGATTGGTTACCAAAGGCGCTTTAAAGCACAATGTGTGCTTGCCTTTTATACCTATTATGGACCCAAAATCCGTTCTAGCATTAATTACCAATCATGTGATTGGGATTGAAATATCTTAGCACATGTGTGCTATATTGTTTTTTCCCTTTATTCAGATGTAAAAAATAGGAATTTTCCGCTTTCAATAATCTAAAACATAAAAAAAAAAAACACTTATTGTTTTAACTTACTTGATAATTGCCTCAAAAGCTTCCGAATTTTCCTTCTTACGACGGAGATTGTGAAATATAATTAAATTAAAAATACATATTAGGGAATTTACCGAAATTAAGATTCATCATCCATCATAGGCAATCACTCGATACCGAGTACCGAGTATGATCATCTTCTATTCTATTCTTTGTCAATTGTGAGTTTTCTGATGGTTATATAAACCAATTCCGGAGCCGCATACTTTTCGACAGTATTCCCTCTTTTTGATCTCGTTTTTGCGTCGCTGTTTCTCAAAAGTTTTGTGTTCCGTCGTGGACTACTCAGCGACATAAGACTCATAAGAGCTTATCATTTGCCGTCGTCTCCCAGTTGCTGCATGGTATCGATGCAGCACTTTGCCATATTTTCCTCTAGAACATCTTCGTAGCGTTTTTGTTGACCTCCTTGATTTCGTTTTCCTTTCAGTTGACTATAGATAATCAGTCGTGGAAGATGTGTTTCGTGCATGCGTATCGCTGGTGGTATTTTTCTAGGCTTTTTATAGGTGTCTCCTGAAGCTGGCCCATGTTTCGCAGCCATGTAAGCGTTGGTATTACAACTGCATCGTAGACGCGAAGTTTGGTCTCAGCACTGATGTCGTGATGGGTTGAAGACTCGATCTTAAAGTCGTCCGAACGTTGCGCTACCACACTTCAAGCGATGTTGGATTTCAGCGTCAGTTGCATTCGGTGACGGATGTCTCCCAAAGGTATGGGTATACAGGGTTTCGCAGAATATGTGGGCAATCTCTCGGATTCAGATAGAATACAAAAAAATAACATGACAACTTCCTATAAAAAAAATTTCTACGCAGTGCCCCTGAAGAACGCCTCTGGAAATCGTTTTTTTGTTGATAACTTTCAAAATACGTCGTGTATTTATTTTTATTTTAATATGATGGATACTAAACTCTATTTTTTCCCAAAATAGATTTTGATATCGTCACCTTTGAAACATAAACAATGTCGCTTATTGGTCGCAAGATGCCATTTGCACGACATGCATTTTAAAACTGACAGTGGCGCACCCAGGTTTTTTATTTGGGTGGGGTTTTCATAATGATCAAGGCTCATCGCAGGCAGGCGCTACCGTAGGCCGGCCGCCATGAGAAGAATTTTTTTCTGGTGTCACGCCAAAAACGTTTATTTTAAGCCTTCGGAATAGCTATTTATACAATAAGTTACGAAATGAGCGTCTTTTAGGCACGCGACGTGAAAATTGTCCAACGAGGCAAAGCCGAGTTGGACAACACGTCGAGTGACTAAAAGACATCGTTTCGTAACGTATTGTATACAAGATTTTTTCTACTGGCATTTTATAATAAAAAAACACAATTTTATTCCATGTGAATAAGTCGATTACACCCAAAATCTTTGTTACCTGCTTTTACTTGACACCTGACACTTTTCATGCGATTTTCTTTTCAAAATTCGACATCAATAATTAAAATCCTAGAAAGTAGGTAATAACACAAACTTCTGTTTTGAGTAACCCAAACGTTCAATTCAGTAATTCCATTTTCAATATTCATAATAAATACAAAACAAAATTCAAATATGTGTTTAGTGTGTTTTTTATTTCTGAATAATGAATGACACTTTTAGGCACTAGTGCTTAAAAATTACTTTTACGCATTCAAAAGTCACTTTTACGCACTGAGTGCCTAAAAGTAACTTTCACGCACTCAGTGCCTAAAAGAATGTTGTTTCAAAACTGAAATGACAATCGAAAAGTTGCTATTATGAAACGTCAGTAGAAAAAATTACTTTTTCTACTGACGTTTCATAATAGCAACTTTTCGATTGTCATTTTAGTTTTAAAATGACATTCTTTTAAGCACTGAGTGCGTAAAAGTTACTTTTAAGCACTCAGTGCGTGAAAGTGACTTTTGAATGCGTAAAAGTGACTTTTGAGTGCGTAAAAGTAATTTTTAAGCACTAGTGCCTAAAAGTGTCATTCATTATTCAGAAATAAAAAACACACTAAACGCAGATTTGAATTTTGTTTTGTATTTATTATGAATATTAAAAATGTAATTATTGAATTGAACATTTGGGTTACTCAAAACAGAACTTTGTGTTGTTACCTACCTACTTTCTAGGATTCTAATTATTGATATCGAATCTTGAAAAAAAAATCGCATGAAAAGTGTCAGGTGTCAAGTAAAAGCAGGTAACAAAAATTTTGGGTGTAATCGACTTATTCACATGAAATAAAATTGTGTTTTTTTATTATAAAATGCCAGTAGAAAAAATCTTGTATACAATACGTTACGAAACGATGTCTTTTAGTCACTCGACGTGTTGTCCAACTCGGCTTTGCCTCGTTGGACAATTTTCACGTCGCGTGCCTAAAAGACGCTCATTTCGTAACTTATTGTATAAATAGCTATTTCGTAAGTGATTTCCATCAAAAAACAATAGGCAGGTTCGACATTTTTTTATTTTAACTGAAATCGAGAGATGTTGTTATTAAAAAACGATTAAAAAAAATTTGCGCGCAAAATATTAATATTTGCGTTTGTTGCGAGCAGTTAAAAATCAATGATCGGCGCAGGATAAAAAACGTACCTGTACGCGAGACTAGGCCGCGTAACGTCAGAAGCCGGCACGCCATGTGAATTCGTATACTTTCCGTATAAGCCTTTACGGAAACGCTGATCCGATCACAAACTGTCTGTTTTCCATCTTTCTTCAATGAACGCGATTGAAAAAAAAAGACAAATTACATCAGGTGGTGATTGAGTTAATCGGATCAGCGTTTGCGTAAAGGCCGATACGGAGGCTATATGAATTCACGTGGCGTACCTGGCTACTGACGTCATGCAGCCTCAGGGCCCCCGCCAGACCTGAAGCCGCCCGCGTGCGATTTCATATTTTGGCGCCCCTTAGTTAGGCTTGACGAATAAAAATGCGCAAAGATTTTTGGAGTGACATTGAGTCAATTGCGTAGATTGTAATTTTTTTTAATTACTACATAAATGATAATAGTCCAGAGTAATTTTGCAAGAACCAAAAGGAACATTTAACAGAAAAATTGGCTCATTGGCTGTACGGCTGCACGGAGCTAAGAGGCGACCTGGGTCCTTATTCTTGAAGCAGGGGAGCAACATTCCCAAGAAAACGAGTGTTCCGTCTTTCTCAGTGATATGCAAATGATAATATAAGTAACAAAGATGGGACACTCGTTCTCCTGGGAACTTTGCTCCCCTGTTTCAAGAATAAGGACCCTGCAGCCTAATTCTCGCTCGATACGCACGAGGGCGCAAGGCACGGTTTTATTAATTTTCAGTCTTTGTCTGACTCACATGAGATTTTACATGGAACTGAGTAGGACACGGCACTTGTTCCCAGTTCCCAGATAAGCGCCTGGCCTTTGAATAAAAAAGAAAATAATTGAAACACTTAACACTTTAGGAGAAAAAATGTAATCAATAAATATTTAATAAATTAAATTACAATTTTTTTTGTATATATTTTTCTCTCGTGTGATTTGCCGCCCCTTGGCTATGCCGCCCGCGTGCGCCGCACGCCTTTGCGCTTATGGTAGCGGGGGCCCTGTGCAGCCTAGTCTCGCGTAGAGGTACGTTTTTTATCCTGGCACCTATCGTTGATTTTTAACTGCTCGCAACAAACGCAAATATTAATATTTTGCGCTCAAATTTTTTTTGATCGTTTTCTAATAATAAAATCTCTCGATTTCAGTTTAAATAAAAGAATAACAAAAAATGTCGAACCTTCCTATTAAAACGAACGCTCGCAGCAAAATAGCTGTGCGAAAAAAAGCTATTGTCACCGCCACTGTTTTCATAATCATGTTTATTTAAAAGAAAGAGAGTTTCCCACATGGTTGCAAACATTCTAAATTTCATCTCCACCATTCAAATAATGTTCACCAACATTGCTGATCATTCGCAAAGCAATCGTTTTGCGCGCTTGGTGGAAATGCACCATTACATGACCGCAAATGACAGCAAATATCCAGTAAGTTCCCCAAAATTTTGTAGAGAGCGCGACTGAACTTGGAGTGCTTTCAATTTTGGCGGTAAATGTGAATATATTTAAACCGTTTAACTGAGTAGAAGGAAAGATGACTAAATACTAACAATGGACAGTGAGTAAGTTAAAATGTCTTCCAAAACGTTCAGTGGCCCTTAGCGAATATTTTTAAAAGTGTCAGCGTCAGCTTGTCTTGAAACCACACGTCAAACTAAACTTTTGATGTTTAATAAATTACACTGGATTATTTACGCGCCAAAATTTGAAGAGCTCCAAAGCGCCCTCTACAACTCAACTGTCAATATTACATGCCAATGCGATGTACGGTGCAGGGCCAGGTTGCCAGATTTCCATGTTCTTTTTTCCGTAATTTCGCGTAACGTAAATAGGATATTTTTTTTAATGTAAAATGGAAAGTTTGTAGGTACCTACCAACCTATTAACCAAAATCGCGAAAAAAATATTTTTACCGGAAAATTCTTTGTACCAGTGCTAAATTTCGGGGGGTGGGGTTAACCCCCAAAACCCCCCCTTGGGTGCGCCACTGTAAACTGACGTTAACCTGCAGGGACACCTCATTTTGCGACCAATCAGGGCCAAGCGGTATTGTTTATGTTTCAAATTTTTCAATGTCAAAATCAATCTTGGGAAAAAATACACCATAGATAATATCCCTTAAAATGGATCCTATCAAACCCACTTGGCCAATCTAGTTTGCCAGGGACAGACTTGAACTGGAAAAAAAGGTATTATATTCGACGTCGAAAAAATTAGCTTAATTTTGTATGTCGGCTCAACATGAGCTTCTTCTCATTCTATGCATTCCATAGCTCTTAATAAAAGATTGTTGGACCCTCGATAGTGCTTGAATATTGGCCCTTATTTCCCGACAATGAAAACTAATCCTTTCCAATAAGATTTCCCTAGTGTCAATTGGATTGGCATAGACTAAAGCCTTCAAATATCCCCACAAAAAAAATCTAAGGGGTTCGAGTCAGGTGATCGGGGAGGCCAAGCCACTGGTCCTTCTCTCCCTATACACCGATTCTCGAAACTCCTATTTAGGTGTCGTCGAACTACTAGACTAAAATGGGACGGGGTATAAACCACAAGTCGTGTTGCTAGAAATAGATCTTCTGAAAGTCTTAAGTCGTGTTGCAGAAAGTGCAAATAAAGGGGTCCAGTTAACCTCTTTGGCAATACAAATGGTCCAATTAAATGTTGTCCAATGATTCCTGCCCAAACGTTGATGGGCTCAAACTGATATTGATGAAGCGTCGCAATGGAAGCATGAGGATTATCGTCTGCCCATAAATGTAGTATATGGGAGTTTATGATTTTTTAAAAGAAAATCCAGCTTCGTCCGTAAAGAGAACTAGCTGAACCCATGAAATTTGCATCGTTTCTGTGATAATTATGATGTAAGACCCACTCCGAAAATTCCAACCTTGGCGGAAAGTCTCTAGGAACCAGGGCCTGGACTTTCTGAAGGTGATATGGATGCAATTTTTGCTCTTTGAGGATTCTAAAGACCGTCGATTTTGGGTAATCAAATTGGAATCTTTGATCAGACCAAGGGTACACTTTTATTGCCACCTAATACCATATATCTATTTAAAACCCCTGCTATGGAACGCTCGGCTAGCCATACCATTTGTAGCCACCAGAAATACCTAACATCAAGTTGGAAGCAAACTGGCAAAGAAGCTGCTGCCTTGTAGCTGGATGTTGGATCATCAAAGGCTAGAGGAAGACAACCTTGATCACAAATTACCTGGTCCTTCTGGTAGGGGGTTGAGGAATCGGGCTAACTCCCCATTGCTCGCAAAAAAAATCTAGACTGTTAAAAGACCCAATCAACAGCCTCGGAACAGGACCGAAAAACGGAGACGAACTAGGCAACGGAAACGGACAATGAGTATCGGTACATGGAACGTCCAAGGAATCTCTAGAAAAATGAATGAAGTGATATCAGAGATAAAATATCAAAAAATGGACCTGCTTGTCGCCACAGAGACCAAAAAGAAGGGATAGGGCTCAAAAAATCTGGGAGAGTACGATCATTTCTTCAGCGGGGTTAAAAAAGAATTCACAGCGAAGAAAGGAGTATCGATCTTCATACACAGAAAATGGAGAAAACATATAACATCATGGGAAGCAGTAAACGAAACAATAATTAATCAGATGTATATATGTTCGGAAAGAAAAAAACAATCTTGGGAATATATGGAGTGAACGATGACGAACCCATTAATATAAAGGATCCATTTTATCAACAACGCAGTGACCAAATCATAAAAGTAGGAGCTTCAACGGAAAAAATATTGCTGGGAGACTGTAACGGACGAACAGGAAGAAAAATAAACGACAAGGTAGTCGGAAAATTTGGGGAGAATGTAACGAATAACAATGGAGAAAGGCTCATAGCAATATGCCAACAAAATAACCTAAAAATCCTAAACGGTTACTTTCAGCGTAAAGAAATACACAAGTACATACACATCGAAAAATGAAACTAGACAACAAAAATCTATTATTGACTACACTATCGCAAAACAGAGCTCGAACAAAAAATTCCAGGATGTGAGAGCATATGATCACTACCTCCTGAAAACAAAAATCTTTATCCCGGGCAGAAACACCGCAAAAGAAAACGGAATGAAAAAACAAGAAGAAAATATTGTGCCTCAGAAATACAACCTAAAATCTCTAGAAGAGCAAAGCGTAAAGGGTTTGTACCATCGTCACCAAAAGTAACTGGGAAAGCATCACATTAGCTCTTGTCCTATTATATGAATTTTATTGTCAAATATTTGTCTTAAGCCGGGCTCAGACGACTCGTGTACTTGGCGAATACACAATTATTCGCGTACTTGGCAAGTATACAAGCTTTGCGAATTGCGATGGCAAGCAGGGCGCTCACACGACGTGTTCAATTTACAAGTACGCGAGCGCGAACATTTGGCTAAACCTTGATGCTCGTCGAAAACTAAATGAAATAGTCGCAGTAAAAGCCAATTATTTGTGCATTTCGTTTGAGCGCCTCTACAAGTATAGACAAGTATGAACTTGGCAAGTGGACGAATAATTGTGATCCCTTTGACTCGGGACATTTATACCGACAAGAAATGGAAAACCAACGAGTGACAAATAATTGTACAAGTAACCCACTCACACGATATGGCAAGTATACGCAAGTAACGATTATTCGTCAAGTACACGAGTCGTTTGAGCCCGGCTTAAAGCCTGGCGCGTAGCCATAAAATTCAGATAAGAAGGGCTTCTCGCTATTAAAATTAGGAAACATGACATGACCATAGGGGTGTCATAAAAAAAAGTTGCGCCGCAGGCGAAAATTTTGTAGAATTTCAAGGTCAAATGCTTTGTATGAAAAGAATAAAATTTTGAGGGTCAAAAAGTAGGTATTTGCTTAAACATAGGTTTCGTAAAGTAAATTTCTAGTCCTTCGTGACTTCAGGTTTTAGGTAGGAAAATTCGTTGTAAATGAGTCAATGTGTGGGACGCACGGACCCCTCGTCCCCATTTGGAAACGCTACTATTGATTTTACAACATGTTTACTGAAGAAATAAAAGTCAAAAGCATGTATTTTTTTGAGATTGTTAGTATTTGTATTATAATTTTTAATTTCTTATAATTTCCAGAATTGTTTTCTGATAGGGCATGTCCATGTGACGTCACAAATGAGTTTGACAGTCGCCCTGAGGTAAAACCAATGAACTAGAGCTAAAAACTGGAATGCGCACACAGTGCCATATCTGCCAAAAAAATGAAGCCATGAAAGACAGATGCCACAACGGGGAATGTTGTCTTTTTCTGTTGCTCGCTGACATATGACGTTTTCGAAAGTTTTGTCATATTTTCCTTCACAGGTTTCATCAATTGAAATACGTGTTGGAAGCAATTTTCGCCATTTAACATAATGAGTGCGACAAAAACAGGTATCCCCTCCGCAGCAGCCGCACTAGGCTTCACGTTCGTCCTTATTTGTTAGCATTCCAGTTTTTGGTTATAGTTCATTGGGTAAAACAAATCATTTATTATTCGTGTAGATTAGGCCGGTTATGTTTTATGCGGTTTTCACAGCTTTTTTACAAGTTTTTGGGTTATTTTGTTCTGACAACGTTAGAGTGGAGTGTTTGTGTTCCAGTGGTTTTTTATCTAAAAGTTTGCTAAGTTTTCTTATAACCCACATAACAAAATTGCATCCTTAGAATGTAATAAGAATGTTCTTTTTTAGGAGAAATGTGTCAAGAATGTTCGCCAAAACCAATACGAATGTACTGAGAATGTTCTGAGAAAAGATTGTAGAAATACTGTTTGCAATACCCAAGAACTTCCTAGGAAATCCATTAGGATATTCCTAGAATATACCTATGAGATTCTCAGTACATCCTGAAAAGAATATTCCTGTTTGATTCTAAAAATATGCTCGAAATGTATATTTTTACATTCAAAGAATGTTTCTATGACATTATAGTTATATTCTCAAAAGAATATTATACCTATATAATGCTTGAAACATTCTTAGAATATATTCTCAATATGCATCCTAGACATAACATTCTTGTTTGATTCTAAGGGTATACTTGGAATGTTAATTTTCGCTTCCAAATAATGCTCCTTTCAGCCCTTTTATATTAAAGGCAGTGAAATAGCTGTTGGAAAACTTCTCTGGAAAACACAAGTGTTTAACAAACGCTCCGGTTTCGAGCTTATTATGCTCTCGTCGCGGAAAGCACGCCAACTGAGAGAAACAGTTTCCAAGGTGATTCAAACGCGGGGCAAGATGTAGATCTTTAATAGCGCGTGGCTCCCTCTCTTGGAAGTCCTACAAAGAAAAAGAATATGCCTATAATATTCTTAGTAGGTTCTAGATAGAGCATTATTGTTTAATTGTTCAATTAAGATTTTTGAATAGGTACTTTAGATAATTAGGTGAATAATATGAAAATATTCTTATCATGGTTACCTACCTACATAAACTTCTCAGCACAACTTGGTAGGTATATTCTTAATACTTGATAAAGATATTAGCCGAAAGAACATTTTTTAGGGTACATTATAATAATGTTCTTATGACCATATTCAGATAATGTTATATAAAGTAGGTTCTTAGCACAATCTTTCAGGTAGGTGCATAGAAGCAACATTCCTAGTACATAAATAGAACGTCCAAAAATGAATATTTCAATCGAAACAATCTTAGAATATTCATTAAACATTCCTAAAAGAACATTCCAAAAAGCACTTTGCGGGAAAATTCTGAGAATATGTTCTTTCACTGTTATGTGGGAATGGATTAATTTCAGGGTTTTCCCAACAAATATCAAAACCAAGTGTCACAAGAACAAATATATAAGTATAGTTACTCTATATTCAATCTATTTTGTTGTCAGATCTTCTCTTTTAAGAACATTAATCAATTTTTCTCTTCTTTTTTGAGCTAAAAAATCAAACCTCCCATTGTTATTTGAAATAGATGGAAACATATGGATGGATATTGTATCCCTTACACTATACTGTCACAATTAACAACTAAACAAACTCTAGGCATGTCCAAGAAACTTCTAGATCACACAAAAGGTACCTACTTATTTAAAAAAAAAAATCTAACTAAAAACTTAAAAAACACTGTAAATTATATCTTTGTTTTACCTCAAGGCGACTGTCAATAGTGTCAAACTGTCAGATCGTGGACTTGCCCTATTATACTTTCTTCAACCCACCTCCCCCCCCCCCGTGGCTACGCCCCCTGCAAACTAGCGTTTTTTCAAGCTGTTTTTCATTTTTTTATCATTTTTTGGAATATTTTTCCATTTTCCCCGTGAACTTGTACCCGATATCCCAACTATCCCAACTGGTTGAACTGGTTGGGGAGGACGTCCTCCCCCCCATACTTGCGTCCCTGATAACACCCCAGCAATGGGAAGAGTACTTTGAATAATTAATGACAGAACAGCGGGTAGAGTTTAAAGAAGAAAAGGAACAGACACGGAACATAAAAACTGCAGGATCACCAATTAGAGTTATGCAAGAAGAAGTTAAAAAACACTCTAGCTTCTTGAAAAACGGTATGCACCAGGCCCAAGAGAAATATATGGAGAACTGATAAAGTATGCGACCAATAAGCTCTACAAGCATTTAACAAAACTATTTCAAACATGCATACATAAACATGAAGTACCGGAAGAGTGGAAAATAAGCTATTTAACAACGATGTATAAGAAAGAAGATAGAAACAAATGCGAGAACCACCGAGGAATTGCAGTAACAAATACGCTGAGCACAGTGTATGGAAAACTTATAAAAGCCAGAATAAAGAACGAGTACAAAGTTAGTAACGCAAATTCTGCCCTCAGTCCTGTTCTGTATAGTGTAGGGAAGATTATGTTTCTGTGTCTGCTCGAATTGTAAAGGAGAAATTTAGGGTAGGCTCCCTAGATCCTAGTGTGGTGGTGGTGAGTGCTGTCAGTGGTCAGGGTCTCTTTCCTGGGAACGCTGCTCCCCTGTTCCAAGAATAAGTACCCAGAAGTCAAACAATCCGTCAGTCAAGGCTTACTAGCCTTGACTTTTTTATACTTTTATTTTTAACCATATATGTAATGTTGACATTACAGTCTTTTTAAAAATTTGGAAATGTCACTTTACTGTCTTTTCATTTCCCTGCTCCAGTTCCCGTCCCCATTTCCCGTCCTCACTTCCCGTCCTCGTTTCATTATATTTATGTGGCAGGTATTGTCAAATTTTTTTCAAAATTGATGACAATGACATAAAATTCAAGTAAATAGCATGAAGCTATGCTCGACAGGAAATTTAATTACTGTCTCAAGATATAGTTTATCTCGACGCTACGCGTCTCGATAAACTATAAAATCTCTCGACAGTAATAGCTAATTTCCCGTCTCGGATTGTAATATACTATTACAATTGCTTCCAAGGGATCAAACATTTTTGCCACGGCTGCCAAAATATATTTTTTTGTTGATTTCGACTTACTTTCTATTTGAATGGTGTATTCTAATTAATCTTCTTGGATATTCCTATTTGAGACCCATTTCCTTGGATTAAATCCTGACTCTTCTGATATTTTTTCTTTCAATTGTATAAATCATCTACGTAAAAAAATCCTATTTCAAGATATGCATTGGGACTTATTTGCTCTTCTTCTTCTTCTCTTCTGCTTCTTCTTCCTAGTGTTTTCTGTCGTATTCTCCTATTAATTTCAAGCTGACTTTGCCAAGTGTTATTTCCTGTCCTAGATACTTGTAAGAGCTTACTTTTTTCACCTGTTGGTTTTCTCTATGGATATTAGTAGTACAGCAACAGGGGTATGACTACAAAAATCCGACCATAACCTCAATCTTTCATTCTTGACACGTGGTGGATGCGCCGCCGTTGACACGAAGGTGGATGCATCGTCGGCGCCATCTTGTCAAACGTCATGGCGCCATCTAGCGTACATAGTGTGAAGTTCGTAATACAGGATGCTGTAGTTGGGACCCGTAGGGCTCCGCCCCCCAAAAAGGGGGCCCGCAGGGCTGCGCCCCCCAAAAAGGGGCCCCCGGATTTTTTTATGGGTACCAGAAAAAGGGGTGGGGGGAAACGTTTTCCCGCCATCTTGTCAACCGTCACCTGTCAAACGTCACCTGTCAAACGTCATTTGTCAAACGTCACCTGTCAAACGTCATCTGTCAAACGTCATCTGTCACCTGTGATGACGTCATACCGGGTTATTGCGGTGAATTCTTGCAATTGATCGACAGGAATGGTTCGGGGAATTACAGGTTCCTGTGATATGGAGTTTGCGTGGAAGGGATTGTTCCGAGTCGTTTCGAAATCGCTACGTATATTTAATTATGGTTCTGTGATGACGTCATAGCGACCTGGGTCACGTCCGTGGAGTCATTTAGAGTACATAGTGCAAAGTTTGATTCAGGGTTCGCGTTCTGTGATGACGTCATAGCGACCTGGGTCACGTCCGTGGCGCCATTTAGAGTACATAGTGCAAAGTTCGGGTTCTGTGATGACGTCATAGCGACCTGGGTCACGTCCGTGGCACCATCTAGCGTACATGTGTCAAGTTCGATGTGTCTTATAACAGGATGCTGTGGTGGAGACGTAACTATGAGGGTCCAGCAGCTAGCTTCATGTTGTACCTGGTAGAGGGTGTTCGAGCTCAAGGATGATACACACCTACAGGATTGCTTATTGACCTCGTGTGTTACCATTTACGACGCCATAACTAAGCCATCAGCTGTTTAAACAACCTACGTCAAGGCGAGAAATAACATGCTGCTTACGTCACAACTGGTGATTTAACGTTGGGGAGAGAGTGGATTTGTTCCACACAGGCCTTATGAGGATAGGCTATCCTGTAGTAGTAGTGTGTATTATCCTTGGTTGGAACCAACATTTGATGGGGAAGGGGCCTCGTTTTTTTTTTTTATTAAAAACATACATTTTTTAAGACAACGATTTCAAAAAGCGAATATTTTCCATCAATAAACTGCTTAATGATCTAATCATTTTGGTGGTACGTCTTGGGAGAAACACTGCGTTGTCGTCAAATTCAACGAGTATTTCAAATCCATAGCTAAAAATATGCCACAATTGTATCGATTACCTAAGTATATAAGATATTTACTTACTAGGTTAAAATAATAATTGTTGCTCAATAATTTTATAATCCTCACTGTGACGAGAAAGAATACAACACTGTGGGCACCCCTTTTAATTCGAACTTCGCTTGACATCTGTTGATCTACCTTAATTTGTATAGTTTACTGGTTCCAGTAAAGATTTGCAATTATTTTGAGGTCTGTATCGTAGAAAATATTGGGTACACTCACTTTCTACGAGGACTTATAATTTTCTCAGCGTTTTTGATCCTTTGTTATAAAAAGACAGGTCTTGTTGATTGATTTCAAATCCATATCTAAAATATTCATAATTGTATCGATATTAGTAGGTATATAAGATATTCACTTACTTGGTTAAAATGATAATTGTTGTGCAATAATTTTATAGTTCACCGAGTTTCAAACAAGACTAAAAGAGCTTAGTTATTATAAAATCCGATTTAAACTTTGAAGTAATCACATACAAAAAACGCTGCCAAAATATTGGGAATTTCACTCTATATCAGGCTTCAGGTCTTGTAATTTTCTCAGTGTTTTTAATCCTTTGCTATAAAAAAACAGGTCTTGTTGTTGATTGATATTAGTATATAAGATATTTACTTACTTGGTTAAAATGATAATTGTTGTGCAATAATTTTATATTTTTCACTGGTGACGAGTTTGAGCAAACTGAAAGAAGCTTGTTATTATAAAATCCGATTTAAACTTTGATATCACATACAAAAGCACCGTCAAATGTAAACGCTTATTCGGCAGTTTTTTTATCTGAATTATATCAGGACCGTTCGCAGAAATCGCCCGAGAAAAACAACAACACATTTTAAAGATAATTTTTTAGTTTAAGGCGTAATTATTAAGTTAGATATTTGATATGTCCATTTTTATTTTAAAAAAGGTGACAAATTCAATCGATTTATCAAAATTTAAAAGAATAGATTTAAATTAGCATCGTTAACATTTTATGAGCCAATAACCCTATGCAATACAAAATTTCAGTGGATACATTGTTACCTGTAAAAGATGAGGATTCAATTTTTATTCTTTGTACAAAAAACGCAGCATCCAGTACCAGTACTTTGAACCTGGATTTTCAAAGTTTAGTTTCTTGTGCGATAAGTGTCGGTTTCGAAAAACTGTAAGTACTATTTTTAAATATCTAAGTGATGTAGGATAAATCATGCCCTGAGACATATTTTAAATTAACACAAACCTCGATTATTGAATTATTTTTATTTTCCTTAACACATAAACATATTGTTTGTTTTTTAAAAATACAGACAACCCTGAGTACCTATTTTTTTAATTTAATTCCAATAGTTTTTTTCGGAGCAACTTGAATTTACTTTTACACTTACATTTGCACAAAACTCAAATTTCTTTTTCTAAAATTTAGGTAGGTTCTTTAACCAATTTAAACTGGTTTTATTTTTTCATTTATTTTAAAACAAACCTCCATAAACAGCGAATTTTTAATTTTATGTACAAAATCGTTCACCAGGAAGGAGATAACCTGAAACGTCATGGGATTGCTAATCATCTTCCAAGATCTGTAACCAGTGTGGTGGGATTTTTAAAGCAGAGGGGGCTATCCAACACCATCAAAACACCCAGCTCCAAGAGAGCCTCCAAACGAAAGGCTGGAGATCCCACCGCCCCCATGATGAAGCAAGCTAGACTTTTGCTGGTAAGTTGACATTAATCGCATTTTTTAAATCTAATTTAATTATTTTCAGGACCTTCAATATCAGCCACATGCCGGTGGTGTGAGGATTGCGACTTGGAGGCACCGATAAATCAATGGGTTGGTCATCTTCGGTGTCTCTAGCTCCGAGCCAACACCTGGTGAAGCAGGAGGAAGACGTTAGTCTTGTCAAAACATCTTTCAAGAACCGAATCGAAACATAGCGGCTTTCATCAAAGCAGGACCCTATCAGCGTGAAGCACGTTTTGAAATTAGCTGTGGCATACCTATCCAGTATTAGGACGGACGGAGGACACAATTACCAGGATAGCAGAAAATGCGTATGCGAAAAAAATAATTTAGAGCAAACAGTTGAATAGCGCAAGGATATGAGAAAACTAACTTCGCACATTCTTGAGCAACCCCCACCGAATTCAGCAAACATGCGTACACGTACACGAGAAGAAGGGGTTTTAGAACTGGTTTTTCCTTTAACAAATCACGGTAACTATGGAATAACATAATAGAGGACTAAAATATGACACAACCACTTTCAAGTTGAAACTGGAAGTAGCCTATAAGGGGCCCAAATAGCCTCAGTAAAGTGCTAGAAAGATACCACCCCCTGCTCAGAAATAAATTTGGTCATTTGGGTTTTCAGGCATCCTGAACAAAAAGTTCACAGAATTCCAGGAAAAAGAAAGCGGTGTGTATCATTTCAATTGCAGTGTTATATACTAAACAATGTCTCTTACAGGCTGGACACTACAACAACTTTAAGCTCTAAATATAAGTATCAATAGGATCATAACCCTCTAAAAGCTTATTCATATCTGCCAGTACCAGGATAACCTGTAACGTCATGGGAGTTGCCGCACATCTGCAATCAATGTGGTGGAATTTTTAATTCATTTCATCCACAAATAACATGGGTTGAGGAAAAAAGTATGCGGAAATTTGGGATCTGTTTCTATTTAAATACTCATTATCTATTGAAAAAAAAAATATATATTCAAGGGTGACGATAAAGACGTATTTCATTTTTATGATTATGAATATTGATACAATTTAGATGGTAGTCGCACTCACAGTCCCATTAACCATATTGGCAATGATTGTTGAGAATAAAAATAAGCTTTAGTATAAACTATGTTTTATTCTCCTGAGAATGACAGAGATGAAGCCACCATTGATCTCTGTATACCACCAACTCACAGTCAAATAGCGCCAGCACACACTTAACATAATATCATACAACTTTTATTTATGTTCCAAAATTGTATCAAGATTATTTTCATTTCAATAATTTTTGAAAAGAAACTTCTTAAACGGCTTTCTGCTATTTGGACGACAATGGAGAGTGATTTGAAAAACGCGTCACGGGCAAATTTCGTTACTCGAGAGAGAAGAAAGATGTAACGTAAAGGAACAGAGAAAGACAGCTATTGATTGACACAAACCAAGGATTATAAGCGTCGAGAGGAGTGCCCATTATTGACAAGCGCCGATATTGACACAAACCAAGGATTATAAGCGTAAGGAGGATTGCCTATTATTGACAAGCGGTATTGGAAAAATAAAATCATTTCTGGCGAATTTCGAGGTTTTCCTGATATCTCTGGACAGCACTCGGAATTTTTGAAATATCAATGCAGCATAATAATGAGCACAAAGTTGCACTATACTTTCTTCTGATTCAACCGACGTCGGGTCTCTTTCCGTAGGATTCCAATACAGGATTCGAATAGGATTCAAAATAGCTAGTATTCGAATGCTACCCAAGTCTCCCAAAGTACCAAGTGTTATCACAGGAGTCTATTCGAAACATGCCGCATTAGTAATAATTATCAAACTTCAAACTTGTATAACAGGAGACTTTCTCATTGAAATGAAGCATTACGTTGATAGACTTGATACTGTTTACAATTCCAATCCCCATTAAGTATACATGCCCCAGATGTAAGGGTGAAACTGATATACCCAATCGACTTTGTTTGCCTTACGAATTTTCACAATTTGTTGAACAAAAAAGGATACCATCCCATTATTTTGCAAAACCCGAACGTAGAACCTAAATTATGAAGTTGTACTAGTAAATTTTCTGTTAAATAAAACTTTTGTTATTATATTTTTCTGCTTTTTATTTATAGCCTCTAGACTAGGTTAGGCTATAATAATTTAAACAAAATTCAACGAGAGCATTGTGCACAACATTAGGATAGGCCATCGAATACTATATTGTTAAGCTTTTTTAAGTCGACACTTTCCGTATGGGGAGCAAAAGAAGGAAGGATATGGTAAAAACAGGTGTGAGATCAGGTGACCATTGACGTACAATCGTAGGGAGTCACACCAACTCATATTGGAGTATCAGCTAGGGGATTCTTATCTTGTCACAAGTCGCTATGGCTCGCTAGCTGTCATTCGATACCTATTTCGATATCGGATGGAGAGTGATTCATATGTATTATTATCGAATTTCGTATCGACATCAAATAGACGGTGGTATGAAAAACGAGAGAAAAATCGACCTTCAAATTTGAATGATAGATGATAGATTATGTTTATCATTTTATAATTTATTTTTCGCTTCAATTCAAACTATTTTTACTTCTAAAGATTCTTTTCGCGTTGAAAATAATTTCAATTTTTAATTATTATGTTGCAACGAAATCTTAAGGCAGCACCGTCAACAGCAAAACCTTCACTTTAGACGCACGACTCGTAGGGTAGGAGAAACTTGATTTACATTTTTCTTCTCGTCTCTCAACTCCACACTCCCGTCTTCCTTATGTGAGAATGACCGCGTTCACCAGCACTCAACATGTTGAGTGATTAGTCAGCGGCTTTGTTGAAAAAGATGAAATATAACGAAGGATAACATACACAAACGACAAACATAAAACATAAACACAACACATGACGCCACAACTTGTCACTTCAAAATAAAAAAGGATAGCCAATCATTCGAACAAAGATCAGCAAATCGAAAAGCCGAAACGGGACCTCTTACTTACGTCAGAGAGTCGATCCGAACTAGCATAAGAATCAGCAATTCGACATCGAATTGGTCTTAAGAATTCCGCAGGATTATAAATGATGGACTGTATACGCATGCAATTTAATTCATTTTACCTACTCATCAATAACTGATAGACTGTGCCTGACTCATCCATATAATATTATAGGTCCTGCAAAATATTAATGAAACCGAACAAACACACTGCACACATAAAACGTCCATTTTATGTCATATTCACGTTCATACGTCCATATGACCTATTCACTGATCTCGTAAATAAATGGATAAACATAGAACGCTCCTAATGCTGCTAATTCACGAGGTCCAAATCTAAACAAAAACAACTGACTGGGACAGCTGTGAGCATGCGCAGTAGATACATGTATTGTGCGTACACAAAATCTGGCCAACGAAAATGAAGGAATTTCGAAACTTAGAACAGTTGTTCGAAAGATAAAACACTGCGCAGGCATTAGGCTGTTCCGTTGCACAACTGTTCGTAGAATATTGACCCCAAATTTTCGCACAAATTATGCAAATCAAGCCGTATGAATTGTTTATCCATTTATTTTTTAGATCAGTGGACCTATTCAGAACATACATAAGACGTACATTTTAGTAAAAACATTTATATTACGTACATTTACATCCACCATTTTGGTTTTATGTTAAAGTGTAAAATACAAACAGGTCACTGTTTATTTATTTAATTCCTCGTGTCTAAGTTTAACTTTGTTTGAATCTCTATTAATCCTAGTAATTCAAATCATTGGCTTAGAAAATCGTGTGTTTATTTTAGTGGCAGGCAGACGTAATAATTAAAAATTGATAAAAAAAAATTCTTGCCTCGACTGGAATTTAAACCCAGGACCCCTGAATTTCCAGTGCAACGCTCTAACCAACTAAGCTACCAGGAGCTGTTTCATTTCTACCTTTTCGAATGTCGATCAAATCTGGAACGCAAAATAAATGGAAAATAGTATAGAAGGACTAACCACACAGCGTTTTTATGGCTAGGGAGTTTAGCGATACCGTGGGAAAAATCTAGATCGACGATGCATTTGATCTGAAATTTCGGGGTTTGACCCAAATTTTTGGGGAGTTTCCCGGAATTCGACCGCAGCTCCTTATCTCATGCTATCATCCTCAAAACACAGTTATCGTCCCGCCATCGAGCGTCATCTTCGTCGTCGTCTCGTCATCGATCGATTGCAAAAATTCTAGCCGGGGAATCGAGTCCTCAGACCATCACACCAAAATCCAGCACTGTAGACAAGGCACTAGATCCTTGAGTAATTATTGATAAAAAATGTTTGTAGGTAAAGTCTATACCAAGTCACTTGGACTAGCATAAAAACTAACTAAATCCCGGCATCCATCAGCTTTTTCTTTGTCAAACATGGACGGCGTAATTTCAAAAAACAGTACTAAAATTAATAATCAATAGACAGTATGTCAATCAATCATGATCGGCAATGGCCAATCAGATCTATTGCGTCCACGTTTACTGGTATCGAACGTGTACATGGAGGATGAAGCCAATCAGATAATATACCTATCCATTCTTACTTGTCTGGCTTCCAACGGGTACGAGGATCAATCAGTATAAATTTTGCTATATTTTTCAATATGTGATGCAGTATATTGACCATACGTTTATTTTAGGCTTGGTCCAAGTAACTTCGTATAGACTATAAAACGTTCTAACTATACAGGTCCAGAGACAATTATAAGTGTGTAGACAGCTATACAGGTCCAGAGACAGGTCCGATTCAGCTTTTCGAGACAGATCTGTCTACACAGACTGCTTTTCGAGACAGCTTTTCGAGACAGGTCTGTCTACATAGACTGCTTTTTCGAGACAGGTCTGACTACACAGACAGCTTTTCGAGACAGATCTGTCTACACAGACTGCTTTTCGAGACAGCTTTTCGAGACAGGTCTGTCTACATAGACTGCTTTTCGAGACAGGTCTGTCTACACAGACAGCTTTTCGAGACAGGTCTGTCTACACAGGCAGCTTTTCGAGACTGGCCTGTCTACACAGATAGCTTTTCGAGACAGGTTAGTAGTAACGGGGGCACCTGAGCCTGAGAAATTTTTCGATACCGTGGAAAAATCTCTAAATCGGCGGCGCCTTTGATCTGAAACAGCTATACAGGTCTAGAGATAGGGTTGTATACACCTATACAGGACTAGAGACAGGCCTGTATACAGCAATGGTAAGCAAGGGTTAGTTTGGGTTAGTTATAGGTTAGCATAGGACCCCCCACGTCGTTGGGTCAGTTACGAATCTTCCCTAACTGACCCAACGACGTGGGGGGTCCTATGCTAACCTATAACTAACCCAAACTAACCCTTGCTTACCATTGCTGTATACAGGCCTGTCTCTAGTCCTGTATAGGTGTATACAACCCTATCTCTAGACCTGTATAGCTGTTTCAGATCAAAGGCGCCGCCGATTTAGAGATTTTTCCACGGTATCGAAAAATTTCTCAGGCTCAGGTGCCCCCGTTACTACTAACCTGTCTCGAAAAGCTATCTGTGTAGACAGGCCAGTCTCGAAAAGCTGCCTGTGTAGACAGACCTGTCTCGAAAAGCTGTCTGTGTAGACAGACCTGTCTCGAAAAGCAGTCTATGTAGACAGACCTGTCTCGAAAAGCTGTCTCGAAAAGCAGTCTGTGTAGACAGATCTGTCTCGAAAAGCTGTCTGTGTAGTCAGACCTGTCTCGAAAAGCAGTCTATGTAGACAGACCTGTCTCGAAAAGCTGTCTCGAAAAGCAGTCTGTGTAGACAGATCTGTCTCGAAAAGCTGAATCGGACCTGTCTCTGGACCTGTATAGCTGTCTACACACTTATAATTGTCTCTGGACCTGTATAGTTAGAACGTTTTATAGTCTATACGAAGTTACTTGGACCAAGCCTAAAATAAACGTATGGTCAATATACTGCATCACATATTGAAAAATATAGCAAAATTTATACTGATTGATCCTCGTACCCGTTGGAAGCCAGACAAGTAAGAATGGATAGGTATATTATCTGATTGGCTTCATCCTCCATGTACACGTTCGATACCAGTAAACGTGGACGCAATAGATCTGATTGGCCATTGCCGATCATGATTGATTGACATACTGTCTATTGATTATTAATTTTAGTACTGTTTTTTGAAATTACGCCGTCCATGTTTGACAAAGAAAAAGCTGATGGATGCCGGGATTTAGTTAGTTTTTATGCTAGTCCAAGTGACTTGGTATAGACTTTACCTACAAACATTTTTTATCAATAATTACTCAAGGATCTAGTGCCTTGTCTACAGTGCTGGATTTTTGGTGTGATGGTCTGAGGACTCGATTCCCCGGCTAGAATTTTTGCAATCGATCGATGACGAGACGACGACGAAGATGACGCTCGATGGCGGGACGATAACTGTGTTTTGAGGATGATAGCATGAGATAAGGAGCTGCGGTCGAATTCCGGGAAACTCCCCAAAAATTTGGGTCAAACCCCGAAATTTCAGATCAAATGCATCGTCGATCTAGATTTTTCCCACGGTATCGCTAAACTCCCTAGCCATAAAAACGCTGTGTGGTTAGTCCTTCTATACTATTTTCCATTTATTTTGCGTTCCAGATTTGATCGACATTCGAAAAGGTAGAAATGAAACAGCTCCTGGTAGCTTAGTTGGTTAGAGCGTTGCACTGGAAATTCAGGGGTCCTGGGTTTAAATTCCAGTCGAGGCAAGAATTTTTTTTTATCAATTTTTAATTATTACGTCTGCCTGCCACTAAAATAAACACACGATTTTCTAAGCCAATGATTTGAATTACTAGGATTAATAGAGATTCAAACAAAGTTAAACTTAGACACGAGGAATTAAATAAATAAACAGTGACCTGTTTGTATTTTACACTTTAACATAAAACCAAAATGGTGGATGTAAATGTACGTAATATAAATGTTTTTACTAAAATGTACGTCTTATGTATGTTCTGAATAGGTCCACTGATCTAAAAAATAAATGGATAAACAATTCATACGGCTTGATTTGCATAATTTGTGCGAAAATTTGGGGGTCAATATTCTACGAACAGTTGTGCAACGGAACAGCCTAATGCCTGCGCAGTGTTTTATCTTTCGAACAACTGTTCTAAGTTTCGAAATTCCTTCATTTTCATTGGCCAGATTTTGTGTACGCACAATACATGTATCTACTGCGCATGCTCACAGCTGTCCCAGTCAGTTGTTTTTGTTTAGATTTGGACCTCGTGAATTAGCAGCATTAGGAGCGTTCTATGTTTATCCATTTATTTACGAGATCAGTGAATAGGTCATATGGACGTATGAACGTGAATATGACATAAAATGGACGTTTTATGTGTGCAGTGTGTTTGTTCGGTTTCATTAATATTTTGCAGGACCTATAATATTATATGGATGAGTCAGGCACAGTCTATCAGTTATTGATGAGTAGGTAAAATGAATTAAATTGCATGCGTATACAGTCCATCATTTATAATCCTGCGGAATTCTTAAGACCAATTCGATGTCGAATTGCTGATTCTTATGCTAGTTCGGATCGACTCTCTGACGTAAGTAAGAGGTCCCGTTTCGGCTTTTCGATTTGCTGATCTTTGTTCGAATGATTGGCTATCCTTTTTTATTTTGAATGACAAGTTGTGGCGTCATGTGTTGTGTTTATGTTTTATGTTTGTCGTTTGTGTATGTTATCCTTCGTTATATTTCATCTTTTTCAACAAAGCCGCTGACTAATCACTCAACATGTTGAGTGCTGGTGAACGCGGTCATTCTCACATAAGGAAGACGGGAGTGTGGAGTTGAGAGACGAGAAGAAAAATGTAAATCAAGTTTCTCCTACCCTACGAGTCGTGCGTCTAAAGTGAAGGTTTTGCTGTTGACGGTGCTGCCTTAAGATTTCGTTGCAACATAATAATTAAAAATTGAAATTATTTTCAACGCGAAAAGAATCTTTAGAAGTAAAAATAGTTTGAATTGAAGCGAAAAATAAATTATAAAATGATAAACATAATCTATCATCTATCATTCAAATTTGAAGGTCGATTTTTCTCTCGTTTTTCATACCACCGTCTATTTGATGTCGATACGAAATTCGATAATAATACATATGAATCACTCTCCATCCGATATCGAAATAGGTATCGAATGACAGCTAGCGAGCCATAGCGACTTGTGACAAGATAAGAATCCCCTAGCTGATACTCCAATATGAGTTGGTGTGACTCCCTACGATTGTACGTCAATGGTCACCTGATCTCACACCTGTTTTTACCATATCCTTCCTTCTTTTGCTCCCCATACGGAAAGTGTCGACTTAAAAAAGCTTAACAATATAGTATTCGATGGCCTATCCTAATGTTGTGCACAATGCTCTCGTTGAATTTTGTTTAAATTATTATAGCCTAACCTAGTCTAGAGGCTATAAATAAAAAGCAGAAAAATATAATAACAAAAGTTTTATTTAACAGAAAATTTACTAGTACAACTTCATAATTTAGGTTCTACGTTCGGGTTTTGCAAAATAATGGGATGGTATCCTTTTTTGTTCAACAAATTGTGAAAATTCGTAAGGCAAACAAAGTCGATTGGGTATATCAGTTTCACCCTTACATCTGGGGCATGTATACTTAATGGGGATTGGAATTGTAAACAGTATCAAGTCTATCAACGTAATGCTTCATTTCAATGAGAAAGTCTCCTGTTATACAAGTTTGAAGTTTGATAATTATTACTAATGCGGCATGTTTCGAATAGACTCCTGTGATAACACTTGGTACTTTGGGAGACTTGGGTAGCATTCGAATACTAGCTATTTTGAATCCTATTCGAATCCTGTATTGGAATCCTACGGAAAGAGACCCGACGTCGGTTGAATCAGAAGAAAGTATAGTGCAACTTTGTGCTCATTATTATGCTGCATTGATATTTCAAAAATTCCGAGTGCTGTCCAGAGATATCAGGAAAACCTCGAAATTCGCCAGAAATGATTTTATTTTTCCAATACCGCTTGTCAATAATAGGCAATCCTCCTTACGCTTATAATCCTTGGTTTGTGTCAATATCGGCGCTTGTCAATAATGGGCACTCCTCTCGACGCTTATAATCCTTGGTTTGTGTCAATCAATAGCTGTCTTTCTCTGTTCCTTTACGTTACATCTTTCTTCTCTCTCGAGTAACGAAATTTGCCCGTGACGCGTTTTTCAAATCACTCTCCATTGTCGTCCAAATAGCAGAAAGCCGTTTAAGAAGTTTCTTTTCAAAAATTATTGAAATGAAAATAATCTTGATACAATTTTGGAACATAAATAAAAGTTGTATGATATTATGTTAAGTGTGTGCTGGCGCTATTTGACTGTGAGTTGGTGGTATACAGAGATCAATGGTGGCTTCATCTCTGTCATTCTCAGGAGAATAAAACATAGTTTATACTAAAGCTTATTTTTATTCTCAACAATCATTGCCAATATGGTTAATGGGACTGTGAGTGCGACTACCATCTAAATTGTATCAATATTCATAATCATAAAAATGAAATACGTCTTTATCGTCACCCTTGAATATATTTTTTTTTTTCAATAGATAATGAGTATTTAAATAGAAACAGATCCCAAATTTCCGCATACTTTTTTCCTCAACCCATGTTATTTGTGGATGAAATGAATTAAAAATTCCACCACATTGATTGCAGATGTGCGGCAACTCCCATGACGTTACAGGTTATCCTGGTACTGGCAGATATGAATAAGCTTTTAGAGGGTTATGATCCTATTGATACTTATATTTAGAGCTTAAAGTTGTTGTAGTGTCCAGCCTGTAAGAGACATTGTTTAGTATATAACACTGCAATTGAAATGATACACACCGCTTTCTTTTTCCTGGAATTCTGTGAACTTTTTGTTCAGGATGCCTGAAAACCCAAATGACCAAATTTATTTCTGAGCAGGGGGTGGTATCTTTCTAGCACTTTACTGAGGCTATTTGGGCCCCTTATAGGCTACTTCCAGTTTCAACTTGAAAGTGGTTGTGTCATATTTTAGTCCTCTATTATGTTATTCCATAGTTACCGTGATTTGTTAAAGGAAAAACCAGTTCTAAAACCCCTTCTTCTCGTGTACGTGTACGCATGTTTGCTGAATTCGGTGGGTCGGTTGCTCAAGAATGTGCGAAGTTAGTTTTCTCATATCCTTGCGCTATTCAACTGTTTGCTCTAAATTATTTTTTTCGCATACGCATTTTCTGCTATCCTGGTAATTGTGTCCTCCGTCCGTCCTAATACTGGATAGGTATGCCACAGCTAATTTCAAAACGTGCTTCACGCTGATAGGGTCCTGCTTTGATGAAAGCCGCTATGTTTCGATTCGGTTCTTGAAAGATGTTTTGACAAGACTAACGTCTTCCTCCTGCTTCACCAGGTGTTGGCTCGGAGCTAGAGACACCGAAGATGACCAACCCATTGATTTATCGGTGCCTCCAAGTCGCAATCCTCACACCACCGGCATGTGGCTGATATTGAAGGTCCTGAAAATAATTAAATTAGATTTAAAAAATGCGATTAATGTCAACTTACCAGCAAAAGTCTAGCTTGCTTCATCATGGGGGCGGTGGGATCTCCAGCCTTTCGTTTGGAGGCTCTCTTGGAGCTGGGTGTTTTGATGGTGTTGGATAGCCCCCTCTGCTTTAAAAATCCCACCACACTGGTTACAGATCTTGGAAGATGATTAGCAATCCCATGACGTTTCAGGTTATCTCCTTCCTGGTGAACGATTTTGTACATAAAATTAAAAATTCGCTGTTTATGGAGGTTTGTTTTAAAATAAATGAAAAAATAAAACCAGTTTAAATTGGTTAAAGAACCTACCTAAATTTTAGAAAAAGAAATTTGAGTTTTGTGCAAATGTAAGTGTAAAAGTAAATTCAAGTTGCTCCGAAAAAAACTATTGGAATTAAATTAAAAAATAGGTACTCAGGGTTGTCTGTATTTTTAAAAAACAAACAATATGTTTATGTGTTAAGGAAAATAAAAATAATTCAATAATCGAGGTTTGTGTTAATTTAAAATATGTCTCAGGGCATGATTTATCCTACATCACTTAGATATTTAAAAATAGTACTTACAGTTTTTCGAAACCGACACTTATCGCACAAGAAACTAAACTTTGAAAATCCAGGTTCAAAGTACTGGTACTGGATGCTGCGTTTTTTGTACAAAGAATAAAAATTGAATCCTCATCTTTTACAGGTAACAATGTATCCACTGAAATTTTGTATTGCATAGGGTTATTGGCTCATAAAATGTTAACGATGCTAATTTAAATCTATTCTTTTAAATTTTGATAAATCGATTGAATTTGTCACCTTTTTTAAAATAAAAATGGACATATCAAATATCTAACTTAATAATTACGCCTTAAACTAAAAAATTATCTTTAAAATGTGTTGTTGTTTTTCTCGGGCGATTTCTGCGAACGGTCCTGATATAATTCAGATAAAAAAACTGCCGAATAAGCGTTTACATTTGACGGTGCTTTTGTATGTGATATCAAAGTTTAAATCGGATTTTATAATAACAAGCTTCTTTCAGTTTGCTCAAACTCGTCACCAGTGAAAAATATAAAATTATTGCACAACAATTATCATTTTAACCAAGTAAGTAAATATCTTATATACTAATATCAATCAACAACAAGACCTGTTTTTTATAGCAAAGGATTAAAAACACTGAGAAAATTACAAGACCTGAAGCCTGATATAGAGTGAAATTCCCAATATTTTGGCAGCGTTTTTTGTATGTGATTACTTCAAAGTTTAAATCGGATTTTATAATAACTAAGCTCTTTTAGTCTTGTTTGAAACTCGGTGAACTATAAAATTATTGCACAACAATTATCATTTTAACCAAGTAAGTGAATATCTTATATACCTACTAATATCGATACAATTATGAATATTTTAGATATGGATTTGAAATCAATCAACAAGACCTGTCTTTTTATAACAAAGGATCAAAAACGCTGAGAAAATTATAAGTCCTCGTAGAAAGTGAGTGTACCCAATATTTTCTACGATACAGACCTCAAAATAATTGCAAATCTTTACTGGAACCAGTAAACTATACAAATTAAGGTAGATCAACAGATGTCAAGCGAAGTTCGAATTAAAAGGGGTGCCCACAGTGTTGTATTCTTTCTCGTCACAGTGAGGATTATAAAATTATTGAGCAACAATTATTATTTTAACCTAGTAAGTAAATATCTTATATACTTAGGTAATCGATACAATTGTGGCATATTTTTAGCTATGGATTTGAAATACTCGTTGAATTTGACGACAACGCAGTGTTTCTCCCAAGACGTACCACCAAAATGATTAGATCATTAAGCAGTTTATTGATGGAAAATATTCGCTTTTTGAAATCGTTGTCTTAAAAAATGTATGTTTTTAATAAAAAAAAAAACGAGGCCCCTTCCCCATCAAATGTTGGTTCCAACCAAGGATAATACACACTACTACTACAGGATAGCCTATCCTCATAAGGCCTGTGTGGAACAAATCCACTCTCTCCCCAACGTTAAATCACCAGTTGTGACGTAAGCAGCATGTTATTTCTCGCCTTGACGTAGGTTGTTTAAACAGCTGATGGCTTAGTTATGGCGTCGTAAATGGTAACACACGAGGTCAATAAGCAATCCTGTAGGTGTGTATCATCCTTGAGCTCGAACACCCTCTACCAGGTACAACATGAAGCTAGCTGCTGGACCCTCATAGTTACGTCTCCACCACAGCATCCTGTTATAAGACACATCGAACTTGACACATGTACGCTAGATGGTGCCACGGACGTGACCCAGGTCGCTATGACGTCATCACAGAACCCGAACTTTGCACTATGTACTCTAAATGGCGCCACGGACGTGACCCAGGTCGCTATGACGTCATCACAGAACGCGAACCCTGAATCAAACTTTGCACTATGTACTCTAAATGACTCCACGGACGTGACCCAGGTCGCTATGACGTCATCACAGAACCATAATTAAATATACGTAGCGATTTCGAAACGACTCGGAACAATCCCTTCCACGCAAACTCCATATCACAGGAACCTGTAATTCCCCGAACCATTCCTGTCGATCAATTGCAAGAATTCACCGCAATAACCCGGTATGACGTCATCACAGGTGACAGATGACGTTTGACAGATGACGTTTGACAGGTGACGTTTGACAAATGACGTTTGACAGGTGACGTTTGACAGGTGACGGTTGACAAGATGGCGGGAAAACGTTTCCCCCCACCCCTTTTTCTGGTACCCATAAAAAAATCCGGGGGGCCCCTTTTTGGGGGGCGCAGCCCTGCGGGCCCCCTTTTTGGGGGGCGGAGCCCTACGGGTCCCAACTACAGCATCCTGTATTACGAACTTCACACTATGTACGCTAGATGGCGCCATGACGTTTGACAAGATGGCGCCGACGATGCATCCACCTTCGTGTCAACGGCGGCGCATCCACCACGTGTCAAGAATGAAAGATTGAGGTTATGGTCGGATTTTTGTAGTCATACCCCTGTTGCTGTACTACTGATATTGTCTCCCTATTATATGTGCTCATTTGTCATATGATAGTATATTGTGTATTTAGGTGGAAAAGTGACACATTCTCGGCCGACGGTGTAAGTTGACGGGCGAGGCGTAGCCTATGCCGGCAAACACCGAAGGCCGAGAATGTGCTTTTCCACCGAAATACACATACTTTTTTTTCTGCGATCGGTTAAATACCTGTTAAATGTTTGTCTTTTAGTTCCAATTATTCAGCAATACGAGAATTACTTTTCCGGCCTAGGCCGTAAAAGTGTTTCCGGTATTGTTATTCATTGATTCCTTAGCAACTATTGAAACATAATTGAAATACCAGAATATTGAGTTTTGCGACCTGTCAACCGGTCAAAAATGCTGACATTTCTTGTCAATCGCAGAAAAACTCTGTTTTTGATACGTTCATTTCTAATCCGATCTTTTTGGCTTTTTGGAGTAATTCTTTCAGCATTTCTAAGTATGTTTCGTTCGGAGCGAATATTACGATGTCATCAACAAATCTTAAATTATTGAGGTTTTCTCCAGATATGTGGATCCCTCTATTTTCCCAATGTAGTTCCTTGGACACATCTTCGATGACTAGGGTGAATAGCTTAGGTGATATTATATCATCTTCCTATGCCTTTTCTGATCTTCACTTTGTTTGTATCTTTATGCATTCTTAATTTTATTTTTGTTGCTTCTTGAGTATTTTTAATTAGGTACGTTGATATATCGCTGATCTATTCGTGCTCTTTTCATCGCCCAGAATTCGAAAGTGTCAAAGACTTTCCTAAAATCGATGAATGCTAGCCATGTTTTAATGTTATATTCGGTCGTCTTTTCATTTGGTATTCTTATTGTGTGAAGATGTTCTATAGTGGTGTAGCTCTTCCTATAGCCTGCTTGTTTTTTACGTTGGTAATCATCTAATTTCCATTATAGGCGGTTGGTGATTATTCTCATAAACAGTTATTTATATATCTGAGACAGGAGGTTTATGGGTCTATAGTTGTCAAGATTTCATGGGTCTCCTTTTTTGTATGTCAGAACGACGATGGCAGTCTCCCAGTCGTGTGATATTTTGCCCTCTGTTAGACAGTTGTTATTGGAAAGTATTTTTAGTTTTTTTACAAGGTATTCGCCTGCCTGCTTCAGCATTTCTGGATGTGTATTCTCAAAACCGGAGAACAGCGTTTTCATGAGAAAGATTGCTCTGTCTTTGTCAGTGTTATGGAAATATGTATAAACATGACTGACAAAGACAGAACCCTCGTTCTCATGAAAACGCTTAGAATTTTGGATGTGTCGCTTTCGGTTTCTTGTTTATGATTTTCGTTGTTGCTTTTTGCGTCGTATGGTTCCTTATAGAAATTTTCCGCAGCACACGCAATATTCCATCTTTGTCTTTTATAATGTTTCCTTGCTCGTCCATCAGCTTTGTAATTTTTCTTTTGTGTGCGTTCTCTGGTTTGAAAACGTTTAAGTCTTTTTGTTGTTCTATCAGTTTTTCGATTATTGCTTCTTGCGGTAGTTTTAAATGTCTTATTTTGTCATTTTTCTGGCAATTTTGTTATAGTCTCTCTGTATTCTGGTGTATCTATTTTTCCTTGTCTCATGAGTTCTCTTCTCCAGCATTTGTTTTGTTTCTTTGCTAAATTTTTCTGGCCTGGACTCGCCTACCCTTCAGTTTCATGATATTGTTTGCTGTTTCTTTTATTGTTTTTGTTATTCTTTTATTAATTTGATTTATGTCTACGTGGAGTTTTATGGGGTCTTTCTCCAGTTTTTGTGTTAAGTTTATAGAAAATTCTGTTTTTTGTGTTGTACTGGTATTTGTGCTCAATTTATTTTGGGGGCGGTTGAATTTTTTTGCTTTTTCTAGTCTGCCATTTATTGCCATCTTTCCATTCTCTGATCGCTGCCAGTCGTAAATGAGCCTAAGACGTCTACATCTTGGATTAGGTATGTGTTTTTGATGTGCAGGGACCGAATAGCCAGAAAAGAAGCGGGTGTGGTGGTACCATATGTAACCGCATTTAATCTTCAATGTTTCAATCTTTTGTTTTAATTCAATCTACAATCTCCAAACTATTCTTTGTAAATCTCCTTGTGATGGTTAATTCGAAACCTCTTGTATATCTTTTTTGCATTGGCTCCTAGTAAAAACTTATATAGCTTAAATCCTATGAATCTAGAGTAAAGATCGTCTTGTCTCATAGGTCCAGTTTTCAATGTCCTTAAAGCTAATTCCATTGTCCGATTTTGCACTGTCTTCGAAAACAACTCTTGATTTTGTGGTACTACTATTTTCCTTTATAACGCCGTGATGCGTCATGTAATATACCGATTCGAAGTGACGATACTTGTTCCCTCTATTTTTTTTTTCTCTGAAATCGAAGTAAACTTCTTTTTTTTTTCTTTTTTTTTTTCTGCTTAAATCTCACCTCTCCCTTCTTACTACTCTTTTTCAGTCTTCACTCTTCTCCGTCTTCTTCTCTAAGGTATTGCTTTGCACATCTTAATGTTAGATCATTACTCAACAACTTTGATTTATTTAAAGATCATATCACTACCAATAAATATAGTTTAATTGGAATCTCTGAAAGCTGATTGAATCCTAATATATCTATATCTAATCATAGGATGTTTCTGTCGAAAACTATAATCTTGTAAGACGCGATCATTTAGGACGCGGTGGAGGCGTCGGTTTTTACATAAGAAATGTTTTAGATTATTCTTTGGTTCTAAGTGAGTGTAGAGAGTTTGTTGAGCATGTGTGGTACAATAATGAAGTTATTGTTGTAGGAAATCTCTATACACCTCCTCAGGGTAGCCGTGTAGAGTTTCTTACCTATTTTGGGGATATTTTAATAAATTTCTTTGCAAATTCAGATAAAATTATGTGTTTTGGAGATTTTAACATAAACATACTGGACATTGATTCCGGATATGTAAGTCAACTTAATGATATTTTAGAAGCATTTGGTTTAAATCAGTTAATTTCTGAACCAACTAGGATTTCGAATATAAGTGAAACACTAATCGACTTGATTCGTTACAACTCAGATAATATTCAGGATGTGGGAGTTAATGATGTTGGCATATCAGATCATCTTCTTGTATTTTGACTATTTTGCATTTTGCTGTCTCCAGTTTTTGATGTTAGAGCCTGAAAAAATCGTTTATACATTTCGACCTTTAAATCAAATTAACTTAATCAGATTTCAGGCAGATTTGGAAAGTGCTGATTGGAATATTTTACCTATATGAGATAGAATCTATAGATCAAAAGGTATTATATTTAACTGACACTATATTACACATTTCCGATATTCATGCACCCCTAAAAGTTTACAGAGGAAAAAAAAATTGACCTTACTGTGCAAGCTTTAAACCGTTTTCGACGGACTAAAAACCAAGAACACTGGAATTATTATAAGCAATTGAGAAATTTCACAACATCGGCTGTTAGATCTGAAAAAAAAGCTTAAGCTAAATTTTAAACTTTAAAATTGCAGCACAAAGGAAAAATGGAACGAACTTAAAAAACTTAATATTATAGGAAATAAAAAAAGTAACACTATATCAAGTAATCTGACAAATTTAGACCAACTTAATAAGTATTTTATTTACGACTGACATATAATGTAAGTATTATATTTGTGATTTTGGCAGTTTAATGACATCTATTATTCCCGCAGGGATTAATGGTTATTATTCCCGCTTGCACACCAATCACAAAATTTTTCAAATTAAATAAGTAGGTAGTACCATGGAAACAGTATAGAACAAATTCAGGGTCAGTGTCAAACGCGTAGTGTTTGTGTATTTGTATTGAGATGGATGAACAAAGAGCGTTTTTGGAAAGAAAATTTCAAATAAATTAATTTGTCGTAAATAAAGTAGAGTATACTACTCGCAATAATGGCTTTTATTCCCTCGGAATGTTACTCCCTCGCCGCTAACGCGGCTCAGTTCGTAAATATACCTCGGGGATAATAGCTATCATTATTGACTCGTGGTATAATCTACTATTACGCTAATAACAAATTAGACTATTCAAGATGCTGTCAAACCTAAATTAAAATGTCCGCCAAGAGGCACACAAACCCTTTGTTTGCTTGTCAAAGTCACGTGTTTTGGATAGGCTAATAGCAATGATATACCCAACCAAGAACTCATCAACTTTTATAAAAATAATTTATTTACGAATGACATATAATGCAAGTATTATATTTGTGATTTTGGCAGCATAATGCCATATATTATTCCCGCAGGGATTAATGGTCATTAATCCCGCTTGCACACCAATCACAAAATTTCTCAAATTAAATAAGTGTAACTACCATGGAAACAATATACCTGAACAAACTCAAAAGTGTCAGTGTCAAACGCGTAGTGCTTGTGTATTTGTATTAAGACGGATGAACAACGAGCGTTTTTAAAAAGAAAATTTCAAATAAATTAATTTTTCGTAAATAAAGTAGAGTATACTACTCGCAATAATGGCTATTATTCCCTCGGAATGTTACTCCCTCGCCGCTGTGGCGGCTCAGTTCGTAAATATTCCTCGGGAATAATAGCTATCATTATTGACTCGTGGTATAATCTACTATTATTGGTAAATGAAACTTTTTTTTTCAGCCAGTTAGCGAATATTTGATACCTATCCAAAATTGTCCTTAAACTTAAATCTAAAGCTCTTGGATCGGATAGTCTCAATATAACGCTGATTACTTTGTGTTGTCCATTTATAATTCCATTTTTCTATTTTGGTGTCATATCGAAGTCTTTTCGACACTTAGAAGCTCTTTGTGTCACTTCTTTTTTACTTATCGGAAGTTGGTAACACTGGCTGACTCATGGCCATCGAACTGCGAACTCTCATTCGCGATTTTATAGAAGATTTATGGCGGGTATTATAAAACTATTTTGACAGAATAACTAAAAATTAAACTTCTGGAATGACGTTACTTCTCATGTAGGTAATTCCAGAAGTTAACTTTTAGTTAATTGCCAAAGTAGTTTTATAATACCTGTCCTTAATTCTATATTTGGCATAGTGATATTCGTTTCATAAGACGTCATTTTATCGCACGAGCCCTATATTAGAAAACTCGCGAGTCGGAGGCGAGTTTTCTAAAGAGCGAGCGAGATAAAATGACGTCTTATGAAACTTGTATTTTAATGTACTATTATAACACACATTATAAATTGCTACCTAAGTGAATCACACTTTCCCCAATCTTGGAAGTCCGCCAATGTGATTCCTCTCCCCAAAATTAAAAATCCTACCGAGTTTGGTCATTTACGATCAATCTCTATTTTACCCACGCTCTCAAAAATCTTAGAAAAAGTCATGGAACTTCAAATAAATACATTCATGAACAACAATAACATAATACTATAAGTAGGCATCTCTACTTGTGTCCTCGTTCCTTTCAGAGAGATCTCCGGGGACGCAAGTATGGGGGGAATGGGGGGCAGGACGTCCTCCCAACCAGTTCAACCAGTTGGGATATCGGGTACAAGTTGGGAGAATCGGCAAACTTGAAAACATAAAGATTCACGGGGAAAATGAAAAAATATTCCAAAAAATGATAAAAATATGAAAAACAGCTTGAAAAAAACGCTACTTGGCAGGGGCGTAGCCACGGGAGGAGTTTTGGAGGTTGAAGAAAGTATAATTAGAAACCACTTCTAGAAATTATTAGAAATTAAAAATTATAATTCAAATACTAACAATCTCAAAAAAATACATGCTTTTGACTTTTATTTTTTTTAATTTTATTCTTTTCATATAAAGCATTTGACCTTGAAATTCTACAAAATTTTCGCCTGCGGCGCTATTTTTTTTCTGACACCCCTATGGTCATGCAATGTTTCTCAATTTCAATAGCTGAATTTTCTGGCTACGTGCCTGCTAGTTGGGATTTTTGAGTAAGACCAGTTGGGAGATTTTACCTACGCCACCCTCCCAATAAAAAGTCTTCGAGACGTCCCTGGAGATCTCAAAGAGTTACTCTTGACGGACAATATTCGGAATCTCTTAATGTCTTTGTGGGATTACCCCAGGGTAGTATTTTGGGTCCTCTTCTGTATAGTATATTTACCTCTAACTTTATAAAATCATTAAAATTTTGTCAATACCACTTATACGCAGACGATGCGCAAATCTATTTATCTTTCAAAGCTTCAGAAGTGGCTGCCGGCTGCAGCCAATAAGCTGATCAATGAAGATCTGAAATCGTTGCTTGAGAGTCAAATAAACATTTGCTTAAAATAAATCCTAACAAATCGGTAGCTCTCCTGTTTTGTAATGAAAATATTAGAAATGATCGTTTGAACTTACTTGAGACTTGTTATGGATAGCAAACTGTTGTGAATATATTCTACACATGAATAGCCTATTCACATCATATGGATGGTTATTTTCCATACCCTAATTTTATTTTTCTAACAACAATAATTATTTAGTCATCATCAATTATCATAATTATATTTTTCTAGGCCCTAGATAAAGTTGTTTGTAATCAAGTAATAGGGTACTTGCATAGAAAATTAAATTGATTATTGCAAACTGTAGGAAATCGAAAAAAAATCGTTACTTTTTTTTAATTTCGCCTATGATTATTCCGGAAGTTATACAAATATTAAGTTTTGTATATATAGATATACTGAGCATGTGCAACGTCACTAATTTATATGATAAGTGACGTCATAGGCATATTTCATAGCGTATTGTATCTCCGTCAATTTTTGACTAAGAAGAAAAAGAAAAAACACATGTTGCCTTATTTTTCACGGACTAACGAAATCAGCAATAAAAAAAATTGATGCAAGTACCCTATTGTGAAATCAAAACCTAATTTTTTTATTGATATTCAAATCAATTTAATGTCGTTTGTAACTGAAAACAACCCCATTAAGCTGTTTAATGTTTATTCCATTAAGATTACAATTAGTATTCAATTTAATATCGTTTGTAACTAAAAACAACACCATTAAGCTGTTTAATGTTTATTTCATTAGGATTACGATTAGTATTTAGGAAGCAGGAACCAACATGAAAACACACTAGAGTTAGAACCTTCGTAGCGAGTAAGAGTTTTGTACCATAACAACAATAAAGATATTTCTCCCAGACAAAAGTAAATGTTATTTTGAAGTTATTAAAACTCAAAGTTGTGACAGTGATCACAACATTGGTGACCGGATCACAACATTGGTGGCAGCGGATCACAACAAAACTCAAATTTAAAGAGCACATATATAACACTTTGTTTAAAAAGAACACATTCAGTTTTGAGGGGTTTATACTCTCATAGACACTATCTTTGTCAAAAAACTAAAACTTTACTTTGCGACTCTTTAATTCTCTCGCATTTTAATTTTTGCGATCACCTATATGGGCCTTTTTTGGATTCGATAGATGTTAGGAGAGTTCAAAAGGTCCAGAACTCTTGCATTAGGTTTGCATGTGGAATAAGACGAAGAGACCGAGTTTCACACAAGCTGAATGAATTGGGCTGGTTAAGTATGTTTAACAGGCGCAGTCTCTCACTATTACCAAGTCTATGCTTCCGTTTTGAACCGCTAAAGCGTTTTCGAACTTAAAACGTTTTATCCTGTGTTTATAATTAATTCTATGGGGCTTTCCCCAAAGCAGTTTATGTTATAACAGTGCTGGCACTCCCTTAAAACGGTTTGAGATGTTTACGCAGTATTTCAACCGTTTTGAATTTGGTTAAAACACGTTTCCAAACGTTTTAAACCAACACGGTTTAACGAGATAAAACGGTTTATGGGGTGTTTATACAAGCGTTTTATAGTGAAAAGTTTTCTGTTAAAACGGTTTAACGGGAAGCATAAACATGGTATATGTTTCTTTTATAAATTAATAAAATTTAAGACTTCACCACCTACACAATAAAATCAAATATTGAACTGACATTCATAATTTAAACATTCGCAGAAAACAGCTTTTAACAATACCTTCTCACAACAAAGAATTTTTCAAAAAGTCATTTAGCGATACCATTGCCTCACTCATTAACAAATATGAAATAATCGATTTTTCTACATCTGTTGGTGTTTTTAAAAAAAAGAATGAAATTAAAGCTAATTTAAAATATAATATATTATATTTCCTGGCTCTAGATAAATCGCCCTTAATTTCCTGCACATAAATGATTGGGTACCTACATCATAAAGTTCGTATCTTTCTTCTTCTGCTTTTGAGTTTAACACTGCGTTAGTGCGACAGCACTCTTACGCAATTTTGGGTGAGTCTACTTACTGCCATGTGTTGTGTTTTCAGTTAATTTTTGTTCAGGGAAAGGGAGGGGAGTGGGGAAAGGATAGGAAGCAAGGTAAAGGACGGAAGGGGATTTCATTCACTAGAAAAGAAGTGGAGCTCTTAAATTTCTGAACATAGTTCTGTCAGGGTTAATAGTATAGTTATCGTCAAATAAAGATTTAATTATGTCATTTGTATGGTTAGTTACTTTGTCAAGAAACCGCGTATGTTTCTCAACAAGGTACTCCTGGATGGTATCAACGCTCAGGTCTGTATGTAGGTCCGCATTGCGGACATACCACGGAGCGCCGACCCATCCTGCGTATTACCTTGTTTTGAAACACCTGCAGTTTCTTTTTATTTTGACGTGTTGTCTGTGAAAAAACTGTTGTACCGTAAAGTAATGTAGGTCGGATAACTTGTTTGTATAGTAATAGTTTGTTTTTTAGAGTTAGTTTACTGTCCTTGTTAAGTAATGGATAAAGCAATCCCACTAATCTGTTGCATTTATTCAGTTTATGATAAATGTGGGGGGTCCAAGAAAGTTTACTGTCCAGTAATAGTCCTAGATATTTAATTTGATTTGTCCATGTAATTTCGGAATCTTCTAGTATGAGAATGTCAATATGCTTGTCACGTTTGTTGGAGATCAGGACGGCTTGGGTCTTATCGATGTTAATTTTAATTTTCCATAATTTTGCCCAGTCAATTATGGAGTCAAGATGATTTTGTAGTCGTCTATGTATGTGATGTAAGTACTTTTGTGAAGTGTAAATACAAGTGTCATCTGCGTAGATGGACATTTTAGAATGGGGATTAATGGGGATGTCAGCCGTGTAGAGATTATAGAGCAGTGGAGCCAGGACAGAACCTTGAGGAACTCCCGCTTCTATAGGTCTGACGTTTGAGAAAGTATCTTTGTTGAGTTTGACACGGAAACTTCTGGCTTTAAAAAATTCGTATCTGTTTTTATATCATTCTCCGCTCTAGTATATATATTATTCTCCAAAACTGTCCTCTTTTTCTTTTCTTTTCTTCTTTTCTTTATTTTTCCACCTCCTTCTTCTCTTTCTTCGTCTTACAGTTTAAGTATCAAGTGCGTTACTTGATTTTTATTCTTAGATTTTAGATAAGCCTTTCTTTATATTTTATTTTAAGTAATTTTTTGCGGCCTCAACAGCACTCATGCTTGCGTGGGATGCTGCAAATATGACCTATTATTTCCCACATTTATCTTAATTACCTGTTTGCAATGTAATTTTTCTGGAGATAATAAATTATTATTATCGGGGATAATACCACGAGTGCTTCAAAATTACCGATAATTTTTCACGATTGCGTGTTTTCTATAATTTCACGAGTCCGTAGGACGAGTGAAATTTGCAGAGAAAACACGCATGAGTGAAAAATTATCTGGTTCATTTTAGAGCTCAAGTGGTATTTAGAGGATTATTTCACGTATGAGAATGCAAAAAATATGGAAATAAATCGGTATTAAACGATTTGAACATCTTAACAATCAATACAAATAAATGGTTGCTATAAGGAACCGTTTGTTTGTATCAAAAATTAGCATGACAACCATGTATACAATAACATGGGAGAATTATCGCTGTAATTCTCTCTAGTTAAACAAATGGAAAAGAGAATTTTCTCTGTTATTCTGAAAATTGTCACTTGTCTTCTGGGATTTCTAACACATGAGTGGAATAATCGGGGATAATACCACGAGAGCTTCAAAATTACCGATAATTTTTCACGATTGCGTGTTTTCTTTAATTTGCAGAGAAAACACGCATGAGTGAAAAATTATCTGGTTCATTTTAAAGCTCAAGTGGTATTTAGAGGATTATTTCACGTATGAGAATGCAAAAAATATGGAAACAAATATGTATTAAAGGATTTGAACATCTTAACAATCAATACAAATAAATGGTTGCTATCAGGAACCGTTTGTTTGTATCAAAAATTAGCATGACAACCATGTATACAATAACATGGGAGAATTATCGCTGTAATTCTCTCTAGTTAAACAAATGGAAAAGAGAATTTTCGCTGTAATTCTGAAAATCGTCACTTGTCTTCATGGGCGCCCGGAGGGGGGGGCAGGGGGGGGCATCTGCCCCCCCCTGGCTTTTAATATAAATACTTAAAAATAAAAGAGAAAAAAATAAATAAAAATAATTAGGTATTTTACCTATAGTATTTCTAATGCCCATTTAGAATAACCCCATCCTTATTTATCAATCACGAATCAGATGAAACAAAAAATTACCAACAAAAACGAATGTCGATTACTAATACGTCAAATTCATGTACAAATAGGAAATTCCTAACCTAATTTTATTTGTATGTTCAAGAAGTGACATACGTTTTGTTACTAGAACGACTGGTACTTCTAAATAGGTATTAAAAATACTATATTTCCATTTTTATTTTTTTTGATAACAACTATTTGTTTTTTTGTTAAATTTGGGGTATATGATTCCAAAAATCCAACTGACAACGTAAACGTAAACGTCGTCAGAAAACGGGTGTTTGTTTTAGTTTTGATTACAATTTTTTTAAATTTTTTTTCCCACAAAGAAATAGTACATTAATATACAAGTTTCATAAGACGTCATTTTATCGCACGAGCCGGAGGCGAGTTTTCTAAAGGGCGAGTGCGATAAAATGTCTTATGAAACGAATATTTTATACTATTTTTTCTATTTTGGTTGTTTAATTAAAAAAAAAAACTTTTCTTGGAAATTTCATTCTCATATTTCCTGATTTCATATGTTTAGGTTGGTAACACTGCAAGCCAAATATAGAAATCTTCTACTATTTTTTATCGCGAATGACAGTACGATGGCCATCAGTCAGCCAGTGTTACCAACCTCCGATAAGTAAAAAAGGAGTGTCACAAAGAGCTTCTTTTCGAAACTACTTTTAGTGTCGAAAAGACTTCGATATGACACCAAAATAGAAAAAGTAATTTGTGCACCTATCAAAAGATACAGAGAATTAACTTTTTTTCCCGTCCGAAATAAAAGTATTTCCAAATTGTTTTATTTTTTAATGTTTATTATATTAGTTACAATTAGCAAAATTTGGGTGTGGCCCAAAAAAAAAATTTCCGCCTGCGGTGCGCTTTACACGATTCCCCCAAGAGCAGTTTATTTGCCCCCCCCCTGCGACAAATTCTGCGGGCGCCGTTGCTTGTCTTATGGGATTTCTAACACATAAGTGGAATAATCATTATTATTATTATTTACATAGATTCTAACCAGACCGCCGCCGGGAATGTTATTTATTTTTTTACTGTATTTACACCTACAGCTTCACTCCTATTTACTTCTGCTGTCCACCAACAATGCCAAATCACGTTATTCAGTAACCAAAACAAACCAAAGCTATTCTTCATATGCAGGGTTTATTTATTACAAAAAAAGTATATACAGTTAATTTTTCTAGGCAGATGGCTTGTCATCAGTCGTTGTCACGCCAGAAGCTTGCGATGTTGTATCGTCCTGGTGATGCGGCGTTTGGTCACCACCGCAAACCAACGATGGAAATTTCTTTTGGAGAGCTTGCCTGTATTTGGGATGGCTGTAATAAAAATTCATCAAACCACTAAACGGCATTTGTAAGGAAAGAAAAAGTATACCTTATTCCATATACAATAGGATTGTAGACAGCATTAGCTTTAGCAAACAATGAGGCCCATATAGTTCCCAAAGGTGTTATTTGATTTTCACCAAATATACCTACAAAATTTGTGACCAGATACGGCGTCCAGGCTAAAAACCAAAGGGAAATAGTCATGAGGGCGATTTTCGCTAGTTTACATTCAGCGCTCGTCTGAGTCGCTTCTGAAGATCTCAACGAGGCCACGTTCATTTTTTTGGCTTGTTCGCGCATTGATTTTTCGTGTGCAGAAACCGCCTTGAAAAGAAAAACAAAATGAACGTATAGGTTCCACTTATCGCGATGCTTATAGTAAAGTCTAGGGGTTGGCCGACTTTCTTCTGGTAACGATTATAAACAAACACCCAGATAATCACTAATTAGTGAATCATCCTCTCTCAAAAGAAGGAAAAAATATTCTCAGAATACATGAATCATAATCTAGTGAATTATGCTGAAAAATGTCTGCTATATTCGTAAGGAGAAGCCGGACAACACTTAGAGTCGACTTCGCATGATGCAAGATAATCTTCGAATGTACTAACCTGCACAATAAACCAATACGAATAAATGATGGTCAATAAAGGCGTCAAGTAAACAAAGGTAGCGTATACGACAACGTAACTAGCGCTGCGCCAGTCTTTGTTCACATAGTCCAAGCCGCAAGCTGTCATATTTCCTTCTGGAACATACCTATAAATGCCATAACAGTGTTAGCAGTAATAACAAACCCACATTGATAGAAATATTTTTTTAACAATTAAAATCGATTGTGTTATGTATCAGTTTTTAATCGGGTAAATGTAATCGGCGATAAATAAGAAAGTTCATTGATAAACGGTGCATCTTCGAAAATACGATTCTATACCTACATCCATACTGCAAGTGCCCTGTCTGCCAACACAACAAATTATAGTTCTCTCAAGCCCGCATGGTTCTCTAGTAGGTACTACAACCTTTTCCGCAAACTTCTCAACGATGACGCCTTAAAGAAAAATAAATCCGATTCAATAAAATTTGCTGGATTCCAGGAACACCCATTATCATGATCTGCAAATAGAAAAATTCAGCTGTCAACTGCTATGCAACAAAATCTGGAACTAGTGGGAGCCTTCTTTGGGATATACATTTGAGCTGCAGCTTCAAGGGCGTTCTAAAACAATTAAGTGCTCCTATGGAGACATCTCGAAGGTGTTTTATAGAAGCGTTGGAAAACAGAATCCGAAGCCAGAATAAAAGTTTTCGACTTCATCGATGAAAGTATTGTCATATTCCTCCATAATATCATGACATTGTACCTTTTACGACTCTCGAATACTTTCCCAAATAATGTCTCGCCGTCGCCGAAAGAAATACTATTATATGACCCAGACTTTCTGTTAAAGAACCCAAAGATATTGTATGTAAATAAATTAAACATTTGTCCACCATAAACCCCAAAATTCCCAAATAATGTCTCGCCGTCGCCGAAAGCAATATTATTATATGACCCAGACTTTCTGTTAAAGAACCCAAAGATATTGTATGTAAATAAATTAAACATTTGTCCACCATAAACCCCAAAATTCCCAAATATCCTTAATGGTCATTCTTTGGGCGAACAGACTGTCATTTATTGCCAATATTTATTTAGGGTTTTCCAGTTGTAATTATGTAGGTTTTAGAAACGTTTTAGAAGGGATGTAAAGGTCGATTTGTAAGAGATCTAGTGAAGCAAGAAGACAGTCTTAAGACAGCTTCAGTCGTAGTAACACATTTTGTTAAAACTCTCTCTAAAATAAGTCTTACTTTTGCTGTAGTTCAATTTCATTCTATATTCCATTACCTAATAAAGCTACAAGTTTCAAACCAAAAACAAAAGTAGTTTTAACCAAGGCAAAACACTGAAGGATCACAACAGTATGTGATATTAATCCTTTTCAGATCAAACTACCCTTTTTGATGGTCAGAGTTATTTTCTTGGAAGTGGTTCTTGAAAACAAAGGTCACAGATTGAAAACATACAGTACATACCTTAAAACTTATGTTCGAGGAGCATTCAGCGCTGCATCTTCAAATTTCAGACATCTACTGTCACAGCGCATAGCAAGGTTAGAATGATCGGTACAGCCACGAAAACTTATCTCATAATAAATAGACATAATTTTGGATAGTCTGGCAATTCAGTTTTAATCAGCTTCAGAAGAAAATTACATGACATCATCGAATGTATAAAAACTTGAAATGGGATTCCGAAAGAAATAAAGTATGTAATTAATCACTGAAAGAGCCCAATAAAACACAAGATTTTGCCGATATCAAAAGATTATTGCAAGCGAGATTTCAATCATTTCAGCCGTACAACATGTACTTCCATATATCTGGGTTCCTAATCTGCAAGCATAGTAACCAACCAATGTTCACGTAGAATTTCACGTACCGCAGTATAAAAAGTAGATAATTACCCATGAAGCCCGCAACCATCAAACTAACCAAGCGAATCAAGATATCGGTCTTTTTGCGAAATAATCCCAAGCAGTAGCAGAATGGGGGATGGACAAAAATCCATCCAAGATTTCCAAGCAATTTCGGATAGATAGGTACCATATTCCTTAGTGTAAAAACATAGTGAAGTCGATCTCGCCGCACGGCCAGAATACGGAATTCGGCTGAATACTTCTCAGAAATACTGTACTTAACAAAGATAAAAGGCTAGTGCCCTTAACAATGAATACTGCTATGCTATTAAATAAAATTACTAGCTTACTACATTTTGGGAATTAGAAAAAATCCAAAGATGACCAGTTATGTGAAGGACACGGATGCTCTAAATACGACCAGGGGCCTTATTCTGTAAGAACGAACCGTTCGATTCGGTAGAATTTCTTCGATTGTGACGTCATTTTTGGTTTGGTTTTCGCGCTACCAAACCGAAAATGACGTCACAATCGAAGAAATTCTACCGAATCGAACGGTTCGTTTTTTACAGAATAAGGCCCCAGGGGTCGTATTTTCGAATTCATTCGAGTACATTTCGTATACGAAATTTGATTGACAGCAATGTAAATTAAATGGGGAGTATTCGAAAGCGAATCAAATTTCGTATGCGAGAATATTCGAAAATACGACCCCAGAAGTAGGTATAGACTGCACAGTTTACTGCAACTATCCGGATACCCTTCAATGACGAGGAAGAAACTCTTGGACTCGTACATTTAGAGAAAAAGTTCTCAAGAGACTATAGAATAGACTCACAAACGATTTGTGCTAGAATCTTGTATACAGTGAGCACGTAAAGGTTGGAATAAAATCTATAAAATATACAGGGTGGATATTTTTCAAAAAACCTCGGACACGTCAATTTTTGATTTTAGTGGCCGTTTTTGTGATGATAATACCGTGTATACAGGATGACTCAAAAACAAGTTATGACAGGTAACTTTGAATGAAAACGCCAATTTTTTATTTCATTTTAAAATTCTACGTTAAATTCTGAATCTATTTCATGTATCATGTCCTATACCTATCTTCAACTGTTTCGGAAATATTGACAGTTGAAAATTGACTTTTTTGCAACTTTGACAGGCTGTAGAACCTAAACGGTTAATTTTTTAGCAAAACCGATCATGCATTCTTGTCTTAGTTTAAACCATAAACTCTTATTTGACATCAACTTTGAAGTTAACCGGAGATTAAATTTAGCCGGAATTTGTAACCATGGATTAAATTCAAAGTTGGTGTCAAATGATAGTTTATGGAAAAATAAGGCAAGAATGTTAATCGGCTTTGCTCTAAAAATAACCGTTTAGGTTTTACAGCCTCTCAAAGTTGCAAAAAGTCAATTTTCAACTGTCAATATTTCCGAAACAGTTGAAGATAGGTATAGGACATAATACATGAAATATGTTCAGAATTTGACGAAAAATTTGAAAATTAAATAAAAAATTGGTATTTTCTTTTAAAAAAATAAAGTTAGCTGTCATAACTTGTTTTTGGGTCACCCTGTACATAGGGTATCATCATCAAAAAAACAGCCAATAAAATCAAGATTGACGTGTCCGAAGTTTTTTGAAAAATATCCACCCTGTATATTTTATAGATTTTATTCCAACCTTTACGTGCTCACTGCATATGGAGATCTGCTTCGAGGAATCACCAGATCCGTTGAAATTCGATACGACATACAATACATTCCTCATCATCGTGTTTTAAACTGATTCAAGTTCATTGACCAAGTTAAGGGGTGTGACCCAAAAATTAAAGTTTTAGAGCAAAAAAATCTAAGAATAAATATTTAAACCGCATCTTGTTACGATGGTACGTTTTCGAGTTAGGGCGGTTTGAAGTTACAGCTAGGTGTTTGTGACGTCACACTGGATTATCAGGAACAGTATTAACACGTGTAAAAATTTTCCAAAAGAAAAGAGCGAATTGCAACCATTCAAAGTATAGGGTACGGTTCACTGACGACTGAACGAACAGAAGACTGCGTTTTCGGCTGTTGTGACATCACAATTTCCTGCATAATTTATCTTCACAAGGAATTTTTTCGGAGACCATTTTGAATATAGGACTGCGGTTTTCACGAGAGATCTTAAAATTTTTTCTTGATTTAAGTAGCTTAAGTCGTTGAGAAGTGTTTGACACATCTTGCAAGGCTTCTTCTGTGCTTAAATTACAGCAAGAATTGTCTTTTGGAGATCTCATCAAGTAGAGTAACACAGCAGATATTGAGAAAATTTATGGGCGAGATTACTTGCGTCAATTCAGTTCACTTGCGTCAGATTCAACGCAATATTTATGATCAACTTTTCCTTCTTATTTTTGCACTTCAAAGCAATAAATACCTGTTCCATCCGAGCAAGGGCGCAATCGTCCAAAGTACCGCCAAAGTCCAAATCATCAGTATCCGCAACATGGCGGTCTTTTTGGTAAGCGGTGTGGCGCTCAAACCCTTAACTATAACGTTGTATCGGTCCAGTGCTATATAAACCATCGTCCAAATGGCACCTCCGCCGAACAGGGAGCCAGACAAACCGTAAAGTTCACAGCCCAAAGTACCTAAAATTCAGATATTGGTTTGTTACACCTTTGACACGTAATTGATACAATAATGCGAGGCTACTGAAATTTTTTTGGGTTTCTACGGATTGGGTAGATTCTTAGGAATGAACAATTCCAACAAACTTGAACGAGCAACGAACGCTCGGCGCGCAGGTTTATACGCACCCTTACGTGCAATGAGTTTATTTTATACGGGCATGGAACCTTTAATTATGATTTTTTATATTACGCATGCATCATAATCAACGATTATCGCACGCTGCAGCGTGTATAAAATGATGTTTATGATGCGCCTACCTTTTCAAAGTTTTGCTATAGAAACGTTTGATCTACCTTCATTACCTAGATATAAACCTGCCGTTTAAATTACTATTCATCAAAATGAATGAACACATTTAAAACATTTTTGAGATTATGATGCATTTGTAATATGATATGCGTGTATAAGAGGCCTTTAAAGCCCTTGCGACTTACAAAACACTCCGCTGCGCGTCGTGTTTTGAAATATGTCGCGCGTGCTTTAAAGGCTCTCTTATACACTTATATCATAATATACTATTATAAATCACTTACCTAAGACCCAAGTTTCATAATAACAATTTATTACCATGGGAACTGATTGGCTGCAACAACTGCCGAAATCGGAAAATGCAAGGTTCACTACCAGAAGGTTGGATGGCGTTCTTAAACCTGGGGTACTCAGGAATATGTACATGACCTAAAACCAACGACAAAAAAATACAATGGGTAATCCAAACCGTGTGACCAATGACGAACAGAACATGCATATTGCTCATCATCAGCAGACACCTCTAACATGGTGTCCGATAAATAGAACAAACTATGAATAGATCGGGATGAAAATACGAATTTAAATGGTTTGGAATCGAGCGGTTCTATTCAAGGAACAAACATGCAGCTGAAAGAGAATGATGAAGCAGGAGTTCATTCTTCTACAACTATTCCGATTACCACTGAATTTCAGCAAGATGATTATCAACTTGAAATAACTACAGATATAAATGATGAATGGGATCATGATGAAGCTTAAGTGAATAATAATCAAGAAGATCTTGGGTTTCATGTATCATCAGGATGAAGAGTATGTAGCTAATGTAGCAGTAATACGTGATTTTGTCATATAAGTAAAAAATTATATAACGCGTGTTCTTGCTGTACCCTGATGGCCTGATGCAAAAATGTGTGAGACAGATATATCAACTTCGCATAAGTCTATCGCTCAGCCTGGTTTGGTCTAGTGCGCATGCGTTGAATGCAGTGAGGTGATTGGTGAGTTGTAAGCATGGTTTTCAGACGATCGATAATCTCGTTTTCGTAGTGGACGGACGATGCTCGACGACCAATGAGTGCTGTGTAATTATAGGCATGCGTAGATTTGACGGGCCGAACTACAAGATAGACTTATGCAGAAATGATATTTCCATCTCACTCATTTTTGCATCAAATGCCTCTCATTGCGTAAATGGAGTACACGCCTTATATAATTTTTTACTTAATGTCTGTTTTTTTTTTTAAAGATAAAAGTCAAACTGACATTATGTTGGCAATACAATGTAAAATTGTCAATGCTTTCAAATTTTTTATGTAGAAAAGGCTTGTGTTGCCAACATAGTTACTAAATTTTTGACTTGGGGAATTATCTTTAAAAAAAAAACAGACTTTATATGGATTTTATAGCCATATCCGTCATTTTACCAAATGTCTAATGTCTAACCACATTAAGAACGCAGCGACATTGTGAACGCAGCTACATTGTGTAATCGTTTATTTTTAATTATAGATGGGTTCGGCTATTCAGCGCGAAGTTGGAGTGGAGTGGAGTGGAGTGAACAGAGCTAATGGAGTCACCCCTAATACGGGAAAAAGCAATACCCGAACCTTAATCCGAACGGCTGGAGTGCGAATGGAGTCACTCGGAGTGCACGGAGTGAACAAGCCGAACCCACCTTATGTTACACTGTGGCTGACAGTGAGATATGCCGGAATTCAATGTGGACAAGGCGAGTACCTACTTGAATGTCTAAAAACACTAGCCACAGCAATGTAAGAAATTTGCATTACCATGCCATTTCCTATAATGGACACCAATCCCAAAGCTCCAATAACAAAACCCAAAATCCCATGCCACAATGGATTCATTGGGGCGAATTGATACCAATAAGAATCTACCATATGAAGTATTTCTGGTGGTACTTTGTCGACAACGGTTAGATTACCTAAAACAAAATGAAAAATAAGTTGCTGATGTGTCTTCATCATAACAAAGGGCTGCAAAAAAAATTAAAAAACTAAGCATAGATTTTTAATTTTGGGTATTTGAAAACGTTCTTAAGCTCCCGTTCTATTTAGTTATACGTCCTTAATCAGCAATCGTGAGCGAGTGTTTCCTATTGTAGGTAAGACAATTTTTTTACTTAGGGCTGAGGAGACTTTTTTGTTCTCTCTAGACTCTCTACGACCATTTAAATAAAAAGTTGCACTGAGAACATTCACTCCTACAGGCTTCGAGCTGTTAGGCTCCTTCTCGCTTAAATAATAAGAGTTTCTTTCTACAGAATTCTGTGTCGTAGATATATGTAGAAGGCTAAGGCCTAAATGTTTGAAACCTCCCTCTGATGTGTGGAGTATTGGAATGTTTTTAATCCCGTCGTTTCGACCTTCTTGGGCTACTTGATAAAAATTATTACCGCACTATTGATTGAAGAAAAGCGTTTTCACTATACCACTTGTTATGTTCTTTGCATTATTCAATAAAAGTGGACTGTATTAAATGCCCGATGAGGCCTGTGCATAATTTTTGAACCGACAAGACAAGAAATGGTGAGATGACAAAATGGCCGCCACTCACCTTTTTTGTTGCGCGTACCCGCTTCACGATGTGTTTGTCGACTGACTCTCCGCTCTGAATGGGTCCTCTTCTTCAATGCATGCGCTTTACCCTTTCCATTCGTGACGTAACTGACATCCCAATGACTTTTTGAAAAGCGCGGTGGATTTAAATGTATTTATCTACGCCAGTGAGTTAAGAAGCTCTTAACTCACGCATTTCGAGTGAGTTAAGAGCTTCTTAACTCACGAATTTTCATTACCACACCCAGTGAGTTAAGAAGCTCTTAACTCACGCATTTTGAGTGAGTTAAGAGCTTCTTAACTCATGCATTTTCATTACCGTACTGTTTCTTAGGTTTTTGAAACTATAGTGACAATATTATTTACTATCAAATTGATACGAAACCATGCATGGTGTTATCGTGTTTTCATGTTAATTTGGTCAAATTTATATTGTTATTTGAACAAAAGGTATTGAGGTGATTCTGATTCAGGTAGCTGGTTTTTAGAATAGGTAATACAATTATTATTGAAATTAATTTTTTTTGTGTTTTTAAAGTCAAGAGCTTATGGCGTAGATAAAATATTGTACAATACACGTGAGTTAACCCTCATTAAGATACTTGTGTGGTTACACCACCCGTGCTACGCACTCGTTGTGCAACTTCCACACGCGTAGGTATCTTAATGATGCTGTTAACTCACTTGTATCGTAAATATCTATTACAGTTTGTGTACTATTTTATAATGAATTGAATTTACGCACTATGTACATAACACCACTAACGAGACGACTCATGCGGCTAAAAGATTTGAATGCTTTATTTGGAACTGTAGATTGCATTTGGAGCACTGATCTCAAAAATAAATGGATAAACAAAGAACGCTTCTAATGCTGCTAATTTACGAGGTCATAATGTAAACAGAAACAACTGACTGGGACAGCTGTGAGCGTGCGCAGAAGATACATGTACTGTGCGTGGACAGAATCTGGCGAATGAAAACGAAGGAATTTCAAAATTTAGAACAGTTGTTCGAAAGATAAGACACTGCACAGGCGTTAGGCTGTTCCGTTGCACAACTGTTCATAGAATATTGACTCCAAATTTTCGCACAAGTTTAGCCAATCGAGCCGTACGATTGTTTATCCATTTATTTTTTAGATCAGTGATTTGGAGTCGTTACAGATTGTTTCAGCCGTTCAAGCACTGCTACCTTTCCAAGATATTTTGTGCGGTACTCTGCTTCTAGTTGGTGTCCAAGATTTGTAGGCTTCTCTCAAAGGAAGCCAGCTTCCTGGGAGGTAAAACGCCTACCTCTTGGGGTGTTAGGCGTACCCCTTCAAGGTATTTCAGCCTTTTGCAAAAGTGAGCAGGGTATTCACAGATAAATGTTCTGTAGTTTATTTTGCTTGTTCGCACAAAAAGGCTCTGGGCCTTGAAAGGGTGTTAAAGCGCCTAGGCTTTTGCGAGACGGTCTACCTCCTCGTTGCCCTCTATGCCCTGGTACCCACATCAGGTTCACTTTGTTCCTTTCAGCCAGTTGCTTAAGGATATTTTTACCCTCCCAAACTAGCTGCGAATTTTACTTGATGGCTCCTAGAGCCTTTAGAGCCGCTTGACTGTCGGACAGTATGTAAATTTAGAAGAAAAAAAAATTAAAAGGCCTATTTTAAGGTCTAGATGTTTATGGCCAGTACCTCAGCTTGAAATATTGTGGGCGTTGTACTTATTAGTGATGAGCAAATGCAAGACCAAGACCAAGACCGGGCTAGTCTTGGTCTTGCATATGCAGTCTTGGTCTTGGTCTTGCAGTCTAATAAGCGGTCTTGGTCTTGGTCTTGCAGGGTCCAGTATTGGTCTTGGTCTTGGTCTTGCAGCAAGACTCTTGCAAGTCTTGCATTTATTTGGTAGATTTTTACTGAAGGGAATTTTAACAAAGAAAATTAAAAAAAAAAAACTTTTTCCATGCCACTTGAAGTAAGTACATGTTTAAAGAAAGGGAGAGTATATGCCAGTATCAAAATTTTGGCTTTTCAATATTGAGTACCTCTACCACAGCAGCAAATTTTCACAGGTACTAAAATTAGGCAATTTTTTCAAGTAAAATATGCTCAACGAAACATTGGGAGTTAAGGGATCACTTATTTAAGTTTGTCCCTGTAATATTGAAACATCTTTATTTGTATTTACCAGTGGCGCACCCAGAGAATATGTTTGGGGGGCTCCTACATATAGGATATGGATTGTGTTTAAAAATCTAAACAAAAAATTGAGGTGTCTGGGTGCCACGTCCTGATGTTGCCACATTTTTTTATAGTACGTAAAAATACACTGAAATTTACAATTAATTGCGGACGGCGCTAACACAAGAACCATTTTATTTAAACGAGCATTTCATTTGATTTTTTTATGCCTATTGATAATTGAGTTGAAATGTAAGTAGGTATCTATCTATTTTCTTGATAATCTCATGCAGCTATTCTTTTAATAGTATATCTAAGTCACTGAGGGCCCGTTACAAATTATGATTGCTCAATGAAAAAAGTGTACATCAGTTTTATGCATTTCTCAGCAAATGAAAAATTTTATGGACAGAGAAATCTTTCACTTTTAAACACCAATTCGATTTACATTGGAAATTTATATATGTTTGATAATTGTGTTTGTGGGAATTCTTTATATTCTCCGAAGTTTTAGGATAGGTGGATAGGGTAGGCCCCAACACCAGTAACAGAGCCTATGACAATATTTAGATATGTTATATTCAACTACAAACAACTATATCAAATACATACTAAATTTTAGTAATATTCAGAAAAAAAATGGAACAAAAATGCAAGACCGCAAGACTCTCTTGCATGCTCGGTCTTGGTCTTGCGTAAGTCTTGCAATGCTAAGTCTTGGTCTTGCATAAGTTTTGCACTGCTCGGTCTTGGTCTTGAAGTTTAATAGTGGTCTTGGTCTTGTTCTTGCATTTTCTGCAAGACCAAGACCAAGACCGCAAGACCAAGACCAGTCTCGCTCATCTCTAGTACCCATTGCCATTGGTGAGGAGAGTTTAAAGTTTGGTCCCGTTATTACAAGGCCGACTACTTCCGTTAGCTTCGAACCATCTGTGTACCACAATGATGCGTTGTGCGCTTTCGTTAGCTTCCAATACAGTGATGTTATCATAATGATATGTTGATTCACTTTGGAACACTTTATATACTAAAGGATGAATGAGTAACCATTCAGATCACCAGGTTTAAATCTATTTGTCTGGAATAGCCTATAGGCATATATTCTTGCCTGTTTTCTCACATATAGGTGAAGAGGAGGCATGTTCAGCAGTGCCTCTGCGGTTGGATAGGTTCACAAAGCCCCTTTTATTCCTAGACAGATTAGCCTTTTTACTTTACATAGACTGTTCTGTGCTCAGTCTTTGGCTATCATACCAACGAGGCTACCTTCTTTCCGGCAACGGAACTAGGGTTGTTTTGCTGGGATTTATGAAGTCCTTCTCCCTCGTTCCACTTTTTGATTATATTCAAGGCACTTTGCTTTCGGTCTGTTATATTATATATTCATGCTTGCCTCTGAATATTACCCCCAAATCATCTGCGTAGCCACGGACAGTTATTCCGACGTTACTTCTGGTAAGAATGCAGTCCATAGAAAAGGCGAAAGGACACTACCATTACCTTGTCAGCAGCCTTCAACCGAGGTGACAGTGACTATTTCGCCGTTCAAGTCCGCTGATACTGAGCGATATTTTAACATGGTTCCTGTCCTGTCCATCCTATGACTATTCGACTATTGGAGTAATACACGTAGGTTTTGATACTTGTCTTCTTTAATTATTGTCATAGGTAAACTGTTTATTAATAACATAAAAAATGTTTCTTTTAAAAACAAAGTGATGCTGCCCTTGGCCAAATCATTTAACCTTCAATAAACTTCTAACCTAAAAACTAAAGCTGATCACGCCGTGAGAAAATGACATTTTTTATATCTTAAACCATACACAAAGTACAAGATTTCTAACTCATAACATAATTATTAAATTTGGATGGCAATTTAACGAATCTTTTTCCAGCACTGGGAATGATAAAGCTTCCAATGTCAGAGTCAGAATGCGTACCATCTGTACCAGCTATTAATGAAACTTCTCTGAGCCTGAGATACTTTAAAGGTATTTCCATCATACAGATTATGCCTCAAATGAAATTTATTAAAAAACTATTTCGACGGACTTCCTGACCATTATCCTTTGGAGCAGTGTTTGACCTAGGAACAGACAAATTTTACCAACTGTGCCTGGTTGCCAAGTCCTACTCTCTTTTACATTTACCCTATCACCAACTCCAGAAGGATCCCTAGCTATAGTAGGCTTATCATAGTAGTATTTACATAATTTTCTTTTATTTTCAATTTTTTTTTTCCTCCTTTTCATAGTCAATGGTTTAAGGTTGTAATCGGTCTTTCATAACTGGTAGCATAGCCCTAAGGGAACGGCTATTGAGAAATTGGGCTGGAGTTTTTCCTGAACCATTAATAGGTGTATTTCTATATTCTAAAAGTGCACTATAGAGGTCATGTCATTTTTTAAGCATATTTTTAACTTTCTGCACAGCCCTCTCTGCTAGTTCATTGGACTAGGGTAATTAGGACTGGAAGTAACAATATTAAAATTCGATTCCAGTACAAACTTTCTACATTCAAATGAATTAAAGGGCATGCTGTCTGCAACAACCTCTTTCGGAATACCCTGAGAGGAAAATAAATACTTGCTTAAAAGCCTCTATAACAGAGCCAATTGAACAATCTACAACCATTTAATCAAATAGGTAGGTAATGAATTTATTATCAAATATGATTTTCCTTCACACTCCATAATATCACTGCCAACAATTTCAAAGGAATACTGTGGCAATTTTTGTGAAATAAGAGGTCCCCTTTGATTGCTATTTTTGTACTTTGCACGTTTAGCAAAACTTGTAACAAGCTCCGCGATCTCAGAATTAATTTGAAGCCATTATAAAATTTGCCTAGCTCCAGGGTTGGATGGGACGACCGGGCAACCGGGCAAATGCCCGGTGGGCCGGTATAACTCTGGGCCGTTCGGGCCGCAGGCCCGACGTGTCTTAAATAAATAATAAAATTTTAAAATTTATATATTTGACAAAAACATCATGAAAACTATCTAAAACAATATTAAGGCTGTGGTCCGAATATAACCAGGATTGTGGTTTCGCGGTCCGAAAGCGATCAAATTACTGTGGTACCTGGAAAAGTGGTTACTTTTGGACCTTGGTTTCCTAAAATCTGGTTAACCAAATGTCAAAATAGTTACCGACTACTATCGGATGTCGGTTCTGTTGGTTTTATCTGTAAATTCTGTCAACAATTTTCTATTTCATATTCGCGTTCCCTAGGTAACCGGAATTTTCAGTAACCATCTGTCAACCAGATCGGTTACTTTGGTTAACATTTGGTTATATTCGGACCATAGCCCTAAACTGAATATTATGCGTGAGGTCCGAAACCACTGGTGACGGTTTAGTTGAGAATGCAGTGTTGCCAATCTGAATTTGTGAAATTACACGATATGCTGGTTAAATTGCATAGTTTTACACGATTTCGTCTCACAATTACACGATTTATACACATGACCTTGGTACCTATTTAGTAACATCAAGAAGCAAGTATCTATGATTTTGGGAAATGGGTCATATCCAGTCAAATCTGAGGGTAAATCATCGCTCCTCAACCAAAAATAAAGATGTGGCAACGGCAGAAAAGCGATCCGAGAGTTATCTAATTACTAATTCCTCTGGTTCCTGGAAAAGTGGTTACTTTTGGACCTCAGTTTTCCTGCCAGGATGAGGCACCCCAGATGACGTCATACAGTTATCAGGCAACCTACCTCTCTCAAACATCCTAGCCATAAGGGTAGTCACTTGACAGACCATTTGACAGACAAAAGATAATGGAATGTAATGCAAGGAGCAATTAAGGGAAGAGAAAACGTCAAGTCCTATTTGTTTGTCATAATGGGACCGTGACCTATCTATATGTATGTAATAATATCGAGAATGGAAATTCCAAAATATTCTTTCGTTTTCTTCACAGTAAAATTTTTGAAACCCATTTTTCATTCTTGCTGTCCAAGGGAGGGCTAATGGAAAAAATTGCCAGGGCCGGTTTGTCTGAGCCCATCCAACCCTGCCTAGCTCTTTGATAAGTTTTAGTAACACCATAGTGATTTTCATGAAGCTGTTTCAGCATTTTACTTTTGAGTGATTTTGGAACAAAAGCTAACTCTTTCATCTAAGAATATTAGATCGTTCAATGTGTAAATATTATTTCGTTTTGCAAAAAACTTTTTACTAAGGTCAGGAACTTGTGTTATGCTAGATGGCCAACCCCTATTGCAAACATCCTTTAAAAGTTTAAGCTCATCGTCTTTAGATGTTTCTACCTTAAACTTCACTTGTCGCTCATCCGACAAATTTATTGAATGAACAATATCAGGTAAAAAGTATTGATCAGAACCAGACTCCTTAATATAGTTACGTGAAAGCAAGTTTGTCAAGTCAACTACCCCCTCATAATCCCCAATTTTTCAGTAATAATCTTTTGGAAAAACTCAGGTGCAACATTAAGACCAAAAGGAAGTCGCAAGAATCTGTAGAACCCAAAAGGACAACCAAATGCACAGAGCTTGCTCGAATCTTCATCCAAAGTTATCTGATAGAATCCATCCTTAAAATATAGCACAGAAAAGTAACCTTTCTTAACTTTCCGAAGCCCTGCTTGGGTGTAAGGAAAGGTCAATTTGCTGCTGACCCATCTCATCAAAAAAACCTAAATTAGTGACCCCATTTGCCTCCACTGGAGTTTTAGGTAACACAGCACCTGGCACATCACTTTCTGTTAATTTTCTCAAACGTTTTGCAACCAAAGAAGCCATAGCGAATGCACCGAATACTAAACGCGAAAGCCCATGTCTATGTTTTGTTTGTCGACCCGTCTATTGACAGACGTCGCTTTTGACAGTCTCGCACATGCGTCATGCAAACGATGAAAGTTTCTATACCTGCCGGTTACTATCCATCAAAAATAGGCTCATTGCATCAAAATGCAAAAACAATGCAATCTTGTATTTTGATGGCCGTCACTTTGATAAGCCACTGTAGCCAAACAGGCAGAAGCACCATATTCTAATTTACTTTTTTTTATGTACTTATCCATACCTACAACATATTAAAATTTGAAGAAAATCGTATGGTTCCGAATTCAGTTAGTAAAAAAAAAAATTATGACCAAAACAAACCTTTGTTTTTTCGTCATCATTTGAAAACCGCTAAACCAAATGTTTTCAGAATCGGGGATTAAATAAAGACTAAAGAGACCTTCAAAACGATATATCACTCGACACCGCCTTCTATTTAAAAAAACGTTCCAAAACTGCGCCCAGCTGTCATTTTGACAGCTGAAGCTGTCATCTATATTTCAAAAAATAGAGAATTCGCTCACATATCATTATTCCAAATTTTGTTGCATTATACCGAGCGGTTCAAAAGTTAGAGGGGGGGGCGACGGACTTTATTTCCTCACCGTATGTCGTAATCAATATAAATAAAAATATGTATAACGCTAAAATATATACAAGCTTATATTCCAACTTCCTCACATAAAGATGACGAGGTGGAAACGGTATACGAAGACATAGCGAGAGCAACAAGAGAGAACCCCACCACGCACACTATTCTAGGGGAGACTTTGATGCAAAAATAGGCAGGGGAGCAGAACCAACGGAAACATACATAGGACAGTTCGGACTCGGCACCAGAAATGAAAGGGGAAGAAGCAAACTTGCTAGAAAAAAAAAGACTCTATCTGATGAACACTTTCTTCCAAAAGAAAAAAAAACGTAAATGGACAATGGACATGGAATCAGGGGGGGGGGGGGGGGTAATTACCCCCCCCAAGATCGAATAATCGAGAGAAAAATCGCGATGCCCAGAAGAAAATACTTAAATATATTGAAGAAAATGATTTTTTCCGCAAACGTCAAAAAATGACGACTTTTTTAACCTCAATTCTTGATGTTGAAGTTTGACTTCACAGACATCATTTTTTTGGTTACTTTTTAGTGCGCGCGTTCCGTGAGCGTACAAAAAAGTACTTTTTTGTACGCTCACGGCCGGACAAAAAAGTGACGTCACAGAAATTTCCTGGATTCCATCGCTTTGAACACCGTTTGCCGAAAAAATCTCATGTTTTATTCGGAGAAAAGCACTTTTTGTGGCTCGTCTAAAATTGTCGGCCTCACTACGTTCGGCCGTCAAACATTTAGTCTCGCCACAAAAAGTATCACTTTTACTCCTAATAAAACAATATACTATTTTTTCTTTTATTTTTCTCACAAAAATAGTATATTGTTGTATTAGGAGTAGAAGCTTTACTTTTTTGAGCTGAAGCAGTAGGTTTGCGAGCCGAACGTAGTGAGGCTTGCAATACTGCTGAAGCACAAAAAAGTGCTTCTACTCCGTATGCAACACGCTATTTTTTCTCCAAACGAATGGGGTAAGCTCCGGGGCAAGTGAATGGTTGAGCGGCAGTAAAAGTACGAGCGGCACTAAAAGTACTTCTACTGTCGCTCCAGCGGCACTAAAAGTACTTTTGCTGCCGCTAGGGTTGCCAAGCAGCATAGAAATTAAATTTCTACCACCTCGACAGGTGTTAACCCGCTGGATTTGCCTAGCAGCATAGAAATCAAACTTCTGACATCTTGACAGGAGTTAACAAAGTGACGTTTTCCTGACGTTTGGAGAAAAAAATAATTGTTTTGGAAAAGTGAATGACCTTGAAATTTGGAAAAAAATTCGCCTGCGGCGCGTTTGCAGGGGGACTCCCCCTGAGTCCCACGTACCATTTACCCCCCCCCCAGACCGCTTGTCACGCGTCGCCAGTCCATGGAATAGCCCAGATAGACAAACCAAAGATGAGATTCACTTTATAATCTCCCGCCATAAACACATAATGTAGATGTAGTCAATCAATTCAACACCGGCAGTGATCACAGGATGGTAAGATGCAAAATGCTCATAAACACAAAAATGGAAAGAAAAACAAAGATGAAACAAACGACGAAGAGAGGAAGTAGCAGAAAGAAGGGAAACATACAAACAAAGGCTGAAAGAAAACTTTTCCAACAATCCAGGAAAAACAGAAGAGTCATTAGATAATAACAATAGGAGAATAACAAAAATTATAAAAGAAACAGCAGAACAGATAATAGTCCCCCTAGAGAACACGCCGGAAAAACTGTCGATAGAAACGAAACAGCTACTAGAGAAAAGGAGAACACTGATAACCTATTGAATACACAGAAACCAACAAAACAGCAAGAAAAATGGCGAAACAGGATATACTAAAACATCAAAAGAAACAAGTACAATCCCTATTAGAACAGAACTAAGGACTAAATATATTTAAAAGACATAACACACCTAAGAGAGAGATAACAAAAATAAAAGATGCGAAAAACAACATAGTAGAAGACAGACAACAGATGTTAAAAGTTGTGGAATCTTTCTATAGAGATCTGTACGAATCTAAAATAGCAAACACGAGGACAAAAGAAGATGAAATACGAATAGTAAATGCAAACTCAGAAGAAATGCCGGACATAAATATGGAAGAACTGGAGAAAGGGTTATTCCAGATGAAAGATGGTTAAGCGGCAGGAGAAGACAACATTCTGCCTGAAATGCTCAAGGCAAGCGATACTAAGACGAGACAAGAACTAGTGAAACTATTCAATAAGTGCCTAACAGAAAAACATATACCCAAAGATTGGAAGAATGCTGTAGTTGGTCTGATCTACAAGAAAGGCGACCCGACTGATGTCAAAAACTACCGGCCGATAAACTTACTATCACAGATATATAAATTATTCACCAGAATAATCACCAATAGATTAGAGCGAAAACTCGAAGTCTACCAGCCAAAGGAACAGGCCTTTATAGCACGACAGAACATCTACACACAGTAAGGCAGATGATCGAGAAAGCTACAGAATATAATATAAACCTATGGATGGCTTTTGTCGATTTCCGAAAAGCCTTCGACACAGTAGAAATCTGAGCAATAATAAAATCCTTGAGAAATGCCAGAGTGGATCAACATTATGTAAACCTTATTGAAAACATCTATAGGACCTCGACAATGTCGATGAGACTTCATGAATCATCTAACAGAATAAACGCCAAAAGAGGAGTTCGAAAAGGGAACGCCAAAACTATTCACTTTGGTGCTCGAGGATATTTTTAAAAAGCTACAATGGGAAAACAAAGGATTGAATATACATGGTGAACGCTTGCACAATCTAAGATTTGCCGACGATATTGTACTATTTGCAAAAGACAAACAGGAATTGATGGATATGTTGGAAGATCTACAGGATAAGGCGGCAAAAGTAGGATGACACATGAACTACACGAAGACCCAGTTTATCACAAATACACCAGATGCAGACGAAATACTACCGATATACCATGACTGCACAATAAAAAAGACAGAAACATACATATACTTTGGCCAAGCTATAACACCGGGCAAACAAAATCAAGAAATGGAAATTGATAGGAGAATTAGATTAGGCTTACGGCAAATTAAAGTACATCTTGAGCATGAATATCCCAAGGACTTTAAAATCAAAAGTCTATAACGAGTGTATACTGCCTGTTGTCACGTATTTGGAAGTACATCAGAGAGCCATGGAAAGACGAATTTAAGGAATTTTCCTGAGAGACCACAAAACAAATACATGGATAAGGAAAAGAACCAAAGTCTCCAACATAATAAAAATAATTGGTTCCTTAAAATGACAATGGGCAGGACACGTGGCCAGACATACAGAAAACTGGAGCGGGTATATCACTAGATGGAGACCTTGGGAAGAGAGAAGTGTTGGAAGACCCCAATAAAGATAGTACGACGAGATAAAGAAGGTCGCAAGCTTGAATTGGTACCGAGCTGCGCAAAACCGAAGACAATGGTCAAATTTGAAAGAGGCCTACTTCCTAAGGATAGAATTGATAGAAAACCGCTAAAGGTAGAAGATAGATATAATATGTATAACGATTTCCAACCTTAGTAAATTCGTTGTATCACCTAAGTGTCGAGATAACGACAACTTTAACATGATACCCTAGATCCTTGTCCTAAGTTTCGCTTGACTGACCGCGCTATATTTATGTACATAAATATTGTAATCAGTTGTCCAAAAACGGGCTTTAGTAAATTCAGAGAATTTTTCCGGCGCTGGCTCTCCGTCTATACGCAGTGGTTCCCAAAGTGGGCGATAACGCCCCCCAGTGGGCGCTACAACCATCTCGGGGGGCGGTGAAGAGCTCAGCTGATTTTGGAGGGCGGTGAGCACAAATTAGTGGGTGGTGGAAAATAAACGGACAGATCAGAAAAAAAATTAAAATTAAATAGTAAATGGCTTTTTACGGAAATTACTCTTCAATACTATAAAGATAAGGCTCATAGTCAGTCTGTCTATCTCTTTCAGAGTCAATTTTGGTAAGCTTCAAGTTATGAACGCAACCCGCACGCACCTCAACTAAGTCTGCTATGACTTGCTTAAAATGCGATACCGCTAATACACGCATTGATCAGCAGCAGCTACATTAAAGTTATTGTCAAAAAGCTCAAAAATTAGCTCCGTCAAGTAAGCCCCCCCACCCCCATTCGACTTTTCTAACAAAATTGCAACCACTTTGAACTGTGCTGTTCTGATACCAAAATTCTAGGGGGAACAAGATGAGGGGCCAACTTGACGCTCAGCCCTCCCAAAATGTTGGAAATCCAATCAAACAAAAATGAGTTCTTATGCAATCGGAAGTGTGCTGAACTGTGCTGTATCAGGTTTTTCTCAAAATTTTCATATTCGGTCATTTTCCGACAAAATCCTTCTGGGGGTGCTAACTTGACGCTCAGCCCCCCAAAGTTTTGGAAATCAGATGAAACAAAAATGGATTCTTATGCAATCTGAAGTGTGCTGGACTGTGCTGTATTAGGTTTTTCTCGAAATTTCCATATTCGGTAATTTTCAGGCAAAATCCTATTGGGGGGGCTAACATAACGCTCAGCCCTCAAAATTATGGAAATAAGATGAAAAAAAATTGACTCTTATGCAATCTGAAGTGCGCTGTATCAGGTTTCTCAAAATTCCCATATTCGGTCATTTCCTGACAAATTCCTACTGGGAGAGCTAACTTGACCCTGAGCCCCCCCAAAAATTTTGGAAATCAAACCAAAATTGATTCTTATGCAATCTGAAGTGTGCTGGACCTGTGTTGTATCAGGTTTTTCTGAAAATTTTTATATTCGGTAATTTTTCGACAAAATCCTACTGGGAAGGCTAACTTGACGCTCAGCCTCCCAACATTTTAGAAATAAGATGAAACAAAAACGGATTCTTATGCAATCTGAAGTATGCTGAACTGTGCTGCATCAGGTTTTCCTCAAAATTTCTATATTCGGTCATTTTCTGACAAAATCCTACTGAGGAGGTAACTTGATGCTCAGCCCCTTGCCAAGAAAACGCACGACCGTGAAAATTTTCAAAAAAAAGGCGCCGCTTCAATATCTTGGATCCCTGCCAAGGGGGGCGCTGGATAATTCCCATTTTCTAAAAGTGGGCGGTAGGTTAAAAAAGTTTGGGAACCACTGGTCTATAGGTTTCAAATTTAAATATTGTAGGTATTTGTTTACCTCTATCTTTAAATTCTTTTCTTTTTTTCCAAATACTTAATTCCACTTCACGATTCACTTTTATTTTGACAACAAGCTCATTAACAATAATTTTGAATTAAAATCTGGATTGAGCTCGGTATTAATGGTTCATTGAAAAATCCAGTTTCACTGTCTAACTTTCTACAGAGGTAAAATCTTCTTGTTTAGTTATATCCAACTGAGCATTCAACACAACACCTAGATACCTATTCATATCCGAATTAAATTCTACAGAACTTCTCTCCTCCAGTTTTTGATGACCAAAGTTTCATGTTTTCTATAGTAATGCTTAAGCAACTACTGCATTCGCTTCTTGATTAGGGAGAGGAACTACTCCTGGCCACTATGAGGTACTTACTTACCGAATATGTTGTGGGAGAATGTCCTGAGATATCTACCGCAGTCCTTTTCCAGGAGGAACCGGACAAGTACTTCTTGAGTTCTCTTCAGTTCTCTTCGAGATCGTGTCTTCAAGCCTTTCTTGGAAGAGCATGTAAGTCGAGTCGAATATTGTTCAGCGAGCACTTCAATGGTCAATATAGTCTTGTGTAAGTTAAATGTCAATAAACCATGGTCGTATCATTTTGTCCTTGTCCTCATTAAGAGAACCTACTAGGCAGTTGAGCTCTACTGAAATTATGCTACAGAATATACAATATAACCTTTGATACTGCAACAAAGTTATAAATTCATAATCAAAGTGTTATGGATTACGCAATACATGATGTATTCAAAAAATTAAATGAATTCTAAAAATAGCAAGTTGCAGCATTTTTGACTAACAGAAGGTTTCAGTGGCATTTTATTATTCCTTCGCGTTCCCTCCATTTCGGAAGTATTATGGGAAGCTTTAGTTGAACTAGTCAAGCGGTATCTGGAACGAGTAATCAACAATACTTTTTTAACCTTTGAAGAGTATTATGCTCTACTCGCTCAGCTATAGGCTGTTGATTTGATCGACCAATGATCCAGTTGACATGGAATTTCTGAGCCTGGTCTTTGATCGGCCGAGTTAACACTTTTCCCGAATTGAATCAAGTGCCAAATAATCGCTCATACAGTAAATTACCTAGCATTTTTGATTGGACAAGGTGGCCCTCCGAATACTTACATAGGTATTCTCTATCCTTCTTTCAACGTACTCAGTATTATTAAGGTGAGTCTTATGTCGTTAAATGGTCTTTCAAGTAGCGCACCTGGCTTTTCTTCCAACACTATTGTCTATAAGGCTATTGCTATTACAACAAAACGTTATCACCAGAATTTCGCACATTCTTCATATTACTTCAAATAAGACACCTGTACAAAAATGTTTCTCTATGGAAAGTTCCAGGTCGAAGTATGGATTTAAATCGACAAATCATTTTCAATTGACACTTACCACCAAAGCCAGCGGCACGTTGAGCGGCCCATGTTGCGAAGATTGGCTCGCCCATCGCAGACATAGTTCCTAAAAGTAGAGTAATTAATGTGTTTTATGAAAAACTAGACCAATTTATGAATTCTTTATATCGTGGAAAAGCAGATAAAAACGCAAAGGCTAAAGGCTTGTTTGTTCATCAACAGTTTTTTTTTAAAAGTCAATTCTTATAATTAAGTTAATGGAAAATAAAACTAATCGCATAGTTACAAAAATTTAATGAACCCCTAAGAAAATAATGTACTCACCCAAGAATTTCCCACTTAACTTATCGTTCCGTTACATTTAAAAGTTTTCTTTGAGGAGTTTGAGCCGCAACTCAACGCGTATACCATAAAACAAATGTTTTATATCTTTAAGACAACTAGGATTATCTGAAATTAATTAAAATCCCCTTTAAGGAGTTTGTCTTGGTAAGGATTCAACAAAAAGATATAAGGATAAACCAATTATAAACGTTATAATAAGGATAAACCAATTAAGAACGTCTAATGTACTAATAATTCATCTAAAGATAGTTTTTGTCATTTGTGTAAATTGTTTATTAAAACAGTTGTGATTTTTAGCAGAAAAATCAGAAGAAAGAGGGCATAAATGCAAAGTAGAACAGAGTTATTTTACCAATAAGCAAAACTTTTTAGGTGAATCAATTACCGACTCCAAGAGTTAAAAGCAAATTGAAGATTGGCTACCAATCGGTTTAGTCAAGGCCAAGGAGTCAAAATGAGAAATTGTGCTCCGATTTCAGAAATATATCACTAAACCTATACTCGGCTCACTACCTACCTCACAAAACTCACCCGCGAACAAAATTACCCTGGTAAACAATCAAAAAAAAATATGTATCTATTTATTTATTTTTAATACGGGATAACCCCATTAACAGCAAAATTACAACAAAAAAGAATAATTTGGTTAGGTATACATTATAAAACCTGCAGCAAGTAAGCGTTAACATTAAAAGAAAAACAAGAAACAACAAAAATTAAAACTTAAGGAAAAACAATCTAAGCTACTAAAAAAAAAATATATATACCGGGTGGGCTAGCGAAAACGAAACAAGGTCGATATCTCGTATTGATCGTTCATTGAAAAAAATCGCTCGGACCCGTCGATTTTTATTCGGAGGGGGAAATCTTTTGCACATATTTCCAATGTTGTCACTTCAACCCTCTCGCAGGGGTAAGCGCCAACCCCTAAATCTTAAATGGCAGTAGGGGTCGAGCTATACCTCATTTCAAAGGTCATCAAATTCTCTTTTCAACGGTGCCTATTTTTTTGAATTTGATGCAGTGGTTTTCGAGAAGACGCATTTAAGAATAGACGGAACTAGTACAGTTTTAGTCATTTTGAGCACTTTCAATTTTGTAGTTATAATAATTTTTACTTAAGAAGTAATTTTATGTGTTTTTTTCTAAAGTCGTGTGCTATCCAACTTGAAATCACAAGGTTTAAGTCTAGGTTTTTTTTATCACTCAATAAAATTCATTCAAAGACATTCTAATTTTAAATATTTTTTGAAAAAAAAAACTTAGTAAATCCAAAAAACTAGGCACCGTTGAAAAGAGAATTCGATGACCTTGGAAATGAGGTATCGCTCGACCCCTACTGCCATTTAAGATTTAGGGGTTGGAGCTTACCCCCGCGAGAGGGTTGAAGTGACAACATTGAAAATATGTTCAAAAGATTTCCACCTCCGAAAAAAATCGACGGGTCCGAGCGATTTTTTTCAATGAACGATCAATACGAGATATCGACCTTGTTTCTTTTTCGCTGGCCCACCCGGTATATACTTAAGGAGAAAAAAACAAAAATAAAATACATTTAAACCTACATAATTTAATAGTAGGAGAGCCGGCAATATTAACGGGTATGTGATCGTTGCAATGGATAATTTTCACATAAAAGAATATCTCATAGTTACCTTTAAACTAAATGGATGGGTGGCCTCGATTCTCATGGCCGCAACCCTTTGATGGCTGAGAGTAAACTACCCGTCTTTTTCCGAAGGAACAATTTTATCGTTGCAATAGCTGAAAATTGGTAGATATATTCTTTAATATGTCTTCTCAAATAATATATAGGGTGGCCTCGATTTTGATGGCCGGAAATGACGGCAACCCTCATTGAAAGTCGAGCGCACGCGTTATTTTGCTTGCTAAATACACATTTTTGAAAGTGACAGCCTTCAAAGTCACTTTTAAAGTTAAAAGAGGACTCTGTGAAGATGATTTTGCATACGGCTGTAGGTCTTTAGACAAAAAAGAAACATGAAATTGTGTTAATAAAGAGTTTGCCGCATATGATGAGAACCCCCTACACCGCAAGGTACTTCTAATTTGTTGCGCTTATGGTTCTTGGAGTATCTTTTTATAAAACAACTTTACGGCCATGAGAATCGAGGCAACCCATCCATTTGGTTTAAAGGTTACTATGAACTATTGTTTTATGTAGAAATTATCCATTGCAACGAATACATACCCGTTTAGTATTGCCGGCTCTTGGACTATAAAAGATCTGGGCTGTCAATCGACCCATTTACAATTTTATAAATGAAAATCGCATCAAACACATCTTGGCGATTTCGCAAAGGACTTAGGGATAGTTGACGGCGACGCTGAATATCATCGTAGTCATGGTCAATGATTGTAAGAAAATCATACCTTAAAGCACATATTTTCAAAAATTTATGTTGCACTCTTTCCAATAATGCAGACAGTGAACATGAAAAAAGGGAGACCACACAACTGGACAATACTCTAGCACTGACCGCACTAAAGAGCAGTAAACAAGCCTCACTGACTCAACAGAAAAATTCTTGCGGTTTCTACCAATAAAACCCAAGTTTTTGGACCCCCATAAACTAAATATATAAAAAACAATCAAAAATATAATATTAATCAACAAAAATATTGAATAGCAGTGGCGAACAATGTCCACCCTGTGGTACTCCTGATGTAACATAGATAATATCAGAGAAAAAAATGCCAATCTTAACCCGTTGGACACGGCCCCTCAAAGAACTCTCGAACCATACAAGACCAAAGTTGAATCCAAATTTTTGTAGTTTTTTTAAGCAATATATGATGATCAACTCGATTAAAAGCTTTCGAGAAGTCTTTGTAAATCGCGTCTATTTGCTTCCTGTTCTCCATGCTAAGTAAAATATCAGACTGATAAGTTATGAGGTTGGTTGCAGTTGACCTGCCCTCTGAGAAGCCATGCTGTTTTTGAGAAATAAGGCCTTTGCACTACCAATGCAATTGTTTACTAACGAGACAGTCAAACAGTTTAGGTATAGCTGATTGGATACATATACTGCGATAGTTTTCCACATTGACCTTTTTACCGCTCTTGAGTATTGGAACAATGTGACTAACTTTCCATTTGTCAGGAAATGTAGATAACTTCAAAGACTTATTATATGTATAGTAAATGCAAATGGTACAGACACATTGTTTTGATAGAAAATTTGTTATTCCATCAGGTCCGGAAGTAAGTTTGTTTGGCAGTTTGCTAATCTCATTGAAGATATCAGTTTTTGAAATTTCGGAATAATTAATGTTGTAGCTTAAGTTGTAATCATTAAAGTCTGAAGAAAGATCGGTAGAAGACGTATTTTTCGTGTAAACAGTTTGGAAGAATTCTTTGAAGAGATTGGCTATGTCCTGGCCATTATGAGCAGACTGGGCACCATAAAAAAAGCACTGGGCAAACTATGACTTGATCTCTTATCTTTAATATACTTCCAAAAAGACTTAAGGTCTTCCTTCAGCTTGAGATCGATACTCCTAATGTAAACATCAAAACAGTGCTCTGAAAGTTTTTTACATTTTGAACGAAGCTTCGAAAACCTTAAATAATTATCTTCGGAACGATCCTTGATTTAGAAGGTGTGAGCATATTTCTTCTCAACAGTTAGTTTCCTTAACTCAGACAAAAACCACTTTGTAAAAGAAGATATTTTATACTTTTTTAGCGGTATAAAAAAAGCAATACCAGTAGACAGAATTTCATAAAATAGATTAGTGCTCTCATTAACATCATTATTACCCAGTAATGTTACCCAATTTATAGAAGCCAGATAATTATTCAGTTCTCTATAGTTATTACGAAAGTCATAGTAAAATTCATCGTATGAAAGAATCTCATCTTTACAATTATGGGAAATAGATATTACACATTCATAGCTCATGTGATGCATATTTAAATCTAAAAGAGAATCACATGCCCTTCTTAAATCTAAGGGTTTAATATTGGAAAAAACTAAATCTAAAAAAACACCTCGATTATTTGGTATGTTATTATGTTGTGTATGTATGTGTTATGCGATTGTACTTTGTCCCTAATAAATATCAGCACACCCCCACCGCTAGCTTTTTTACTAGTCATAGAATTTCTGTCCCTTCGATATAGGCAAAAACCTTGGCAATTGACTTCACTGTCGGAGATAAATTCAGTTAGGTCACTTTCTACCAGGATAATTACATCACGCACAACAAGCTACTTTTTGTAAGAGATCATTTAATTTGGTTCTTAGCCCTCCTACATTTTGGAAGTAAATGGTTAATGGGGTGCTGATATGTTTTTTTGTTGCTTGGGCTCAGCCACAGGATTCCCATTACGGAACCTGAACCTTATGATTATATTTTCCTCACCCGCAGCTTTTCTACTATCAAACAATGTTTTCACTTTTTTATAAGCCTCCTGTTGCATTGGCGTCTGATCAGTAGAGATTCTAAATTACGTACCCAGCAGTTTCTTACCAGATTCAATTGCTTGTTTCACAGTGTCGACAGTGTAAACAACCTTAACAGGTCTTGACTTGGTCCTATTTCCATTTTTGCCCACACGCAGCACTTTACTGATATCAGGAAACCCATCACTCAACCCTAGCTTGGCAAATATTTCAGAGACAACAGATTTATCCGCAGTAATTCGCTCTTCAAGCACTGAGGAGTTTGACTCGGGCATATTATAAATCATGAGATTCTGAGCATGAGTGACTCGCTGTCCACCTTCATGGACCATGGATTCAGCATTTAACGATTTCTCCTTTTCTGAGACAGCTACTTTCTGTTGCAAGGCTTGTATTTCCTCCCAGCGCCGGTTTTACCACTAGGCGGACTAGGCGGCCGCCTAGGGCCCGGATGCTCAATGGGGCACGAAATTCACTCTGAAATCAAATATCTTATTTTGGCAATCTGCGCCCTGAGACGCACCACACCACCCGAATTACGCACACTATCGGCAACACTGTTCTGTAGCTGTAGGATTACCAACTCAGGTAGAGTCCACCCAACCTTATGTCATGTTGCTAATGAACATCCGTTAAACGAGTAATAGATAATAGATACGAGATGTTTCACTACCCAAACCGCACACAAAGTCTTGAAAACGTCTTTTCTAGGGTCTGCATTACGTCTGAACGTCTGAAGACCAAAAAAAGACGCCTAGAAGACGTTGTTTTGAAGATGTCCATATAAAATGTCCTAAATTCATCTTTTTCTTCTTCAAGCCTGAAAGTATGGATAATGATTAATGTATTGAAAAGAGATTCAAAAACGTCTTTGATAAATCTCGTTGAAGAAGTCTTTAGAATGTCTTAGTGCTAAAGACATCTTTAGGCAAATCTCTGGAAGACGTTGGGTTTTGTTACAGTACGAATTACGACGTCTTCAAGATTTCTTTGAGACGTAGGCAAGACGTCTCGAATGTCTTTTATGGACATCTTAGAGACGTCTTTAAGAAAAATTTCCCACAGGATTAGTTTCTCATTTAATTTAGAAGAGACTGGAAACCATTTAAAATGCTACAGAACACTTTAGAACTTCAATAGGCCTTTTGGAAAGTTCAAAACATTTAAAATTAAATTCAGAATTTCCAAAAGCATTCTGTAGCGCTTCAGAAAATTTTGGTAATTTCAGAACCATTTTAGAATGCCTCAAAACATTCAAACGCCGATTTCCAAAGGCATTTTAGAACAACTCAGAAGTTTGAAACCCATTTTAGGACGCTCCAAAGCACTTAAACTCAGACACTCTAGAATCCCCAGAAACATTTTGAAAAGCGCTAGAATCTTAGATTAAAAGTTACAAAACGCCTTTCAGAAGGCTTTTAAGAGCAAATTTAGATTGCTGTAGAACTTTAGAACTCTTTAAAGGCATTTAAAACAGTTCAAATCTAAATCAGAGTGTTCAGGAGCAATTTGGAGCAATTGAGAAACTTCAGAGTTATTTTAGAACAATTTTAATTTAAAGTTCTAAATTGAATCCTAATTTAGAAATTACTGAAAAACTTCTAGAATGCTCCAGAACTCTTCAAGCCAACTTCGAACACTTTAGAACTTCAAAAAGCCATTTAGAACGTTCCAAAACACTTTCCAGCAGCATTTTCAAAGGCTTTTTTTTTAAATTTGGACAAAAACAGTAAAAAGTTACTTTGGGCTAAGGCCCCATACCTTCTGCCGCCTAGGGCCCGGTAGGCCTTGAACCGGCGCTGTTTCCTCCTCCATCCTTATCATTTTTCTGACCATGAGGGGCACACTTCTAAATGCCTCTCGACAATCAACACAGAAATACATAAGGGTACGCTTCTGCAGTACCACAGCTCTCGACTCGGACATGGAAAGGTCGGAACATTTTTCAGCCAAATGTACTCGAACTCTGCAGCTATCACAAGCAACTGTTTGCTTTTCATCCACTCCCAAATCAACTTGGCAAACAGAACAGTTATTGTGAGGCATTTTGGATTCTAACCTAAATAATATTCATGTATATTACGGTCCACAAGGCAAAGGCAGCGATCAATATTTTCAAAAAAATATAACTACTTTTGATAAAAAAAAATCAAAAAAACTTGCAATAAAATATTTAGTCTATGTGCTAAAATCTTCTCCTGCTATTTCTAAGAAATGTTAAGCATTAAGTTGAACCGAATGTTGCAATTTCCTTCTTTACCGGAATCCATAAATCAACATTTATTGGGGCAATTGCTGTTATTAAACGAACCACGATTTTATAATGATTTTTTTAAATTAGTTTCTTGCCAATTGATTGAATCTTTTGTTTTCTTGGAAATATTAATTAGAATGTCATAAGTGTGCTTATCACTTGAGACAAGACTGGCAATTCCTTAATTATTCATTATTTTAATTTGAACTTACAAAATCTTTCATTTCGAAAAATGGCTGCTGATGCTATTGAGAATTTCTAGCTAGCGCTCAGCTTTCAAAATAAATTTGATTGATATACCTGCTCACACATTTATTTTTTGGGGACATAGGTGTGTACCTCGGAAATCTAATAGGGGTATATTGTGTTCAGATATTCGCAGTTTTCGTGAAAATCATCCTCCGACTGATAGATTTTTTGTGTAGATGATCATTATCGTAGTAAGTACCACTTTTCAGAATTTGACGTTCCCCATATTTGTATATGCGATGACATATAGGAGTAATGAAATTATTGAGATGTAGTTGGTAGGAGCTGTAACACTAACTAATAAATAAGGCATCACTTTCTTGGAGGTTTAATAGAAGAAGAGCAAAGCTAATATATAGAGTTCCACTCTAGTAGGTATACCTTATCATCCAGGCAGTACCCTAGAAAACGTTGGGTCGAGGTGGATTTTCATGGTAAAAGTCCCCCATATTTGTTATGTGATGACATAATAAGTAGGAGTTATGAGATTATTGAGATGTAGTAGGTACGAGCTGTAACACTAATAAATAAGGCATCACTTTCTTGGAAGTTCAAAAGAAGGAGAGCAAAGCTATTATATAGAGTCCCACACTAGTATACTTTATCATCCAGGCAGAACCCTGGAAAACGTGTTGGGTCGAGGAGGATCTTCATGGTAAAACCAAGGAAAGGTCATTCGAGGGACATTTCTTGGAAATTATTTGAAAAAAACTGTTTAGCAGCACCATCTAAAACAAAATTTAGGAAATTTTTTCACTGTAACTTTTTTCATGAACACATTAATACACTATATTCATAAAAAATATTCATATCAATATACCAATTAAATAATGCAATAAAACGCCAATTTTTATCAAACCAGAAACATTACGAATGCAACTGATAAAAAAATCCCACAGGGCAAACCATAATCAGTAGTACTTTACAAAGAACAATAAATTTAACTCATCGGACTAATGAAAACAGTAGTAGCTAATTTATAACGAGACACACCGCACCGTCAACGGTCTGACCGCATAAAAGATCGACCAGTACCAAACTAAAGTCGTACGGGTACCAAAACCACTTACCACTTAGTTATCTCCGGACCTTCCGATTGATCGTTCGGTATGAGATTTTCTTTGTAAACGGTGGTGGTGCCGTTGTCGGATACCTTGTAAAGGGGCCCTGGGTTTTAGGCCAGACACACTTACACCCAATTAAGGTATGTTGAAAGTATTAATATTATGTGGATCAGGATTCGACTTTAATAAAAATTGCTTATTGTTATTTTTAATTTAAAAGAATCTGGAACAAGTTATGGGAAGTACTTATTTACTTAAATGTTTATCTAACAACCATTGATATTATTTGACGAGATTTTAATAGGTACTTAGGTATCTATGATGTCACTAAGAAGTTTTGGTTTACAAGATAGAATGCGCTTCTAATTAAGAAATTTCTGCGTTTTGCTAATTGTAACACATTTCCTAATCTGCATTAAACAAGTTTATTTACCAATCCTTTTCAAGTCTAGACGACTTGAGCATTGCTTATATGATTTAATTATTGAGAATATCCGCGAGGCAGCTATATTGAATATATTATACAAACACACTTCGTCTAGTCTAGCATAAACAATTTATTAATGTGATAGAGCTCGTTTTAAGTGCGTTTTATATTATTTATTTCTCACATAATCATTGCGATCAGATAATAGAAGGGAGCAAAATGCATCATTCTCGAATGTAATTGAAGAAATGGCATTTTGCTCCAGTAGTGAGATTTTCGCTACTTAAAGGTAGGTAGGTACTATCTTTGACTGCGTTCACATACACTTCATTTTAATTCCTATGAAATTGATCAAGGAAGTAGTGAAACTGAGATCACAGCATTCAATTGCGCATAGGTTTCTTCTTCAGTTCTTCTTGTTTATCGTGTAATTGAGGAATCAGTACTTTGGGCTTAAAAGACCAATTTGGGCTTAAAAGACCAGTTTTGCCAAGGATACGAACATATAGGGCAAACAACAAACAACTGAGAAATCAAAACAGAAATACAAGATAAAGACAATCCAGCTCTGGTATTGACGAAGTTATATTATTACACCTAACACCTATTTTCGAGCTCTGAAAGTGAAGAAATTCCCAAAGCTTCTGTACTGCACGCGACTGTATGAAGTGAATATGCCGGATCATTTCCTGAAATTAATCTATTTACCTACATATTTCAATATGAATTCGCAACTGGAAACAAACTTGATGACAACGAAATAGGAAATAAACCAATCGAAGAAGGGAATTGGTCTGATCAAGTCTTTATCCGCTCACAAATTAATAATAATGATATGTTCATGAAAAATAATTACACGCCAAGCATATATTAGCTTTATTAAATATAAAACAAAAATAGTCATAATGGAAAAAGTAATTTGGAATTCAAATTTCACACTGTCTTTCCACAATAATTAATAGTTTCCGTTTTTTTTCTAGCATCATGCCAAACCATCTAAAACCCACCATCACCCTCATAGTAATCCTCCTAACAATAAAACTATCAAACTGTGATACGCACCCTTATAAAAAACAAAAACCCAACATAATCCTTTTTCTAACTGATGACCAGGACGTCGAATTAGGCTCTTTGAATTTCATGCCGAAAACACTGAAAAATATCCGAGAAAACGGTTTGGAATTTCGGCATGCCTATGTTACTACCCCAATGTGCTGTCCTTCTCGAAGTTCATTGCTGACAGGAATGTACGTGCATAATCACGAAGTATTTACTAATAAGGATAATTGTTCGAGTAGTCAATGGCAAGCCACACATGAGACGAAAAGCTTTGCTACCTATTTATCAAATGCTGGCTACAGAACTGGTAAGTAATCCTTATGTATATTTATAAAATAGGTACTAATGTTTATATGCCTGTGTCGTCGTAGACAATTGTTCTTTTTACACAAATAATTTTTATGTAAGTACCATTCCTGATTAGTCATCGGTCTGAAGTTCCATCACTACCCCGTGCCTGGCAGCCTGGCGTTTCTGAATTTTTCAAGTACGCCCGCCAAAGCTATTAATCCGAATTCGAAACTCGGAGATGGCCGAATTCGAAACTCGGAGATGGAACCAGTATGGCGTCCATGTACGCTAGGGCTGTTGAATACCTCATTGAGCCTAAAATCTGGTTGGTTGTCCTTTGGAATATGGCTGGTGCGTTGACTAATCCAAATGGCATCCGAAGATACTCGTACTGCCAGTCCGGTGTAACGAATGCTGTTTTATGTACTGAATCCTCAGCTATTCTTATTTGATGATAGCCGCTCGCCATATCCAGCGTGGTAAAATTCTTACATCCTTTCATTGTTTCAAGATGATTTATGGCGCGATAACCGACGCACACGTGCGTTTCTCCGTTTTTCTTTTTCTGATGCTTACCAGTAATCCTTCAGCAACTGTAACCGCTTCTTGATTGGGAATTGGAACTACTTCTAGCCCCTTTGCATAATAGTTAATAGCAACCAAGCTACCATGAGGTACCTACTTGTCCTCCGAATATGTTGCAGGAAAAGGACCAGCAAAAGCTACTGCCATTTTCTAGGGAGAACTTTTGTCGAAGCACCGAGGTCGCATCTTTTGCACCATTCTTTAAAATGCCTACGATAGTTGATCTAGTAAAACTGATCGCTAACTCGAACCATCGTACTATTGACTTCAAAGTGGCAACCACTCCGACAACTATGTAGTTTACGTAGCACTCTCTCCTAGCCTAGCCATCAGTCAAACAAAATCTCCAATTACTTTTCATCATTCTGGTCTTCCTCGAAGTCTTCCTTGGTAATGTCGTCAGAATTAGTATCAGTTCCAGTATTCTTAACTATTTAGTTGTTGAACAAGTCCAGAGTTTTCGATTGCTTCCTTTCCTTCTTGCCTCTGACAAAATTTGCAAAAGTTATTAATACATGAACTTCTGAGTTTCTTATCTCCGCCTTTCCCAGGGATTTTAATATCTAATGACTACTTGGCCATTTCGGATTCGGGAAAGAACATTTTTTTGCGAGCGAAAGGAAATCATCATGGTGGCGTATAGGTGTGACCCTTAGGGTGAGTTCTCATGAGCGTAAGTTGACATTTCTGGCGTAATCACGTAATAAAATGGTTGGGTCTTATTGGAAAAATATTTGACGGGTTGGATATTTTACCAATCAAATTACACCATATTTTCACGTGATTACGCCAGAAATGTCAACTTACGCTCATGAGAATTCGCCCTTAGGGTGAGTTCTCATGAGCGTAAGTTGACATTTCTGGCGTAATCACGTAATAATATGGTGTAATTTGATTGGTAAAATCCAAGGTAAAATCTCCAGCATGGCGAATATTTCACCAATGAAATTAAACCATTTCATCACGTGATTACGCTAGAAATGTCAACTTACGCTCATGATAACTCGCCCTTAGTGTGACCCCCGTTTTGCCGCGATGTTCTACCAGATTGGTTCGCCGAGTGGGCCAGATGACATTCCTGTTTCTTTAGTTAAAAACTGGGAATGAATATCCCAGTAATGATCTGAGGCGCAATAGACATTTTTTAACGTAAAAATATTGTCAAAGTCTCTCAAAGACCTGATCATAAAACTTAACATTTTTAGATTCTTGTTTGTAAAAGTGTCAATATGATCAGTAAATGTTGGTTCTGAATCAAAGAAATTCAAAGTCTGATAGTTTCAACTCTCATAATTTTATCATTATTAAGAAAATAAGTATAAATATAAGGTGACTTATTCTTCCTTGAAAAGGTAATAATTTTACATTTTTCAATATTTAAATAAAGTTATTAGTACACCAGTTAGAAAATCTATCAAGGTCACTTTGTAAATTTTAGGCATCCTGGCTTCTCATGACATGAAACATTTCAAATCATCAGCAAGTCACTTCTATCACCGTTTTTGAAGATAGGTGAAAAATAACTAACTCCCACTTACTTGGAAATTGCCCCCAAGACTACTGATTTATTGAAGGCTTTACACAAAATCTCTGAGAACACAAAACTACAGTTTTTAACTAAAGAAACAGGAATGTCATCTGGCCCACTCGGCGAACCAATCTGGTAGAACATCCCGGCAAAACGGGGGTCACACTAAGGGCGAGTTGTCATGAGCGTAAGTTGACATTTCTAGCGTAATCGCGTGATAAAATGGTTAAATTTCATTGGTGAAATATTCGCCATGCTGGAGATTTTACCTTGGATTTTACCAATCAAATTACACCATATTATTACGTGATTACGCCAGAAATGTCAACTTACGCTCATGATAACTCGCCCTTAGTGTGATTCCCGTTTTGCCGCGATGTTCTACCAGATTGGTTCGCCGAGTGGGCCAGATGACATTCCTGTTTCTTTAGTTAAAAACTGTAGTTTTGTGTTCTCAGAGATTTTGTGTAAAACCTTCAATAAATCAGTAGTATTGGGGGCAATTTCCAAGTAAGTGAGAGTTAGTTATTTTTCACCTATCTTCAAAAACGGTGATAGAAGTGACAATAATAACTACAGAGCCATTTCAAAAGTTTCAGTCCTCTCAAAGATATTCGAATCAATATTAACTAACTATTTAACACCCTACTTCACCTAATTACGCTAAAACAGCATGGCTTTGTAAGAGGTAGGTCAACATTGACAAACCTACTGGTATATGGTATATCAAGAGGGTCTGTTGAAGGGCTTGGAGAATAGGTACCAGATTGACCGACTTCTCTAAGGCACAAGGACAGAGTTAATCATAAAATCATGATAAACAAACTGGGGTGCTCATGGTGTGCATGAATGCTTCCTTATATTGTTGAGAAGTCTGCTAACAGGTAGAAAGCAGGCGGTAAGGGTGGAAAACTATACATTTCCTCAACGTTTCTGGGTGCCTCTGGTGTGCCCCAGGGCAGCCACTTGTCGCCTTTGTTTTCAGCATTTTTTTGAATGACCTGGAAGAGGTTTGTCAATACTGTTCTTTTCTTTGTCTTGCTGATGATTTGAAATGTTTCATGTCATGAGAAGCCAGGATGCCTAAAATTTACAAAGTGACCTTGATAGATTTTCTGGTGTACTAATAACTTTATTTAAATATTGAAAAATGTAAAATTATTACCTTTTCAAGGAAGAATAAGTCACCTTATATTTATACTTATTTTCTTAATAATGATAAAATTATGAGAGTTGAAACAATCAGAGACTTTGAATTTCTTTGATTCAGAACCAACATTTACTGATCATATTGACACTTTTACAAACAAGACGTTAAAAATGTTAAGTTTTATGATCAGGTCTTTGAGAGACTTTGACAATATTTTTACGTTAAAAAATGTCTATTGCGCCTCAGATCATTACTGGAATATTCATGCCCAGTTTGGTCGCCACATTATGAAATTTATAAAATTCGTCTTGAGAGAATTGAAAGAAAATTCCTCAGATATATTGCATTTAAATTGGGTATACCAAGGATCTTCCCTCCCCCCCTCCCCCCCATTAATTTCATTGACTTAATGTCGCTTCCTAACTTAACTTCATTAATTAGCACAACGTCGACAAACCTTCGATCTTTGTATGGTTTTCAAAATAGTGTTACTTGACGTGCGCCCGACATAGCAAATATTTGGGAAATTTAAGGGAAGCTGTGATATGTAAAAGAAACGAAAAATTTTTGGAACGTCTACTTTATTATTGAAGTAACTCGTACCGTTCTCATCCTGGAACTAACGAGAGGAAAGAGCACGGCAGAGAAACCCTCGATCTACATTCCTCAAAAATCAAAACATACTGTGTCATTTTAATAATAATTGTGAGTCATTAATTCAATAATTTAAGTCAATAAAAGTTTAAATTAGGTACAGCCCCTGTTCTTGTGCTAAAATTTCAATAACACACACTACATGCAATCAACACTACCTATAATCATGACTGAAGAGTTTTTGTTTAGTTAGCCGGTCTGCCGGAGGGTACTGAGGTACCATACGGGATGCTACCTAGCTATAGTTGTTATTTTGAGCCAATATCTCTTTCCTTTGTTTGGTAGGATATTCGCTCATCAGGGTAGGAAAATGTTAGTTAATTCAACCAGGCCCTAATGCAGGTTCTGAATACACAAAATCAGCACAAAAAGACAGCACATAATTTCTTAGGTTTTAATTTACTTCTATATCTGTGTTGTTTACAGCATGAAACGTAACTTTTAAAAACAAAATAACAATTATTTAACTGACCTGTGATCGCTCCTTGACACACACACTAATCACAAATTGGATTGAACGATCAGTTTAATACAAAATATAAATTGAAAAATGAACAATGGCGGACAAACGGTCTAAAGCAGCGGTTCCCAAACTGGGGGGCGCGCCCCCCTGGGGGGGCGTAAAGCAACATTAAGGGGGGCGTGAGTCTTCTAAAAAATTAATACAAGTTTTAAGATTTAAAATAAAAAAATCAGTTAAAATTTAAAAAAAGATGTCTACAATCCGGCAACAGCGCATACCTAAGCCAAACTTTGCCATGCGATAATTGCTACAGCGCACGCTCGCTGCCCACTGTCATGCCCATTTCTCCCCTTCCAAAGTTCAGAACTGCTTTCGGGTGCCATCCGTTGAGCGCTCCCGAGTTACTCCGAAGTACTCCGGCTACAGTTTGACCCGTTCGGTTTCAAGCGTTCGAGTGCAAAACGCATGGAGTATAAAGGACTATTCACACACATCAGTTCCGTATCAGTGCCGTTTCAGTTCAATATCAGTGGCGGTGAAAAATAAAATATCGTTGCCTAGTCTCAAATGAACCTGTTTAGACAAGTCCGGCGCAGTAACGTTTTTTACCATCAGTGCTGCGCCAGTGTCAGTTCCGTGTTTTTTATTTAAGTCGGCAACGATATTTTGTGTATTTCACTGACGGAAATCGATTGGAATTTGCGTTTGATCTCTGAATTCGGACATTTCACTGAAAGCATGGTACGGACTACAGACGGATATGTGTAAATTGTCACTACTGATGAAGCACGGATAGCCCTGGGGTGCGATTTTCGAAACCATTCGAGTACATTTCGTACACGAAATTTGACTGACAGCAATGTAAATTAAATGGAGAGCAGTCAAATTTCGTGTACGAAATGTACTCGAATGGTTTCGAAAATCGCACCCCTGATACTGAACTGACGCAGCACTGATACGGAACTGATGTGTGTGAATGGTCCTTAACAAGTCACTGACGGGTGTGCTATGTTCTAAGAGCACCCGAAAGCGTCTCTTTTCAGACGAGCTACAGTTAAGTAAACAAAATGTTTTTGTATAATGGGAAAAGGAAGGGCGGGGGGCGCGACCACTTCTTGATTTCAGAAAGGGGGCGCGGCAGAAAAAAGTTTGGGAACCACTGGTCTAAAGGGACCAGCCCAGCTTCTTCTCTCTAGTCTAGTCGCGTATTCGCTACCTACCCTTCGCTTCGGTACCTTTCTGTTGCGGCGCGCTCTCGTTCTCAGCAATTTCACAGAGCATTACATGGTTGCAGCATTTACTTTTATTCAGTGAACGTTTTTTAAAAACTTAAGATTCAAAGAAATAATATTTTAAATAGGTGGTTTTCCTCAATAGTTAATGTTATTGATTGTCCTGATTTATTATCTACTGAATTAGTTTGCAAATACCTGGAAACCGCCAAAACAATTTGTTTTATCTTGAGTTTCATAGAACAATTTATAGTTACAATTCTGCATTAACTAGAACTTGCAGTAGCCCTTAATCAATGCATAAATTCTTTAAATATTGACATTTAATACACACCATCGTTTAGGAAAAACATTTCTAGGTCGTTAAAATGATTTTTTTTTTATAAATATGTGAAATTGAATACCTATTATCTTTTATATTTTTTTATAATCCTGGATACTTAATATTCATTCTAGTCTTTCCCTATATGTTAAATTGCATACCACCTATTTATTAACTACCATACCTACCGAACTTTTATAATTTAGGTAACTAGTATAGTATCTATTGTCCATTTATTTATGCTTTCTTTATATGTATTTGTACATTGTAAACTGTAAAATTGCTTGTCCGTAAATAAAATCTATTCTATTCTATTCTATTCCGAGTAATCTTTTTTTTTTCATAAAGACATCATCAGCTTCCTTTTTCACAAAATCAATAGCTTTCTTCTTTTCCTTTCGACCCTAATGATTCTTGCTTTGCACAGACGCCTCCTTATTCAGATCTCACTACTTGGATAGCTGGAGTACATCTACTGATAAGTTCTGCCTTCTCAAACGCAAACGTCTTCCGATTTGTCGATAGATTGGCTGCTTTCACTGGAATAACATTGTTGGTGTTGACCAAACTCGAGGCTACAAGAGTTCCATTCTGTCAGTTTTCACTTGCTTCCACTACCATAGTGCATAGTGTTCACGCCTTCTAGCTGTTTTTCAGTATATGCCTTTATGATCGTTTCACTAGAATTCATGGCGTATCTTCGTTGCCAATGATTTTAACTTGACAGTGCTTTATTTCAAGGTGACCAGAGGAGTATTAATTCCTTGCTTGCACACTCTTGGCATTATATTTCTAAATTCTACGGATAGGTAATCATATGTTCCTAGTAAACATATCGATCACACCTGATTTAAACTCATCCACTATGCCAGCAACTATTACTTCTCTACCTTCAGTTCAGTGCTGCCTAGATTGTAGATTGTGGGGGGAATCGTTTCGGCTTTCCAGCCGCTCAGCCCTGCTACCTTTGCAGATATTTTGTACGTGACTCTACATCTTAAATCGTCTCCAGGAAGCGTAGACTTCTGCCGAAGGAAGCAATTTTTCTAGGTGTCAGTTGGCCCACTTCTTCTGTTGACAGTGTTGCCCCTCGAGGAATTTGAGCCTCTTGCAGAATTGGGCTGGACATTCACAGAGCAGATGCTCTGCGGTCTCTATTGCATCTGAGCAGAATCTGCAGAGATCGTCTTCTGCTCTGCCCATTAACCTTAACAGATATTTCACCAGGCAGTGTCCTGTGAGCAGTCCTACGACCATTCTGATGTCTGGTCTACTCATGTATAGGAGCTGTGCATCTCTTTTTGTTGAAAAGGTAATAAACCTTTTTGACTGTCTTAGTCCCGGAGTGTGCCTCCAATATGATGACAGTTGGTCTTTCTCCTATGTGTTTGGTTTTTCTATGATGTGGCTTTTCATTAAGCCACAATAAGCAGACATCAGATTGGTGGTGGGACTGCTCACAGGACACTGCCCAGTAAAATACCATTTAAGGTTAATGGGCAGAGTGAAAGACGATCTCTGCAGATTCTGCTCAGACGCAATAGAAACCGCAGAACACCTGCTCTGCGAATGTCCAGCCCAATTCTGCAAGAGGCTCAAATTCCTCGAGGGGGCAACACTGTCACCAGAAGAAGTGGGTCAACTGACACCCAGGAAAATAGCTTCCTTCGGCAGAAGTCTACGCTTCCTGGAGACAAATTAAGATATAGAGTCACGCACAAAATATCTACAAAGGTAGCAGTGCTGAGCGGCTGAAAAGCCGAAACGACTCCCCCGAAATCTACAATCTACAAGCCACAATAAGGCTCTAGTCCATGGTATGGTGTTGAGGCCCCTTTTTTGCAAGGTCATCTGCTTCTTCGTTTCCTTCTATGCTTCGATGACCAGGCAACCACATCAGCGTTACCTGGTTGTGTGTCGCTAGTATTTTTAGGGTCTGTTTACACTCCCAGACTAGTAGTCCCCAGTACATCCACCCTAAAATTTTGTAACTCATGTACACGCCAAACTTCCTGAGCAGCTTCATAACACCAAGTCGGACAATTTTGTTCATATCTTCAACCTGGGCGATGGGACATTGTCGTGCTAGCTCTTCGTGAAGTTGTCATTTTGACGTCCCTGAGAATGGTGATACATCTATGTACAGGGTGCTTCAATTTGGAGTGTTTTAACAGGAAAAACACACTTCCCGACCAGATAGAGAAAAATTAACTTAGATGTCATGGGATCGATTTTCGAGAAACTTCGATTGTCAAAAACCGTATCGCGATATCTTCAATGGTACCATTAATACAGGGCGATTTTCGATTTTCCACTATTATGAAAAATGGCTATAAGTTTTTTATTTATCAATTTTTTTTATTTCTGAAAAAACATTATGGAGACACTTTTTTGAACACAATCCAGTGGCGGACTCGGTTTTTTTCTATATCGCTCCGATTCCGAGATATCGACCAAATTCCGATATTTTCAAATGAAGCACCCTATATATTAATGGCTCATTGGATAGCTCTGTTTTTGCTGATTTCAATGATATAAAGTTCGATAGGTTTATCTCCAACAGTTTTCGAGAAAAAAAATTATATCTGTTTCGGTCATAAGAAACAATATGTTAGACAGAGTTCTTCCTCATTCTCCTTACACATATAAAATCCTTTTCTAACACATTGGTCCTTACGACAAAAACAGATATAATTTTTTTTCTCGAAAACTGTTAGAGATAAACCTATCGAACTCTATATCATTGAAATCAGCAAAAACAGAGCTATCCAATGAGCTAATAATATATAGGGTGTTTCATTTGAAAATATCGGAATTTGGTCGATATCTCAAAATCAGAGCGATATAGAAAAAAACTGACTCCACCACTGGATTGTGCTAAAAAAAGTGTCACCATAATGTTTTTACAGAAATAAAAAAAATTGATAGATAAAAAACTTATAGCCATTTTTCATTATAGGGGAAAATCGAAAATCGCCCTGTATCAATGGTACCATTGAAGATATCGTGATACGGTTTTTGACAATTGACGTTTCTCAAAAATCGATCCCATGACGTCTAAGTCAATTTTCTTCTATTTGGTCTGCAAGTATGTTTATCCTGTTGAAACACTCCAAATTGCAGCACAGTACAGGGTGCACCCTGTACAGGGTTGTCATTAGGATAAGTTGCCGACCATAGAGATGGAGATGACATCTTGTCACCCCAAATATTAAGCCAAGTGCTTCTTTATCGATAGCTGTGTAGTGTCGTTCTGATTCTTTTAGTGTCCTTGATGCAAAAGTCACTAGTTTCAAGCTTCCATTTGGAAATTTGTGAAAAAGAAGTGCTCCTAAACGTCTTGAACTGGCATGGCTGGTTACCATTAGGGATAATAGGGAACTTGCACATTAAATTAAAAATGGAATAAATAATAAAACACAATAACAAACATCCTAATAATTGACCTTTTGTTTGGACGCCATATTGCGGTGCGCGAACATAGTTGCCAAAAGTAGAAAAAAAAAATTACTAGTGTACTGTCAACATTAAAAACAAAAGTTACTGAATAAATTACATTAAAAATTTAAATTTGCCGCCTATAGACCTATCTATTTTTACCTGTATGCGCGCGCAACACGAGGCAATGCATTTTTATTGGCTAACTAGTACAGGTGTAAAGTAATACTTGTGCACGCTGGGCATCTCCTTGTCCTTGTTCATTGCCCGTGGTTTGACAAGGACGAAATTATGCTTGATATTCAACTTGACGTAGCTTGACAAGTGAACGATTTTCAATTGTTTGTGTTTTTGATTGACAAATCCGTTGCATGTCACGCGGTTTTCCTCCTTCCTTTTTCATCCCGTGCAAATAATAAGAACGGATTGCTATACGTAAGTCTAACATAATTTGGTACGTTTTGCCTCATCTTGCGCAATAAGCGTTCTGCGTCTTTTTCTATCTAATAAAGTTTTCGTATTATTACCTCTTTGTCTGGTAAAATAGATAGGTCTATTACGAATGTTTTTGTTGTTTTTGAAAAGAAAAGCCATCAATATTACCATCTTAACCCATACCACCATCAATCATTAGTTACTTTTGTTTTTAATGTTGACAGCCCGCTATAGTAGGTAGGTAATTTTTGTTATCTTCTTTTGCCAACTATGTTTGCGCACCGCAATATGGCGTCCAAACAAAAGGTCAATTGATGCAGTTAGGAAAAAAAAGTAATATCCTATCTCTGGTGTTCAAAATCTTCAACTGAAACTACCAAATAATTCGAAATTCATGACGCGATCGAAAACGTGTTTCTATGGGTCGTGACGTCACAAGGCAGTAATAATCGGGTCGTGCCGCCGCCACGCCATGGCTGCTGGTATTCATGGGCGCCGGCAGGGGGGGGGCAAATCGGTCATTTGCCCCCCCCCCCCCTGGATTCAGAAAGTTGAATTATACAGCAAAATCAAAATATATTTATTTTCCCAAACAATAATTGAATCCTTCTGGGGCGGAGACCGAATTTGTTAATAACTGCATCGATAAATGCTTTATTTTCTCGGACTCTTTTACGATGAATACTCATCATACAAAGTCCGGAAAGTCTATTATGCCTCATAGTCGATCTTAGGCATGTCTTGACTCGCCTTAATGTGCTCAAGGACCTGTCAACGGTACAGGTTGTGGCTGGAAGGGTTAATCCAATTTTGATTGCTTCCGTTACAGAGGGCATATTGCCTAACGAAAATTTTAGTAGGTCGATATATTTTAATTTTTCAATTTCTTGAGGAGCAAGTTCAGACAACTTCCACAGGTTTGTGCCTCTGACAGAAAGTTGTCCAAAATATTTCCGTAGCAGTCTTGAATGGCGGCTGAAACACTAGAGCTACTCGCTCCGGTGTTAATCGACCCCGATTTGAAACGAACAGATGCGCTGGCAAACAACTTCATCTCAAAAAAAAGAGAAAAAAAACCTAAGAATAACAGTGAAAACCGCACCCCTCTGTGACAAATAATACTGAAGATATGTCTCTATGAAGGTACCGAATCTCACCCTATGACGTCACGAAAGCTCAAGCGACGCACGAGAAGTGAAGTAAATTGAATTTACTATGTTTATTTACGACTAATGTATAATGTGCGTATTATATTTGTGATTTTGGCAGTATAATGACATATGTTATTCCTCCAGGGATTAATGACGAGTAGCGGGATTAATGGTCATTATTCCACAAAAGTGTCAGTGTCAAACGTGTAGTGCTTGTGGATTTGTATTGAAAATTATGAGACGAATGAAATTTGTTCATTGAAAATCTCAAATAAATTAATTTGTCGTAAATAAAGTAGAGTATACTACTCGCAATAATGGCTATTATTCCCTCGGAATGTTACTCCCTCGCCGCTAACGCGGCTCAGTTCGTAAGAATCCTCGGGAATAATAGCTATCATTATTGACTCGTGGTATAATCTACTATTTTCCTATGTCACCTGCAATAATCTAAACAAAAATCCCTCACGCGTGCCGGGAACAATCAAATTAACAATGCAAAGCGCGGGTGGACGAAGCTCTCGTGACGTCACACACATTTTAAAGCGGTATATCTCAGCGATGGTTTATCGTAGAATAACGAGGTTTGAACAGTTATTCTTAGATTTTTTTACACTAAAACTTTAATTTTTGGCGCACACCCCCTTTAAATAGTTTGAGTCGGGCTTGAGCACTCAGGTGCAACAAACATTTTTTGAAAGGAATAAGCGCGTTACACCCCGGAGCTGTTCCGGAGCTCCTCGGAGGTGTGAAAGGAATACAACTAGTGAGGAATAGGCACACAAAAAAAAGTTGCATATTACCAAACTGAACTGCAGGCACGTTTTCACGTTCAATGAAACAATAGTTGTAATTTAATTATTTTTTTAGTTATCAACAGACTTAGGGCGGGTATTATAAAACTGCTTTGGCAGTTAACTTGAAGTTAACTTTTTGAATTACATGTAATTCCAGAAGTTAACTTTGAGTTAACTCTCAAAGTAGTTTTATAATACCCACCCTTAAACTGATAAGCGATGCATAGGGTAAGTTATGGAAAAGTGAATGACCTTCACATTTGCGAAAATTTACACCGGTGGCGCATGTACGGAGACAGAACCAAGGAGAATAAACTTACTAAGGAGTGCTTATCGGCCCCTTTTTGGGTAATTGCCGCCATATTGGTTTTCAACTGTTTCCAACCACTGCTGACGTCATAACAAAGTCGCCAGCTGTTTGCGCCAGCGGTTTTATAAATTTATAATTTGTCATGAAAAATATTTTATTTTGATTTTGATTAACCATTATAGCGGGTAAAGGTACCCTATGCTATGATGGAACCAGTAGCGCGATATCTGGCTAGCTTTCGTCATTCCGCCTATTTACACGTTTTCAGCATGTATGATTTAATGGAGCGCTAGGAGAATTACGCGGCGTTTTGTTTACATTTCTTTATGTAAGTATAATAACTATAAGATAATTTATTCTATACTATTTAATTGTTTTTAGGGTTTTCTCATATTATTATAACATATTCCTATTCGAGCATAAATTGTTTGTTTATGTATTATATTCTTGTATATTACTGTCCCATATATGGCATATGGGCCTGGGCAGAAGCTAACATTTTTAGCTGTACTTACATTTTGTTTGTGGAATTAGCCATCAGGAAGCTTTGAATACTGCATACTGCTTATGATAATGAAAATGTTGATGGCATAATATATCGAGCCCACACAGAAAGCAAAGAGCTCACTGACTAAGATTCAGCAGATGAGGAACGTGGTTTTGACTTATCTACTAGGCAACTTTTGTGCTAGTGCAGAAATTGTTTATTCGAATGGGAAATATATCACAGGTAGAGTAGAATTAACAATTTTTTGGGAAATCATACAATTTTAACTTTATTTTTATTTTCAGACATACCCGAGGAAATATAAAGTACCGCCTTGCGCTACAGGAGAATATGCTTCGGGCTGCAGCAAGTGATTTTTGAGTCAATAATGATATAAGGTATTATGGACTGCATTATTATTGAAACACTTTTCCTGAACGTAAAAAAAAACGATGTGGTGGTCAAAACTGTAGCAGCCGAGGAAGAACAATGTGCTGCAAATGCAATATCGACTTATTTATTCACTGTTCTCGAAAGTTTCACACTGGGTAATAATTTTCACCCATAATGCTGCTCGTGATGATGCAGGCCAAAATTCATTATAATCTATTTCATTTATCTGACCCGAAATCATTATATCTGTACAGTATACAACAGCCTAACCGGATCTTTTTCTTATATTTTTGTAAACTTTCTACAATAGGACATTGCCAAAAGGGTCTCAAGGCTGGTATGGATCTCCCTTATAATGTCTGTATTTGAATAACTTGTATGTGTAATAAATAAATAAACATTTTATAAATAACTCTTTATTTTTATTTATAAATAGGTGAAAATTAAATTAACAAAGTCAAATAACTTGACCACAAATCTGATTTTTACTCAAACTACCTATAATATAATACTGGTAATTAGGATTTAATAAACACTTTACACGTTCTGCTGTTTGCTCGGCCATTTGTATGCCTATCTGAGAAGAGTTTAATAATTGATTAAAAGTATAACTACATTCATTACTTGTATCAGTCTCACTAGAATCTTGATTTCTTTTTCTTTCGGCAAGTTTTTCAGCACCCATGGAATCTATTTTTTGGCTCGGTTTATGGATCACTATAGAAGAGGGCAAATTCTGGGATGGTACAACTTCAATATCCGACCTCTACCTGTACCTCTAAGGGTGGGTATTATAAAACTCGTCAATATTTTCAAACAAAACATTTTAAAAATAGATAGTACTTGATAAATGCCTAGAAGCAGGCCTAAAATAAAGCTAGGGCACAAAACTATCCATTATGCTTGTTTACCTTAACACAAAATTCTTGCTTAATTGAGATGCAGAGAATACACTTTCATGAATTTGGTGACTGGTTTGCCAATACGAAGTTTTAAAATCCAGAAGGCTTTTCTTCTCGACACTTCTTTTTCCATTTTCGTTTCCAAATAAACCCATGGGCCTGTTTCAAGGGGAAATATGTAGAAACTCAATCCTTTGTCAGCTTTTTTTTTTAGCCCAAGACTTGCATTGAGGAACACAACAGTAATGATTAAAAGTCATGATTATATGTATCTGATATAATTTTATAATTTTAGACTTTAATTATACTAGAAACTAGTTCCATAATTTCCAGCCAGCAGCCAGATCATAACATAACCTGTGGTGCAAACAGCCTACGTCAAGACGAAAAACGCCATGATGTTTACGTCACAACTGATTTTTTGGATAGGCGGGGTAGGGGGGGATTTGTTACACACAGGCCTTATGAGGATAAGCCATCCTTGGTAGTGTGTATCATCCTTGAGACAGAACCCCCGTACCTTGCCCCCCCCCCTGTCCCGCTGGCTGGCGGCGCCCATGCTGGTATTGCCATTTTCAAATCTATCGTAAATGGCATACATAACAACATAACCATAATCTAAATCTCTCAAAGTTCGAAGTGCTCGTCACTGTCAACGGAATTTTGTTGCCGAGTGACGTCACACTAATTGGTGGGTTTTAAATGGTGATGTTCCGAGCGTAACTTTAAATATTTATAAAAAATTAACGGCTGATTTTTAATGCTTGATATTTGGTATGACTCAGTCTTTAGTGTAGTAAAACACATTTTTGAAATTAAAAAAAATTTTGCAAGTTCCCTATTGTGGGTCGTAATGTACCAAAATATCAGATGAAGTGAAAATAAATTTAGGTTTTTGAAACAAGTGTTCTTTTTTTGGCCAAGAAAACGTGTTGCCTTTCTGGAGGTTGTCATAGAGTGGTACGCAGATAACATGAAAATTGTTGATAAATCTACTGTAGTAAGTGATTGAACCTAAGAAAGATAGAAGTTCTGGTATAGTCCGACAAATACCATTTTAAAGTCACGTGATACTGGTGGCAAAAAACGTATGTCCATTGATTATGCCGTTGATATCACCTACAAAAAGCTACTGGTGGGTAATTACTATTGAATTTTAATATATGTTCCCACTAGCATTTTACAAACGCGTTTCTGAAGTAGTATTGACCAATCAGATGAGAATTTTAATACTTGCAATTGTTGCGAGACTCACTTTTGTCGCTTCTGCTGCCCCTTGTAATACATTCTGAACTTGAATTGGGTACTTGTTTTCTATTTGCTTCTTTTCCATTTGGAAAAAGGTTAATATGGTCAAAATTATTAATTAGCTGTGTTTGCTCGTTGTATTATTTTCGAAAATAACTTTGACAAACTAATTGATGACAGTGACGGATTCTATTTCAGGTAAGAATATTATGAACAATAATTAGACAGCAATTTTTTTGTCAATTTTACTATCACCGCTGTTTGTGATGTATTCAACAAGGATAGAGAAAAATCACGTGACTTTAAAATGGTATTTGTTGGACTATATGTTGCTTGGTTTTGGCATCTCTTGAATTGCTTTTAAATGTTCATTTGTTGGATGTAAACCTTCAGCATTGATAGTGTGAATAAACAGATCCGAAATCGTACAGCATTTCAAGCTCATATTTATGTAAATATCAAGAAGTATTTTTGTACCTTTGTTGACTGTTCGAACATTGTTGGTATCCACAGAAGAATAGCTTGTATCACTTTCATTATCATGATATTTTTGTTGGTGATTACTTCTAACGTAACGAGTCTTACGTTCGTTTGAAGTTTGTATTTCTGCTTTAACCATTGTAATGCAAACTCTGGCAGAATGGTTCAAGGGGAATAACAGAGTGAATATAGTTTTTCTCTAGCTGGGCACTGTTGCATATTCTCATGTCTTGAGTCACCGCACGAAAGACAGTTCGTCTTATAGGGTTGAGTAGGTATGATTTTTAAATTTTTGATTTCTGTAAGTCTTCAATTATTTGGTTTATTGATTCTGAATGTGTTGTTTCCACAACTGCTTGTAAGGCTCGATGAACGTTATTACTGAAGACAAGATTGTTGTGAACTTCGTCTAATGTTGAAGTGTTAAGGATATTGCTTGATAAGTTCTCGTTGCCATGTCGTATTCTAGATGCCTATCACTAACGGGATCGCGTAGACGTTTTTGTAAGGAACAACCAATTTCGCAATTTCCGGCTGACGTTCTTGATGATGCCATATATTGCGGGATTGTTTCTCCGTCCTTTCGAAATCTGGTTGCGACAAAAGCATGTTCTGATAAAACATAAATTGTTTTACCATAAAACTTGTCTAAAACTTTGATCAATATTCTTCGTAGGATTTATCTATGACTTTGGGTTAAAAATAATCAAAAAGTATCTTAAAAGTGTCTGATCCTACCTTGCTAAGAAGGAGATTTTTCCTTTTCAGTTTAGAGTCTGAATCAGTTTTTGATAGATCAATATCATATGGATCCATTTCAAAACGTTGCTTGCCATTCCTCTCTTTCAGGATAAAATTTTTCAAGTTGAACTGTCGTAGATATTCAGTGCTCATGTTTGTAAATATTTGTTGATATTTCTGTTTGTTTATCTATCGTTCGTTCTGTTCGTTAATTTTCTCGTCGCCAATTGTAGTTTAGTCGAGTTAAGATGCTATATTGTTCAAATAGCGTTTATTTAGCAAGATACGGTTAGTTTGGGTTAGAGGTTTATACCACTTATCCATAAACTAACCTATACCTAACTTCAAGCACTAGGCAGAGAGAGCTGTTGAGTACTTTCAAAACCAAACCTATTTTCAGGTTATTTCGGAAAATATCTAAACAAATATAATGGCACATACATCCCGCCTGGTTGGAGGGAATGGGGCGGCCTAATAATGAACTCCAAATACTACAATTACTCGGTAAACATGAACGGCCAGAACATTAAACACGGATTCGAATACGACAAAGACTACTACACCGACGTCATAGCAAAAGACGCTATGAATTTCATCAGGAACTCGAAGAAACAATTCCCCAACAAACCTATTATGTTGGTAATGGCTTTTCCGGCACCTCATGGTCCTGAGGACTCTGCTCCGCAGTTTTCGGATTTGTACTTTAATGTCACCACACATCAGTAAGTCAAATTAACAGTTACTGTTACTATTGTGAGTCAGAAAAAGTTGTATAGATGAATGAAGAATAATTTTATTACTAAGCAAATATAGAATTATAAGTTCTGGAAGGTGCGGATCAAATGGCCATATTGTGTAATGGTCTTGGTATGATTGATATGTTGCAGATACACATAATTAAGTAGTACGTTTAAGGTTTGTTGATTCAAAATATTGACTAGCAATATTTTGTTGAAGCCACTTGAAAAAACTACAATGCTTAAATTTTAGCACACCTTCCTACAATTTCGCACCGAACCCCGACAAACAATGGATTCTACAAGTGACAGGCCAAATGCAACCGTTACACAAAGATTTCACCAATATGTTGATGACCAAACGGCTACAGACTCTACAGTCTGTAGACAAGGCTGTAGAAGACGTCATCAACGAGCTGGATAGTTTAGAAGAGCTGGAAAATTCTTTTGTGGTTTACACCAGCGATCATGGGTACCATTTGGGGCAGTTCGGATTAGTTAAGGTAAATTTTTCAGCATAGTTTTTCTAGACATGAAAAGAGCAAATTTTCAATTTCAATTCGCGTACTTAAATCATTCAAATTTCCGCAGGGTAAAAGTTTTCCATTCGAATTCGACGTCAGAGTACCGTTTCTAGTACGAGGTCCAGGTATTGAGCGGGGTGGTACCAAAAACGAAATCGTGCTAAATATCGATTTAGCACCAACATTTTTGGATATTGCTGGTATCAAAGCACCAACGCAAATGGACGGACGTTCAATACTACCTGCGATATTTGGTAATGGAAAAAGGAAACTTAAATGGCCTGATACATTTTTGATTGAGAGGTAAATAGAATTACTTAATGATATGTTGTACCTACACAATCAATTTTTTTAAAGAAATTAATTTCTCTCAAATATCTCAATAAGTTACACTAAACTCCATTGTATTTTTAAGTTCAGGTCGTCGTGAAACGCCCCATTTACAAACTAAACAATATGAAAACAATCTGTTACAATACTCAGTGCCTAAAGACCTACTGGAAAAATGGAACTTTACGCAAAGAAGTGGAATCAGTAACGATCTACTAATACAACTGTATAAAAATTTGAACCCGTTGGAAGCCATCCAGAAAAAGATATTTGTAGATGAAAACCGTAACAATGACGTGCACGGGAAACTTAATGGGAGCGGATTTGTGAACATCAAACAGAAATTCGCTGAATTTAATCAGGGAGGTAATAAGTTTTTATTAAAGTAATGAGTAATGACTTATACCTATGATAATAGTGTTATGGGCTACACTGAACGAGTGAAGTGTGAAAATGTGATCTTCTGTTAACCATTTTTGCGATGTTTTTTTATCCGAACAAGTATAGAAATTTAAAAAAAATATTTTCCAGTTTCCACAAGAGTTGGCAGAGAAACCTTCCGATGCTTCTTCGACACTAAATTACCATGTCGTAATGGACAAAAATGGTTCTGTCAAATGCACAATGGCAAATGGCACAAGTACAAGTGCAAAGAAGAAACGAAATTAGCCGAAAACGAAGATAAACAGTGTATTTGTTTTACTGCAGATGGGCCAGTGTTTAAACCTTATTGGGTATGTCCGTATGTCAGTTATTTACATTTCATTAAATTTTTGTATAATATATTAATTGGTTGAGGTTTTGTTCGGGATTGGATCGAAATAAAATAATAGAAGCCTGTTATTTTAGATTGTCAACGTTTCGCAATATGTTACATATATTGCATCTTCAGGTTTCAGGAGTATCAAGTTACGAATGAACTACCAAGTTATATCTCTGGATGTTATTTCATTATTCACAAACATCCCTTCAGATGTAGGTAGTTATTAATATTGTGAGTAAAAAATGACATGTCATAGAAAACAAAGTCAAAATTCCCCTACGAACGTTCATACATCTGTTGATTTTCGTTTTCGACAACAGTTATTTCCAGTACCAGGATGAATTTTTCAAACAAATTTATGGTCTGGGGATGGGAAACTGTTTATTGCTAATTTGTTCTGATTTGGTGATGCAAGATTTACAGGAATGCTGTATAAAAAAACTTCCATTTCAACTTCTGTTCTATAAACGTTATGTTGATGATATCCTAACAACGAAGCAAAGTGACAGAAAACTTTTGTGCAAAATCCCATATTATATTGGAAAATTCTCAGAACAAATAAAAAGAACGTTCAAGGGCCATATATCTAAGAAAATGTGAAAAGTCGAACTCATCTTTAAGTGCCAAAATACCTATCATAAAAAGAATTTTTTTCTCTAAATCCAGATCAAAGACCAAAAAGGAATTTTCCTACGACTGCCTAGAAAGCTATTAAAAACGCACTACTAACTTACCTAGAAAATCGATTATTTCACACAGCGTGCGAAAAGTACTTTTCACACGCTCCAACCGTGCGAAAAGTACTTTTCGCACGCTAAAATAAAAATGACACTTCCATTGAATTTTTGTTCTACAAGCAACTCTGAGTGCATTCAGCGTACGTACCAAAATTGTTCGTTGATTATAATTTCAAATAATAATTTTTCAACAAAAAAATAAATAAATAAATTCCAATGTGAATATAGTTATAGTTATTTCGCAGTCGTAGAAAAAGTATAGTGTGTAACGCGTGTGAAACGCACTTTTCACACTCGTGCTATTTTCAGTACTTGTTGCACAATATTATATCGAATTTAGTGTACAATATTCCTTGCTCTCAATGTAATAAAAACTATATCGGACAGACTGGTAGATATTTGAAACAAAGACTGAACAATACCTGAACCAATTACAATTAATGGACCGACAACAAATATCTATGGAAATTGCCTCTTATGTCAGGACAGGCCTATGAAAAATGACAAAAATGTACAATATTATTCCCACCTGGGTCCACCATTCCCCCCATAAATCTTGAATATGCATTATCCAATGACATTTTAACAGAAATAGATAGAGCATCTCATTCATAAACTGATATTTGTTATGATGACAAGATCCCCCATGGGATAAGAGAGGTGAGCTGCTCGAGGGGGGTCATGGTGGGAATGCATCAGAGGTGTAAACAAGACCCGCCTTCCCCTCTGGAACCCGTCAGTCACTTGACCAAAATAATGAAGAAATGCACACGGATGCAACTCGTTCATCTATCTATCTGCCTCTAACTCTCATAAGATAACTTTGATGGGCGATTGCAGAGCGTATTCCGCCTGTTTCCAGAAAGGGATACACCAGGGAGGTAGATCGCTTTCCTAGATTTTGGTGGAACAGAATGTTGTTTACTGTAATGTCTATCTGTGTTGATATGCCAGCATTGGCCTTATCACATGTTTCTAAAAACGACAAGTATGTATACTAATAGAAAAAGAGTGGCCTATCCAGCCTGAGGCTCTGGGGGGGGGGCAAACCAGATGCCCGCCGGAGGCGGAAATTTTTTGAGGTGCCACGCCCATAAATCGTTAAAATCACACATCTTGATGGCATATTCGCGCACTTCTAATATTTTTATAGGACAAAAAAAATATTTTTATTGAAAAATAAGGTAGTGCCATGGTTCCGTATGCCTGCGATGAGCCGCCAGTGAAAAAATGTTTGAAACGAGCAGACGTTTATAATAGTCAGTTTTGAATTACTTAGTAATCCGTATGCAACTTTGTGAAGCAATATAGTGCTATACATCAAAATTTTCGGAAAAATATGTAGATTACGAATATCATTGGGGCGTAACCTGTAGGGTTGGCAGAAGGGAAAAAATACCCCTAAACCACCCATATGTAATAAAAATGTTTAAGCTGCAACAAGATAGTAGAAAATGCTTCCATTTGGTATAGGGAATTACTAAAAATTAAAAAAAAAAAAAATATTTTTTCTACAACTGTCAAAAAATGATGATGTTCGCACACTCCTGACAGTTTGCGAAGTGACACTTTTTTTCCCAGGTATTGATTTTTTAACGTTCCCATAACACCAGTGAGCGAACTAGCTATTTCGCACACTAGTGCGCGAAATAGCTAGTTCGCACACTGGTGTCATGGTGACACATACCTGTCAGGAAACCAAAAATAATTAAAATTCACCTACCTTTGATTGAAAATGCAATTTTGGCTTCGAATAATCGATAATTAAATGGAGTTGTAGAAAAAATATTGTTTGCAACTCGGGCGCGAAATACTTTGGTGATCTCGACTATTTTTTTAACTCAGATCTCGATCACCAAAGTAGCATTTCGCGCCCTTGATACAAAAATAACTATTTTCTACAACTGTCAAAAAATGATGATGTTCGCACACTCATGACAGTTTGCGAAGTGACACTTTTTTTCCCAGGTATCGATTTTTTAACGTTCCCATGACACCAGTGCGTGAACTAGCTATTTCGCACCCTAGTGCGCGAAATAGCTAGTTCGCACACTGGTGTCATGGTGACACATACCTGTCAGGAAACCAAAAATAATTAAAATTCACCTACCTTTGATTGGAAATGCAATTTTGGCTTCGAATGATCGATATTTAAATGGAGTTGTAGAGAAAATATTGTTTGGGTTAGTCGTCATCAGATCTCGATCACCAAAGTAACATTTCGCGCACTAGATACAAAAATAACTATTTTTGCAGGAACATTTTATTAGATTAATGATTTTTTCTCCAAACGTCAAAAAAACGTCACTTTGTTAACCATGGGCGTCGTTACGAGGTTTCACAGGGGGGGCAGTATTATAATAAGACCATATCCATTAGCGCCGCAGGCAACCGCCGTAGGCTAATTTTTTTTGGTGCCACGCCCCTTTTTGAGCATTACTTGAACGTACTTATTTGATATCGATATTTGTTAAAAATGATGGTATTTTTTTCCGCAACAAATTCACTGTCCGCATCATTTGTTTAGGTAATTTTACAATGACCGGTATTATAAAGCACTGAATCGATGAATGAGTTTCATGCAAATTGATAGGATTCAACCGAAGGTTGGAACTTGAAACTCTACCATCGGTTCAGTGTTTTATAATACCGGCCCTAAGTCAAGTGAAATTCAATAGACCTATCTATTTTTACCTGGTATGCGCGCGCAACATGAGGCAATGACTTTTCATTGGCTAACTAGTACAGGTGAGAGGTGTTCGTTTTGCACGCTGGGCATCTCCTCCTTGTTCATTGCCCGTGGTCTGACAAGAATAAAAGTACGATTGATAATCAACTTGACATAGCTTGACAAGTAACATTCAAAAGTTGTTTGAAGTTTTCATTGACAAATACGTTGCACAGCACGCGATCTTTCTCCTTCCTTTTTTATCCCGTGCAAATAAGAAGAACGGATTGCTGTACGTAAGTCTGACATAATTTGGTACGTTTTGCCTCGTCTTGCGCAATGAGCGTTCTGTGTCTTTTTTTATCTCATGAAGTTTTCGTATTATTACCTCTTTGTCTGGTAAAATAGATAAAATCTGTTTTTTTTTAAAGATAATTCCCCAAGTCAAAAATTTAGTAACTATGTTGGCAACACAAGCCTTTTCTACATGAAAAATTTGATAGCATTGACAATTTTACATTGTATGCCAACCTAATGTCAGTTTGACTTTTATCTTTAAAAAAAAAACGCACTTTAGGTCTATTCCGTTGAATGTAATGAAAATGTCAGCCAATTTTTCAAAGTACAGTAGACTCGCGCTAGTGTGAACACAAAAAAAACCGGACGTGTTCATATTATCGAGACGTTCACACTATCGAAGGTCTACCTAAAAATGCAAAATATTGTCAGCAATGGTCTCTAAACTTAAAATTCAAGAAAAATTAATACCGTAGGTACTTGCAAACCTATCCATTAAGTAAATTTTCCCAGTTTATTGATTAAAGTGAGATGTAATTTTTGTCTAAATGGTTTTACCTGAGCATTGGATGGTTACCTACTTTGTCTTAAAGTTTCTTAGGCTTTCTGTGTCATTAGCGCGAATATATGCTATGGCCTTGCTGGCAATCTTCTAGAATTTTTGACTTCTCATAAGGTCTCTGACAGTTTGCAAACTGTCAGTAACAATCGCTCAGCTAAGTTACTGAGTTATCTTGGAATGACGGCATTGAAAACATGCAGGGGCGATGCATTCTGACAGTTTGCAAACTGTCAGAGACTCTTGTGAGAACAGACCCATAGAGAGTTGAAAAAATTGTGTTTTTCGCCATTTTTACAAAACTGATTAACCACAACAAACAACGAACTGAAGATTTATAGAATTTTGAACGTGCTCTTGAAGCGCTGCCACTTGCGTATTCCACATTAGAGTGAATGCAGTAACTCAACATATCTGTGCATTCCTTGTCCCAAAACCTTCGAGGAACCCCATGATTGGATGGAAACAATCGATAAAAACAACAAGTAGGCAGAAAACGGTTAAATTCGTAGTCAAAAACATTGTTCATACTACCGATATTCTCAAAAGTTCACTCTACAGAATATGTATAATGCATTCATTCTAGCTGTTCATACTACTGGGAGGTTCACAGAAGCGTGTGTTCACACTAGCACGAGTCTACGACGAGTCTACTGTACCTAACAAATTTAGAAAAAATGGAGAAATGCAATACGAACTCTCTTTTACTGCTTTCTTGTTCAAAAGACTATTTCTAGGGGGGGGGCAAGTGCCCCCCCTTGCCCCCCCCAAACGACGCCCATGTTGTTAACCCTTGTCAAGATGTCAGAAATTTAATTTCTATGCTGGTAGGCAAATCCAGCAGGTTAACACCTGTCAAGGTGGTAGAAATTTAATTTCTATGCTGCTAGGCAACCGCAGCGGCAGTAGAAGTACTTTTAGTGACGCTGGAGCGGCAGCAAAAGTACTTTTAGTGCCGCTTGTACTTTTACTGCCGCTCAACCATTCAGTCACCCCCGAGCTCACCCCATTTGTTTGGAGAAAAAATAGCGTGTTGCATACGGAGTAGAAGCACTTTTTTGTGCTTCAGCAGTATTGCAAGCCTCACTACGTTCGGCTCGCAAACCTACTGCTTCATCACAAAAAAGTAAAGCTTCTACTCCTAATACAACAATATACTATTTTCTCCAATCGTCAGAAAAACGTCATTTTGTTAACTTCTGTCAAGATGTCGGAAATTTGATTTCCAGCGGGTTAACACCTGTCGAGGTGGTAGAAATTTAATTTCTATGCTGCTTGGCACCCCCAGCGGCAGCAAAATTACTTTAAGTGCCGCTCGTACTTTTACTGCCGCTCAACGATCCACTTGCCCCCGAGTTTACCCCATTCGTTTGGAGAAAAAATAGCGTGTTGCATACAGAGTAGAAGCACTTTTTTGTGCTTCAGCAGTATTGCAAGCCTCACTACGTTCGGCTCGCAAACCTACCGCTTCAGCACAAAAAAGTTAATCTTCTACTCCTAGTACAACAATATACTATTTTCAGGTGCGCAGGAAAGACTACACATAATCGGTTCTAATTCCAATCCATCAGTGCCAAATTTCCAAACGTAATTTGTTAGAGGTGGTAAATTGAGGTAAGCCTGTGTATCTCGATTCCATTCAATGCACTGACTGGCATCGCTCTACTGTCATTTACAAGGCTGCTCGAGTGGGGGGCATATTTTCGGTCGAAACTTGCCTCTGCGAAAACAACCACCATCTCAATTCTGCTAGGCTTTTCACACTTTTCTTGGACGGTGAATATATTGAACAAATAAACAACTCAATCTGCTTCATATCAGAGGTACTTAACGTTTCACTTTTGCCCAAAGATGCCAAAGCCTGAAGCATGGATGGAGTTGCTCCCAAAAACTAATTTTACCTTTTCCTTTGAAACTTCCTGTGATATCGGCACCCGAGAAGCTTGGTTGAAGCTTCCAATTGCTGGGCATTATACTTTTTCTCCATTCGTACCAAATAAATTTTTTTTAAATTCTTTTGTAACATTCAAGGTGCCATTTCACTTTCATGTCTTTTATTTTATCCGATGTAAACTGGTCTGCTGTTAAAGTAAGGATCGGTACATCTTGCTAATGTTTCGGATCCCATTTCTTGATTTTCACCAGAGTTTCAGCAAAGGTGTTGAGGCAATCTGCGATGGAGCTTTCACGAATCACGAAGTCTTTAAGAGTATACAAGCAACACTTATCACTACTCAAGGTTTTTTAACACTTAGTTTCTTAATAGCTTCCATTTTTAGCTATTGTTGCGACGTAATCTGAAACACAAAAAATCATGTGCAGCGCTGTACACGTGGTAGAAGTGAAGAATTATCGCTTCGTATTGAGTGTATACGTCGACATTTATACATCGCTTGTATTTAGGATATAGCTCGAACGAAATGGGCCTGAACGTAACGCATCTTTCAAATCACTCTCCATTATCGTCCAAATATTAGATCGCCGCCTAAGAAGTTACATTTCAGATGTTTGTGCGGCCACGATTTCATAATATTATCACATTACAATATTTGCATGTTGCTTGACTATTGTTGTTAGTTGCAACAGTTAATTTAGTATATGCTTGAAAGAAGCTGTGTTATGAAATCATCCCCCGATCAGGGGATGGTCTCGTAATATTTTTAAACATCTCATCGACGTTACCTGAAACAAAAGTGGTGAATACTATGAAATCCATTTATATTGAAGGAAATATGTTTTTGAATAATATACGTAGTATAGGTACTTCCCTACTGCATAAGGGTGGTTTTCGCCCTTCTGCCGCCATTGCGAGATACGCCCCATTAAAATTTTTAATCTACACATTTTCCTGAAAATTTTAAGGTATCGCATGATATTGCTTCACTAAGTTGCACACGGGATATGATATTTGTACAATTCAAAACTGACGATAACTGAAATTATTTATTTTCCTCAGAAATCCACTTTCAAGAAACAAGTAACATATAACACAAAACCAAACTAAAAAAGGTAAATTCAAAGGTGCGTAATACATAAGTACTTACATAAAAATAGTTATTTTCCTAACAAGTGCGCAAAGTGATACTTTCCCGCAGAACGACGCGAAGCGGAGTTCGGATAAACTTTCAGTGCGGAAAAGACACTTTGCGCAAGTGTTAGGACAATACTTTTTCTTAGAGTTTTTGAAAATTTGCATAGCATCCAAAACTGGTAATTTTCTCTCTTAGTTCAATGTGTCGTGTTTTCAATTATTTGTTTTTTCAGTGATCAGCTTGACTTTATTTGCAGTAGTGGTTGTGCTAGCGAGGTTTACTTAAAATTTGTTGATATTTTTTTATGTGTCTTTTCAAATCAGTTTACTTAGCAACAAGTGCAGCATGATCTTCCCAAAATAATCTATGCACTTTTGCATTCATTGTCATAGATCTTACTTTGTCCATTGGTATCTGATTAATTCTTTCCGCAGCACCATTAAGCTGGGAAGTATATGGAGGAGTATAACTTACTGTCCAAGTTTTATGATGTGATACTCCAAAGGAATGGAAGTTGGTGGCTCCCCACGCCAATGGTCACCTGAACTCACTACCTGTTTTTGCTGGATTTTTCCTCCCCGCGTTCCGCTCCTCATACGGAAAGTGTCAAATTAAAAGCTAAACATTACCTGAATGCCTTTCTTGGAAAAAAATATCATCAAGCCCTTCTTTTTGAATATTAGTTTATCCAGAAACCCACAAAACATTGAAACATTGATAAATCGAGTATAAATACAATAATTATGTGAAACAAAAATGAGTGCGCAAAGAGTTATCATGCGCAAAGTTCAACTTTGCGCACGCAAATGAGTGTACAAAGTAATAACTTTGCTCATGCGACTAGAAAAATTATTTTTTGTTATTTGAGATATTTTTTAAGAAATAAAAGGAATAAAAGGTTGTTGCTCTGGGGGGAGCAATTGCCCCCTTTGCCCCCCCCCCTGGATACGCCACTGGAAAAAGGAATGGGAGCTTTATAAATGCAACTCCTCGATTCACAGAAACTTTTTTATGTGACCAGGTGGCATTTTTATTTACAGTCTATTTTTTCCCAAGATAGATTTTGACATTGAAAACTTTGAAACATAAACAATAACGCTTGGCCCTGATTGGTCGCAAAATGATGTATCTTTGAGGTTGGAATCAGTTTTACAATGCATGTCGTGCAAATGACATCTTACGACCAATAAGCGGCATTGTTTATGTTTCAAACTTGACAGTGTCAAAATCTATCTTGGGAAAAAATAGAGTGTAGATCTGCAGGCGAACCACAAACAATCGCTGTCGATAAGTTCTCCACAATTTCCCCTCACTTCTCACCTCGTTCACCCATCGCTCAACGTTAGTCGCCAAAATTGCCACCGCAAACGTTCGCCTCCAGGTTACTTTTCGTTCGATGACTGAATTTACCAATGGAAATTCTGCTTGCCTGGTCCTGGCGAATTTTTTCATGGATGAACTGATGATGATTATCAAAATAGAGAAATGGTTGAAAATTCTCCAATCTTATCAAATATGATGGTTAGTCAAGAAGATGGTTATAAAATCAAATTTACTATTGAAAGGAAAATAATAAACTAAGTACTTACCCTTTTTTATTTGTTGATAATTGGAAAAGAAAATTATAGTAGTAGTAGTAGTAGTTAGTCTGTATTTAGCAGTGAAGTAAATGTATAATCAAAATAAAGTGTCTGAAATCGTTCTCCACAAAACAAATCAAATCGAACATTTATTAAAATGTATAATGCTCTCGAAGCCGTTCTGTTTGTTTGTCTTTATTTGTTTCAACGATTTTCTTGCATTTTATGTAGGTATCCGGTGATAACTGGATAACCAGTTGAAATGCATTATACATTTTACTGTCACACTGTGACCATATGTATGGTTCTAGGTGAGAAAAAATCATAACGAACAAACGAACCGTGAATTTAGTGAATATTAAATCAAAAAAACTATTAGAATGTAATCAACAAGTTATTTGAAAGTGTTGGAAATAAAGGTGGCCAGTTTTGGAAAGTTACAACCCAAAAATTATTCAAAGTAAACATCGTTTTGCTGTCGATCCAAGTGCGACGTTACCGTAAGAGTGAATTTTGCATGGAATGCGATGTGTGATTCAATCAGAAAAAAGAAGTTTTCATGTGTGATTTGTGTGATCATTGTAAATTGTAAGTGTTATCTATATGAGACCTGCGGAGATCTAACTTTATCAGAAGTCGAAGGGTACATTCAGGCGGCCCCAGCGGCTAAGACTGCTTAGTAAAGCCTGTCTCTATAGATCGCGAATTTTTTTTTGCGGATTTTTTCCTATAGGTTGGCATTTGACATTTAACATTTAAATATCCATTCCAACCAATAGGAAAAAAATCCGCAAAAAAAATTCGCGATTTTGCGTCTATGGAGACTAGGCTTTACTAAGCAGTCTCAGCCGCTGGGGCCGCCTGAATGTACCCAAAGTGTACCAAGGAATATGTTATAGCTAAATTCTCGAGTTATGATTTTTTTTCTTCTCAAAAATGCGTTAGATATGATACAATACATTTACTGCAAGCAAGATTGGATGATAAAGAGAAAATAATAGTAGGATAGTACCAGGAAGAAGTAATTCAAAATCTTAAGACTGAAGTGCAAAATCAAGTTAAAGAGGTGATGGAAGTACGTAGAAGTAAGTACATACAGTGGAGCAGTTAAAATGAAAAAAGTAGCTGAAAGTGCCGTCATAATAAGACCAAAAAGATAAGAACCAAACAATTGAAATTGAAATTACAAAACAAGCAGCAGAGAAGATTGACCCGTCAACGTTAGGCATGGGAATCACTATAGAGTCAAATATCTGCGGGAAGGAGGAATAGCAATGACCTGCAAAAGTGAAATTGAATCCAAAATTTTGCAACCAAACATTGAAAAACATTGGGCCAAAATTATGAGGTAAACGAACCTGAAAAGAAAAAACCAAGAATTAAAGTGTTGAAGGTATGTACAGAAAAACAGCAGAAAATGAAGAAATTTTAATAGAAAAAAATAATAAATCAAAATAAAGAAACAACGGAAGACAGTAAAAATAACATTAGGGGCCAGTCACTCCCGGGTTAGGCATAGCTCCAGGGTAAACATTGCAACTGGACACATTTACCATTTACCCTGACATTTAATGGCCAAATGAGCAGCTTGTCGCAAAAGTGTTATTATGCATTAAAGTGTCTATATGAGTTTGAAAACTATCTACCAACTATAGTGCTGGACAATTGAAGTGGATATTCTATTTTTTGAACTAAATTTTGGGATCGAATATCTCGACAAAAAAAAAATCGTATCGATTTGCGACTTTCATAGATTGATTACAAATTTTATTGCAAATGAGAGGATTTATCAGTTAAAATGAACAATTGTAACAAATATTGTTATACAGGGTGAAAATGCAAACCAATACCTACAGTTGAAATTTTAATTGTTACCGAGCATTGCGAAAAACGATTTGGGGTACAAAAGGATTTGTTTTAAATTTTGGATCTGTGAATCCTCACTGCGTAATTGAGTCACCTCTGAAAAATAAACAATTTTTTGACATAGGTATCCATGGACACAAAAATGCAGTATTTGACAGATTGTCGGTTCTTTACTCAGTTCTTCATTTATTAATATTGTTGAAATAATTGTCTTCGTTTATTTTATAGTAGATTATACCACGAGTCAATAATGATAGCTATTATTCCCGAGGATTATTACGAACTGAGCCGCGTTAGCGGCGAGGGAGTAACATTCCGAGGGAATAATAGCCATTATTGCGAGTAGTATACTCTACTTTATTTACGACAAATTAATTTATTTGAGATTTTCAATGAACAAATTTCATCCGGCTCATAATTTTCAATACAAATCCACAAGCACTACACGTTTGACACTGACACTTTTGTGGAATAATGACCATTAATCCCGCTACTCGTCATTAATCCCTGAAGGAATAACATATGTCATTATACTGCCAAATTCACAAATATAATACGCACATTATACATTAGTCGTAAATAAAATGTAAAAAATGCCCAGGCTAAGCATAAACGAAATGAACAATTAACAATTGTATGCGCCTTTTAAATGAAGAATATTCTCAAAAGACATTGGCAAATTTTTACGGGGTGTCAGAGCACACTCTCTCTCTCTCTCTCTCTCTCAAACAAATTTTATATGCATAGGATCTTGATGGAAAAAAAGTCTCGTTTAACCTTTCGGTGGAAAATCAAATGTCAATAATTTGAAAAATTATTCCTTTTAAAGAAATCGCCATATTTCTCGAACCGTTGCAGATTATTAAAAACTGTTGAAATTGTTTTATGAAAATGATCAGCAGACAACCCCATCACAATAAAATTGTATCCCAAAATTGTTTTTCGAAATGTTCGGTAACACTTAAAAATCTCAACTTCAGGTATTGGTTTGCATTTTCACCCTGTTCACAATAAAATTTGCCATCAATCTATTAAAATCGCAAATCGATAGATTTTTTTTTGTCGAGATATTCGATCCGAAAATTTAGATAAAAGTCATTAGTACTATCGAAATGCAATTATATGGATGTTGTATATGGACCCTTTCTAAGTTTTCTTAATATTTATATATATATATATATATATATATATATATATTATTAAGACGGTCGAAATTTGATCGTGGCGCCATCTAAGACAAGGATTCAACACAAAAATTGGATTGGTTTTCTTTGCTTTTCCTAGCCATACTGATGAGACCTGATATAGGTCGAAACGGGTCTATGGATGGAAAAGCAAAGAAAATTAATCCAAAATTTTCTAATCAGTATATATATTATTATATAATTATTTTAATAGGTATGCATGAGAAAATACTTTATAAGTAGTACTGCATACATTTTGTCCTGATACAATAAACTATTTTTTTTCTATTCTATTCTAAATGTGATTCAGTGTTATAATTGCTGGAAGTTTGGGCACATGGCCAAGGATTGCACCATTGAAAAACCTGTTTGTGGAAAATGCTGAGAAGATCATAATACAAGGGAATGTGATAATAATACTGAGAAATGCATGAGCTGTAGCCAAGCTGCCCACTGCCTATAAACTTAACATCGGAAACATCAAGGGAGATAATAATTATTTATCATACAATTCCTACAACAAAAAATGTGAGTCATATAGAAGAATATTTCGAGAACTTCAAAATAGATTTAACTACCCTGACATATTTGGATGGAATGCATAGCAATTACGAAAGTCAAAGCTAATGTATCTTAACATACAGAGCCTGCTTCCTCACAAAACAAAACTAAATTGGATTGTAAATAAGCTGGAGCGAGACATAGTATGTCCACAGCATGTATGTCTGTCAGAATCACGTATATTACACATTAACTACGTCAGCAGTGCATATCCAAAAAGTCGTCATACAGGTGGTAGTATGATAATGATATACACAAAATCTCATCTGAATATAAAGGAGAAAAAAATTGTCATTGATCCAAACTTATGGTTAACTGCTATAGAAGCACTTCCACGGAAAAAAATCTAAACTGGACTGAAGATTATTAATCTTGATTCAACGCTATGCTAGTTTCCCCATTCCGCAACTCTAGTTATACTTCTAAAAAGAATCCTATTCTTTTACGCTGAGAAAAGTTATACTTAGTTCAAGACTTAAATAGTATTGAAATCAAGAATATAACTATACTTGAAACAATTCTAGATGGAATCTTGTTTCGAGTATTACTTAAACTTTTTTGTAGATTAGCAAAATATGGAATCAAGTATAAAAATTCTTCAAGTGAATGGAATAAATACTTACCCCAAGTGTAATATCATCTTCTATAAAACACATATTTTTATTGTTTTTAGTTTAGGTATTATCGTTACAAGAGTCTGCTATACTTGAAAAGAGATCAGTAGGTAAGTTTTGTATCAAGAATTATTGACTTATTTGATATAAAATATTCTATGTTCTGAGAAATAATTTAATCTTTATTTAATTTCACTTTATTAACTAACTTTTACCAACCATGCCACCTATGTGACAAGAAAAATAGCGAAGAAGGTATTTGCATTGGGTCGTAATTCTGAAATAGCACAAATACAAAAGAGACAAAACATGGCAATATGTGTTATTCTCAACTGTAATCGACGTTCAAGTATAGAGACAATGTTACAAGCCGTGGGATTCTAAGTGTAAAACAAACAATTTACTTACACTTATATTCAAAATCGTGCAGGGATGCTTACCAAAGAATCTACAAGACTTTTGATACCCGTTCGCAGTGTACACGACTGAAACACTAGAAATACAGACACTTTTTATATTCCCACTGTTCGAACAAACTTTGATCAAAGTACTCTATGTTTATTTTTTCTAGCTTAAAGCTAATAATAAAGATTATTTAATTTTATTTATTTATTTTTAATAAATGTTTGATTTATTTTGTGGAGAACGACTTCAGCTACTCCATTTTGATTAAAGATAATTATTATGTCATGTTGCGACTCGGCTACTTCCTCAAAAATAGCTATTTCCAATAATTATTCACGAATGTAATACATACTTTAAAATCGAAAAGTGTCTCTGAATTGAACCCCATCAAAACCGCGGGTTTTTAGACTTTTTGTCCTTGTCTAGCATTACGATAATTATTTTTTTCCAGATGAAAACCAAACGTTCCGGATTACTCCGTCACAAAAACGAGTACAAATACTGCTATTGTGACAACGAAAACGACGAAATCAGCCACGACTTGTCCGATTACGAACCCTCAACGGAAGAAAAAATCAAACTCAAAAAACAACGCAAAAAAGAAGAAGTTTGCCATCACGAAAGGATGACCTGTTTCGAACACAACAACGACCATTGGCGCACCTCACCAAAATGGACCGAAGGCCCTTTTTGTTTTTGCATGAATGCCAATAACAACACTTACTCGTGTCTTAGGACTATCAATTTGACGCATAATTTTTTGTATTGCGAATTCACTACAGGATTAGTGACGTTTTATAATTTACGGATTGGTAAGAAGAGTTTTATGTTGTAATACTTTCTATAACTTTTTTTTTTATAAATTTTAGATCCATTCGAGTTACAAAATAGATACCAACATCTTACAGCCACTGAAAAAACTTACCTGAGAAATTTACTCAAAAATATGGTCTCTTGTAAGGGTGGCGCTTCTTGTACAGGTCATTTAGATACTTCCTTTAGACTAAACGGTTTAGATGAAATTAAAATTTAATTAAAAAATATGCATAATTTAAACACAAGTTTTATTTTAGATTATAATAATATGCTAATTTATCAGTATCACAACACATCTATAGCTAGCTTATATAAATAATTTTGTTCCTATAGAAGAATTTTAGAGCCAATCAAAAGTAGTAAGAATAGGTATTTACATTTTATTGGCAGACAAACCATAGGATATACAAAATACATTACCATATTATAAGTCTATGATGTTGTACAGAGTGTACAAACAATATTCTGGCCACTTATGAGCTTGCATTATGAGTCTGTAGAAATCACAAACAGCAATTTTAATTGACTGTGTCCAAGCAAATGAATCATATTAATAATGGCCAACAGTCAACACATAATATGGTTCAAAATGAGTTTAAGTATTTATGTCAACTGGTTTATGATTTCTTGCAAAAGCTTACCAACATTATAATATTTAACGAATATTACATCATAATTAATTAAAATTTCTAAGCCAAAAAGTTCAAGTTGCAGTACACAAAGAGTAAGTATTTGAAGATTGGAAAATTTAAAATTCCCTGTCCCTTAGCAACACTGGAGCGACCAATGACCAAGTGTACAAGGCCAAGCACAACCAGCTGGATATTTCTTTGACCCACATCGAAGCCAAGCTGTAGTTCATTTGATTGAGATTGGAATTTGGTCTGGAAAATTAAAATCAATATAATGAGGATTTGTGAATGTGCAAATGAGGATGAAAAAGAAACATTGGGTCATGTGCATAAAACAGGAGCATATGATTTTGCTTAAGTTTTTTGAGATAAACATATTCAGCTTTAATGCAGCAAAAAGAGACAGAGGTAGAGTAAAAGCATTTGCTACACTTTATTTATACGACTGATTGACACGGTGTCCCACTTAGAAATATCAAGTTGAGAGCTGTGGACCACATCTGGGACACCCTGTATAAATAATACTACCAACTTTGAATTTTTTTTCAGACCAAACAATTTTTGACAATTTTTGTATTAAACTTTTTTTTGTAGCATCTGTAACTACCTTTCCAGGTGAGGGGTTAAAATATAGTGAACAACCCAGTAAACTGATACTTACTTGTACCAATTCGTCAAGGTCATCATCACGTACAACGTTGCCAGCGCGAACATCACATGGAAAAAGCTCCAACTGTAGGCCACCGCGTCGTCTTCATTGTCCCAAACTTTTTTGCCGTCGCCGCCGCTCTCGCCGCCATCGTTACCTGTGATAGGAGTATATCCATCTTTGATATTACATACAAGAAAAAGCGGGCGGGAAAAAGAAAAAAAAAGTGTTAAAATAAGACGAACAAAAGTGAGAGAATTTTGACCAGGGCATTATGATGGTGAATATTGCCTAAAATTACTTGGCGACAAGAACAGGTAGTGTAACCAGTGAACACGAAGTTCCTATAAAAGAAAAAAATAGCTGAAATCCGTGTTGGTGTGATCTTAGTACCAAGAATAACACACATGTCCACATCATTTTTGACATTTTTTTTCTAGAACAACTTCATTATTGTAAACTAGATTAATAATAATAATAATAATCGTAACTAGCAAAATATTGCTTGAAACTAGTTAAAGTCCAACAAATACCTTTTTAAAGTCACGTGATTTTTCTCTATCCTTGTTGAATACATCTTAAACAGCGGTGACAGAAAAATTGAAAAAAAATTGGTGTCTAATTATTGTTCATATTATTCTTACCTGAAATAGAATCCGTCACTGTCATCAATTAGTTTGTCAAAGTTATTTTCGAAAATGATACAAAGAACAAACACAGCTAATAATTTTGACTATATTAACCTTTTTCCAACTCAAAAAGAAGCAAATAGAAAACGGGTACCCAATTCAAGTTCAGAATGTATTACAACGGACAGCAGATGCGACAAAAGTGAGTCTCGCAACAATTGCAATTATTGAAATTCCCATCTGATTGGTCAATACTATTTCAGAAACGCGTTTGTAAAATGCTAGTGGGAACATATCCTAAAATTCAATACTAATTAACCACCAGTAGCTTTTTGTAGGTGATATCAACGACATAATCAATGAACATACGTTTTTTGCCACCAATATCACGTGACTTTAAAATGGTATTTGCCGGACTATAGACATGTGTTCTAGAATACTACTAATAATATAGCTTTAAAGTAGTGGGCGACTTCAGTTGTTGCAAATAAAATATACCATTGAAATATACATATAGAGGCAAAAGTGCTGCCAATATCTAAGGAAACTTACTACATATTTTATATTAGCAACATACATATGGTGGCCTGTTTTAAGCCTCAACCCACTTCTCTTTAGCCATCCAATCACATCGGAGAAATGAAGGTAAAAGTATAATTTTGGAGTGGAGTGGGAGGTGTCACTAGAAACATGGATGTGCACTGTTTTGTTGAGTGCGTTTCTGTTTATTATTTGAGTGTGTGATAATAGCAATCCAGATGAGTCTGGGTACTTATTTTATTGTGAATAAGAAATTTGGTATTACATTTGCGCCTGTCTCTGATGTATTTTATTCCGCAGCGAATTAAATACATATATACATATATGTTTGACTCTGAAAGAAGACGTGCCAGCAGAGAGATCCCTGCAATCGGTAGTTGCTGGTTTATTTTATTAATTATTCTTAGAGGGATTTAAAATAATATGTCTCTAGAAATATTCTGGTATTTTCCTAACTTTTTAGGGTTTACAATTTCTTAATCCAAATTATAAGTATTGTTTGTTTCACGAGGGTTTGTACTTTTGCCTTAGTTTTCTAAAAAATAAAAACTGACTGAAACAAATTCACGACGTCAAAAACGATCGTCGGTTCCTAAAACCAGAAGTCATTCAATGCAATACAAAATCTGAACGCTATTGAATTTATATGAATCAATCATAAGGATTTTTTAGCAACTAACCGTTTGTAACCGTGTTATAATCGGTAACTGAAAATCTCTGACCGTTGAAATTTTAGCATTTGCATTCGCATTTGGTCTTTATTTTCAATATTACAAACTTAAACTACCTTAGCCTACTACAATCATAATCCTAAATTCTAGCTTAGCCTATACATATACACTTAATTATTTACAAAACAATACAGAGTATCAGAGCTAGGACTAAGAATGGTACGCCAAAAGGGCACAGCCGATTTTGTGGCCCGAACTTAGAGAGAAATATAATAGGGGTGGCAGTGACGATCAGTCCGACATGACTCTTTTCTGGGGCACGCAATGGTGCTCCTTATAGGTCAATTCACAGTATTGACTTTATGTCGTGTTTTAGGTTTATAGTGTCCAGTTGTCATTCCATAGTTGCAAAGATATTCATGAAGGGAAAAATTGAAAAAACCCTTCTTCACGTTTCTTTGATATATTCTATATTTAAAGTTTGCGCTTGTCTCCGGTGAGCAGAGTGTTTGTAATTAAATTTGGTAGGCGTGTCCGTGGGTGGGACCCCGGAGCTCCAATTGAGTTGCTGTTCCTAGTGAACTAGTCTAGTTACATTTTCTAATTTAATTATATTCCGCTCGCCGGTTTACGGCTGCTCGAAATAAATTGGCAACCTATGGTGTATGGGTCGGTGTTAAACAGGGTTGTGTGGGTCGAACTTGAGGGTGGCAAGGTTTCTGGTCAGGGTGGGTCCGTATGCTGAACGACTGAAGAATTTGATTGAGACTTCATTGAAGTATTCGAGGATGGTGTTTATACCAGCAAGATGCACTTCAGTTGTTCGGGTGTCCATTGGCAGGGAAAGCGCGTTTTTCAGAATTTTATTTTGGAATACTTGGACCTTTTTTTTCTCGGTGTTGGATATGAAGCTCTAAGCAGGTGCTCCGTAGAGTAAAGTTGGACGTATTATGGTCTTGTAGATGCTGATTTTATTTTTTGGGCACAGAGAAGAATTGGTCTTCATGATGGGAGGCAGAAGACGCTCGGCGATCTGTGCCTTTCTGAGGGTATGTGCTACCTGGGGGTGGCCCTTGAGGGTCTTATCAAGGACTATTATTCCCAGGTACTTGGCAGTGGTTTTGGGTTCAATTATGACGTTGTTAATCGTCAGAGAGGGGTACATGATAATGTTCGTACGTTTCCTGGTAAGCGTAAGAAGTTCTGTTTTGGGGGTGTTTAGGGTGATTTTCCAGGTCTGAAGATAGGGAGATATGAGGTCAATGTGTCGTTCCAGCGCCGTTCTCGCGTCTTCTGCTATAAAGGCACTGGTCTAGATTGCAGTATCGTCGGCATACATCATGACTTTAGTGTCATTGGTTTTGGGTATGTCGGCGATATACAAGTTAAACAGGGTGGGGCAGAGGACGGTGCCTTGGGGCACTCCGGCCCGAACCGGTTTGGTTGGGGATAGAGAGTTTTGGAATTTGATGTTGAATGTTCTGTCGCTGAGGTAAGAGGCAATAAGAGAAATTAGGTGGAGGGGTAAGTTGTGTACAGTCAGAAGTTTATACAGAAGGCCCTTGTGCCACACTTTGTCAAAGGCCTTCTCTATGTCGAGTAGCAGTAGGAAGGTGCTTTCTAGGTTGTTGAATGCGATTGAGGCGTCTTGAGTCACCCTCGCTACTGCTAAAGTCGTGTTGTGCTGAGGGCGGAATCCGTATTGTTCGTTGGGTAGGCAGTTAAGGGAGTCTATCTATTGATGCGGAGAGTCTACGGGAGATGATTTTTTCAGCAATTTTACCTAGGGAATTTAACACAGAAATTGGTCTGAAGGACTGTGTTTGGGATAAGTCTTTGCCTGGTTTCGGGAAGACTATTATGCTCGCCTGCTTCCAAGGTTGCGGAAAGTGTTGGGAGTATCAAGAATGCGTTGATGATTTGCAGGAGATGTATAATAGCCCTTCTTGAGAGGTTCTTGACCAGTTGGTTTGTGATAGTGTCAGGTCCGGATGCTTTTCTGTTTTTGAGTCTTTTCAGTTCGTCAGCTAACTCAGTTGGCGTGGCCAGCATCCGCTGATGAACTCCCGGGAGGATAGGGTATTTGCGCACGACAAAGGCGTCGGCTATGTCGTTGATGTTTGTGTGCGTTCTTGTTGCGTCGGGTATTTTGCTGAACACCCTAGCGAAGTGGTAAGCGAATATGTTCGCTCTGTCCTGTTCGCTGTAGAAGCTGACGCCATCGACAACCAGGTCTGACTGTGTTGTGCCTGATCTTCGAAGATTTTTGGCCAGCTTCCACAGGAAGTTGCCTTGGGTCTCCAGAGTAGAGATATACCTCATCAAGGTCGTGTTCCTGTGATGACGTATGCCCCCCTCTATCTCCCGGCTGAGTAGGTTAAGTAATTGTTTGTCCAGTAAGTTAGGGCGCCTTTGCCATGCACGCTTGACCCTATTCCACTCCTTTATGAGTGCAACAACAGAGTCTGGCATACTGTCCGTTCTTGGTTTGGGGGTGATTTTTGGAGCTAGCTGATCTCTGACTTGCGTGATGTTGTGCGTAATTAGTGCTACTTGCCGCTCAAGTTTGGGTATATTAGTTATGCGGTTGGGGATTGTTGTGGTGTTGTTCAGAAGTTGTTTGTAGAGCGTCCAGTTGAAGTTTTTGTAGTTGTGCATTTTTTGCGGCTCCTGCACTGGAGGATTTTTCCAGTACAGGAAGAGCGATATGTGGTCCGAGTTTAGAATGTTTTTAGTCTTAATAGTCAGGTCTCTGAAACCCCTCGAGAGAGCGATATCTAGCGTGGAGGGGTTCAGTCCGTTAAGCGCGTAGTGCGTGGGGTTATTTGGGTAGTGTAATGACAATTAGATGTCCGGGTTGTCACTTAAAACCTTGAAGAGTATTCTACCTGTCATGTTGTTCGTGTGGTTAAGCCATGTTATGTGCCTGGCATTAAGGTCCCCTAAAAGTAGTGCTCTCCCATTTCTGGGAAAGACCTTAATGTCGTGGGCGGTTCTTATCGCTTCAGAGGGGGGGGGGGGCGTAGCCCCCCGAGATCTACAAATTGTCATCTATCTCCAGTGTTATGTGTTCTATGCTGGTATTAAGAGGGGCGTCAGATAAGAGCCAGCGCGCCATCTTTTGGGCTTTATGACATACATTAAATATTTTTTAATCACAGGTGTTCAAATTCTCTGTAAGTGATTGACTAATTTACAAGTAGATGGCGACATCTTCAATATCAATTCGTTTACACAGTAATTTACACTGGGCTAAATAATTTTATTCAGATACAAATGAAATAATAGTATTTCACATTTTTACCTAGGTGAAACAGTTTTTACTGGCGTTTAAAAGAAGTGACTATCCTTCCCGAACTCAGCGACATCTTTTAGAGAAGCGCTGAACAAACGTTTGGTTTGAGTCTTTGCTGAATATGACAGCAATCACCTCGTTGTTTGACAGATTTTGATTAATTTTGTGATACAAAAATTATAATTTTCGAAAATTCTGTTCTATTCATTTTTTCCAGCATTTCACTATCCGAAATTTTGGACATTTATTGTTGGTGTGCTACTCTATATGTTTATCCCTTTTTCATTTAAATCCGTGACCAAAATTTGCATATTGTTGTCAACAAAATGGTAATAATTTTACTATTTAGAATGCGTATTTTGCAACCAAAAATGCTTCAACTTCTACTCCAATCTATTATTGTTATGAACATAATTTCATTTCACTGAAAAGTGGTCTAAATTTGGAATTGAACAGGAATTTGTAAAGGTCTGTAAATGACATTTTATTTAAACGCCCCTCTGAATAGTCCAGGAGGTGGGGCCAAAAACATGCAAGAGTTTTCGCAAGGCGGATATTTTCAAAATAGGTCGTACTTTAGTGCTAGAATGCTAGTGTACAGTCACCACTCACAGTTCCGGGACAGCTGGTTCTGGGACGCGGGCAAAGTTGTAATTTTAAGAAGCATCTAAACTGTTTTCTCAAAGCTCAAAATTTATAGAAATTTTGCACATTATCTGTTTGAAGGTCACAGATAACGTATGTAATTCGTCAGACGTCTAGTTCGCTGCAAAAAGGGGGTCAGACGTCCTCAAAGTTTTTATTTTATGGCATTTTCTTCGGTGTCCTGTCAAAATATATTTTTGCAGGTATTTGACAAATATATTTGAAGAAAATGCCATAAAATAAAAACTTTGAGGACATCTGACCCCCTTTTTGCAACGAACTAGACGTCTGACGATTTACATACGTTATCTGTGACCTTCAAACAGATAGTGTGCAAAATTTCTATAAATTTTGAGCTTTGAGAAAACAGTTTAGATGCTTCTTAAAATTACAACTTTGCCCGCGTCCCAGAGCCAGCTGTCCCGGAACTGTGAGTGCTGACTGTACACTAGCATTCTAGCACTAAAGTACGACCTATTTTGAAAATATCCGCCTTGCGAAAACTCTTGCATGTTTTTGACGCCAGCTCCCCAACTATAAGGGTTTTGATCCGTTTATAGCTAACTGATTTGTGGATCAGGCATGCCACGCTTCCGCCTCTGCGATTTCTGTTCATTCGTTCTGTGTTGTACTGTTTGTGCTTAAAGGCCGAAACCCACTAGCAACACGCCACGTCATGCTTCGCCACGCCACGCCATGTGACGAAAATGTGTGCATATATTCTTCTATTTATTTATATGTGCCGCGTACACATTTGCCACACGCGATACCCCGCCATGGCACGCCACGCCATCCGTCCATTTGCACACAAACTGTCCCACGTGAACCTGTGTCACATGGCGTAGTATGGCGTGGCGTGTTGCTAGTGAGTTTCGGCCTTTAGGCTGTCCATTGGTAGTAGTTTTGTCTCCTTTAAAAAGATTAGTTTGGGACTGTAATGGTTCACGGCCTGGTAAAGGTCTCCCCTCTTTGAGTTGAGACCATTACAGTTCCAACCAAGTATGAGCCACATTTAAAAGTCAAAACTGTGAATTTCAGTGGTGAAAAATTGCATGGTGCACTGCACTGTTTAAGGAGCGTTATGTAATGGTTCAGACCTTTGAGTAGCTCAGTGAATTGAGCTCATTCATTGTCGTCGCCAGTTTGAGAAATTCGGACTGAATGCCACTTACCGTTCCTATTATCTGACCGTTAAAATTTTAGCGAGGCAGCGGTAATAGGGGAAGTTGTTATGACGTCAATAGGGAAATTCAATGTCGTCACGCATTTATAACACGGTATTAAATTCAGTAATCTATGTAGGACCTGAGTAACTGGCGGTTATAGGACATTTTACAGTTCGATTTTATTCAAATATGGGCGTTTGGGTTTGTTTACATTAATCTAACGTCAAACCCGAAAATTGAAAAATATTATTGCGGGACGTGGACGTGGGTTTCTGGTTGTTAGTTTAAACATAAAAGGTAGAAAAAACGCTCAGTGAGGTGGAACGTGTAATATCAATATCCAATACATTTCTTGCAAATCCGGGGGACCAACATGGCAGAGAATATTGAAATTCTAACTGAAGTAACTTTAAACAATGAAGGGGAGGATTATACCGTCTGTGTTCCCTTGGACCTAGCGAATATACTTCTTAATGGTAAAAAAATATGTGTACTTGTTTAATTTAATAGGTACCTACACATAAAAGTTTTTTTGCCACTAGATCCAGATGTTGCATATAGTTTAATACAAAATCAACTAGGAGAAAATGAATTTGAAAAAGTGATGGTGGACACAGAGACTGCTCTTAAAAGTAACAACACCACCAACGCAGACTGCACAAGGGAAAAAGAAACAATAATAAAGCTAGTGAAAATGATATGGGCTTCGAAAAAACCATTATCTCGCGACTTGGAAGCTACCACGTTATTTTTAAGACTGAGGCAAGAATTGTCACATAAAGATGACAAAATAAGCATCAAAAGCAAGACATACAATTTCTAAACAATTAAACCAAGCTGGGTATTATGTAGGAGTGGGGCGCCAAGCAATAGAAAAATGCCGTATAAAATTTCCCAATTTACAAAAACAATACAAAAAGCACATCAACTCAACAGGTGAGAGGCAAAAAACTGAACCTCCATTTTTTACTGGAATGCATAGTATTTTGGGAAAAAAAGGTAAAGTAAATCTCAAAAATCTTCAGGATTTTTTGGAATCTCAGAATGATAAAGCCTCGGATACACCAATGAAAATTTTATTTTCCAAAGCAGTTCAGATACCTACTAATTTTGATGAAAATGATGCTGCCGCAAGTGCCTCGATTCAAAATAGGTTTGCTTTTGATTGTGTATTGCAAATTTTTGATTTCTAAGATAGGTAATCTACCTATTAAGTTTGTTCGGACTAGGTTATAATCAGTTCTGAATTTAACTGCGCTTGCGCATCTGTTCATATCGAACATATATAAACAAATGCGCAAGTGCAGTTTAATTCGGAACTGATTCTGAACTAAGTCCGAACAAAACTATTATGCTTTGGGACCTCTAGCAATCGGTTGCTAAGTCCCTGTTAGTTAAGCAACGACCTGCGAATGTGGTAATGTCTTAATTTGGTACAATCTAGGTTTCTCACTGCCAACAAGTACTTATTAAATGATTGATAGCGGCGCTTATTGGTGGATTTACCACACCTGCTTCTTGCAACTTTTGAAAAATTGAATGAGCTAATTAAGGGCTCGCAAGTCTTGTGCTCAAAGCTCGTTCTATATTTGTAGTTAGGGCTTGCTCATCCAATTACTTTTCATAAGTGCTTGGTAATTTGTAATTATTGACGAAAGGAATTCCAGCTCTTCTACTGTGCATCCAATTACTTTTGAAGAGTTTGGAGAGTTTAGTGCTTCAACCTCTTTTAATGTGTTTCAAGCAATTTGATTTTGTTTTATCTGCTTTTAAGCTCTTCCGTTGTACTGAAAGCACTTTAAGGGCTTTATGCAGTTACTGCAATAATTGCAATGCACTTAAGCAATTTGTACTTTAAAATGAAATAGCTATTGGAATTGGTGCTTCGACCGATTTTACAATGGGTTTCGTTCAAGTTCTGTTTTAAACTTGAAGGTATTTTTCTAGGTTTAAAACACAACGTTGCCTTCGTCCAAATAGTGCTAATGCCGCTATGATGGAAGTAATAAAAGAGCAACATGCAGAATCCAGAAATGAACGGAAAGAAGAATTCAGTGTTCTTTCAAATTTAATGGAAATGCAAAATCAACAAAGAGAAAAATTACAAAATTTGTTTGAAAAACTGGTCGATAAAGAAATTGGAAGAAAAAAAAAAGGTCTGATCAAGAATCAGAGTCAGACTAGAAATTCTAGAAATATGTACCCAGCTACCCTAATGTATCCATTATTTTCTTGGTAACTGGAGTTAGGTACCTTTTTCATTATCGGTATGTTTCCAATAATTGGAACAGTTGTTACCTTTCCATTTTTTTTTTTTTTTTTAATTATTTCCATAAAAAAAAAATTATTTCTTAGGGCCGGTTTATTCACCTTCCAAGTATGCAATCTGATGAATAGAAGCGCAATCTGAAATCTCATTGGTCGGCCAGTTATCCACCGACCAATAGAATCACAGAACTGTAAATTGTTCCAAATAGTTACCAGCAAGTTTATCTGAAGATGAGTAAACCGGGCCTTAGTAATAAATATCTACTTCATACAAATGTAGTAGGTACAATACAATGTTCTAGGGTTCAGACTTTTCATAGGAATCGCTAATACCTGAATTCTTAAATTTTTTATTAAGATCTTTATTTGGTTCCAAAACAAATAAAAAAATATCTAGTAATTAGCTAATATGTATTTATCATAGAAATTAGAGTCTGAACGAGTAAAATATAGGGTGGTCCAAAGAAAACCGGAATTTTGTTTTTGAGCTGAAACTTTTTTTATTGTTGACCAATTTCCTTCTGTTTAGGCTTGTTTGGAAGAGAAATGAACAGGCTTACGAAGCAAAGTGAAACTTTTGACATTTGAGAAAAATTCAAAATGGTGGACTTTTTCTTAAATTACCTAGCTTTGGATAGCGCTGAAACTTTTTTGTGACTCCCTGTCTAACTTTTTTTTGATAAATTCTCAAAGCTCATCATTTTGCGAACATTTTAAGACCTCGCCAAGAAAAATCGGTTGAAAACTAAGTGAAATATTGAAATTTTTCCAAGATCGAATTTCACCTTTTTATATCCAAAACTAGGAAATTTTTGAAGAAGTCCGCCATTTTGAATTTTTCTCAAATTTGAAAAGTTTCACTTTGCTTCGTTCGTTAGCTTGTTCAATTCTGTTTCAAACAAGCCAAAACAAAAGGATATTGGTAACAAAAAAAAAAGTTACAACTCAAGAACAAAATTCCGTTTTTTTTTTTTGGACCACCCTATAATAAAAGAAGAGTAGGTATCAATAAAAATTATTTTAAATGAATAGAAATAATGATGAATGACTTCAAATAACAGAAAAAGAAAAATTAATAACTGATAAATTTTTCAATTATTTCTTCTTGTCATGACTCTGCTATTTCATCTCTTTTTATTTGTCCTAAAATATGGGCTTCTCCCTTATTATACTCATTGATAACATGAACATTTTAATTGAAGTCCTCTTCAGAAATATCATATTGTGGCCATACTTCTTTCATTTGGAGGCAAAAATTGTTCAATATACATGCAGCAGTTGCGATTTCAGTTGCCTTGAAAATATTGTACGTATTAATAAATTTCAACCTTGTCCAGCGTTGTTTCACATCACTGAATGAATTTTCAATCCTAACTCTATCTCCACTTAATTTTTTGTTATGGAATTTTTGAACTTGAACTGTTAAATTTTTGTTTCTAGAATATGGAGTCATAAGCCAAGTTCTTAGTGGAAACGCCCTATCTCTTCTAAAGGAAAGTATTTTTTTTTCCATGCTCTTCAATATTTTTCACTAATAGAGAATTGGAAAATACCTACAATAATAGTAAAATTACTAGCTACTACTTATATAAAAAAACCAATTGCAATAGAAAGAAAATTTATTTCAACATAAGTTTGAAGCGTTCTATTGTGGATTATAGGAAAGAAAGATACCTATGACTTTTATAATGTAATTATCAAGGAAAGTGATAATATGTGTTGGTTGATTATCTTAATTCACTGTTAACTTAATTTTTATTTAATTATATCAAAACTAGATTGTGCAAATTCACTCTGGAGTCATGAGCAGATCCTAGGTAACCAATAAAAACATATGTGAAAAGTTTATCATGAGTACAAATTCCCATTAGGTTAATTGAATAGCTTTGGCATCTGTGAATATAACTATATTGCTGGACCACTGGTATAGAATTTTTAATACCTATTTAGAAGTACCAGTCGTTCTAGTGACTAAACATATGTCGCTTCTTCGTTTTTGTTGGTAATTTTTTGTTTCATCTGATTCGTGATTGATAAATAAGGATGGGGTTATTCTAAATGTGTATTATAAATACTATACCTACTTTAATATTTATGTGAGTGCCATCTAATGCGCCTATAGTCCCTGCAATAATTATCAGTAAATGGGTAGGTATCCTCCCCTAAGAAATTACATTCTAGGGTATAGGTATCTACCTGGATGGTTTGTGAATCCATTTTTAATAAATTCGAACTCTTCCCGTGTTTGGGCCACTTGATGCACAAAATATAAACAGCAATTTACTATATTCATTACTCTAGCTTGCACCAGATCAAATCGGTCACCAAGTGGATGCAATATTTCATGTGAAGCCATATATCGCAGAAAACTAAAAAACTTTTTTCAGGTGCCACAGGGTATCTTCCACCTCGATACTTTTTCTTGATTATGTTTTTAGAATCCTTATGGTGAGTTTATAAAAAACATTTAACATTTAGCATTTAACATTCAACATTTTACATTTAACATTTAGCATTTTAAAATTTAGACCCCGTTTATAAAAGAATAAAAAATAAATTAAAATAAAAATAAAATAGAGTAGCCCTGGTTTTTGCACGCGACATGGCCCCAGCCATCAGGAACAACATAGATCCCATAAAAAAAGCTGAATTATTAGGCTGGATTCAGAGCTTCCGTAACATAAGACCTAAAACTTAAGCGTAAGACGTAAGAAAAATAAAAACCATGTAATTCAATGGGACAGTTCATAGTGCCACCGTAAGACTTAAGCCGTAAAGCCTATTTTACATTGGATGTAACGTAACCGTAAAGACGTAACATAAGTCCTAAGCATACGCACATTTCATTTATTTGCGTCAAATACGTCACTGAAAACGCAATGTAAGAGAGATGAGAGTTGATCATCTCTTACGTTGCGTTGCCGCCGGTAACATATTTGACGCAAATAACTCTGATATATGCATGCTAGGACTTATGTTACGTCTTTACGGTTACGTTACTTCCATTATAAAATGGGCTTAAGCCTTAAGAAATGGTTCAGTTCCATTTCTTGCGTTACGGCTTAGGTTTCCGTTAAGGATCGCGAGGTTTCGTAAGCGGTCGATCATGAAGCTGACAGTTGGCCACACGTTTTTGATTGTTTTGGTTTTTGTTTTGTTTCCGGTGGTTCAATTTCTTTTGAGTTCATAATTAAATAAAAATATAATATTATAATACATGTATACTAGAAAAAAACAGATTCATTTTGGTAGATGGACCGCAAAATCGGCGGATGCGGCAACACTGAATTACTATATATCGCTCCAATTCCGAGATATCGACCAAATTCCGATATTTTCAAATGAAGCACCCTATATATTAATAGCTCATTGGATAGCTCTGTTTTTGCTGATTTCAATGATATAAAGTTCGATAGGTTTATCTCCGACAGTTTTCGAGAAAAAAAATTATATCTGTTTCGGTCATAAGAAACAATGTGTTAGACAGAGTTCTTCCTCATTCTCCTGACACATATAAAATCCTTTTCTAACACATTGGTCCTTACGACAAAAACAGATATAATTTTTTTTCTCGAAAACTGTTAGAGATAAACCTATCGAACTTTATATCATTGAAATCAGCAAAAACAGAGCTATCCAATGAGCTATTAATATATAGGGTGTTTCATTTGAAAATATCGGAATTTGATCGATATCTCAAAATATTGGATGATGTGTATCAGTGGTGTAATGTTAATGATTTGAATGTCAATATTTCTAAAACAAAGTACATGATTATTGCAAGGGAATCCATTTACAAACAGCTATTGGCTATGGACTGCAAATTATTGTTGGGCAGCGACACTATTGAAATGGTAACAAAAATTAAATACTTAGGAATTTGGATTGACCATGGTTTCAATTTTTTTATGTAGAAAAGGCTTGTGTTGCCAACATAGTTACTAAATTTTTGACTTCGGGAATTATCTTTAAAAAAAAACAGACTTTATGTGTATTGATCATTGTATTGATAATCCCACCAAATGTTTTTTGTTTATTGTGTGCCAACCAGGCGCCATTGACAGGTCGTTGGATTGCCATTAGATTAGACGATTAGACTATCCAAGATGCTGTCAAACTTAAATAAAAATGTCCGCCAAGAGGCACACAAACCCTTTGTCATGTGTTTTGGATAGGCTAATAGGCACGTCATAACCTCACTTTTGTATAATCGCTTTCTATAACCGGTTCGTTTGATTCGTTTTTGCGAAAAAGACGTTTAATAACAAACTTTATTAGGTGGGGGTAATTTTTGACAGAACACCAGTTGTGAGGGTAATAACCGTACGGTTATAGCTCGTGATAACAATAACACGGTTACAAACGGTTACTCGCTAAAAAATCCTCCATATCAATCTACGATAAACCTTTTTTTTTTCAAGTTATGACATTATCAATGTCATAAGTACAAACCTTCGTGAAATGAACCTTAGATATAAAATTATAAGGCATGTTATATTAAGGCAAGCAAAGGACCCCGCAATATTTAAATGGAAATTGGTTACCCGTGATATTTGGATGAAATTTAAATATGTTATTGGGGATGCCGTAAGCAACATTTTTTACCCTGGGCACAACCCTGTATATATGACAGGTGAGGCGTGGTTAGCTGTCAAATATTGGAATCTTATATCCAGAAGCAGAGTAACTATGGCAGATTTTGATGAACAAAAAAATCTATTTCTACTAAGTCGACCAAGTTAAGTCGAAAAATGTCAACCATTTTGACGCCTGCCAAAACCCTGTCAAACAGCGGCACTCATCTTTTCCAGTTTTCAATATTTCCTGATGTCATTTGACACTTGTAACTTGTATGTAAATTCTGAATTCAAAAATTGAAAAAAAAATGACAGAACTGTCAAAACCTGTCATTTGTTTTAGTAGAAAAAAATACTCTAATCTGATTCTTTTTTGTTTCAAGGTAGTTTATTGGTGATAAAACATTAAACAAAGTTCATGCATGTCACATTTTGACAACTGTCAGAATCTGTTTTTTGGTTCATATTGAGTTTGTTTGCTTAGTGAAGTTCTACAACTATAATGATAGAATAATACAATAGAACTAAACCTTCACTAAGCAAACAAACTCAATATGAACCAAAAATCTGTTAACAGATTCTGACAGTTGTCAAAATGTGACATGCATGAACTTTGTTTAATGTTTTATCACCGCTAAACTACCTTGAAACAAAAAAGAACCAGATTAGAGTATATTTTCCTACTAAAACAAATGACAGGTTTTGACAGTTCTGTCATTTTTTTTTCAATTTTTGAATTCAGAATTTACATACAAGTTAGAAATGTCAAATAACATCATAAAATATTGAAAACGGCAAAGATGAGTGCTGCCGTTTGGCAGGGTTTTGACAGGTGTCAAAATGGTTGACATTTTTCGACTTGACTTGGTCGACTTAGTAGACATCGATAATTCGATCATCAAAATCTGCCATAGTCACTCCTCTTTTGGATATAAGATTCCAATATTTGACAGCTAACCACGCCTCACCTGTCATATATACAGGGTTGTGCCCATGGTAAAAAATGTGGCTTACGGCATCCCCAATGACATATTTAAATTTCATCCAAATATCACGGGTAACCAATTTCCATTTAAATATTGCGGGGTCCTTTACTCAAGTGTTACGACGAATGATATGTAAAATGTATATTTTTTTAATAATTGTGTATTTTTGGTTCAGAATGATTTGTTTTCTCAATGGGATTTTCTTGAATTTATGACAAACTTTTAATTGGATTTAAGAGAAAGAGTCTTGTCTCATTGGTTGATGGCAATATTGCTCTTCCACTATCGTTCTACTCATTACTCATTAATATTTATTTGCCTTTCATAAGTTATAATCATGTAGGTACTTTTTTTTTTTTTTTAGTGATTTACTAAATATCTAGGTATACTGTCAAAAACATAACAAATGCGCATGCGCGTTAAATATATCAACATTTCTATTTTTATTTAGATAACTCAATTCCGTATTATATATTCTGACATACCTTCGTTAACTACTAGATTGTCCGATCCAGATCCTCTGACTACAGAAAAAAATATTTTCCATTAGACTCAAAATATTCGAAATAGATATTAGTTGTTACGTTACGACACTCCTGAAACACTTTTCAAAATTGTAACAATAAAACAAAAATTCACTACATAATGCCATGGCTCTAAGCTACACCCTAAGCAACCTCAAAAGCAATAAGTAAACAAAAAAAAGCCAAACAAAATCCGAAACTCACCAGCTCCATTGTCGTGAGCCAAAATATTCTCCGACATGGTCAATTTCGAAGACTTGCTAGCAGATCTGAGGGAAGAATACAGGACACAGCACATCCAAATTACGAGACCGATTATATCGAAATCTCGGTGTCCGTTGGATTTGCCGCCAAAAATTCCCCAGAGACCAGGATTACAATCACCTAGAAATGTTTTCAATATAGTTTTTGGAAAAAGTCCAATAATAAACTTTTTACCTGGTGAATTGGAAACGGAAGACCATGTAAGGTATGTCACGTACAAAGTAACAACTGAAGATTGTAACAGTCCAGATCGTGGCAATTTATCTTGGACTGCAGGCAAGATTGAAATTGCACTGACAATGACGCAAAATATTAGGTTTATTGATATAAAGAATTTGTTCAGGGAGCATGAGGATGTATCAGACTAAAAAAAAAATTGTCTGAAGTGAAATAATATTTAAAATAGCTTGATACTTACTGTAGTGAAAAATACATAAAGCAAAACAATCCATGTAAGGCTCAAAGCATAGCATAATAATGTGACTCCGATAAGGGCATAATGCCAACCCTTGGATTCAGTTTCTTGATAGTTTCCCACCCAAGCTTCCGCCCACGAATGGGCGAAATCGATAATCAATATTAGTTGAATAATAATAAACAGGAAACCACCTATAATACCAAACCACATCCATGTTATTCCAAAACTACCTTCAGGTATGAAGAATGCTCCGATTATACCTCCGATGACTAGAAGATATTTTATACCCCAAAATCTGTGTAGGAACAATAATATTAGTTATAAGTGTGCTGAATGAAAAACAGTTTTCAACTCAAATAATGATACAAAATTTTGTCCCATTTTGATGGAAATTCAAAAAATTAATTACGTACAAGGAATCAGCTCATACATAACTATTAAATCATTATTGTATTTGTTCTTATGCGTTCAATAATATCATTTTTAAACGTCAAAATGGGATTAAAATTCGGATTTACTTTTGAGTTATTGTTATTCTTATTCGTACCCATTTTGTATCCCAGCTCTAGCGTCTCGTGAAGATTTTACTCCAATCATCATAAGGGCAAATAGCACGAAAAAGCATGTCAGAACAAAGCAAATCCTGTAAACGGCCAAATATCCAACGGCTTTATCGCAATCGAAAGATGGCAACACTGCCTCACCTACGCTTGTACTGTTTTTACAAAACGGTACCTATTGTATTGTAAAAAAAATATAACATTACTATTAAGATATTCCATTTCAAATTGGAGATTACTTACCTTTTTTAGCTCATCCTGTAATCCAGGTGCCAAAGTAATGCAGGCTGCAATGGTGCCGAGTAGTAGCATTAGAGCGTACATAATGCGGGACGATGTCGAGTTTTTGCATGACGGACAGGCTGAACAGCAAAGAGAACAAGCTGCACTGCCACAGCAACAAGCCAGCTTTAAAAAGCAAAAAAAAAATAATAGAGTTTTCAAAGAATTGGAACAACTTCTGAATAGAACAAAAAATATTAACTTTTTTCTGTTTTTTTATTTTATTTTGGGCTCCTGAGGAAGAATAGAGTTGATAGTTGATTTATTAGGAAATTCAAATCAATAGATTCAATATGATTTTTACAATAGAAAGCTGTTTGCGCCAATGAGACTGTTGCTCTATTTTTCTGGTATGATGCACTTGTAAGAAAGAAGGGATTACCTTAGGGATTAAGGTTTATTGATGGATTAAATCAGTGTGTTAAGAATCAGCTAACCATTGGTGAAAAAAAATAATAATAATAAGTGAAGCGAATCGATGAGGAAAATTGAAGAAGGAAGTCGAGTAGGAGGCAACATGACACTTTCAAAGTTTTAAAAAGGCAGTGATGTCAACATTACCTATATGGTTGCAAGTTAAGAAAATTCAGGAGGAACAATGTACGTAAGTCTGAGAATTTTTGAGGAGATCAAGTAAATCAGGCCAGTATATAGCTGGAAATGGTGGTTATCACAGATATTCTGATTTATCACAATAATGCTGGTGGTCTTAGGATTAAACTTAAAGAGGTTTGGTAGGCTATTGAATGTTTCCACTATAAATATATGCAGAGCTTTGTCCAGGGCAGTTTGATTGTTGTCATACTGATCGTTCATCAATCGGCAATTCCAGAACTTGGGGTGGAGAAGTTTTAATTGCTGCCAGGGGCTCAATTCTCGTCCCCAGGGAGTAGAGCTCCCCGAGAGAACAAATCTTTTGTTCTTTTCAATGAAAAAGACGAAAAATTTGTTCCCTCGGAGAACTCTCCTCTCTCTGAGACGAGAATCGGGCCCCTGGTAGGAATTGAAATGATGATGTTACAACTATTGAACAGGTTCATGTGTGCTTTGGAAGTAAGTCATCTGAATTTGTATTGGGCTATATCTACCTACCACCTAAGCCTGATGTAATTTTGTTTTAATAATGAGTTTGGTCTAACTAGCGAGTGTGCAGGGAGTTCTCCGGCTTATGATTTTAGAGTGTCTAAATTATTACAATTTTCGTCAGGTAACACTATCACGAATAGCAGGAATGATTTGCTAGACTTGGTGTTCTGAAACTTGGGAACTGTTGAGATTGAGAGCCATCGATATGATTTTGAATAATAGTATTCACCACACATCTATATCTATGAAATCCAGTCATAATGTAGAATGCAAACGTTCTAAATACTAAATATGAGGAGTGCTTTTTTGATTTTAAAAATGGCAATTACATTTCATTGAATGATTATTTGGTTGGTTTTAATTGGTGTTTACTGTTTAGTGTTTAATGAATGATTTGACCCTTGAGCAGGCTGCTCTATATGTTCCAGTACAGAAATTCTGAACTTCTAAATTTCCTATATGGTTCAGCACTGGGCTGCGTAGATTGATTGTTGGAAAGAAGAAGGTGCACAAAAAATTTAGAGAAACGGGAGATAATTTGGTTCGAGATTTGGTCTATTTGATGTTCTCCAAAGTGAGGCATAGGTTCCCCATCTTCTTAAAGAATGTACTGAAAATAACATTAATGGGAATCCTTGATCATTTTGGTCACAGTTCAATAATCTTAGAAATAACTCTGTTCTTCCCTGTAACATGAGTTATAATGGCTCAACTCGCTGTAGTAATCCAGACTGTAGACTTGTTTCCAGATTTCTTTTCTAGTGTTTACTTGAGCCATACTACTAATCAGGCTCTGGAATACTAATACCGTTTTCTGTTGGTAAAACTCGTGCTGCACTCATGCAAAAATTATGTTCTGTTGGCAGTTTCCGAGCGGGTTTTTATGTTCTATTGGAAAACCAGGGCAATCAATTATTGCCCTCGTGCAACTTTTCCAGCACGAGGTCAGAGAGCTCGTGCCAATGTCAGGGCACAACAAAAATGGCGTAAAGTGCCGAAAAGTCTGTGTATAAACAAAACCAAAAAATTATGGATATCGATATTGATAAAATTCTATATTTTTTATCTTCGTCGAGCGACAGCGATGAAGAGGAAGAATTATTAGGTCTGTTTCTGCAGAAATCACAAACCAGTCAGAGTGAATTTCATTGGTTGAAAACAGTCAGAAAACTAGTTTTCTGACTGTTTTCAACCAATGAAATTTAATCGGATCTATTATATTATATACAATCGCAGGCCTATGATGTATCATTTTCTGTTATTTTAGCAGCAACATCAAAATAGAGACAGAAATAGATGTTGAGCCTTAACACAGACGTTGAAATAACAGGACAGAATACATCATAGGCCTGAATGTTTGCCAGGGATAATGAGATACCAAAAATTCAAAATTTTATTATTGAAATTGACATAAAAATTAATTTCAACGCAGGTATCATTGAAATTATTTCTGCACATCTCGGGAGACAGCATAATTATGTACTTTACATACAGGAAAAACTTCCGTTTTCAACTTTTTCATACACACAAACGTTTTTAATTTTTATTCCATTGAAAATGTCTTTAGGTTAGGTTAGGGATCAGGGATCGTTAAATAATAAATTTTAAAAGAATGACAAAACGCGCCAAATTCATGTTCTTTTGAGATTGCACTAAACGTGAACTGATTCAGTGTTGAGTGCAGAACTCGGACAGCACGAGTTTTACCAACAGAAAACGCTATAATTTTCCAACGTCACTGATGTTTCTGGATACTCTGTTTCTTGTACTTATAGAACAAGTAAAAAAATTCACCTGATAAGTTAGGCCTAAGAAATAATATTTTTCATAGAGAGATGTTTCCAAGGATATTTGTTGCAACCTTATCTCAATTTAAAAATAAGTAGGTACCTAATAGTCAGTAGAACTGAAGTGCAATGTTTTCTAGATTTTTGATTCATAACAATTGATTCATAAAGGTCATAAACAAGCATTTAAAGTTGATACTGTGGAATACCACGGAAAATAGCAAAGAAAGGGAAATTATTCAAGTTATGAATTTCTAAATTTTCCAAGTGACCTTCTTACAGCGTCCAGTGTCATTTGGGAGAAGTTGAGAATGTTGGGGCTTCTGGCTCGTATAAGTATCCTATTCCATGTTGTTGTGTTCACATTTTTCAATGGTGAATCACAGTGATCAATCAATGAGTATGAGTAATTTGGAATCGAATTTGCAACAATACTTTTTGAAATAAACAAATTTGTATTACCTGAGCTGCTGAACAAAGGCCTAAAACTGCTCCCATTTTAAGATTTTTCGGATCCTTACAGTTTTAAAGTTTTAATGCAATCACTTCTCAATTTATTTTTCTTTGTTGTAATCTGCCAATAATAAAAACCACAAACACGAAAATAAAAACATATGACTGGAATGGAAGCGCACTGCGCAATTTATTTGATTTGACATTTGACAGATATTTCGCAAAGCGATGGTCGAAAAGCGTTTTCAATTGTATCTGGAATATCTGCTCCAATGTACAAGCAGATCTAGATTCATAAGGGTGTAACGTTGTTTCAATTATTCTCCACGGATTCTCATAAGTTGTATTCCGTTCACACCTAGGAGGAGCTCCGGAACAGATCCGGACAGGGTTGGATGAACCCACCGGGAAATTCCCGGTGGGCCGATCGGACCGTGGGCCGATCTTTAGAACAACAGGATCTTAATCAAGATACCTTCAAACCAAAGTCTAAGATCAAACGGACAGCCTCAATATCATGAAAGCACAGCATAAAAAATATATTGATCAATTCAACTTATGACGCACCCCGGAACAACGCAACATGAAAGCATATAAATGGAAGTGATGATAAGCCAGAGCCGCTTTCCAGTATGCACTTTGGGGCGCTCTGGCGCGCTCTAGAGCACCCCGGGGGCGCCACGCACTAGATTTGTACCGTTCCAGTATCATGGCGTGAGACGCTGTTTGTTTGTGCAGTTTGTTTTTTTATTTATCAAAAATGAAAGAGAATTAAAACTATATATTTTAAAATGTTCAATCTTGAGATATAACAAGAAATAAATAGATAAATAGCCACCCACGGATGTGACAGCAGATAGGTTGACGCGTACGTACAGCTCGGAAGCTCAACGCCCCGAGTAGCTCCGGGCGTCACACTCCCATACTGAAAAGCGGCTCTGGACTCATTGTTCTCATAAAAAAAAAAGAAGAAGCCAGGAGTGCGTTCACAGTCGAACGCCGGACGCTCACCGAGTGCACACCGAGCGCGTCTTTTGCAGGGTTAAGTCGTTCACGGATCTACCTAATTCACCCGGTTAAAATATTTGCTCCGTTCACAGAGCCATGATAAGTTTACCCGGTTGTACAACTTTTTAACCCACTCAGACATGGGTAAAATTTGTCGCGCAGGCGTTTTACAAGAATATTTGAAATTTGATAAACAATACTGTTGGTAATCTTTCTGGGCCATGCATTGCTGACTTCAACTGGTTTTCAAGTTTTCCAAGAAGCCAGTTGAAAGCTTCTCTGGAAACTCTAAAATTTTCCTGAAACTCCTTATCGCTATAATTGCGTATTGTTGCCATAAAATTATCCTGTCTTTCAATATGCCTTTTTTCAGGCTTGAACATAAACTGCTAGCGCTAGCACATGCAGCTTGTGCTACAGCATAGCTGACTTCTTCCTCTGTATCAGACGAATCCGAAGAAGTTTCAATAGTACTTGTAAAAAATTATTCCCGGATCCATCTCGAAACATTCGAAACACAACGTATGTAAACAAAAGGAAAACAAAATCAAATCCTACCTCGTTATGGCGCAGGCGTTAGTCGTTCACGGATTTGTCATCCCAAGCGCATCCTTTTCAACCAGTGAAATATTTAACCTGGTTAAGTTTTACCCAGGGAAAACCACTGTGAACGCGCCCCAGGGTTGTAAGCAGATGATAGTCCTTCAGCTAGTCCTTCTCCTCCTCGTTCTCAGCCCGTGCTTACTGCTTATCCATTCCTGAATGTAGGCCTCCTCCAAATCTCTCCACGCTCTTCTATCCTTAGCAGTCCTGATCCAATTCCATCTGCAACATTCTGGATATCGTCTCGCCATCATCTCTGGGGTCTACCAATGTTGCGTTTGGTCTCTCTTGGGCTCCAAATTAATATCCTGTATGTCCATTTACGGTCATTCTGCCTTGTATAATATGACCAACCCATCTCCATTTCATTTGTGCCACAAGCCTGTACATTCGTCAATTTAGTTCTTCTACGAATTTCCTCGTTGCAGACTTTATCCCTTAAAGTGGTTCCTATCCATAGCCAGGGCCGGCTTAAGGGGGGGCGAGATGGGCGGCCGCCCAGGGCGGCACGATCCAGGGGCGGCAAATTCATACCATACAACAACAAAAAAAATTAAACCAACGACGAAAAAATTAAGAAATATAAATCGAACAGCAAACCAATTATACAGGGTTTTTGGTACATCTATAGAAGATTTCAATAAGTGATAGCTGTTTGACCATATTTACCCTTATGCAAAGTTTCGCCGATTTTTGAGATATCGCCATTTTAGATATTTTGAATCCATGTATTTTAACACATAATTTGTGCTACATATTTTTTGTATCAATCATTCGGATTTTGTTTCCGAGTTTTTCGAAACAGTGCTTATCAGGAATATCGGAAAAAAATTGAAAAAGGTTAAAATGGTTATTCCAAAAAAAAAAAAACAATATATTTTAGGAATAATTCAAATATTTCCCAAAAATATCTAAAAATGCTGATATCTCAAAACCTCAAAATTTTGCATGAGGGTAAATATGATCAGCTTCCAAATGACCCCAACTAGTGCTAGGAAGTTTTCAATGAGTAATTATTAAAAACTTCCTATCGATGTACCAAACACTCTGCATTATAGGATATATAGGTGCATTTCAACTTCTTATATGATATCAATTTACTAAAAAAAATTTCATCTAGAAGAGTTATCGGAATATTGCAAAAATTTATAATATGTAGGTATGTTCTCACGCATGACAAGTCTTTCGATGTCAATGTGACTTAAATAGCTGATGAACTATCTGTGATAGACGTTACTGGAGCCCAGCAAAATCTTTTTGATGTGTTAAAATTAGCACTTCAACTGGATATTGCACCGAATGTTGTTGTGGCCCACAGATCCTCAGAATTTGACTACCATTGCCCAACTCTTGCAAGTGTTAAGAAAAGTTTCTCTAAATTAAAATTAATGAAAACGTATTCAATATCATCTCGGCCAAGAAAAGGTAAGCAGTGAGCATGTTAGCAATGATTGCTATTGAGCATGAAATCGATGCTAAATTAATGATGAATCATCTACTTGAAGATTTTGCTGCATTCAACGCTCGAAAATATCTTAAATAATATCCCAATGATTTTATTGAAACTGTACCTACTTACCCTAATGACACAAAAGGTACGATGGACGTTTTTTTTAAGTCCGTTTAACGTCGAAACATCCGAGGACTGAAATAGAACGTTGTATAAACGTTCGCACAAAATCATTTTCAAAAACGACGAAAAGAGACGTTCGAAATATATTCACGAAATGTCCATAAGGATAAAGTTCTGAAAGAAAAGTATTGGAAACTACTGTTTCTGCACGTGGTAATGTCCATGTCCGAGTGTTTTTAAAAAGGTAAAGAAAGGATGTTCTTTAGACGTTTGATTGAGTTGTTTTCAAAACCTCTGTTAGGAACAATTAAAGAACGTCAGAATGTTTTCTACGAGTTCGTAAAAGTATGTTTTCATGAGAAGTCATGAGAGATGTTTTATAAAGGTTTCTGTTGATCATTTTCGGGAACACCGTTGGAAACATGTATCCCACGTCCACACGTCAGGAAATTAGTTCGAATAAGACGTTTTTAAAAGGTTGTTTGTAACTGTGATATATGCACTACCACAGCCTCCTATAGTTAACAAGCCATGAAATTGGAAATGACGGCAACGTCGCGTATGGTGCTATTTTGTTATTGGGTTATGTGTTTCTGTGTATTGCTTTCATTGTGTATTGTTGCAATTTAGTATTTTTATGGGCATTATTGACGAAAAAGTGGATAGAAACACACCAATATATTGCCCATATTTAGTTGATACCTGTTCCTTTGTGCTTTGATTGCAAATTTTTAGCAAATGGGTACAGGAGCAAAAATGAAGGTAAGGTAAGGTAAAACAATAAAAACAATATTAATATTTGTCTGCAAGAGCATAGGTCTCGATATATTACCTAAGATATTTAAACTTGTTCCAGATGCCATGAAACTACTGTGTTCCTGGGTGCAAATCGAACTATAGGAGTTCCTTAAAAACTGAAGAAATGCAAACATTTTTATTTCCAAAAAAATTCTGAAGTGCAAAAAATGTGGATGAAAGCAATACATCAAGATAATTATACCCGAGATTATACAATAACGAAAAATTCTGTGGTGTGTTGTAAACATTTTGAAGAAACCGAAATAATTAGATTTGAAACAAACAAGGATAAAGGCGTAGTTCGAGAGTTCAAACTAAAACGTCCAACTCTTAAAAGTAGGTACCTCTTATTTTCGAAAATCAGCTCAAGTATTTGAATGGACTTGCCTTCCGAAAAAATCCCGAAGAAAGAAAAAGTTAGATTTTCAAAAGACATACTGAAACATAGGCCTATAACACTTTAGACTCTAGAAATATATTCATTTAAATCAATTATTTACTGTTCTTATTTACACAAATAGTTAAATTATTCATTGAATTACTGTTTTTGGCCCTTTAGTACAATAAATTATGTATTTTTTGTGATTCATATTAATAAATTAAAAAATATATATTTATACCTACAAACAAACACCACCAGCACCACTTGGCGGTAAGATTGCGGTGTTGCCTTTTTAACTTCATGGCTTGTTAAATGTAGGGGGCTGTGGCACTACCTATAATGTTGGGCACTGGCTGGTCACTTTTCCATAAAATAAAGTAAACTTATTTCGAACAAAACAGCATTTATTTTTCACTCAAAATACATAATTTGTACTAACTAATTTCTAACAACCGGGTGTCGTGAACCCCCCTCTCATCCCTCTCCTCTCTCTCTAGCCATCTGTCAAGTCAAGAATTTCAAAGGCGATTTTCAGCCTGGAATGATTATTATTTGGTTATAACCAACGCATTTCCGCCGTCGCGGTTTCAACCAAAGTAGGGGAAGTTGTGACGTCACATATCAGCTGATTTGCTTCTGGTATTTACCACTTATAACCGATTATAACCCAGCGTTGGACTTGGGTTAATCTTTTGGTTATAGCTTTTTGATGTTATTGTTATTATTTTTGAAATTTGTATTGGTGTTTTGTGATTTTGCAGTTGCGTTGTAGCCTGGCACAATGAAAGAAGTATACATTCACTCACTCACTGCAATTCACCATGTTTAGATCCAGGTTTAGATCATCCCCAAAGAAAATCTGTTCGATAAACGACACTAACGAGATATTCAACTCCATTTTTTGTACCTAAACAAAAAACTATTGTTGAAACGAAAAAACAAATAAGAACAATAAACCTAATCCTACACTGCTATAACCAAATCATTTCAGCGGTCAGTTCCTTGGGTTATGATTCTTGAATGGTGGGGGGCTATGACATCACACTTGGCTGTCAAAGTTGTCAACCAAAAGAATAACCACGGTATTTACCGCTAAATAATCATTCCAGGCTGAAAATCGCCTCAAAACAATGTCACTGCTGTCAACGCCATCCATCATAATAACGCGCGAAATTCAAATTCAAATTAAATGGCGCTAACAATAAAATAAGTCTATAGAATGGTGTTGGATACTTTAAAGGAACTCCAGTTCCAGTGAATGTTCATATAGAGATCTTTGAAAAACGTCCTTTTTCGTTGTTAAGCGTTCGTATTAAAGCATTTTTGAAACGCTCATTATCGACGTCTATATGACGTTTGAAGTGACATTTGCACCAAATAAAAATGCACCTTTGGATATTCTCATGGCGTTTCCGATTGACCATATTAGTTAGGTTAAGAAAAATCGGGCGCGAAATTTAAAATGGGTTCCTAAACACATTTCAACAAATTTGACAGCAATGTATTTCTTATGGAGCAAGGACATACGTATTTTATACAAACATCGGCTTCTTAAATTGGTAATATTTTTATTTTAACAATGTTTATTCAACTTTCAATCACTCTCTCAGTTAATTAACATATTAAAAAAACTATTTATACAACTCAATTCCGTAACAAACGTTCTATCACGACTACAGACGCTTTTAAAATTGAGTCCCCATAAGACATCAATGTATTAATTTTTGAACTAGGAACCCGCGCCAATTTGCGATTCTAACCTAACTAATATCATCAATTGGTAGATTCAGTGCGCACTCAGTGTATTTGCATCCTTTTAATCGACCTGTAGGAGAAAAAGACAGGAATAGAAAAAATTGCACTAGTTCCGCACTAGATCTACTAATTGGAAACGCCATCAGTTACTTTCACTGACGTTTTTAAAACGTTCTGACGTCCGATAGGATAATTTTTTGAAACGTGCCTGTGCTATTATGGTATATTTACATAATGTATCTGCTGATTGTTGCCAAGAGCTTGGATTGGCTGACTCTTACTTTGTTTGTTATGTTTCTTGTTTTCTTATGTTAGTTTTTTTGTATGGTTACTGGTTATCTAAGTTACATAATATAGTATGTGGTTTTATTGCTATGATGCTATGCCTTCCTGTTTCGTATAATTAGTTTTTGTTTCTACAATTTAAGATCACATTTTCCCTAAGCAGGCCATGGAATGGGGCGGCAAAATACCTAGAGCCGGCCCTGTCCATAGCCCTGCTCCATATCCATTGCTCCTTGGGTGGTTTGCAGTTTATTAGCAAATTTGCCGGTAATTGCCATTGTTTCGAGTTCATTGTGAGAACCAGCATCATACAGGCATCAAACACTTTCTTTTTTTAATTTATAGATAATTCACGTTTAAGGATAAATCCTAGTTTGCCAAAAGCTGTCCAGGAGAGGCCTATTCTTCTTGTGATTTTAGAATATTGATTTTCTTTGCCAAACTGAATTTTGTGGCCTAATAGTAGATATATTCCGAGATACCTTCTAGGGGTTGGTCGTTAACAGTTACCTAGATGTCTTCTGTACTCATAATCTTTGTTTTGTTTAAGTTATTTTTGAGTCCAATAGGTAGCGATGCTCGGTGGAGCTCCCGAAGCATGTTTTAAGGCTCTTCACCTGTGTTGGCAATGACCATAATATCTTCGGCAAATCGTAAATGCTTTAGAGCCTAGACGCACTCCATCAACATTATCCCGTTCTCTTGCCTTGTTTAATAAGGCGCGAGTATCTGGAGTCGATACTTGCACTTGCGTTGTAGAGGGATCAGTGCCGGCCCGAGCCTACTTTTAGGATCGAGCGAGATCCTACTTTGGCGCCCCTTTTTTTTGATGAGGTCGCAATCAATATTCAACTTTGGTAATATCACTTATTATACCTCTGGCCCGATTTATTCTTCTTGAGATAAAGGATAAAGCTATTGTTAACTATCTGCAAGATAAATTCACCAACCTATAAAAGTGCGTTTAGACTTGAGCACGCACGCACTGAGCATAAGCGCACGGCATTCGCTCGTGCTCGCCAACGCCGTTTAAACCGAAGTTCCGTTTCTGACGCATGGGCTGATCCATTTTGTTCGCGAACAGCGTAGTGAACTAAATGAATATCCAAGAAATTGCCGCGGCTGCATTTATTGTGTGGTGATATCCTGCTTTTTTCGCGCCTAAATGATCCTAGGAGATTCTTCATCTTTTCCTGCGTTTCATTAACATCTAGATGTTCAACATTCATTCTATTAACTAGTTGTTCCCGTGTGTCATATAGTTTGTTTTGAAATAATACTGGGGATGATTCACATCCTATGAAATGGAAGCTTTCGTATTCTTGAATCAATAATAGCATTGTGATGAATTGTTGGACCATATTCCATGATAATAATAGCAAAGAAAATAACCCCACACTCACACAATAAAATAATAAATACCTACAATTATTTCTACGTATGGACGCACAAACCAAATTCCCGTTCAAATTGAGCACGTAAATCCCTTTGAGCATGTACCAGAGACCGACACTGGTCGACTCGCGTTCGCAGCTATTCGCGCACAGAAAGATTCAGAGCGAGCGTGCACGCACAGCCGTTTACACTAGAGCATTCGCGGTCGCTCAGTGCGTGCGTGCTCAAGTCTAAACGCACCTTTATATGTATATTGGTCAGCGAATAACTAGCCAACTAATGGCATTGCAGGTAGCGTTTTTATCCGTCATATTGCATTACCTGATAGTTTATCAGAAGGAGAATAAACCGCCCTTATAAATATGAAAATCGAACAAGCAAAACACAAAATTTAAAGTGAATCGCTGCTTACGTACTTCTGCATTTGCAAATTTGTTTATGATCCCCATATGACAATTCTGAGCTATATCATTTTCAATGAGGATGAGAAAAGTTGCCTTCTGCTAGAGTTGACCTATAAGGTGTGTCCTAATTAACTTAAGCTCCGTTTACCTTTCGCCACAGGAATGGTTACAAAAATAATTAGGAAACGTATATTGCCAATTATTTTATGCTAAGTTCTAGAGTACTGCTTTTGGGTGACCTTTATCACTCTAATAACTTCTTCGAACATGTATTTATCTTTCGACTCTCTCAGGGCCGGTTTTTTCACTTTTTGAGAAACTGTCAGGTAATGCAATTTGACAGATGAAAAGGCAATCTGCAATCCCATTGGTCGGCGTTACCCGTTTCACAATAGAATTATAGATCGGTAAATTTATCTTGCAGAGAGTTACCAGCAAATTCACCTTGGAAATGAATAAACCGGGCCTTAAACAAGCTGTGCTCAAACGTTCTAATCTTGAAATATCGTTATTATGAATGATCATGTAGAGGCGACGCCGTGCCCACGACGCTGTGCGCGTCTCATAAAAACGTCGCGACAGGTTATTCACATGGGATTCACATATTAACTCGGTCACAAGCAGAATATCGAAAAGCGGAGACAGGATTTAAAAATAATTTTTCTCTTTTTTTAATCACCAAGGAACGAATCGGAGGCGCCCCCCGAGGTCTGGCGCCTGGAGCGCTCGCTCAGTTCGCCTTATGGTAGGGCCGGCCCTGAGAGGGATTCCAGAATTGCCCAAGTTTCGACAGAGTCAAAAGCCTTCTGGTAGTCGACAAAGGCTAAATGGAGTGTTATACTCTGGGCTGTGGCTTTTTCAATAAGAGTACGAAGTGCCTGTAGGTGGTCGAGAGTACTAAACCCCTTACGCAATCCCGCTTCTTCGGCTGGTTGATATGAGTCCATCTTGTTCGTCAACCGTTTGGGTATTATTTTCGGAAACAGTTTATATAAGTGTGATAATAAGCTGATAGTTCGATAATTATCCAGGTTGTTTCTGTCTCCTTTCTTGTATAACAGGATGACTTCTGCATTTCGCCACTTAAGCCTAGTACTCATAACTGCGAAATTCGCATTTTTTTGACATTGCGTTGACAATTTGACGTTTTATGCGTGTATCAAACGTCAAAAAAATGCGAATTTCGCAGTTATGAGTACTAGGCTTTAGTTGGGATTTTACGTGCTTCATCAGCGTCTCACCTATTTTAATAATTTCGCTTCAGCTACTACTATTTTCATAATTTGAGGTGGAAGTAACTATGTAACCATAATTAACCAAAATAGAGGCATCCCATTCTAGGCATAGAGATATATATTTGTGCTTATTTTTCATTTTGGATCCAAACAATTTTTCGGAACTAGTGCTAGACTAAGCTTTGAATAAATTAGGTAAATTACTAGAATATGATGACAGGGCTGTTTTACGGAAAGAAATAAAGGATTTTGGAAGAGAATGGCCTGACTCGAAAAGGACGGAGTTGTATGATCTCCTGAATCCAACGATGGGAATGAAGATGATGCAAATGACGCAGGGAATGAATTAGAACTTTCTAAAAAAGTGTTCATCACATTCACGTTGCAAACAATATTTGCTTTGTTGTTTGAATGTTTTGTATGAATGCCAGGGTTGTTCTTGGGGAATTTTCGTGTGTGCCTGCAGCTACACTCAAATAGTGCCAAATAGTGCCACTTACTTAATAAATTGACTTTCTACCCATTTCTTTTTATTAAATGACTAAAAGGAGAAAGATATAAGGCGATTTCGGCAAGCTTTGGTACATGGTTTGGTACCCTGTTTGGTCTGTCAAATGCATACCAACCAATTTCGGATACGAAAATGATGTCGTCACCGTGACTTTGGTATCCTTTTTGGTCTGTCAAATAGGATACCGTGGTCAGCAGCACGGTTCTTCTATTTGGTATAGTGCTATCTACGTCTATTTTCGTTTTGTCCTGCTCTGGAAAATGTAAATAAATGGAAGTTCATTAGAATTTGAATAATTTGAAATTTTTAACAAATATGTTTGTTTTTTCGCCTTCATCTTCCTGATTTCTCGTATGTTTTGACTGCCAAATAATGTTTGACGATCATTTGAAAAACGGCTTTGAACGACAGATATGAGGTAACTTTAACAGCTTTAAATTTACAGAAAACGCAGAGTTACTCAAAGGTACTGTCTAGACAGTGCTGATTAGTGATTATACATTTTAGTCAGTGCAGTCAGTACCTAGTCACTCCCAAAACTAGAAGAACAACACAAACTTAGGTTAAGGCTCGTCTCTTCCCCTCTCTTATGACCTACCAAACGAATTCGGAACAAAATGGTATCTTACGTCATTACTATGACGTTGCAGGTACCAATTGGTTAACCAAATGGTATACCAACCAAAGCTTGCCGAAATCGCCTATAATATATTTCATATATTAAATTCACTATAATGACAATTGACAGTCACGTCAAGAGTCAAGAGTTGTATTCCTTTCACACCTAGGAGAAGCTCCGGAACAGCTCCGGGGCTTCACGCCCCTATTCCTTTCGAAAAGTGTTTGTTGCACCACGCATCTGTTCCCTGCAAATTGGGGGCTCCTGAACACCGGAGCGAGTAGCTCGAGTGTTTCAAACTCTTGAAAGGAATACAACTACTATCACTAGTCTTAACTCTACTCACATCCAAGGAGAATATTCACATCGACAGAGCCCAAGACCGACAGATCCACCACAATTCTCACAGGCAGGGGGCGTTCTTTTTTCCATCAGACATTCACCAGGTGAAAACATGATGCCACCAAAACGTTTTTTTATTGATGGTGGAAATATGATAGTCCACCACACCGCGTTCTTATTTTACTGGTGAATTTATGGTGGATTTCATCCGATGAAAACCCCTATGCAACCAAGCTCCAACAGAAATTTTCTGTGATTACTCTGGTGGTTTTGCGTTGGTAGACCACATAACCTTAGAAAATTAACTACTGCTTGTTGTGTGACCCGCATAGTCTTTGATTTGTTTTTTTAGCTCATTTGTTTGAAGCTATAAGATAAGGAAAGGAGAACCAGTAAGCTGATGACGTAACTTTTATCTACAATGATTTGTCACATTCAGTAAAAAAAATGACTGCAAAGGAAATTGAGATCCTCTGAGGAGTCTTCTATTTCGCTTTGCAATGGCAGCATTACTCGCATTATCCATTCCAATTTTTCTGAATTAGCAGCACAGATTATATAACATTTATATAGATATTTCGATTTTGGTCCACCAAAGCGTTCTTTTATGTAAATTGTGGTGGGTATGTGGTGCTTCCACCAATGCCATCAAAGAGTCGCGTGACAGAAATAAACTGATGCAACAGTAAATTTTTGGTGGAAATCAACATAAACTTTTGGTGGAAAAAAGAACACGCCCGCAGATAGGTCTGAGGACTCTGAGGTCACTAGCACAGAAATAAAATGAACAAAAAATACAATAGAATACAAATAAACGAAAAATCCTGCTCCAGGTCCAGTCTTTCTCATCTTAAAAATTTGAAAAAGGATAATATCTAATCAATATGAATCGTGCCAAATTTTTCAAAGTGGTGCCACCGTGCATTTTGCGGGCGAAAAGTGCCACTTTTGGCACAATTGTGCCTGTTTGAACAACACTGATGAATGCAGAATATTCTTCTATGCTTGCTGTCATCTTTGAGGCATATGAATAAATAGATAAACTAAAGATGTAATCTGAGAGTTATTTTTTAATTTTTTTATTCTTACATATAAATATGGGGATGTGCCCCATCAAAGTATGGGCCGCTAGACTGAAATTTCCCGGACCACTTCCAAAAGTTTATCCAACCCAGGCTCTCGGAGCGTTACGCGCTTATTCCTTTCGAAAAGTGTTTGTTGCACCTCAAGTGCTCAAGCCCGAATCAAACCATTTGAATGCACGAAAGCCAGCGCATCTGTTCCTTTCAAATTTTAAACCGGCGTTGACTAACACCGGAGCCAGTAGCTCTAGTGTTCTAAACTCTTTATAATAGGAATACAACTATTGAAATGCGGCTTCCCATAAGAAGGAAACCGTATATGATTCTGCACAAAACCTAAAATTTGTGCGTACAAACCAAAATTCGTATACAGACGGTGAGTTCGGCTATTCAGCGCGGAGTTGGAGTGGAGTGAACAGCGCTAATGGAGTCACCCCTGATACCGTAAAAAGCAATACCCGAACCTTAACCCGAACGGCTGGAGTGCGAATGGAGTCACTCCGAGTGCACGGAGTGAGCAAGCCGAACTCACCCAGAGTTGTTTTGGTTCATGGGACCGGACTCGGGACTGTCTGTAGTGTTGGAACAGACCTATTACTCGATTTTTAATTTTTTTAACAACAACCACCCACAACGTGACAACACAATAACAAGCTGGACAGTTTAGCTTACACATTTCACTTCTGCGTATGCTTACTCTAAACAATTATCTTTCCGAGGTGGAACTTTTGGAGTAAACTCCATTTACTCCACTCCGTATAGTCGAACGCTAACGGAGTCACCCCTATTACGCCAAAAAGCAATACCCGAACGGCTGGAGTGCGAATGAAGTCACTCGGAGTGAGCAAGCCGAACCCACCTTATATCATCATTCATCGATTTCTACTATCGACTGACTGTGATCTGTATTTTACCGTCAAACTAACCAGTCAGTCAAACAAACCACTCCACTCAAACTCAAACCTCACTTTTTTCGTTTATTTTATGATTGCTACTATTTTAGATTTTATGTAGATTGCTGGATTTGCTAATATAAGTTTGAAATCTGCAATTTTTATAAGATATTTTCGTGGAAAATACCACAACAATGGCAGGGACTATCCATAAATTAATTTTGACCGTTGGATTTTTGAGTATGTTTCATGCAGCCTATTCAGCAGCACAACGTAAGTACCTATTTAAATAAGTAGGTACCACCTCAAATTGCTCTTAACCAGTTCAATATTCTGCCCTATGCTCCAGCCTTTATTTATTCGTGCAACTCGTCCTAGTCGTCCTTTAAGTATGTTCGAGATTCAACCAGAAAAATCCCTATTTCTCTAATTGATTTTGAACAAATCAATACATACCTGATAAATTCCTACTTTTTTTTTCAGATCACTCCTATTTAAGATTAAATGAACTGGAATTTACAAGATTGCCTTTTGATGTGAGTAATGAGATCAGAGATCGGCATGACAAATCAATTGGATCGAGTCTGAATAATTCATTTGATTCCTTATCCTACAAAGCAGAAATAACTATGTATTTACTTTTTTTAGATAATTCTCCAAGCCATTACCAGTTTGTTCATGATAATGTATGCAGTACTGAATCTAGCAGGAGAATTTAAAGAAATAAGAGCCTCTGCTGATTTGGATAACAAATCATGGGAAACTTTCAGAAATGTTCCTTCGTTCTATACTTTTTGCCATAGAGGCCAATCACTTTTGTACCAAAACCCAGTTTCAACATAATAACACTTAGATATTGATGTTTGAATAATTGTTTTATTATTATTATTCAAATGTTTACTTATATACATAGGTATTAATTCTAAAAAATAAATAAGTAAATGATAATTAAAAAACTTGGGAATAAGCTACTGTCCACAGTGAGTCTATAAATAGTGTCAAAATCTAATAAAAATGCTTCAACTGTTCAAAGGTGACGAAAAATATAATATTCCATGGTCCCATTCTGACCCATGTGGGAATAAAACCTTTATAAAATGCCCAGAAACCTTCGTTTTTGAATGTGTGCACAAAACAGTCCAAGGTTCCCTTGTAGATTTTATAAGGAACTGTATTTCCTGCTTTTTTCAGTTTTCTTTGGTTCATTAAACGAGTCTGAAAATAAAAAATTAGAAATTGTGTGTCAACTGAGTAAATTCTTTCTTTACCCTAACAACATCCAGAGGGGTTGAAGCTACTGCGCTTCCTAAACTGGCAATAAGACTAGATCTGAAAAAAAAAATACAGTTTTGAAAAATTCATGAGTGATTTTTATTTATTAATGTGATTGCAATTGTGTCGGAAACAATAATTTATTATGCAGTCGATAACATAAAGGTTCTTGATAGCGTTACAAAAATTATAAAATAATAACATTGTAAGGCCCACATGGAAATTTATTTTATGTACATTTTAAACAGCTTTACATGAAATTTTTTTGCCTTAGTGGCTCTCAGAATAAAAGATTTTACCAAAATTGTGGATCTATGAGCTTTCCTCAAAAACTTATGTCACAATACCTAGTCTGCCTTACATAACTTGTTCTTGTTAAAATTACCTATGAAACTCCAACAGCCCTGTAAACAATTTCAGTAGTTGGAATCTTCAGGTACTTTAAATATGTCCATGCTCGATATATTTTTTTTTTGTTGGATGGATAGAACAGGAAACTGGAGGAATTGGTAAATCAAGGAAAACAGGAGGACCTTATAAATTTAAAGGAGACAGGAGAGCAGATGTTAACTACTATTCAGACACTGGAAGCGGAGAGGGAATCTTACTGAACTGTGCTGAGGGAGTTGAAAAATGAAATGGTGAAATCAGGATCTTCAATAGAGTGTTTAGAGCAAAGCAATACAAAAGAAAAAAATAGGGTTTTAATATTAGGTTGTCATTTTAGGGACATTCTGGATAAATATGTAAACAATAGTTTTGTAGTCAGATCACAGATTAAACCAAAATTTAACAATAGGGAAAATTATGGAAGTTGCAAATTATACAAATGTACTAATGTACACAGTGCCTTTATGGAATAATAACATAATTCTTAATAATTTTATTAATGAGCATAACAAATTTGTTTATAATCAGTTATGTTTGGGAAGTCAGCTTGCACAGTTTATTCCTTTTAATTCTATTATTGATTCCTCAAGGATGTTTCACAATGGGTCATTGAATTTAAAGACAGAGGGGAAATATATTATTAAGGGAAAGGATATTTCAAAACAATAAAAACTAAAACAAACAAAAACAAATTGTGGATAACAAAAGGAATTAAAGTTTCAGGTAAAAATTTAAGATCGCTACACACACAAAAAAATTTATAAACTCTAACTGGTTTAATGTTTATTTTGTGTCGTACAAAAAAATTTTCATAATAAGACTCGCTAAGAAACAACACTATGAAGACAGAATACTGGAAGATCGTGGGTGAGATGCGAGGAAAACAGTCAAAACAGAATAAAGATATAAATGTGAATCCTAGAGAACTTAATCAATTTTATTGTAGTATTGCTGAGAAACTCTCGAATGGCTTGGAAACTTGCAACGATCCATTAAATTATCTTGTTCCGTGTAATCAGTCTGAACTTTTCAGGCTGATACCTACAAACAAAGATGAATTGGAATTAATAATTAAAAAACATTAAGAAACAAAACTCGTCTGGCATAGATGACATATCAGTGAAGATCTTTAAACATTTACCAGACAATGCCTTAATAAGTCTTGCCAGTAGCATTAATAAATCCTTTGAAACAGGAAACTTTCCGGACTGCCTTAAATTAGCGGTAATTCTTCCCATCTTCAAGGGGGGTAATGAAGATGATCCATCTTCTTATCGACCCATTTCCTTGTTGACAACGCTATCAAAAATTATAGAGAAGATAGTAAAAAAGAGGCTAGTTGATTATTTGAAAAATAACAACATTCTAGCTCCAAACCAGTTCGGATTCCAGGAAGGCAAAGGGGCAAACGATGCAATGTTTTCACTCCTTGAGAGTCTTTTTTTTTGGTTTAAACGATGGTGAGAAGGCTGCGGTGGTGTTTTGTGACTTTTCAAAAGCATTCGATTGCGTAAGTCACAAAATACTACTGCGGAAACTAGGCCATTATGGTATCCGAGGGCGGAAGCTGACCTGGTTTGGATCATATTTGTCTGGGAGAAAACAATTTGTAAGAATGCCAAACAGGAGGACTCAGAAACTCTAAATCTATCTCGCGGTGTGCCACAAGGGTCTGTACTCGGTCCGGTTCTCTTCCTGCTCTACATTAATGATCTTGCTCTTTTGTCAATGCTTGGTGTCTTCGAAAATTTCGCCGACGATACGACTATTCTATGGAAGCACAAGGATGCAGCAGTTTTGTCTAATATCATAGAAAAAGATCTAGTTTTATTAAAGGAATGGTGTGACGCAAACTCTCTTGTATTTAATGTTTCAAAAACAAATATTCTATCATTTAAATGCTCACTAGATACCATTACCCTAAATGATAAATCTCTGGAAGAAAAGTCGACTGTTAAATTCCTTGGTCTTCACATGGACTCTAAACTTAAATTTGAAACCCACATTGATTTACTTAATAAGAAATTAACACAAGGCTGCTATTTGATAAAAAATATATTACACGAGTTGGGCAAAGATATAGCTAAAGTAGCTTATTATGCTTTGATGGAATGGAATCTCATATCAGATATGGAATACCCTTCTGGGGATTCTCAACCCAAGCCTCTGTTCAATCAGTGTTTATTTTACAAAAAAAAGCCCTTAGAACTTTGTGCGGAGTTAGTTGTCAGCAAACCTGTAGACCACTCTTTCTACGGGAAGAAATTTTGAGGGTTCCATCAATTTTTATAATGGAAATAGCTTGCCTTATACATAAAAAATTTCAAGGTTTTAACAGAACTGAGTCTCATAATTTGCGAAGTTACCATAACAACTTACCGTTACCCATCCCTAAATTTACTCTGACAAAACAATCTGTAATTTACGAAGGAATAAAGATATTTAATAGTTTACCGGATGACATTAAAAGTATAAATGTATATAAAAGGTTTCGAACAAAGCTTAAAGAATTTTTAATTGGTGGAACTTTTTATAGTTTGGGAGAGTTCTATAATAGGTGAAGCCAAAGCGCGGTTGTTGATGGTCTTGTGTAGCCTGGACTTGTGTAATCTGGATAGTTTGAACAATTTGGATTGTTTATCTGTATTCAATTGTTTATCTGTATTTAATTGTTTATTTGTTAATTGTTCAATTTTTTAAAGTGTACATCATGTTTATAAACTTTAAAACTTCGTTTGTTTGTCGGATAATCTTGTGAATGTTTTTGATTTTATTTTAATGTTGATTTTACATGCTCGTAAATTTTATACTGTTTTTCTGTGTTTCAAATTTTATATTTGTATTTTTATAGACGAAATTATTTAGTGTTGACATAGATTAGGTAGTTATAGGTATGAATAAAATTGTTTAGAATTAAGATTTGCTTTGTCAATGATCTTTTGAAAAAATTAGGACAATAAAGCTTATTTGAATTGAATTGAATTGAAAAATGGCAGAGAAAGAGTGAATTGTGCCAAGTGTCAACACAGGGTGTTTGTTAATAATTGCATAGGCAAAAAAAAGACTGGTTTCTTGCAGTTGAGTTAAATTTATGGGGTAAGAATTACTTGCTAGCTGTATTATGCAAGTGACACAGAGTTCTTGAGTTTTTTTGAGTAATGATGTGAAGGGATAATAGATACTGATCGGGTGGTATTGATTATGGGGGATTTCAATATTAATTAGGCAATTCAAACCACGTGACATTCGAGATGGCGTGGCGGCCACACATGGGCCAAAAAACACAAAAAAATATCTAGTTTCTGCCCGAATTAATAGTTTAGGTACCTAATCAACAAATATTTTATTAAATAATGAAAATCAAAGTTGTAAGCAAAACTGTGTGCAAAATAATTTAAAATACGCATAAAAACATATTCAAAACAAACTTGTTTGGCCGCCACGTCACATTGAATTTTCCTTTTTGACAGATGGATTGAATTGCCTAATTGGTTGACAGGTAAGTCAACTTATACAGATAAGTTGAAAAGGCTTGAAGCCTCGAATGAACTGAGGAAATTGAAAGTAAGCTTTTGTATTTTTATTGTTCAAGATTTCAGGGTATATTCAAAGGGCAAGCACATTTAAAAAGCTGCATGCACATTTAAAAAGCTGCATGCACATTTAAAGAGCATCAAGCAAATTTAAAGAGCTTCAAGCACATTTGAAGAGCTTCAAGCACATTTGAAGAGCTTCAAGCACATTTGAAGAGCTTCAAGCACATTTAAAGAGCTTCAAGCACATTTAAAGAGCTTCAAGCACATTCAAGAGCTTCAAGCACATTTAAAGAGCTTCAAAGCCCTTTTTGATGCACCCCAAAAACTTTTGATGTGCTCCAAGCACTTTATAAATTACTTTGTGCTTGCCAAGCACAAAGCACTTTGAGGGCTTTGTGCTTGTGAAGCACTTTTGAAAATAAAAAGGAATTTGTGCTTGAAATTGAAAGCACTTTGAGAAAGGGCTTAGGGCTTAGTGCTTCAAGCCCTTTCACTGAGGGCTTTGCCCAGCTCTGGTTTATGGACAGTTGCTTGATTTTATCATCTATAATAATATCTTGATTGATAATCAATCAGCCTTTAGAAAGAAACATGGTTGAGCATCTGCTATCCAGAATATAATTTACGAATAGAAATATTTTTTGGATGACAATAGACATATCTATTTTACCAGACAAAGAGGTAATAATACGAAAACTTTATTAGATAGAAAAAGACGCAGAACGTTTATTGCGCAAGACGAGGCAAAACGTACCAAATTATGTTAGACTTACGTATAGCAATCCGTTCTTATTATTTGCACGGGATAAAAAAGGAAGGAGGAAAACCGCGTGACATGCAACTTATTTGTCAATCAAAAACACAAACAATTGAAAATCGATCACTTGTCAAGCTACGTCAAGTTGAATATCAAGCATAATTTTATCCTTGTCAGACTACGGGTAATGAACAAGGACAAGGAGATGCCCAGCGTGCAAAAGGATTACTTTCACACCTGTACTAGTTGGCCAATAAAAATGCATTGCCTCGTGTTGCGCGCGCATACAGGTAAAAATAGATAGGTCTATTATTATGCAATTGACCATATTAGTTAGGTTAGGAAAAATCGGGCGCGAAATTTAAAATGGGTTCCTAAACACATTTCAACAAATTTGACAGCAATGTATTTCTTATGGGGGATTCAAAAGAGTGATTTTCAGACGGGAATATCTTGGGTTCTGGGCATTTCTTAGTATTGGAACCTATTGTACATCAAACTTTGAACATATTTCTCTATAATTCATGCTCTAATTGTTTTTTTAGACCTATGAATTAAAAATACAAATGATTTTAATCAAAAGTGTCTGTTTTCGGTGGACGTACGTCGGGTCTAAAACCAGCTGAGAGAAAGTGAGGTTGTGTGTTGTGTTATGATTGTTGGCACGAATTGTTTATTTATTTATTTATCACTAGTTCAGTCATTTATTTTTCAATTTTTTTGGATTATTGAAGTACATTTACTAACCAAGTATGTAGGTAAACTTTTATTTTATTATAATTAGGTACTCATATATACTTATGGATCAAGCAACGACATACGTATTTTATACAAACATCGGCTTCTTAAATTGGTAATATTTTAATTTTAACAATGTTTATTCAACTTTCAAACACTCTCTCAGTTAATTAACATATTAAAAAAACTATTTATACAACTCAATTCCGTAACAAACGTTCTATCACGTCTACAGACGCTTTTAAAATTGAGTCCCCATAAGACATCAATGTATTAATTTTTGAACTAGGAACCCGCGCCAATTTGCGATTCTAACCTAACTAATATGATGAATTGGGGCTGTAGGTTCCTGGACTTGAAACGAGCCTTTCAGACAATAAATAGAGAGATCCTGATAAATAAAATAAAGCAGTATGGAATAGTGCAGGATGCATTAGAGTGGCTAAAGAATTATCTGGAAAATAAAAAACAGGTAACGAGAGTTAACGGAGAAACGTCTTCAGACATCTCGAATGACAATAATGTTCCACGGGAAAGCACTTTGGGACCCTTGCTGTTCCTCTTGTATATTAATGACACTGGAGTGGCCATAAAATATTGTTCGGTTCATTTGTTTGCAGATGATACATTCATATATTTTTAGGCCGTGGCTAAAGTAACAGAGGTGTTACTATAATTATTTTTTTAAAGTAACATCAGTTCAATGACGTCACTACTGATGTTACTTTTAATAGGGGTTATAGTAACAGAAGTGTTTACTCTAATTATTTTCTTGAAGTAACGTCAATATAGTAGCAATATATAGAAAAGGAAGGTAGGTACTTTCTTTAACAATTTAAACTAAGTAAAGGTGATATTCAACAACATAACAATAATATTTTATTTTTTATAAACCGAAAATTTGAATCAACATATTGATACTACAAATCTTTTGTGAGAAAAACGGCGTCTCCATATTCCTATTCCTCACATGCCCTTACAAAGAAACGGGAGTGTAGGTATAGTTCTCTCCTGCAGGTGAAATTCGATTGTTTACCTTTTTATGAGTGTGCAAAGTGAAAATTCAGTTTTCCATTTTTAATCATTAGCGGTATAAAATAATGGCCATCAACTTCAAGCATTTTTTTTCAGCAAATGAAGATAGGTAATTTCTTAATTTGGAGCTAAAACTATGATAATCTACAGCGAAAAAACTTCTGCCTAGGAAGGAAAATAATTTACTTTCCTCCATAGGGAGGCGAAATTACCATTTTCCTACCTGAAAAAAAGGTAACAAATTGTCACTTTCTGACAGTCATAAGAAAATGTGTCTTTCCTGCCTTGCCTGTGCCTGTTTTATAAGTATTCTATTCTATTCTTCAAAGTCAAGTCAGGTTATTTTTTATTTATTTCCATTTTTACTCTAAAACAAATGCCAAGAACCAAGAATATCACCTTTACTTTAAATTGCTAAAGAAAGTAATTACCTATCTACATATTGCTATATTGACGTTACTTCAAGAAAATAATTACTTAGAGTAACACCTCCCTTACTATTAACCCCTATTAAAAGTAACGTTTTCATCAGTGACAACATTGAATTGATGTTACTTTAAAAAAATAATTATAGTAACACCTCTGTTACTTTAGCCACGGCCATATTTTTATTCAAAGGATTTGCAATGTTTGGTTGGAATTAAAAAGTGGTTCAATTCAAATTCACTTAAGTTGAATAACAGCAAGTCAAAATTTATGTTGATCAGGAATTCCAGATATCAAAATTAATACATGGTAGGTGTTTTTCACATATTGATTGAACAGAATAAAGTTGAATTGGTGGAGAAAATGAAGTATCTGGGCTTTACAGTTGACAGAGCACACAACTTTAGGGAACATATTATAGGTACAATTGACAAATTAACAAAAGACATTAATTTTTTGTATATGTAGTGTCCAGGTTTTTGACGCAGTGGTCAAGGTTGACGGTCTTCAATACTTTGGTGCTGGCCCACTTAGTGTATGGTTCAACTGTGCTGTATTTGGCGAACAAGAATTAAAAAAATAGATTGCAAAATAGAGCCATGACGATAATTTTGGGAGAAAGGAGAGATACACCCATAAAATTAATGTTAAATAAGTTGAATTGGCTTTCTATGGAAGAGTTTCTGGAATTTCAGGTGTTGCTGTTTATTTACAAAATACAAAATGGGCTAGCGCCAAACTATTTGACTGATAGACTGGTCACTAACAATATTCATGACTATCCAACACGAAATAAGGATAATTTTTATGTTCTCAGGAAAAATAAAAGTTGCTCAGAAAGGGCAGTCTATCATAAGGGGTTAATTGCTTTCAATTCATTGGACAGTTGCATAAAGAACGCAGGTAGTCTGCGATTTAAGAGTCACTTGCAGGGTGAATGACATGGTTGACTTTTTTTTTTCTTCACATTTTTGTTTTGTAATTTTCTGTTAGGTTAGCAATTTCAAGTAAAATCTGTTTTTTTTTTAAAGATAAAAGTCAAAATGACATTATGTTGGCAATACAATGTAAAATTGTCAATGCTTTCAAATTTTTTGTGTAGAAAAGGCTTGTGTTGCCAACAAAGTTACTAAATTTTTGACTTGGGGAATTATCTTTAAAAAAAAAAACAGACTTTAGTAGGGAATATACACTTTATCTAAAGTCTGTTTTCCTTAATTTATATTGTTTTTTCTTTCCTTTGTGAGAAATTACCAAGGACTAGGTAAGTAGATTTTATAGGTATATTTTTTTTATGTACTAGCCATGTGCTAAAGAATAGTAGATTATACCACGAGTCAATAATGATAGCTATTATTCCCGAGGTATATTTACGAACTGAGCCGCGTTAGCGGCGAGGGAGTAACATTCCGAGGGAATAATAGCCATTATTGCGATTAGTATACTCTACTTTATTTACGACAAATTAATTTATTTGAAATTTTCTTTCCAAAAACGCTCTTTGTTCATCCATCTCAATACAAATACACAAACACTACACGTTTGACACTGACACTGAATTTGTTCTATACTGTTTCCATGGTACTACCTACTTATTTAATTTGAAAAATTTTGTGATTGGTGTGCAAGCGGGAATAATGACCATTAATCCCTGCGGGAATAATAGATGTCATTAAACTGCCAAAATCACAAATATAATACTTACATTACATGTCAGTCGTAAATAAAGGATTATTATTATTATTTCTTCTAAAGTCTGTTTTTTTTTAGAGATAAAAGTCAAAATGACATTATGTTGGCAATACAATGTAAAATAAAATTTTCAATGCTTTCAAATTTTTTATGTAGAAAAGGCTTGTGTTGCCAACATAGTTAAAGTTTGTTTCGCCAGGGTTTGTACTTGCCACCAGCATTTGCCTTCCTTGTTTAACAAATAAAAATTGACTGAAACAAATCAATGACGTCAAAAAGGTACGTCGGTTCTTAAACGAAAAGTCATTCATTTTTATTTGTCAAAAAATTGAATGTGTCATATGAATTAATCTACGACAACCCTTTTTTTTCAAGTTTCAAGGTCAAGTATGAAACGGACCTTACCAAATTTTTGACTTGGGGAATAGACCTATCGGGTCTTCAAAAAAAAAACCAATCGAAGATTGCTGTGGTTTTTTAAACGTAGGTCTTAGCAATATTTTTCTTTAATTTTGACAATTTCAGTCAATGAAATTTAATGTCAAAATGTCATGTCAAAAATCCTGGCCAATAAAGAAACAATAATGCGACGTACGTTTTCGTAACCAAAGCAATCTTTGATTGGTTTTTTTTTTGAAGACCCGATATCTATTTTACCAGACAAAGAGGTAATAATACGAAAACTTCATTAAATAAAAAAAGACACAGAACGCTCATTGCGCAAGACGAGGCAAAACGTACGAAATTATGTTAGACTTACGTATAGCAATCCGTCCTTCTTATTTGTACAGGATAAAAAGAAAAGGAGAAAAACCGCGTGTTGTGCAACATATTTGTCAATGAAAATGTCAAACAACTTTTGAATGACACTTGTCAAATTGAATATCAACTTTAGATTTATTCTTGTCAGATCACGTGCAATGAACAAGGAAAAAGAGATGCCCAGCGTGCAAAACGATCACCTCACACCTGTATTAGCTAGCCAATAAAAAGACATTGCCTCGTGTTGCGCGCGCATACCAGGTAAAAATAGATAGGTCTATTATCTTTAGAAAAAAACAGACTTTAGACTATAAAGCATAGTCCAACTATCTGATCTGTAAGTTATCATCCAGTATTTAACAATCAACACAGATGATACAGTGGCGGTAAAATAAACGCCATAAACGTTAAAATAAAAGCGTGAAAGTGTTAATATTAATACTTGTTTTAAATTTAGTGTAGACTTTGTCTGAAAATCGTTTAATCGTTTACTTGTAGCACAAAGGATTTTTATCAGCTAAAGAGTTTGTTTACTACTTTTTTGGTGACCAGCGGAATTCCTGAACGTTTTATTGTGTTTATGTGGAATCCCCTTGAGTATTATTGTTTATATTGTTTATTTTGGAAATAGTAGACAGGACCATATTTAATGTTAAAGCATGTCATGGGGGTCAATAAACCTGGTGATACCTACAAGAATTAGGCAACTTTTTTAAATTTTTTAAATTTTTAAAAAAATTTTTTTTTTTTTTTTTTTTTTTAAATTTTGAAATTTGGTTTAATATAATTTAATCCAACTTTTGCGGCAAACATGGCTTTCAATTGTGCGGTTTGTCTTACCAGCTGCATTTTTAAAAGACGTCCTAACTCCAAGGAGGGTGAACTCTTTGGATGTAACTGTGATGGATGCAAACGCTTTATATGCAAAGACTGTGGAAACCTGTCCACCACTGAAACGGATGCGCTTTTATTGCAGAACAAATCTCTCCTTTTCTTTTGTATGGAGTGCAAAGCCTGTTTTCCGGAGATTAATAACCTATCTCAGCACTATGATCAGCTCAGTGATAAATTAGTTCAAAAAGAGAAATATATCGGCAATCTTGAAACAGACATTGTGGATTTAAAATCAAGCTTAAAGCAGGAAATTGATAGACTGACTAGGGAAAATGAAATGAAGGATAGTCATATTAAACGCCTCAAGAGTCGCACTCAAACACTGGATGATGAGGTATTTGAGGCGGAAAAAAACTATTTATCTACGATAGATTTTCAAAAATTGGGGTTAAAGCGTGTCAACTTAGAGCTGGCTGATGTAATCAAAACCAATCAGAGCCTCAGTGAAGAGTTAAATACCCACATATCAAAAATTAAGACACTTGAAAATGAGATTATGGCTCTAAATAACACCAAATCAGCTTTCGAATATAAGATCACTTCTTTGTCCGACGCTCAAGATATGTATGTTAAAGAAATAAACGATCTAAAATCTTTAAATGTTGTCAGCGAAAGTAAATTGACAGAGCACAAGGATTGGCTGAGACTGCAACAAAATGAACTGAGGGAGATGAAGGAGACTGCATCGGAACTTAGAACAACCATAGAGGTCTTGGAAAATGAGCGGAACATGTATATGGAAGAGGTGAAACACTTGAAAAATATTGAATCTTTTAAACATAGCCATGTGAATAGTGACCTGGAAGATCCTCTCCAGAGATGTGAATCTATACAACATCAGGTTCTTATTTTGGGTGATAGCTCAGTTGCAGACCTCTACAAGCACTTAAAGGTATTTCAACACCAGAACTACAATATCCTCACTTTTGCTAAGCATAATGCAAAATTAGAAGATACTATACAAAACATAAGTGCGCTGTCAATTGATTATTCAAAAAAGGATTTCATCATAATTTCTGGAGGTCTACAAAACGCAGTCAATGGCGGGTACGTGCATGAGAGTGTTTTTGAACTTTTGTTAGAACTAGGACAACGTACTAATGTGATCATTTTATCAGTGCCACTTTGGGGTAATAGGTCAGTGCTAAACAAGTTTATTGACAATGTTAACATTTCACTACATGAAAGGCTTCAAAAATGTTGCACCTTTATAAACATTAACTCTTTTTTAAATTCAACTTTCTTCTTTTTTAATAAAGCCTTAGTGCTGAAGAATGTTGCTAAATTTAGGATAGCTCAGCGCATTGATAACGTTGTTTCTAGCAAAGTTACCGCTAATGCTGGTAATGATGATGTTAGGGTCAGTACTGCTAATTCGACTTCTTTTTTACTGTAAATAATGTCATCGACTCAAAAATTATACTGAATAAGATTGACGAGTATTTTTCAGTTATGTTGATGAATGTACAGTCAATTAGAAATAAGATAGATGAATTATACATGTTTTTAGATAGTATAAGTTTCCCAGATATGCTGCTCTTAACTGAACATTGGCTTGTGACTGATGAGCCAGTATCCATACCTGACTATAGTATGCTATCAAAATACTCAAGATCCAGCTCTATTCATGGGGGTACCCTGATAATGGTTCGCAGTTCATTGTTGAGTGTTTGTTCTTTTGTCGATTTTAAAAATTTTAACCATATGATTGTTGAGAGGGAGTTTGAATTTTCTATAATTAATGTGCCCAAATTAAATGTTTTTGTTATTTGTTTGTACAGGCCGCCCAGTGGGGATGTCACTATTTTCATTACTAGGTTGGAATTGCTTCTTTCAGGTTTTCCTTTACATGCGTGGATTATTCTGGCTGGTGATTTTAATATAGATTTCACAGATAAAACACAAAATCGTTCGCAATCAGTATCAAATTTGTTTGACTCTTTTGGCTTAACTATGCATGTGGAGGAGCCTACTCGAGTTACTCGATTTTCCTCAACTGTAATTGACTATGTATGTTCAAATAGAATAAGTGAATTTGTCTTCTGTTCTGTACTGAACGCGGGCCTATCGGACCATGAAGCAGTATTATGTAACTTTAAGATTTCGAAAGCGAACACTAAACCAATGAGGAAGCGAGGTAGGCTCTACACAAGACAGAATTATGGTAAGTTTTCGCAACTGTGTTCTGACAGCGACTGGGGTGGTGTCTTGTTTTCGCCTGATCCTCTGGCAAAGTTTCACTCCTTATTGTCTTGTAACTTTAACATTGCTTTTCCTCTTAAAACCTTGAAGAAGAACAACAGAGAGCCATGGTTCACTAAAGGACTTAGAGTATCTGCCCGAAATATGCGTTCCTTGCATATGCTTCGAAAACATTTTCTTGATAATACATTTTTCATGTCATATTTTACTGAATATCGTCAAGTATATAGAAAATTAATTAAATTTGCCAAACAAAAGTACTATTCTAATCGAATAGCACACTCTAATAATAGGCAAAAAGAAAGTTGGGACATTGTTAAAGAGTTGATTGGCAAAAAGGGTACATCTACTAACTCAGGTCTTACTCCTGAACAATTAAATTTATTTTATTGCTCAGTAGCAGATAATCTATCTTCCAGTATCAGTCCGGCAGTTGATGCTCTTAGTTTTCTTGGGGATTTGTTCATTCCCAATTCATTTTATTTTTATCCGACCGATATTCAAGAACTTCGAACTGTATTTACCAAGATAAAAAATTCGAACTCTTCTGGTTGGGATGACATTTCATTGAAAATATTTATAAGACTTCCAGATCACGCGCTGCAAACCCTTGCGGAAGCAATTAACAATTCCTTTGTTACGGGAACTTTTCCTTCTTCTTTGAAGTTGGCCAAAGTTATTCCATTGTATAAAGGAGGAGACAGCGAGTCAGCCTCAAACTTTAGGCCAATTTCATTACTTCCAACCTTGTCAAAGATTGTTGAAAAACTTGTGAAGAGTCGTATGGTCAGCTACATAAATGTACATGGTTTTTTGAGTGTGGATCAGTTTGGTTTTCAGGATTCAAAGAGCACAAATGATGCTATGTTCTCTTTATTGAGAAGTGTGTATGTGGGATTGAATGATGGAGAGGTTGCGGCAGCGATATTCTGTGACCTCACCAAAGCGTTTGATTGCGTGAATCACAGAGTATTGCTCCGCAAGCTTGAAATGTATGGTTTTAGAGGCACGTCACTGGACTGGATATCGTCTTACTTGTCTGATCGCCATCAATCGGTACGCTTTAATGGTCAGGAATCCGAGTTTCAAGCTATCACATCCGGTGTTCCTCAGGGCTCGGTACTGGGCCCTTTGTTATTTTTGTTGTACATTAACGATCTCTCAAGGATAAATATATCGGGTGAATTCACGATGTTTGCTGATGATACGACGATTTTATGGCGTGATAGGAATACAAAGAACTTGGAGCTTAAGATGAATATTGATATTTTAAGAATCAAAGAATGGTTCAATTCAAATTTTTTAACCCTCAACATTTCGAAAACAAACATTGTTTCTTTCAAGTGTCACATAGGAGATGTTTTTCTAAATACCGAGGTTGTGCAAAGTTCACATATCAATAAATTTTTGGGCCTACATATTGACGATAAATTGAAATTTGAAAGCCACGTTTTTCAGTTGAATAAAAAACTTTCGGGTGGGTGCTTTGCATTGAGGACAGTTTCTCGAGAGGTAGACATGTCTATGGCAAGAAATGTATATTTTGCGCTGATTGACTCTCATTTACGGTATGGAGTCTGTTTTTGGGGATCGTGTTCTGATCACCTGTTTAACTCAGTTTTTATTCTGCAGAAGCGAGCTATTAGGTTCTTATGTAAATTAAATATCCGAGAATCCTGCAGACCTTATTTTTTGTCGCTCGGAATATTAACACTGGCATGTATATTTATATTGGAATCAGTCTGCCTTACGCATGACAAGTTCCACAATGAGATCCTGACTGCTGGGGCTTATGCAACTCGGTCATCGCACATTGCTCCTCTACCTATCCCCTTAACAACGCTAGTAAAAAAATCTGTTATCTATAATAGTAAAAAGCTTTTTAACCACCTGCCTTCTAATGTCCGTGAGATATGCAACAAAGAGCAATTTAGGGGGAAGGTAAAGAGGATACTGGTTGGGAGGGCTTACTATTCGGTTGCTGAATTTTTCAGTGATACTTTTGCTTAGTGTCTTTTCGTTTACAGTTTAGTTTGTCTTATATTTTACTCACTGACTTATTACTTTATACATGTCTAGTATTTAAGTATGTTACCTTTAATGTCTTTTAATGTGTTATTTTAATCTATGTAGTTTATTTTATAAGAGTATTTTAGCAGCACAGTCTTGTTTCATTTTATTTGATGATTTTTTTTTTTTTTAATTTTAAGCCTGTATTTGCTACAACTTTTATTTTTAAGTTTGCTTTGATAAAGAGATGTTATAATTCTTATATCAATAAAGCTATTTTTGACTTTGATTTTTTTTGACTTTGATCAATAAATGATACAGATTTTGTTTAGCAAAAATTATGGAGTTCGATTGCAGACAAAACTTTTAGTAATATTTTATTTAAAAAAACTGTATACCTTCTCTACTAATTTAGTATAGGTCTGTTTCTGCAGAAATCACAAACTAGTCAGAGCGAATTTCATTGGTTGAAAACAGTCAGAAAATTAGTTTCAACCAATGAAATTCACTCTGACTGGTCTGTGATTTCTGCAGAAACAGACCTTATATAAACAAATTGAATTTTGAAAACATAGTTTTCTGTTTACTTACAAAAATAACTTTGCTATGTAAAAACTATTTAAAACTCAATACTTGACATAGAAAAAAAACAATAAAAAATTGCATAGTACAAAATACACAAGCGAATAGGCATAAAGAACATACAACAAATTTGGACTTACAAAAAATGATTGGAAGCCTTATCTCCAAGAACATTCATAAGATGACTCTTACAAAAGTCATATACTGGCAATTCAACTGCCGCAATTACTGCCGCCCTTTGGGCTGTAGGATTTACACCCTAAAATATCATTAATTTTAACTTGGCAGCATTAAAACAAATCAAAGCACGTACTCTCCACAAACCCGAGATTCCTTCGTGAGTATAGACATCCTTAAAACATTCTACCAATCCAACGCTGCCTGCGGCTCCTTGCACCTGCATGCGAACTTTAAGTACATCGGTAGGATTGGCGATTGCGCTTGAAAAAGATCCTGCAATTACTGCGCATACAATATTGACGCCTATGCTTTCCTGGCCCTTATTGTGTTCTAAAATAATACTTTTCAGCGAATAGTAAGTGCCGAACTTGATGGTACCATAAGTCGCTTGTCGTAATACTGCTGGCCAAATACTAGAAATTTGTTCAAAAGGTTTGTGGTTATAGTTAAAATGGATATCAACTTACGTTATTAATGTACTGATTTATGTGTATTCGGGTAAAATTTTCTAGAAAGAAAAACTTTTTTTCAAAAAAATTTATGTGACCCTTTAATGGCAGATAATGGGAATGTGAATGAAAATTGCTCTTCTTACCCCGAGTACAAAGATGAGAATCCTTCTTGTTTGATTATTTTGAAAAAACAATCCACCATTCCATTGTATTTTAGTTTCGAGTGATTTTTGTCCAACTTTTGTCCCTGGATTTGTAATCGGGTTTTTGTTGTGTCAATTGGAAATGTACCTTAAAATGTATTTAAATTTAATTTATTTAATATTTGATCATAATACATGACATTCAGTGTAGGCAAATAAGACAAAAATTTGGCGGAACCCGGACATTTGAAATAACAAGCTGAAAATTGGTAAAAATGTTAAGGATAATGTCTTTATTAGAATCTGAAAATTCCCAAAAAATCTATCTTGGGGAAAATCCGCTATCTGGGAAAAACTGGCCCCATATTGCAATATTCAAATTTTAAGCATAGTAATTGAACCGCGCGTACTGTTTTTTTCTGTGTCTCCTTTCTTTTTGTCTTTTGTTTTTGATCTTTGCTTGCTTATGTGTCTGTTTATCTGTTGTAGGTATGTTCTCTGTTTGATTTTTTCCTCTGGCACTTGTGTGTTTTGCTAGTCGTCTGTGGTTGTCTGCGACTGCTATGTTAGCCCATTTGTTTGTTATTGTCGACTGTTCTTCAACATTTTCCTGTATGCTGTCTCTGTTGTTTCAGCCTTGATAATGACTTAAGTTAAAGTCGAAACGTTGTCAACAGTTTTTTAAAAGAGAAAACTGGAGTTTTATTTGTCCTAAACCTGCGAACTTAACTACTAATTAATTATTATTCTTTCTCGAGCACCAAAATTGTTCTATATTCCTTAATTTCAGTATTTTGGCAGCCTGAATGAAGTAATTTGGCGCAAAAACGAATATAATCTGATGATCGGTTTAGTCGCAATGCTTAAAACTCAACAAATCCAAGATTGCGGTGATTGTTTCGAAATGGCCGATTTTCCGCAAAATGGATTTTTTGGGAATTTGGGGATATCAATCAGAACACTATGCTCAACATTTTCACCAATATTTAGCTTATTTTAAATGTCCGGGTCAATGTCTAATTATCCTGCACTATTAGCTTTGCCAGTCATCCAATTATTAGGTGAAGCTACTATTTTAATTTGAAAAATTTAAATCTGTATGAAATAAACAAATAAATGAAAGAATGACACTATAATTTCGCTATTCGTTTCTTTTATTAGAATCATAACTTCATCTTAAATATCAGCATTGCATTATGTTGAATATACTACCCTCGATACTACCATCCACAAGGAGTAAACTACATGAACTAAAGTTTAAAATAGCTGTACCTATCATAAGTTATTTGGTCAAATTATGGATCATAAAATCAAAAACAGTAATGACATCTAAAGTTGCTAGAATTATCCTCATCATTGACAGAAAAGATTCAACAAAATTCCTCAATAGTTTATTATGGACAAATATCTACTCATTTTGGTAAAATTCAATATGATGCGTCACAAGGATCAGTTCTTGGATGCCTCCCCTTTGTCATTTTTGCTAATTACACTACAGTGATTGAGAGGCCAGCCTCAAAGGAACAAATAGAATATGTTTTGACGGGCTCAGATTAATGGGAGGTTTCTCTAGTGATCAACTTGACCTGCATGCAACAAAGACTGAATTAATGTATTTCTTAATGAGGAATCCAAGGCAATGAGCCTGAGTGACCGTGTTGAACTAGGAACGTATATTGAAAGCAAGTTACATAAGGTGAGTTCGGCTTGGCAAAACGGAGTTGGAGCGGATGAAGAGCAGTTCCATAGTCACGTGATCACAGAGTGAAAAAAGTAAAATGGTTAAGTCGAACGCATCAGGAGCAAGGCCTGCAAATTCCGCGGGCGCTTATCCCCATCACAAACCGGAACATGTGTTTTTGCGAATATTTTGCACATATTTTGGGAAGCAATGCTATTTTTTCTACCAGAGCCCCAGGAGGCAACCAAGTACCCGAACGATGAGTGAAAAATATCCACCTTTTTTTTAGTATTGAACTTATTAAAAAAATTCAACACAGAAATAGATTGTACAAAAGGGTACAGTACGGAGTGGTAAGGCCAGTTCATTGGTTATAGCCGAGTATAAAAATTTGAGAGGCATTATCAAAAGCCAAACAAGACACGAATTTAAATTATATACCCATCATATAGAAAACAACATTAATACATACCCTAATTCATTCTGGTCTTTTATAAATTCTAAAAAAAGTTGTAATGGTATTCCAACCGAAGTAAGTTACGAGGGCAAAGCATTTAGTGATTCTCAAACGGTGGCAGACGCCTTTGCGCAGTACTTTGGCTCAGTATTTCAATATTCTTCAAGCCCTAATTACTCGGGTGGAGATTTTTGTTTTTCACTTGTGAATAAAGAAAAAATTATGACTAGTATTGGGAAACTTAAACCAAAGAAAGCTACTGGTAATGATTGCATACCAGCTTATATATACAAGGGTTGTGCAGATATTATGTCTGATTGTTGAAAAACTTGTGAAGAGTCGTATGGTCAGCTACATAAATGTACATGGTTTTTTGAGTGTGGATCAGTTTGGTTTTCAGGATTCAAAGAGCACAAATGATGCTATGTTCTCTTTATTGTGCAGATATTATGTCTGTGCCCCTGGAAATTATTTTTAACATGGCTATTAAATCTAATCAGTTTCCTGAGTAATTAAAGTGTGCTAGTATCACTCCAATTTATAAAGGGAAGGGGGATAAAAATTCTGTTAAAAATTATAGACCCATAAGTGTATTAAATTCTATTGCAAAAATATTTGATAACATACTTTACAATGATATACTTGAAACATTTAATAGTACATTATACACCTAGGGACTAAAGTGGTACTTTTAATCCCGAGACAAAAAGTTTATAGCCCGACCAAAGGGAGGGCTATAATTTGTCGAGGGATTAAAAAACACTTTAGTCCTGAGGTGTATACACTATCTTATGCACTTTACTTTATTTGCCGGGGATTAAATAAAACAGGGAATAAAAGGGTACTTTTAATCCCTGGGAAATAAAGTAAAATTTAATCCCCGGGAAATAAAGTAAAAATTTAATAAATAAATAGTCTTTATTTCTTTTCGTCTGACAGGTCCACAGTAACCAACCTCACTGTTTTAACAGATACAGCTGCTCAAGCAATTCTTAATAAAAACCAATTGAATGTGATAATGAAGGACTGCGCGAAGGCGTTCGATAAGGTGGATCATGGACTTCTGGTCAACAAATTGAATGCATTTGGTTTCTCTGAGAGTGCCTGTAAACTTATGTTCTCTTACCTATTATATAGAAACCAACAAGTGAAGGTTGGAAAAATCTCTCAAGGAGTTATATGGTTTCATCAAGTGTTCCTCAGGGAAGTAACCTGGGACCTCTTTTGTTTGCCATTTTTATAAACGATTTGCCAGATTGAATTAATTTCTCTGATAGTCTGTTGTTTGCAGATGACTTCAAAATGTTTAAAATAATTAATAGTACTGAAGACTGTGTAGCTTTACAAGAAGACCTAAATTGTGTTTCAAAGTGGTTTAGCAAAAACAAAATGTTTCTAAATGTAAGTAAATGTCACGTTATAACTTTTACCAGAAGAATAAATCAAATAAATTTCAAAAATAACATAAATAATTTAAGTCTTGACAGAAAGTTTGAATGTAAAGACCTTGGAGTACATCTGCAATCAACGCTTAAGTTAACACTCACTATCAGATTATTGTGAGTAAGGCATTCAAGGCTCTGGGCTTTATTATTAGAAACTAGTATTTCCAATTAAAAACTGTCATTAGACTATACAATGCGCTGGTCAGACCGCATTTAGAGTATGCTTGTGTAATATGGGCACCGCAGGCAGAAGTTAGCTGTGGTCTGTGATATGATTGAAAAAGTCCAAAAAAGATTTTTAAGATATTTATTTATTAGGACGCATAGTGCATATCCTTATATGATCTCTTATGGTTCTTATAATGCCAAGTGAATTTAATATTAAAAAATTGAGTAACAGGAGAAGTATGCAGTGTGTTATCTTTGTTTGTCATATTTTAAATAGTGTCAAGTACAGGCACAGTTATTTAATTAATAGAATTGCATTCCATGTTCCTAAAATTGTGCTTAGAAATATTGAAAAGAAGATATATCAAGATAATGTATTAAGCTGTTCACCTTTGCCATAAGATCTTTTTTTTAATACCAAAGTTTTACTAGTTTTTTTTTTAAAATCTCTGTGATTGTTATTTTATATTTTTTTATATTTTATATTATATGTGTAACTTAGTATAAGTCTATCTTTTGTGTTTCTTTTTAAGTTAGCCATAGTGGATATTAGGGTATCAGTAAGCACTCTTGTAAGTACCTATTAAAGGTGTATGTAGGAATATAAAGAAACCCCAAAACTATTCAGTGTTATTATGTGCCTGTTTCAATTGTTCTTATTGTGTTTTCACTCATTATGGGAAAATACAAAAGAAAACTTGGCTCCTTGGCTGCAGGCCCTATGCTGATTATGATTGCGAAATGTTGAAACGAGCGATTGAAGAACGAGTGAATCCTAACGATTATTATCAAAAAAATATGGCATTTCCAGGTGCACCATTCAATGAAAAGTAAATAATCCCGGTGGTCAAATAGTCTTCACAATGAAATAGGAGCAGAGACTTTGTGGGAAATTTAGGAGTTTCTTGCCGTAGGGGCTTTCTAATTATGGGAAACGACTTAAAACGTTTAGTAAAGTCGTAAAGATGGACGGGGTGATGAAAAATTCAATAAAAATAACTTGTCTGGAAAAGATTAGGTCCGCCTTTTTTTGAAGAGACATTTTCAGATTTCAAGCACTTGTTGGTGTGACAATATAAAACCTGCTAGCGCTAGGAGTCAATAGCCACTTTTTATAAACGTTTATTTTGTCTCAAGTGATCGTTTTGGTTTGAAACATGAGCAAAAGCTTGAAACATATGGTTGTCTCGAGGGTTGTCTCAAGTAACCCAACCTAGCGTCTGACATGAGACAGTAAAAAAAAAATGAAAACCCCTAGGTAACTCGTTATTCACATAAAACTCAACTTAAAAAACCGATTCTACAGGTTAAGACTCAACTTTTGACGTGTTTAAGTCATCGCTAAGTTAAATAGTTTCGACAATATCGCTTGCTGAAAGTCAAAATCGTCTCAAGTCACCCGATGTAGTACCTAGTATAAAAAAACTTTCCTTGAATATGTTTGTTAGGAATGTACCTAGAATTATTGTATTCTTTGGGATAAAATTATTCTCAAATTTTATGTTTATGTGTCTAAACACTTTGTAGTAAGTAATAACAGCAATAAACTATCATTATCATCATTCCCTTTCCCCTTTATAAACTGTAAGTAGGCTCACTGCCAAAAAGTGCAACGATAGTATAAAATATTCCCTCTGAGGTTGTGGTAATTATGCATATGCTTGTGCAAGGAAAATTAGCAGGTGACCTCGGGTCCTGCTCTGAAGAAGCGAATTGTTTATTGTTTCACCTGTAACTGCACTGTGCATTAGCTTACAGGTGGATTAGATGCTACCTGTACTAATTCACATACAAACTGGAAAAATTCTAATGCACATGCTATGCAAATCGGGCTGTATACTATAATACACTTCTACATCATAAACCGAAACCCAGTCATAAGCAATCATCTACACATTTAAAACACAAACATTCCTATCTTAGTTTATGTGTAAATTATTATTTCTCAACATATATTTTCCTCCCCAGCAGAGTTACTAATTACACAAAATTTTAAAGGTTATCAAAATAACAAGTTGATGATAACCTTATTTCAGTAGGCATTGCAAAATTTCAAAATTATATTTTTTCAATACTTTAGTTGAATATTTCTCGGAATTTCCATAATTAACATAAGTATACCTATAGCTTTTAAGGAGGCGTTTGTAGATACACTTAAACTTTGATAAGATAATTTCAGGCCATGTTAACATTGTTCTCATGAATGATGCATGTTTTGTTTGTAATAATTTGATAAGACTTTCAATTTCTTTTTGTTTTTTTGTCGTCTTAGTTGACTTAACAAAATCATATTTAATAACAAATATTCACCAGTCTGGAATATTAAAATTCAATTGTCCCTCACTGTCCCCCAAATTTAATGTGAAAAGGGTCTATGATAGGAAATTGAGGGTTAAATGTCGAGCTCAGTTCTTGAGTTTTCACTTATGGATTGGATTTATTTAGGTATAACAGCAAACTGTTAATTAAATTTTCAATGGAAATTGGAGGCAGCCTCGAAACTAGGAATTTAAAGAAGGAAGATGGAATGGTTAATCTACTCTGGTTAGGTGCATTACTAATGTAAAGTTGTCTGAAGGTTTTGGTACAGGTTAAAGAAAGTCAAGTGAAATTGTAATGAAGATCTGTAAAGTGGTAGTTGAGATTTCCTTACCAAATTCGGCAACACAACTTGCGAGGCCCCCGTATACGAAAGGTCGCCAATCCCTATCTCCCATTCCACTATTGACCATTGAATAAATAGAACTTTAGGGTAATAAACAAAATTTAAAACAATTTCCGAGTTCTAAACTTTTTTGGGCTTTGTAGGTTATTTATATCCTTTCTTTTAGGGGCCGGCACGGCACAACTGCAACTGGCACTCGCAGAAACTTTTTCCGCTCTAATTTTTTTTTTTTACTGTGCCTTCTACAATTATTTTATCTCTTTTTCTCGCTCGGCTCAACCCAAGTACGTATTGCGCTATTTGCATCCTTTTTCTTTTATGCAGTAGTTTCTATGACGTCACTAACAATGGAACACGTGGCATGTCAAGGACGTTAAGCCTAGTACTCACCGCGACGCGCGAATTGCCAATTTTTATTTTGCGGATTTTTTTCTGTTGGTCGATTTTATTTGAATTTGACAGGTAAATGACCAATAGAAAAAAATCCGCGAAGTAAAAATTAGCACTTCGCGGTTATGAGTACTAGGGTACTAGGCTTTAGGACGTACAGCTGTTTGATGCGGAAATTTTGGATTAGGTGTGCCGGAATTTTTAAAAAAACTCGTTGGCAGAAAAAAGTCGAATCCGCAAAGATTTTTTTCTTTGCCTGCGTTCATCAGAACCAAAACGGGTTGTAAAGAGTGTACAAAAACCAAAAGACGTTGGGTAAACTCTTGGTTCTGCTGGAGTGCGTTTAGAAATGGAGTGTGAAGGTAGAGTAGTTGTTTGTCAGAGTGTTCTGACGACATCAATTGGAGTGCACTCTAGGTGCGCCTTTTCTAAAAGTAATTGGGGTGTTGCGCTAAATGTCAACGTCAAACTCGGTAAAAACCGCGGGGCGTTTTTCAACCCAGTCCCTGAATGGGGTAATTTGGGCGCACACTGGGCACGTCAGCTCTCGATTTCTGAACGATTCCAGCGTAACGTTCCGAGTGGGTCAGGGCGGCTTCTCATGAGCGTAATTTGACATTTATAGCGTGACAGCGTACCTGAATGCAGAATTCTGATTGGCCAAATTCCCGCCATATTGGATACGCTGACACTCTGCCGCAGATACGCCAAAAGTTGAGCAAAGTTCAACTTTTCGCGTAAATATTCAGCGTTTTTAGAGGTTAAGGTTGCAACCGTTTCGTTTTCTTGATTTTTGTAATGTACTGTCCATATTTGTAACTATTTGGAAATAAAGCAAAAACAAATACAAATTTGTACAATCAAAATTCAGAGAAATATTTCAAAATTTAGGAAAAAAATGTAATTTTGACATACGCGGCGGCGTAAATTCTCCACTCCATGTGAATGTTGCGCCGAAATTCACGTATTCAGCATTTGCGCCAGTTATGTCAAGTTTACGCTCATGAGAAGCCGGCCTCACTCTCACAACCAGAGTGCTATTTCTAAACGCAACTCAGAGATTCAACTTTTCATGATAGAACGTCACCCTCTGAGTATCATGTCAGTCACCACACAAACCGTGCGTTCGGTATTTTGATCTGAGTTCTCCGAGCTTGGATTTACCGTTAGTTTATTTAAAAAGTGTACTCGGTGCAGGCTCATTTATGTTCGTTTATTAGAATTTCGGGCTTTCTGATACAGCGTTTAACTGCTCTGTGCTCTCGCTGGTCACGTGATTACGGCTCCGCTGAGCACGCTCTGCTCTTTGAGCAAAATACCGAACGCAAGGCTACGTGTTGAAAATTATAAACACTCTTTAAATTTGGGCAAGACTCGAGCACACAAAATTCAAAGGAGATGAACAAGAACTCTTCAAATTATGCTTGCAAAAATGGTGACCGATTGCAAAACATGTTCGATTTCAACACAAATTCAACGCAGCATTCAGTAGAACAATCGCAAAGCGTTTACCAACGTTTGTATCTAGTGAAGGCGGCCTTTGGGCTACAAGACATTAGTTGTATTCCTTTCAAGAGTTCGAAACACTCGAGCTACTCGCTCCGGTGTTTATTCGCCCCTGATTTGCAGGAAACAGATGCGTGGTGGAACAAACACTTTTCGAAAGGAATAAGCGCGTGAAGCCCCGGAGCTGTTCCGGAGCTCCTCCTACATGTGAAAGAAATACAACTATCGTACCCGGTCACAGGGCTTCGGAGTCGCGCGCATCACATTATTGTCAGTTCTAGCCAGTGTTGCCACCCCTATTACAATCGTAATAGATCTATTACAATCAAGTAATTTCTATTATTACGCTATTACCAAAGAAAAAAATCTATTGCTTTTTCGGGAAAATCATGTTTTGGTGAATAGCAATTAAAAAATATTACAGGCGAGTGAATTAAGCATAAAAACAAAGCATAAAAATAAATACGGCGTATAATGGTGGAGAGATTGATGAGAAAAAAGCGCCTATTCAATAGGCAATTTTTTGCGAGGATAATCAAGCATAATCTTTTGCTGGATTATGTGATGTGTCCATTTTGTCATACTCCCCTAACACCCCTACCATTAAATTTTGGGATACTCGAGGATCAGAAACACTTAATTTCTTCTGTGAGGACAGACCCAAATTCACCTTTTCAACATTTAAAATCCACGAAATACTAGCACAGCCTGAATAGCAAGCATTCCATCGAGGTCTGCGAGTAACGTCATCACTATGTAAATTTGATGGTGACGAAGTTAGGGGACTATGACACAATTGACACATCACATAACCCAGAATAATCAGACTATAGCCACTTTCCAGCTGTGTGCTTCAAGCACGGTGCAGCACAGTGTTCTGTGATTGAAACGCAAAAGTTAGCAGCTCTCGAAGCGCATTACGGCTGGAACACGAATACGCGCTTGAAGCATTTGCGCGCGCAAAAGCTCGATTGTGTGCTTAAAAGCGTCAGCTGGAAAGCGGCTTATGCTTGATTAGCCTCGCATTCCTCGCGAAAAATTGCCTAATATTTTGGTCATCTGTCATGCATAACTGACAGAAGTGACAAATGAGAGAATCTATTACCAAAAAGTCAAATCTATTACAATTTTGGCTTCAGGGCGGATATTATAAAACTGCTTTGACAGTTAACTTGCAGTTAATTTTTGAATTACATGTATTTTCAGAAGTTAACTTTAAGTTAACTTTCAAAGTAGTTTTATAATACCCGCCCTCAGTCTATTACATTTAATTTTCGTGAGGTGGCAACGCTGGTTCTAGCAGCGTTCCACAACCAGTGATGCCAACACTAGGGAATTGTCCCTAGTTCTAGGGATAAATATGGAAAAAAAAATTGTCTAGGGATATAGGGAAATTCTAGGGGTTTTCTGATATTTTTAATTTTTCTTACACAATTTGATTAATTCTGAAAAAATAAACATATAAAATAATATTATTATAAATTCTTCAAAAAATCGAAAGTCACCATTATTGGTTCGTCTGACTAATTTCATACAACATACACTTGGGCCTTGGCCAATCATAAAACTAGTACGCTTTTCCTATTGTGTTGTATTGTGTAAATCGACCTTTTTTCATCACCTCAACAAATGACGAAAAGTGTCAAGTCATTGTCATATTTGAACCAATCATAACATAAAAACGTATTGCATGTACTTCTGTTCAGCTTTGTCGTTGACAAAAACTGTCTGACCTAAAGCCTAGTCTCCATAGACGCGAAATCGCGGAAAGCGAATTTTTTAAATGTCATTTTTTGGTGGCTATTTCCGAGCAAATTATTCCCATGTCTCCATAAGCGCAAAATTCGCGTTTTATTTAACAGGTTAAGGTTATGTGTTGTTGTTTGTAATCAATTTGAATTCGATTTAAATGCTTTGAATTTCAAACACTAATCTTTGAAAACCATGAAAGTGATTACTAAAAAACAAAAAAAGATATGTGTCTTGGTGTTGTCTTAATTACATTTAAGGCCCTATTATAATCTTCCTCATCAACCAGCAAGCTGTAATTTATGTCTGTTTTCGGGTCTACAATATTCAATTCTTTGGCAGTATCCATTCTTTATTAGGTATCTACAAGTACAAAACACATCAACGACTCACAGAGGACAGAGCACAGAACAGAGCACATACCGACAAAAACATAAACAAAACTAAACTGAAAGTAACACCACATAACCTCATTTTTTTTTGGCGAAATTTCGCGGAAAGTTAAAAAATAGTTAACTTTTTTGCGACGCCGCAAGAAGTTAAAAAATTCGCGAATTTTTCCCGCCATAAAAAAATCAAATGTTTAATGTCAAATTCCAACCAATCGGAAAATATCCGCAAAAAAAAATTCGCGATTTCGCGTCCATGGAGACTAGGCTTAAGTTTTTCAGAAGAGACTTCTTGTTGTTAAGCCTGGCTCACACTAGGCAAATTTAAAAAATAGATATACATTGCCTGTACCAGTTTTATGTTTGGCCAAGTGTACAACAGTATCATTTTTGTATGTTGTAAAGTGCTCTTTGCCTTTTGTGTAACGTGATGTGTGTGGGGATTCCTGCAACAATCGCGTCGAATCTGAATCAGGAAACAGTCTGTCGTCACTAGGTCTGTTTCTGCAGAAATCACAAACCAGAGAGAGCGAATTTCATTGGTTGAAAACAGTCAGAAACAGTCTGAAAACTAGTTTCAATCAATGCAATTCACTCTGACTGGTTTGTGATTTCTGCAAAAACAGACCTATTATCGCTACCAGTGACGTCATAACAATGTTTTATTACTTTTGGAAATTTTGTGTTGTTTTTTAAAAACTTGAGGATTAGTGTGCGATTAGTTTTAAAAATATGATTTTTTTTCTTGTAAATTACAAGAATTACAATACATATTACAATTATTATTAGGCTGTAATAATAATTCTAAAATGAATTTGAAAAAAATTAATTCTAGGGAATTCTAGGGATATTTTTTTTCAAATCTAGGTATTTTCACATCCCATCAGTTGGCAACACTAACACTGTCCACAACAGATGATCACTGATCAGATGATCACTGATCAACTCGCCCTCCAAGGCAAGGCCTGGGTATAAAAAAATTACTAATTATTAATTTATAATGTATAGCAATTAACAATAATTTAGAAATTATTTTCTCTGAAACATGACGTAAATGTATTAAAAGCTCATTGCGAAAACGTAAACGCAACCAATATATGTCGCAACGCGTCGAGCCCGGCCGGTCCAAGCTTGGAAGCGTGTCTGGAAATCGCTGCTGATGTTCGCTTTGAAGAGGACGAAGGGGTTGTTGACCCTTTGGCTCCATACGCGACGCCGGCCGGCGGGCGAAAACGTGCGAATTCACCGTGCGTTCGTTATTTTGGTCTGTGTTCTCCGAGCTTGACTTTACCGTTTGTTTATTCAAAAAGTGTACTCGGTGCAGGCTCATTCGCGTTCGTTTATTAAAATTTCTGACACTTCTATATAGCGTTCAACTGCTCTGTTCGCTCGCTGGTCACGTGATTACGGCTCTGCTCAGCTCTTTGAGCTAAATACCGAACGCAAGGTCAGTAGCCAAGGCAGCGCTCGTTCGGCCGCCTTCCACTTATTTTATCTCGATTTGCATTGAAAATCCGATGCCGCCAATTGGTGCCATTTAGCGACCATGGCACACAATCGTAGTGCTGTGTTTTTTAATGAATTTTTTCTATTTTGGTGTCATATCGAAGTCTTTTCGACACTAAAAGTAGTTTCGAAAAGAAGCTCTTTGTGACACTCCTTTTTTACTTCTCGGAGGTTGGTAACACTGGCTGACTGATGGCCATCGAACTGTCATTCGCGATAAAAAATATTAGAAGATTTCTATAATTGGCATGTAGTGTTGCCAACCTAAACATATGAAATCAGGAAATATGAGAATAAAATTTCCAAGAAAAGTGTTTTTTTTTTAATTAAACAATACCAAAATAGAAAAAATAGTATAAAATATTCGTTTCATAAGACATTTTATGAAACTTGTATTTTAATGTACTATTATTCTGAGGTTTTTCGTGGTTGTTTTTTTTTTGCAATGCAGGAATAAAGGATTTTCTAGTCGAAACTTTGAAGAGAAAAGGGAGATTATTAATTCGGGTAGGCTAATGGATCCTATTAATTTAGAAACGAAAGTAGAGAAGTCGGCAAAGAAATTCACGAAGCATTTTCACGTGAGATTTTATGAGAAATATGAATGGTTTACCGGTTGCAAAATTACAATTGTACCTATATGCATGGTTCTAGAAAAATGATTGACCTTGAAATTTTCAAAAATTTTCGCCTGCGGCGCATTAAAGGGGGGGTACCCCCTGTGACCACTCTTCGCCGCTTCCGTATATCTAAAGACCACCGCACGCCACTGATTGTTTGACACATATGGCGTTTTCCATTTGTCATCTCAGTGCAGCATTCAGTGCGCACGAGAATTTTTCTAGTGCTGTCAAAAACGCGCACCAGTGCAGTATAAATGGAAAGGAAAAATGCAGACTCGGTTCGGATTCTGGGGTTATGTAAAATCATATGTTGGTTTGCTGTTTTTGTTTAGCACTTGCCGGTTTCTGGTTTCCTGCTCTGCATGTTTTATAGTATAGGCTGTTCATTTGTACTTGCTACCTACTCGCAAAATCAGGAAGATCTGCTAGGAGCTGCTGTTTATGAGCTTATTATATGGGAGTTATGAGACAAGTGAACGCCGATCAGCTTATGAGATCTGCTTGAAAAAAGGAAAGCAGTACAAATGGACAGCCTAATTGTAATATTAATAAGTTTAGTCTGGGCTGTCGTTCTCGTTCTATGGTTCTAGGGTTAACTGCAGAAACTATTTAAAAAATTGATGTATTTGAAATGAATTTTAGAGTAGAGTTAATGAAGAAGAAGTCATACAAAATAAATATTTAGTTCGATGGTCCAGATCATTTATTTAATATAACAGCTTTTTCTAGTTCTTCTCCGCGGTTTCACCCGCCGTTAAATTTAGAAGAAATTGACTATCTATAAATAATTTAAAGTATGTACTTCGCATCGGACAATATTTTTAAACAACAATAATAATATATCTAAAAACAACGTGGATAAGCTGCGGAATTCGTTCAAATAATATAATTTCGTCAGAGAATTATAGAATTCAACTTCGCTGCTGCTACATATCAAATCCAAAAGTGCAACAACTTTTTCTTTGGAAATTAGCAGACATTTTTATGTACGGTACATATAAACAAAAACAAAACAAACTGCACTGGCTCTCCACGAGCCTTCCTAGCTCGTGCCAAAAAATGCGCACTGAGTGCATAAATAATTGCACTGAATTTCAAATGGAAAATGAAAACTGAAAATGTGCAGTCAAATGGAATATAAAAATTGCACTCAGTGCACCTCCGTGAAACAAATGGAGAACGCCAATAGTGAAGAGCAGTGCGGAGATTTACCAGCGCTGTTAATATCGAGCAAAGCGACGCGTTCAAGCAAGTTTGATTTTTCTACTTTGCTCGTTTGTCTCTGTGTTGTAAACATAGACGTTGAACAACTAATAAGTATTATTTTTGTTAAAAATCCATTGTGGAACCAAAGATGAGACACCCAACATCATAACCAATATATATTAGATAAGTTGTAGGATGATGTAGCAAGAAAAATGAAGTCAACGATTAAGTGAAAAATGAATTAAGGTCAGTTGGGGTAAATGTGATAACGGGGCAAATGCAATAATTGGCATTTATTCTAACACAAGCGAAAATTTTAGACGTTAGAGTGGTTTTTATTACAGATAATATGTTTTCGAACGAACTCCCAATTTGGCGAATCGTTCCTGTCAGTTGTCAAAAATTTTCCGTTATTTTCCAAACAGCTGTTATTTTCGGTTACATGTCGAGTGCATCATTCAATTATTCGTGCTGTGGAGAGGGCAAGTAAAAATAAAGGTAAGCAACTGAATTTTTGGTTTTAGGGTGGATTGAGTATATATTTTGACTGTAGTATTTTACATTTTCGATATGTGTTTATGTTTTTTTTTAACAACCCTATGGTACACTTGCCCCCCTCAATTTGAATTGTGGGGCTAATGTGCTATACTACATTTACCCCACAGTCATCTGTATATCACACTTGCCCCATTTTGATTTCAGGAAAAATGGTGCGTGTCTACAAACGGAAAACTCAGCCCAACCAGAAATATGATGATGAAATCTTGCAACGGGCATTACAGGAGGTTCGAGCCAATCGAATGACTATGTACCGCGCTTCCGTAGTGTATAACATCCCCTATAGTACCCTCTATAGCCACAAAAAGGGTTTACGCGGAGTGAAAAGCTCCACCAAGGGTAGAATATGTGCACTTTCACTTGCAGAAGAAGAAAAGCTTGTCCTTGGCCTTACAACCCTCGAAAAATGGGGATTTGGGTTAACTCGGAAGGAGGTCCTAGAACTGTTCGCTGAATATGTGACCAAAAACAACATCCAAACCCCCTTCAAAAACAATGTTCCTGGACCAGATTGGTTCATAAATTTCAAGAGACGTCACAAGTTAAGTTTAAAGATTCCACAAGCAGTCGAGTTTGCTCGCAAGAAAGCAACAGATCCTTTCATCATATATAAATATTTTGATTTGCTAGAAACAGTACTCAAAGACCTGGACTTGGGCAACAAACCAAATCAAGTGTGGAACTTGGATGAAAGTTCTTTCTCCATTGATCCGTCCAAATATAAATTCGTGGGGTTAAAAGGAGTTGCTTGTTCTCGAACCGTTAGCTCTCCTGGCCGGGAGAACACCAGTGTCTTAATGTGCGCAAGTGCAGCTGGTAATAAAGCACCACCGTTAATCATCTTCAAAGGTCTTAATGTGTGGGATCAGTGGATGGCCCCTCAAGGAACAGGATTTCCTGGAACAGTCTACGCTGCTAGCAAAAAAGGCTGGATGGAATCAACGATATTTTTGAATTTTTTCAAGAAAACTTTAATACCCTGTTTTGGAGACGAGAGACCGGTGTTAGTTATTTATGATGGCCAAAGCACACACCTAAGTCCCGAGATCATTGAGGCAGCCTTGGCAGAACGTGTGACAATTTTAAAATTGCCCCCTCATAGCAGCCATCTTCTTCAGCCTCTCGATCTGGCGGTTTTTAAAGCTTTAAAGTCAAGATGGGACGAGAAGTTGGTGAGATGGCAAAGACAGCATGTGGGGCAAAAACTTCCAAAGAAATTATTTGCGCAATATCTAGGCGAAACATGGCAATCGCTAGAAGGCACCATAATTCAAAATGGATTCAAAAAAGGCGGAATAGTACCTTTCAATCGAAATGTTATTCCTAGAGAGAAGTTCTGCCCAGAAGCTCTTAAAAGATGGGATCTCCATAATCGACGTGCGGATCCTCCAGAGCATATAACGGCGGACAGTTCCAATATTCCAGTGCATGTTGCGGCGGACAACCCGTACAAAGACCCCGTTGCTTCGACTGCAGCTATGCCCTCTGATAACCCGCTCTCATTTGAGTCGCTTCTGCTCTCCACTGTTAAGCAAAAAACACCTAATGAGAAGCTTCCAAGGAAAAAAGTTGCCGCTGGGGCTGAAATAATAACCAACGAAATTCTTCTTTTCAAGTCCCCTCCTGTGAAACGTTCAAATAAGAAAAAGGAAAAGGCTGATAGTTCCTCGGACGATGACGACCCAGAAGACTTCTCGGTCCAGGACTCCGACAGTGATAATGAATATTTAGATTCTTTACGAAATCCCTCTCCAGAACCTACGGATGTGATAGAGCAAGTTCCAGCGGTTGACAAATGGGTACTTGTTGAGTACGCCACAAAAAAAACCAAGAAACACTTTGTCGGCCAAATAACCGAAAAGGATGGGAGGGACTGGGTAATTAAGTTTTCGCGACCAAAAGGAACTAAGTTTATATCACCTCTAGTAGATGACATCGATACGGTTGAGGAAGAAAACATTATTAAAGTGCTTCCTGAACCTGTAATTGATCGAAGGGGCATAATTTCATTTAATATAACCTTTACAGGGTTCAACATTAAATAAAAGCTAAAAAAGTAACCATATTTAAGTTAGAAATAAGTTGAAATGCCTAAAAACGTTTATACTTAATGTAAGAGAATTCCTATTAAGTTTTTTACCTGTTCCTCGTAAACAATAATAAAAGTTTTATTTTCGTTTTTTCACTTCTTGGCGTATTATTTCAAAACCCTGAAGTTGAGGCCCCTATAGGAGCCGCACAAATAATCTATTTTATGTAAAAAAATCCGCTCTTTCACAATAACCCCATCCCAAAAGTATATAAACTGCCTATGAGAGAGCAGAGACCATTATCACATTTGCCCCAGTAGGAGGGGTAAGTGTGATATAACAACATAGTTTTAAAAAAAAATTGCGGGAAAATCAGAAAAGGACCCTATCAGAAAAAAAATACTCAGAAGTGTTGAATAACATCACGATACACTATGTAATTTTTTTTTTAAATTTTTGATGTTTTTGGTTTTCAAAGTATCGGCCACTAAAGTGTCACTATGCGAATTCTATAACACATTTACCCCAACTGACCTTATATTAATAATTCATTGCTGCTGGACCAATTGGCATTATGGTGAAGTTAGTCCATTTTTTCACCAATCTTTGTTCTATTTTCTCCAAAATGTAATCAAAAGTTTTAATAATCATTAAAAGATAAGAGTGAAATTTTTCTGGATGTTGCCGTAATTCCTCATATAAATGGTGATATTCGCGTAATCGAAGTTTGCTTCTGTTTATATGATGTGCACTGCACCTTCTTTTTTTCTTTCTGTCTCATTAAATACCAAAATTTTTAAAGACGACGTTTCGGTTAAAACCAAATTATTTATTTTTATCTTTTTCACTCGAGTATTAACTCGCCACTATGTGCATACAATTCTTTCATCCACTCTCTGCTCAATTGACGGTCTGCTCTCTGCGCTGCCCGCTGCTCTGCTCGCCGCTCCACTATGTGCTTAGCCTTAGCCTAAGCATTTTTGGCGAATCTGATTATGCTGGGGCGAGTTCAGGAATGACACGCCCAGTGTGAGTGTGACACCGGTGCGACGCCCTAGCTGTTCAAAAATGCTAGACGGTGCTATGGGCCCAATGGCCAATTGTCAATTCAGGCACACCCATAAAATCGCACGCGCACCCTGAGCGTTATTTCTGAACTCGGCCCAGGGTTATGTGATGTTTCAATTGTCAATAGGCTCCTTGCATCAAATTTTTTTATTGCTGATTTTGATAGTCCATGAAAAATAAGTCAACACGTGTTTTTTCTTTTTCTTCTTAGTCAAAAATTGATGGAGATACAACGCTATGAAATATGCCTATGACGTCACTTATCATATAAATTAGTGACGTTGCACATGGTCAGTATATCTATATCTACAAAACTTAATATTTGTATAACTTCCGGAATAATCATATTTGGGCGAAATTAAAAAAAAGTAACGATTTTTTTTCGATTTCCTACAGTTTGCAATAAACAATAATCAATTTGATTTTCCATGCAAGTACCCTATTGTCTCATACTCCCCTAACTCCCTCCTCATCAAATTATGGCCTGCGAGTGACGTCACTATCAGCAGCTTATAGTGACGACGTCACTCGCAGTCCTCGATCCTCGATGGAATGCTTGCGATTCAGGCTGTGCTAGTGAGTTAATTTTTTCGTCGATTTTAAATGTAGAAAAGGTGATTTTCGGTCTGTTCTCACAGAAGAAATTAAGTGTTCTTGATTTTGGAGTATCCCAGAATTTGATAGTGGGGGAGTTATCGGAGTATGACACAATTGACACATTACATAATCCAGCAAAAATTTAGGTTGGTTATCCTCAAGGATGATACACACTACTAAGGATGGCTTATCCTCATAAGGCCTGTGTGTAACAAATCCCCCCCTACCCCGCCTAGCCAAAAAATCAGTTGTGACGTAAACATCATGGCGTTTTTCGTCTTGACGTAGGCTGTTTGCACCACAGGTTATGTTATGATCTGGCTGCTGGCTGGAAATTATGGAACTAGTTTCTAGTATAATTAAAGTCTAAAATTATAAAATTATATCAGATACATATAATCATGACTTTTAATCATTACTGTTGTGTTCCTCAATGCAAGTCTTGGGCTAAAAAAAAAAAGCTGACAAAGGATTGAGTTTCTACATATTTCCCCTTGAAACAGGCCCACGGGTTTATTTGGAAACGAAAATGGAAAAAGAAGTGTCGAGAAGAAAAGCCTTCTGGATTTTAAAACTTCGTATTGGCAAACCAGTCACCAAATTCATGAAAGTGTATTCTCTGCATCTCAATTAAGCAAGAATTTTGTGTTAAGGTAAACAAGCATAATGGATAGTTTTGTGCCCTAGCTTCATTTTAGGCCTGCTTCTAGGCATTTATCAAGTACTATCTATTTTTAAAATGTTTTGTTTGAAAATATTGACTGTTTTTATTATTTACAGGTGAGAGTACAGGTCTTAGGGCGGGTATTATAAAACTGCTTTGACAGTTAACTTTTTGAATTACATGTAATTCCAGAAGTTAACTTTAAGTTACCTCTCAAAGTAGTTTTATAATGCCCACCCTTAGAGGTACAGGTAGAGGTCGGATATTGAAAAAAACAGTTGTACCATCCCAGAATTTGCCCTCTTCTATAGTGATCCATAAACCGAGCCAAAAAATAGATTCCATGGGTGCTGAAAAACTTGCCGAAAGAAAAAGAAATCAAGATTCTAGTGAGACTGATACAAGTAATGAATGTCAGAATGTAGTTATACTTTTAATCAATTATTAAACTCTTCTCAGATAGGCATACAAATGGCCGAGCAAACAGCAGAACGTGTAAAGTGTTTATTAAATTCTAATTACCAGTATTATATTATAGGTAGTTCGAGTAAAAATCAGATTTGTGGTCAAGTTATTTGACTTTGTTAATTTAATTTTCACCTATTTATAAATAAAAATAAAGAGTTATTTATAAAATGTTTATTTATTTATTACACATACAAGTTATTCAAATACAGACATTATAAGGGAGATCCATACCAGCCTTGAGACCCTTTTGGCAATGTCCTATTGTAGAAAGTTTACAAAAATATAAGAAAAAGATCCGGTTAGGCTGTTGTATAGATATAATCATTTCGGGTCAGATAAACGAAATAGATTATAATGAATTTTGGCCTGCATCATCACGAGCAGCATTATGGGTGAAAATTATTACCCAGTGTAAAACTTTCGAGAACAGTGAATAAATAAGTCGATATTGCATTTGCAGCACATTGTTCTTCCTCGGCTGCTACAGTACATCGTTTTTTTTACGTTCAGGAAAAGTGTTTCAATAATGATGCAGTCCATAATACCTTATATCATTATTGACTCAAAAATCACTTGCTGCAGCCCGAAGCATATTCTCCTGTAGCGCAAGGTGGTACTTTATATTTCCTCGGGTATGTCTGAAAATAAAAATAAAGTTAAAATTGTATGATTTCCCAAAAAATTGTTAATTCTACTCTACCTGTGATATATTTCCCATTCGAATAAACAATTTCTGCACTAGCACAAAAGTTGCCTAGTAGATAAGTCAAAACCACGTTCCTCATCTGCTGAATCTTAGTCAGTGAGCTCTTTGCTTTCTGTGTGGGCTCGATATATTATGCCATCAACATTTTCATTATCATAAGCAGTATTCAAAGCTTCCTGATGGCTAATTCCACAAACAAAATGTAAGTAGGACAGCTAAAAATGTCAGCTTCTGCCCAGGCCCATATGCCATATGGGACAGTAATATTTACAAGAATATAATACATAAACAAACAATTTATGCTCGAATAGGAATATGTTATAATAATATGAGAAAACCCTAAAAACAATTAAATAGTATAGAATAAATTATCTTATAGTTATTATACTTACATCAAAGAAATGTAAACAAAACGCCGCGTAATTCTCCTAGGGCTCCATTAAATCATACATGCTGAAAACGTGTAAATAGGCGGAATGACGAAAGCTAGCCAGATATCGCGCTTTACCCGCTATAATGGTTAATCAAAATCAAAATAAAATATTTTTCATGACAAATTATAAATTTATAAAACCGCTGGCGCAAACAGCTGGCGACTTTGTTATGACGTCAGCAGTGGTTGGAAACAGTTGAAAACCAATATGGCGGCAATTACCCAAAAAGGGGCCGATAAGCACTCCTTAGTAAGTTTATTCTCCTTGGGTTATCCTCGCAAAAAATTGCCTTGTGTTAAGATGTCATTCGTTCGAACTCCAGGGGAAGCGTGTCCAGTTTAGTCTGGAGTTATGCTTAACCCGGAGGTGACTTGCTATTAGTTGTATTCCTTTCAAGAGTTTGAAACACTCGAGCTACTCGCTCCGGTGTTTAGTAGCCCCCGATTTGCAGGGAACAGATGCGTGGTACGACAAACACTTTTCGAAAGGAATAAGCGCGTGAAGCCCCGGAGCTGTTCCGGAGCTCCTCCTAGGTGTGAAAGGAAGACAACTATTGAAAAACCGACCCTCGACCCCTAATTACAAAAATATTTATTGCTGCCGCATTCTTGTTATTCTCAACTCAAACAACTAGATGGCGCCTTCATCGGTTGCAATAGGATTTTATTCAGTTTCCGTCTTTTTCCAACGCGTTTCATTAAGTTAGAAAGTAAAAGAGAGACGGGTATATTAGGCGATTTGTTGCGTGATCATTTTTCGTTCGTATTGCGTTGATTTTCTGTCAAGTAAAGTGTCAAGCGAGAATCGACTGAAGCAAAAAGCAAGCGAGAGTTCTCCTATTTCCTTTCGCCATATTGGTTCTCTCAGTTCTTGTTGAAACTGTAAATTGATTTTCTCGGCCTTCTCAACGTAAAAGCACACAAAATTCAATTTTTCTTTCAACAATACCCTCGAGAATCTTCGAAAACATTCCGACGACCGACAAGAACAAGAAAAAATCGCCGTTTCAATTTTCCGAGAAACGTCCGTTTGTGTTGAGTTGACCTAACTAGTAACTAGACAGCAGCCAGAGTGAAAAAATGGCGTGTGCAACACTGAAGAGGCCCCTCGACTGGGATTCAGTTTTGGGCGGAAGCAGACCCGCGAAGAGGAGGAGATGCGCCCCATTTTGTACCAGCCCCACGCAACGGGACAGAATGGACAGGTCCCTCAGCAGCAGCCCCACTGGTAGCCCCATGAGCACTAACCAAGGTTCGTCCGTTTTTCCGGACGTGCTGGGCAAAAAATTCACTCCTGGTAAGTTAATCCCTTTCAGTATTGAATAATTATGGGTTATTCATGTTTAGGTATTTAATTTAAGGCCTTTTTTGTTTGTTTATAAATTGTGACATTTTATCATCTGTCATCAGCTGATTGATGACATGCCTATAGAGTTTGGGGGGTCTTCAATAGTTTATTATTTGAATAATTTAAATATAGAAATAAAAATAAGCGATTAGTCCATTAATCACTAATTAGACCTAGAAGTTGGATATAGACAATGAAAAATTTTTTGTTGACTGGATTCAGGTTTGGTATGGACCTTATCTCTCTTGAACAAAGGAAGGGTTTCCAAGTTTTTTGATGGCTACTTTAACAATGGTACTTAATCATTATTTTAGAACGCAGTGATTTCTTTATAAGGACTATTTACAAACATCAGTTCAGTTTAGTGACAGAGTTGGAGTAAAAAATATTAGTAGGTTTTTCATTTTTTTAGTTTTTAGGTTTTTAGGAATGTGACCGGATATTTCAATAAAATAAAAAAAAATAAACTTAAAAGCTAACTCAGTTACAACTTTCAATAACCATTCAACTTATTTTTGAAAATAGTAAAGTTTGTTTTTTTTTAAAGATATAAGTCAAAATCACATTATGTTGGCAATGCAATGTAAAATTATCGATGCTTTCAAAATTTTTGTGTAGAAAAGGCTTGTGTTGCCAACATAGTTACTAAATTTTTGACTTGGGGAATTATCTTTAAAAAAAAACAGACTATGTACCGGGTGAGGTAATCTGTCGGGTGAGGTACCGGATGATTGTCTATAGGTCTGTTTCTGCAGAAATCACAAACCAGTCTGAGCAAATTTCATTGGTTAAAAACAGTCAGAAAACTAGTTTCAACCAATGAAATTCACTCTGACTGGTTTGTGATTTCTACAGAAACAGATCTTATATTTTGCACTCACACCTATCTTTGTAATGAAGTTAGTTACAAGAATACAGGGTGTGTCACAAAAGTGTGGCGAAGCAAAGTTGTACTTTTTTTAACAGAAAGCCCCATATATATATTGACTTATTGGATTAGCCTTTCAAACCTGATTTCAAATATACTATGGTTTATTTTTTTCCAAGATAGGTTTTGGCATTGTCAACTTTGAAACATAAACAATGCCGCTAATGCCGCTTATTGGTCGCTATTGTAAAACTGATGTCAACCTGCAGAAACACCTCGTTTTGCGACCAATCAGGGTCAAGCGTTATTGTTTATGTTTCAAAGTTTTCAATGTCAAAATCTATCTTGGAAAAAATAAAGTGTAGGTTTTTTTAGGTTTGTTCCTCATAGTCCAGCCTCTGAATATCCCATTTTGAAGACATAATATGGATTTTTTCTACGAGTGTGCGCAAAGTAACTACTTTGTGCACACTATGCAGGAATTTTTTTTTCCCGCACACTTTTTTTTCTGGTACCCTTAATAAAATCTGGGGACCCCCTATTTGGGGCGGCAAAGCCCTGCGAGAGCCCCATATTTTGGGGGCGGAGTCCCGCGGGAGCCACTTTTTTGAGGGGCACAGCCTCGCGGGGCCCCCTGCGCAGGGGGCGAGGCCCTGCGAGAGCCCTATATTTGGGGGGCGGAGCCCTATATTTGGCTGCAAAGGCCCCCTATTTGGGAGGCGGAGCCCCGTGAAAGCCCCTTTTTTGGGGGACACAGCCCTGCGGGCCCCCTTTTTTAGGGGGCAAAGCCCCGCGGATAGAGGCCAAATTTTTTTTTGGCCGATTTAGATATAACTAGTTCGTTACAACAAATTGTTTTTGATGCCTATAGAAATTAAAAATTTAAAAAGGAAGTATAGCTATTTCACTCGTAGAAAAAATACTGGTCCTAACACGTGCGCAAAGTAGTTTTCCCGCACTTTTAGCTTATCCGAATTCTGCTTCACGTCGTTCGTCTAACTGCTTTCGCGTGCGGGAAAACATAACTTTGCGCACTGATTAGGAAATAGCTATTTACCTAACAAGTGCGGAAAATGAATTTTTCGGCACGCGGCAGCCGAGTGCGGAAAAATATTTTCCGCAAGACGCAAAAAACAGTTTTCAATTAACTTATTCTTTATTAACAAAATAACAATTTACGCTTATAAACATATTATTTTTATCAAAAAATTATTATGTTTGCACACTGGTGACAATTTGCGAAGTGACACTTTTTTCCCAGGTAATTATTATTCACAACCAACTGGTATGACATAAAAGTTTGTATGCACCACGGGTACTAATAGATATATATATACCCTCGGGCGACTTACGAACCCTCGGGCCAGAGGCCCTCAGCTTTGTTAGACTGTCGCCCTCGGGGCATAATCATCTACTTAGTACCCTTGATACATAAATAACTATTCCGCACTGACAGCTGTGCGGAAAAACTTTTATTTACAATCATACATGTAATGTTGACTTTCCTGACTTTTAAAAAGTTCGAAAATGTCACTTTTTTGACTTTTACTTTCGGCCCACGGGTCGAAAGTAAACTTTCGACCCGTGGGCCAAAAGTAAATGAAATTGGTTAATTATTGTATTTTTTAGTTTTAATCCAAATGAAAATTTCAAAATTCGAATGATTGTAAATAAAATAGTATACATACCTCGGTGAAAAGTTTCATTACTGTCTCGAGATTTCAGTTAGACCTCGGCTGCGCCTCGGTCTAACTTAAATCTCTCGACAGTAATGAAACACTTCCACCTCGGTATGTAATATACTATTTCCGCACTGATATGTCAAAAAAAAAAGTTTTACCGCACCGTGCGGGAAAACTCATTTTGCGCGCGCATATCAGTGAGGAAAATCGATTTTTCCGCACGGCTGTAGGAAAACTACTATTTTACTTGAATGATTACCGTTATATTTTGCTGGTGGTTTCTATATTTCACCTTTTTCAATAAAAATGCAATAGGTTTCTTTCATGAATTTTTTTTATTTGCTTATTGGAAAGAGGAGTCGAAATTAGGCTTAGCCGAGAGCTCGGCCAAGAGCTTAGCTATATTTTTTTTCCAATTTTTTTCGGACTTGCAAAGGCTCTAAACTTCGATTTGGATTTCAAATTTCTTGGTCACGTGACGTCACGGCACCACATTTCTGATTGGTTAGTTTTATTCAGTCAGATGTCATGGATTTCATGTAAACTTTTCCTAGCAGGGACAACTAAATCGATATATCAAATCCACAGATTTGTAAGTATCGGAATATGGAATCGATTCTCATCTCTATGAAAAACTTAACCCAACTTTTTAATTCATTATAATTCATTATTTATTTTTATTCATTAGCCTGTCCAAAACTTCAAAACAGGCAGAAGGCACACAAACCCAGTGCAGAAACCATCAAGAAACAAATCATAACTCCGAGCATAACCTCATAGGGCCATTATGTCATTGTTCATAATTAAATACTCATTTTCTAGTGTGTGCCTCTAAATTTTTAGAAGTTTGTACCCAATAAGGGAATCATTGTTTGGGGAAGGTTGCTCTACGTGTATCTTGCATCTTACTATTATTTACCTACCCTTAATGGCATTAATGTGAATTTTTTTATTTGTTTCAACGCATAAATTCCGAAAGCATATCCAATCTCACCTTTGGCCAATTTCCGGAATCGGCTTTTACAAACCCTTTCTCCATCACAAACAAAATAAACAATAATTAACTATTAAAATAATTGTTATTTTTCTTTTGAGTGGTTTATGGGAAATAAAACATCAGTAATAATTTTTATGTGTCTGTATTCGATACCAGTTTCTCTAAGAAGAACTTTTTACATTTTCACAGAAAAAGAAAATAGTATATTGTTGTATTACAAGTAGAAGCTTCACTTTTTTTGTGCTGAAGCAGTAGGTTATTGCTGAAGCAGTTGAAAAGTTAGTTAAAGAAAGAATGTTAAAATATTTTTCAAAACACAACATAATAAGTGACACTCAATTTGGATTCCAACCATTAAAGGGCACCCATGATGCAATGTTTAATCTTTTGGAACAGGTATTCGTCAGTCTTAATGAAAGTGAGCTTGTCGCCGTTGTGTTTTGTGATTTCTCTAAAGCCTTTGATTGCGTAAATCATAAAATAATGCTTAAAAAACTAGAAATTTATGGCTTCGGAGGAATCTCATACTCATGGTTTGAATCTTATTTCTCGGGAAGAGAACAATTTGTTAAGATTGGTGATACTCAGTCATCAAACTTGGCTGTGACCAATGGTGTTCCACAAGGATCTGTGTTGGGACCAATATTGTTTTTACTTTATTTAAATGATATTAATCACCTCCCCATTAGAGCTAAAATAACATCATTCGCTGATGACATTACTCTGTCCTGGAACGGAAAAAATATTGAAGAGTTGAAAAAGATTATTTCTGAAGACCTAAATCTTGTAAAGAGCTGGTGTGACTCTAACTTGCTTTGTTTTAACTCTAAGAAAACCAACATATTGACATTTAAATTTTTTTTTGATGATTTATTATTAGACACACACACAATTGAAAATAAAACTAGCTGTAAATTTCTTGGTATTCATGTTGATACTCAACTTAAGTTTAATGAGCACGTTACAAATCTAAACAAACGATTGGCAAGTGGTTGCTATGCTGTAAGAATAGCGTCAAATGAACTTGGTTTGAATACTGCTACGTTGGTTTATTTCTCGTTGGTTGAATCTCATATCAGGTATGGCATTGCATTTTGGGGTAACTGTTCTAATAAATTGTTTGATTCTGTTTTTGTCATTCAAAAGAGAGCAGTGCGCTATTTGTGTGGGGTTGGATATTGGGGGTATTGCAAGCCACTATTTTTAAAACATATAGTACATTAAAATACAAGTTTCATAAGACGCCATTTTATCGCACGAGCCCTATATTAGAAAACGAGCCGGAGGCGAGTTTTCTAAAGGGCGAGTGCGATAAAATGTCTTATGAAACGAATATTTTATACTATTTTTTCTATTTTGGTATTGTTTAATTGAAAAAAAACAAACTTTTCTTGGAAATTTTATTCTCATATTTCCTGATTTCATATGTTTAGGTTGGCAACCATACATGCCAAATATAGAAATCTTCTATTATTTTTTATCGCGAATGACAGTTCGATGGCCATCAGTCAGCCAGTGTTACCAACCTCCGATGAGTAAAAAAGGAGTGTCACAAAGAGCTTCTTTTCGAAACTACTTTTAGTGTCGAAAAGACTTCGATATGACACCAAAATAGAAAAAAATACTTACAGTATGCTGTATATTTATCATGGAAACTGCTTGCCTTATGCACAAAAAACATTATGATGAGTTAGAATATCCAAGAACTTATCCAACTAGGCAACTTCTTAAAATTCAGCTTCCTATACCCAAGACTGCATTGACGCAAAATTCACTAATTTATAAAAGTAGGCAAATTTTTAATCATCTGCCTGTTAACTTAAGGCAGATAGGTGGTTTTAAAAAGTTTAGACTAGAGCTCAAAACATTTTTACATGGAAAAGCCTACTATCATATATCATATTAATGAATTTTTAAATGAAAAATTTTAATTTTGTTTGTTTCATTGTTTTGTTTTGTTCTGACCGCAACCTTTATGTTTTTTCTGTATTGGCTGTACCTTCTATATGACTCTATAGTTTGATGTAGTAAAAATTGTACATGTGTTGCTTAGGATTATGCTTTGACATTTATGTTTATGTTTATTTTTTATTTTATTGATTGTACCTCTTTTTTTTTATAACCCGATAATTTTTAATTACTTGCACATTATTTGAGATCATGCATTGTCAATGAAATTTATTTTCCGACAATAAAGTATATTTTGATTGATTGATTGCACAAAGAGTGCTTCTACTCTGTATGCAATACACTATTTTTTCTCCAAACGAATGGGGTAAGCGTTAAGCTCGAGGGTAAGTGAATGGTTGAGGGGCAGTAAAAGTACGAGCGGTACTAAATGTACTTATACTGTCGCTGGGGTTGCCTAGCAGCATAGAAATTGAATTTCTACTATCTCAACAGTTGTTGACCTGCTGGATTTGCCTAGCAGCATAGAAATTAAATTTCTGACATCTTGACAAGAGTTAACAAAGTGACGTTTTTTTGACGTTTGGAGATGATGTGGAAGGATGTTTTTCCTTTTCCTTTTTTGTTCAAACTACACTCAGAGTGAGTAGGGTGACTCCGGCCTCTTGTTTACTTTAGAAAGACTCTTCCAGGTATCTAATAGCAGTGAGTCATAAAATCAAGAACCTTTCTTTCAAATTTCTACTGGTAACTAATTACACATTTTATTATGTAATTAATTTTATCTACAAGCGTTTGGTTATGACGTTTTTACATAACCATTTTTCTAGTATTTGAGTTATGTCATGAGACTCATAACAGAACAGTGGTGTTTTGGACTAGGTTATGAATTCATAACACAACTATTCTTGGTGATTTGAAAAATAATGTCAAAGTTAAACCTGTAAAGGTAAATTGGAGGTAAACAACGACTAATAAACAAAAATGATCGAAAAAACATTCTTATTTTTCGCTTTGTAGATAAAATGTTGTACATCACACATGCTTTTTATTGGTTTTTGAATAATCCCCCAGTGTCAGTGAGTTTAATGGTGTTGCTTTGTTCCGTAGCAGCCCCAGCCTGCTGCTTTTTGTTGTTAATTATTGTTTATTTTGTTCGTGATGGAGAAAGGGTTTGGAAAAGCCATTGAGATAGGTAAATTGGCCAGAGGTCACTGTCCTTGGCATTGACCTAATAGTAAACAAAAATCATGTAAAATCCTTTTTATCGTTTTTGTACTTTATACTGTGCCAGATTATTACAGGTAATATCTTTGTCTAATTCGTATTTAGACAAGGAAACAAAATTGTCGAAACTTCATTAAGGGCGGTTTGACAGATAACTAAAAGTTAACTTCTGGAATTACTATAAGAAGTAACGTCATTCCAGAAGTTAACTTCTAGTTATTCTGTCAAAATAGTTTTATAATTTTCATGTCAAAAGTAGGGCTGTACCAAAGTCGATACACAACAGATGTAAATGCATATAAAATGTGTATATTTCTTGGACATTAAACTACTTGTATTATCCGTTCACAATCCGATGTCCACAGGTAGGTACAGGTAAAATCACCTTTCAATGCTATTTGATAGGGAAAGGTGATAAATTTACCTGCACCTGTGGACATCGGATTGTGAACAGGATATATCTCAAAAACTAGTCATATAGTCCAGGAGGCAGTGAAATTTTTTAGCACTTATTTTCCCAGTTGGTGTATATTAAATAGTTTGTTCTCTGTTTGGCTTATCTCAGATAGTGGAAAGTGAGTCTGGCTGAAATTTTTCGGATCTCCAATTTTTCACTTGCCAGACGTATTATCCATACTCACAGATTAGCCGGACTATTTTTTTACGTAACTTCAGTATACTTCTCATTAGTAGACCTATTTTTATCATTGGAAAAAGAGGCCGTGCATTTGTGAGCTCTAACGCATTTTGCGCCTCAACCCATCGGAAAACCCCCCCTAAAAATATATGAATTTTGCTTAGAATTATTACTAACCCTATAATTCTATCCATGTTGCCTGACTGAGAAAATAAGTGCCGAAAATGTGTGTGTGTTACACCACGGCAACGCCGCGGATGTTTGTTTACGCTCTTATGTTCGAAATTGAGATTTTTACTGCGAAATAAATTTGTGAATGTGCATGGAGGTGCTTAATACCTACTAAATATACTGTACAAGTGAAATTACCTAAAATAGAAAAGTGAAAAGTGGAATAAAAACAAGAATTTTTATGTGAACATATGGTTTTGGTTGCCAGCGTTGCCAGGTGTATTTTGAAAATATCCTAACTAGGTAATTATGGATGGGAACGAAACCAAGTGTTACAAGTGTTCTGAAATAATGGACACAACTGAATTTTATGAGTGTGATTGCTGCCAGAAACAAATACACAAACAATGCATGCCCCTATCCTCATCAGAAATGAGAGTTATGCCTTTACAAAAGCGTCTGTTAGTGTTTATGTGTGATGTATGTAAAAAAATGCTAACAAAAATTCCGTATTTGATTGGTGTTATTGAAGACATGAAGAAAGAATTTGAGGAACTTAATTTGTACCTCAAAAATTCTCACAAAAATGAAATTGGGGAGTTTAATAAGCAAATTTTAGATTTCACCTCTAGTAATTCCAAACTTACAGAACAAGTGAGCAGCTTACATGCAAAAATAGATACTTCAGTATCTCAGAGTACCAAACCTACTTATTCATCTGTAACTAGTGAGAAGAGTAAATTATCACTTTCTAAAAAAAATATTCCTAATCTTATTATAAAGCCAAAACAGCAACAATCATCTAAAAAAACCAAGGAAGACTTACTTAATCGGATAAATCCCTCCAGCTTGAATGTTGGTGTGAGAAATACAAGGGAGACAAAGGGAGGTAGTCTTGTTATTAAATGCCAGTCTAAGCAAGAGATTGAAATATTACAGGAGGAGGCTAAGAAAACTTTAAATAACAAATATGACATTCATCTAACCAAATTAAAATTGCCTAGAATAAAAATAGTGGGTTTTGATGAAGACCTTTCACTGGAACAAGTGACGGATTTTCTTAGAAACCAAAACCAATATATTGCTGATGATGATTTTTTGAAGATAAGCTTTTTAAAAAAATTAAAAAATAAGAAAACGAACACAATATATGGTGAGTGTTCACCGGAACTCTTTCGTAAATTTATGGATTATGGAAAGGTGTATTTGCAGTGGGGAGTATACCGTGTATATGAAGACCTAAGCATCATCAGATGCTTCAAATGTCAGGGTCATTATCACAAAAACACCGACTGTCCAAATGAAATCATTTGTGAATACTGTGCCGGCACTCATGATGTTCGCGAGTGTCCCAAATCTTCCAAAAAATGTATAAACTGTGATAAGGCTAACCAAAGATATAAGACTTCCTATGACATTTACCATGAAGCCAGCAATGCTGAATGCCCATCTTACATGCATCTGTTAGAAATTCTAAAGAGTAAAATTGATTATGGACAATCCTGATGGCGGTACTGGGGTATGATAGGAGTGTTTCTAATCAGTCTTTTTTAACCATTGCTAATCTAAATGTAAGATCTCTATTACCTAGTTTTGTAAGTTTTCGTGATTTGATAGGAAATTCATATGATATTGTTTGTGTAACAGAAACATGGCTTAATCCTTCTATTACGTCTGAATTAGTGTCACTGCCTGATTTTGCTTTTTGTAGAGAGGATAGAAGGGGTAGAGTCGGTGGTGGTCTTGGCGTATTTCTTAGATCTACCATTTCTCATGAAATTGTAAGTATTAATTTGAACAATGTGAGCTTTGAGGGTATGCTTCTGAGCCTGAGGGTTGGTACTTACAAAATTGCTTTGTTGATTGTGTATAGACCCCCGAATACTAGAGTGACAGAAATTATTGATTTCCTTGAGGGCATTATCCCCCAATTGTTGTCTGATTATGATTTTTCTATTATTACAGGAGATCTTAATGTTGATATGCTTAAACCTAACTCTTTGTTTGACATCCTTTACACTTACGGGTATTCTCAGTTAATAGATGAACCAACTCGCATTACAAACACATCATGTACATGTTTAGATCCAATTTTTATTAATTCCAAAGATGTTTGTCTGAATAGTGGTACTGTCCCTTCAGATATTAGCGATCACAATAAAATGTCTGTATGCTCTTTAAGCATAGTAGTTAAGAAACCAAAGCAAAAATTTATTGAGCTACGCGATTTTAAAAACTTTGATCTGCGTGAGTTTCAAGCGAATTTAACGTGTATTCCTTGGAACAATATTTTTCATATCCTTAACTTAAATGACAAAGTTTGCTTTTTAGAACAAAACATTATTAATTTATTTAATATCCATGCTCCTTGTAGGATCATCAGGGTTAGCAAAAAACCTGCTCCCTGGTTGACTGACACCTTGAAAATAATTTTAAAACAGAGGGACAAGGCCCTTGCCAAATATAGAAATAATAAAACCCAAGAAAACTGGAATTACTATAAGGAAGCACGTAACTTTGCGCTGGCTTCCATTCGAAGGGAAAAAGCAGCCTATCTTGAACACTTGCAAAGGAGTAAAAATGAGAAAAAATTCTGGCGTGGTCTGAGCGATCTAAACATCAAAACTTCTACAGGTAATGAAAATGAGCTGCCGCCGAACTTGCAAGACCCAAATGTCATAAATGACTATTTTGTGAGTATATTTAACAAGTCTGACAACTGCATCGACCAAATTAATTACTTCTCAGGCAATAGATTCTCAGAAAGTGTTTTTGCTTTTACTTTGACTGACAGAGAAACTGTTCATAGTGTGGTTGACGGCATCAAGTCCAATGCTGCCGGATGTGACAATATCTCACTTCGAATGCTACAGCTCTGTATGCCCTATATTCTCGATCACCTAACCCATATTATTAACTGTTGTTTGGAGATGGGCTATTTTCCTGAATCCTGGCGCAAGTCAATCGTCTGTCCCATACCTAAAACACCGCATCCAAAATGTGTTCAGGAACTTCGCCCCATAAGTTTACTACCTGTGATTTCTAAGGTATTGGAGAGGGTTATTCATACTCAGTTATGCAGCTATCTTATTGAAAACCATATTTTGCCCGAACAACAGTCTGGGTTTAGGAGAAATCACAGTACAGCGACAGCTCTTCTAAATATCACAGATAATATAATACGTGCGATGGATAAAAAGCTTGCCGTTGTGTTAATAGCGTTGGATTACTCCAAGGCTTTTGACGTCATTGATCACGACCTGCTGTTGGCTAAGTTACATTACTATGGCTGTGATGAAATTAGTATGTCTCTTTTTATGTCTTACCTCTCGGAACGTGCTCAATGTGTTCGGGTCAACAATGAACAGTCTGATTACAAATCCATTATCTCAGGTGTGCCCCAGGGCTCAATACTTGGGCCGCTTTTATTTTTAATTTATACCTCCGATCTACCCAAAATAGTTAATCATTCTGACACTTTTCTATACGCCGATGATACTCAGATTGTCCACTGTTTTGGCCCTGATGATGTACGGCTGGCCTCGGAGTCGCTTACTGCTGATTTGCGGCAAATGTCGCGTTATTCCAGAGAACATAATTTGCAAATAAATGCAAGTAAGACTAAAGCTGTTCTATTCGCGAACCGAAATCGGCGTGCTCAGGTTGCAGAATCTCTTGTACTAGAGTTAGATGGTGCAAATCTTACCTTTTCTAACGACCTTAGAAGTCTTGGTTTGAACATCGATACCTTTCTTAGATTTGGGGGGCATGTTGGTATGATTTTGCAGAAGTGCTACTTACGTATGCGTATGCTCTATGCAAACAAAAGTGTTTTAAATTATAAAACTAGGAAAAAACTTTGTGAATCACTTGTTTTGTCAATTATTGGCTATTGCATGATTGTGTATTATCCTTGCTTAGATGGAGTTGCCAAGTGTCGTTTGCAGAGAGTACAGAATACATGCTGCCGTTTTATATGTAACTTAAGAAAATTCGACCATGTGTCGCAACATATTTATGACTTAAATTGGCTAAAGATCTTTGGTTTATTTAGACTGCAGTATCTGACTTTTTTGTATCGCTTACTTAAAACTCATCAGCCTAACTACCTTCACGAGAAATTGATTTTCAGAAACTTAATACATGATCGTCCTCTAAGATTTAATCTGCTTACGATTCCACACCACTCTACTGCCCTATTCGAACGATCTTTCACATATAACGCTGTAAGTCTTTACAATAAATATAAACCTGATTTATTGACTTTGTCTCTTAATTCATTAAGAAAAATGATAAAAACTATACTAATGGAAGCACAGGTTGCGTAGTGATGCTGGGATGTTTTTTGTTTTGATTCTTTTGTTTCATTTATTCATATTATTTTATTACTGTTTTGTTTCGATATTTATTTCCAATTTATATCTTTAAGCACTGGCATAGAATTTTCTCCTTCTCTTTTTTTTTTTTTTCCTTTTCTTGCATAAGATGTTAAATTAAATGTTATTTTATTTATATATTTGTTCTTATAATGTAAACTAAGAAGGTTAAGAGTTAAAGAATAGCTTAAAGCTAATCTTCGCCTTCTTGGGGCAAATTTTTGTAAAGAATTTGCTGAATAAAGACGATTTATTATTATTATTATTATTATAAAATCGTCACTGCCTCCTAGACGAATAGGATTAAGTTGTGCCCATAGTAGTTATTGACCAGAAAGGTGAAATCTTTATCATACCAAAATTTGGTTAGGTTTGACCGCGGTTAGAAATCCCATAAAAAGTGTGCGGAGTCCTTGTAAAGTATAACCATTATTAATTGAAACTTCATAAAAAAGGCGGCTCAGTCGATCTCTTTGAAGTTACGTGGGAATCCATAGGCGTCAAAGTATTATTTTTATGACAAATAGAAACAAATTGGTTAATAAAGATTTGTCGTCTACCGTGTTCGCGGGTCTATTTAGGTGCTTTATTATTATATACAAAATTAAAATTCACTTATTACTTTTCGAAACGAAAACTACCCCACTAAACTCAAACTTATAACTATTTATAACGAACGCCATTGCCCCGAAATTCTAGCTGATTTACTTCTAGAATACAGTGTAGTCAATACATTACATACATGGCAACATTTATATGGTAGGTAATCCTTAAAATTCCGTTTTGAACTATTGAAGTAAATCAAAATATAAATATTTTAATGGGAATATTATTCCTTCATTAAAATTTCAAATTTGAAATCGCTTTTTATTTAATTATCTGCGTAATTTGATGCTTTTGTCCACTTCTAAAGAGATATCTCACACTGTCAACAAGAACGGCTGCTTTGTCGGCATGGAATAAAGCCCAGCGGCATTGCCGGCACTTTTTAAGTTTTTTTTTGCCGGCGTGCGGTATCTTTGATATAGTGTACCAGGACTACGCATAAAAATATAAAAATAATTTTATATTATTATAAGGGGTATTTTTCTAATTTTGAGCAGTCACCATAAAGATGCGATTTTCAATTGGTATTGGAAATACTATACTTATTTTAAACGCTATAATGTACCGCCCGAAAATTACGTCATAGCTGTTATGTCCAATAGCGTCATGGTATTCCGACATTAATAAGAGTGGCGAGAGTGCGGTCTGGTCTGCGCGTCCTTATATTTTACATGCTTTTAGAAAAAGATGCAGGTAAATTCAGACTGCTCTGATTGCTTGCTTGCTTGTTTTAATGGCGCTGCTACTGAGGCAATTTGCCAGCACGATTTCGTGGCGACCCTGATGTTGTCTGGCTCTAGGCCATATCATAGGTCCCCTATTTGTTTCACTCTTTTCTTCTATCTTCAATTTTTCTTAATATGAAAGGCACATCCAGGATTTGCCTAGATCAATCGCTGAAACCGGATATAACCTTTTTCTGTCAAAACAAACAGCGTTTTCACGAGTCTCAGACTCTGGCCGCCATTTTGCCAACGTTACCACGCGTGAACCTTCTGTTTATCTAGGAATCTAAGCCGGCTTAGTCAAAAAGACGCAAACAAATCCACGGATGGCGATGAATCTCGGTTTTTACTCGCGGAGGTGAGCCAAAATTTGGTCTCTACACGCCTCTAGTGCACCACCCGGTGAAGCTCTTTGAGCTCCTTAAACCAACCGCCCACACTCTGGCGAGGACAAAACGAGACTGGACTGCTCTGATTGGCAAATGGAAATCTCTCAAAAAGTGGGGTTAAGTTGAGTGTGCGTCTACACTTTATTTTTTCCCAAGATAGATTTTGACATTGAAAACTTTGAAACATAAACAATAACGCTTGACCCTGACTGGTCGCAAAATGAGGTGTTTCTGCAGGTTGACATCAGTTTTACAATAGTGACCAATAAGCGGCATTAGCGGCATTGTTTATGTTTCAAAGTTGACAATGCCAAAATCTATCTTGGAAAAAAATAAACCATAGATGATGTATTGATTTCCGACAGAAGCTGATATATCTCTTTTTTGCACTAATGAATGAGTTTGTGTCGAATGTCGGACTTATGTTCAATTTAATTCAATCAAGGCGCGAAATATTTCTGTTTAAATAATGTGTCCCAAAACTCTAGCTTCACAATTGTTTCAAACAAAATTAGTCATTTTTTCTGAAATTTCTTTTGATACGAATATTTTTTATTTACTTCATAGATAAAGAATGGATCATCGATTTCACTGAAATTATACCTTGTCCACTACCCTGGACTCGGTACGCTTCTTTGTCAAACGTACAGCCCCACAGCAAAAAATTATTTCTGCTCCTAATAAAACAATGTACACATTAATAAATAGAGATTATTATATATGAATAAATTTACATTACATTTACATTACATTACATTATTATTATTATTAATTAATTAATTTTTTGATTGGGGTTTTGATTATATTCAAAATAAATTTCGCCTTCAACAATTTTCTATTTGTTTTCATAGAGTACATGGCAGAAAACATCAAAGCCGAACTGAAAAGAATCCAAAGACGCAAACAAATGCAATACTCGGGAATGATGGAAAATTGTGACAGCAGCGGCAGCGAAAGCGGAGAATCTCCTTCACGCTCTGAAAAGCCTCTCTTTACATTCAAGCAGGTAAGAATTCCAACATCTATTAAAACATCACCTATTAACTAAGTTTTCTTAATTAAGGTTGGACTCATTTGCGAAAGGATGCTAAGAGAACGTGAAACCGAAATCAAAGAAGAGTATGACAACATCCTAAGTGCAAAACTGGCTGAACAATATGACACTTTTGTCAAGTTTACTTATGATCAGATTCAGAGACACTATGGTAGTCAGACTACACCAAGCTGTAAGTATACATACATACACCATGACAATGAGAAGGGGTTCGAAGCTTTAATGTGGGTAATTGTTGACAAGTCAAAGAATCATAGTGCCCAAAATAAATAATAAATGAATATTTTATATCAAATCACAAAGTACTTTCTTATCTGATTACATGCATCTCAGGCTGACCAGGCCGCGTAGTGGATAGTGATCTGCTTCGCAATTCGATGGTTGTATTTGTGAATGTTTCTTCCTCTTCATGTAATTTCTATATGGTGTTGGAGAGCCAATGTTGCTCTTGCCTCTTAACCCTTAAGTGCACACGTGGGGGTACAGAAGACCCCAAGAGTTTTCTTTTGCCCACGGCTTTTCAATAGGTTTGGTACCATCACTTAAATTGCAGGTACCTTCCGAGGACAAGTCGGACTGTTAGTACACACAAAGTCGCCGTGATGCACAATAATTGATGGTTTGTTATTAGACTCCCACGTGTTTATCAATATTGGCTCGGTGTGCCCAAGAAGCAAAAATATAAAGACAAAATATTTTTGTGAGAAATGCTGCAAAAAAGTGCCTAAAACATATGAAAAATGTTTGCGAACGCGAACAATGTGTTGCTGAAATATTTGATGAAGATTCAGAATGATCGGAGGAATAATACCTACCTTATTTATATGTTCCAGCATGTATTATTAACATTTTTGTTTGCTTCAAATATTTTTTGGGTTTTTGAACTTAAATAGTTATTTATGCAACAAGTGTGTAAAGTGAACCTCATGAGTGAAAAAAGGTGCTGGACGCACGTATTGCATACAAAATTTTTTCTACTACCAATCAAGTATGTGTAAAAAAATAAATTTAGACAAATACTTTACGCACTAGTGCGTGAAGAATTTTAACTTTACGCACTAGTGCGTGAAGTAATATACCAGAAAAATGCCAAATTGACAGTGTTGACATCTGTCACTGACATTACTTCACGCACTAGTGTGTGAAGTGAATAACTTTACGCACTAGTGCGTGAAGTGAAATTTTACATCTTCTGAATAGTGCGTAAAGTGGGTACTTTACGCACGGTAGTAGAAAAAGTTTATTTTGGTTGTTTATTATACTAGTATCTGGAGGAACTGTGAGGTTATGTTACCTTGTTTGTTTTGATTTTTAAAATTTTTGCTAAAACGCGATTTTTAAGCCGTGCAAATTGTTCTTTTCAAGTCTGATTGGTCTGTTTTTGTCTTGTTACCTCACAGTAGTTTTAGCCAATTGCTTGTTTCATTTTAAAAGTTTTTTTCTGCAAAATTGTATTTTTGAGGTTAAGTGTGCATGTTTTTGGCAAATAAATATTGTTTAAAATGTCCAAACCTTGCTATAAATGCTCTAAAGATTGCCACACTGATAAAATGAAGAAAACGGGAACCTTTGGTTACCCATGTGACCTATGTTCTAAAATTGTTTGTCAGCTATGCACTGGACTTCAAGCCCAAGAGATACGCTGCATTCCTAGTCCTTCCAGAGTGATGCTGTTCGCTTGTCCAGACTGTCGTAGTGCTATAGGAGCTCCTGTACGCCCTAAAGCATCAGTGGACATTTCTGATGATGTATTTGATACAAATGAGGCTGAAGTTTCTGGAACCAACCTTGACTCGCTAAGCAACTCAATCTGTACAGTGATTGATTCTCAGTTTTCAAGTAAACTTTTATTTTATTTATTTATTTATTCAATCCTTAGTCCATCTGATACATTGGTATATTGGATGTGTCGATTACACTAGTATAAACATTAAAGCTATTACTATAAATATTAAATAAATTTGAATAAAATGTCAGATTTATAAAGATATGCACATTAAGTACATTTGTCGTTACAATAAATTGATTTTTTTTAACAAATTACACAGTACTACATAGCATTTCACGCAGAGCAACAAATAACAAAATATTCAAAATCACATGAACCAACATTACAATACACAAAATGATATTTAAAAGTTTACATTAAAAAATTGATTGTGGTTATAAAGAGGATTATCCATAAGCACAGCCTTAATCCTATTCTTAAAACTATTAAAACCTTGGATGTTTCTTACATCTGCAGGAAGATAATTGTATGCTTTTGTAGCCATATAAAGTGGAGATGACTGAAATAATGATGTTTTGTGAATAGGGATTGTTAACTTTTGAGAAAATCTGGTTTTGATTCCCTTGTTAATTTCACTATTGGTTTTAAAATAACTTTGATGTTTTCTAACAAACAACAATACCCTATAAAAGTATAAAGAATACATGGTCATCAGTTCGTATTTTCTAAAGATTGGGACAGCATGTTCATTCCATTTAGCTCTATCCAAGACACGTATCAAGCGCTTCTGGAGTAAAAACAGTCTTTCAATTTTAGATGTTGATCCCCAAATGATGATTCCATAGCTGATGCGACTCATTACATGTGAATGGATGTACAATAAGGTTGTTTTTGCATCTAATTCTTGTTTCAAGTTTTTTACAGCAAAACATGATGTCGCTAGTCTTTTAGCAAGACTTTCTATGTGACTCTCCCAGGTAAGAGATGAGTCAATGTGGACTCCTAGAAATTTGGTACTTTTTTTATTTGGAATATATTTGTCATTGAGTAGTACTACGGATGGTGGATGGTCATTATTTTGCGATCTTACGTTCTTAAAATCAACAACTACAGACTTTTGAGGGTTTAAGAGGAGACCATTACAAGTGCACCAATCTGATATTTTTGAAGATGTTAGATTTAGACTAGCAACCATATCGAAGTGATTTTCGTGATGTTCGGTTGAGCTTGTATCATCAGCGAACTGATGTAGTTTATGGACCTCATCAAACATGTCAGAAAGACTGTTACAGAAAATAAGAAAGAGCAAGGGAGAAAGGATTCCGCCCTGAGGGACGCCATATTTTATGCTCTGGGTAGCTGATCTAAATTGTTGGTTAACAATCTGACCATCCCCCCCTGATATTTGTACAAACTGCTGCCGATCTGTCATGTAAGAAATAATCCACTCCAGAGCGGGTCCTCTGATCCCATAATTCTCCAGTTTCTCAGCAAGCAAAGGTGTGTTAACTAGATCAAAAGCTTTGGAAAGATCGTAGTATATTCCTGCTGTGTGATGTTTTTGATCTAGGTACCTGTATATTGCATTGATTGATTCAAACAAGGCTGTTTCAGTAGACTTCCCCTTTAGAAACCCATGCTGAGAAGAAGAGAATAAGTTATTTTTTGTGAAGTATGATGTCAACCTAGTGTACATGATTTTTTCAAAAACCTTAGAAAACACTGACAGGTTTGAGACTGGCCGGTAATTACTAACTTCACTTTTTTCTCCTTTCTTGTAAATGGGGATAATTTTAGCGATTTTTAATATTTTTGGAAATTGGCCTTTGAGAAATGACATATTAATAATGACTGAATGACTTGATCACAGTCCTGAAAAATGAGATCTTTATATCAATTACAGACAAAATAAATGATCTCCAAAGCACTTTTACCACCAAAATTTCAAACCAACATGATAATTTGATAAAGGAGCAAACGGGTCATGTTGAATGCTTTAAGTCAGAACTTCACAGTGCCAAAACAGAAGTGGTGGATCTCATTCAGAAATCGAGTACCATTAGTTCTGCAGTAGCAACATGTGACACCTCCTCAGGACCAACTACTAATGTCACAAATACACTATCATCTGCAATCAAAACCTATGCGCTTGCCTGTGGAACTGGAGAGAGTTCAACTATACTAAAAGGTGTAGCCCGAGTTGAACCCATCAAGTGCTCCTGGTTTTATGTTAGTCGTGTCCATAATTCTGTCACTAATAACATGGTGATGGAATATGTGAAGGACAAGGCTAGTATCAGCGAGGATATATATGCTGATTTCAATTCATTCAAGATAGGCATTCCATCCTGCTGCGAAGAAACAGTAAGCAAATGTGACTTTTGGCCTGCCAACATTTTGTTCCGGAAATTTGTATTTGACCACCAAAATTCTAAGTCAGTACGTAATCCACATCCAGCTTCAACTTTTTCAGCTGCAATGCCAAAAAACTACCAAACCCCCTCAAATGCTACTTTCACAATGTGGGCGGTCTCCGTACTAAGCTTCATCATTTGAAAACTGTTGTGACATTGAACAATTATGACATCATTATATTGATTGAATTTTGGCTTTCTGATAAATTTTTGCATAGCGAGACTGACCTACAAGGCTATAGTGTTTATAGACAGGACCGTTTACAACATCTAGATCATGATGTAGTTGGAGGAGGAGTGCTTGTGGCTGTCAGGAGCAACTTACCATCCAAACTCTTGAGAAGCTGTAACCTGAATAAAATGGAGCAGCTCTTCGTAGAAGTCATAGTGAATGAAGAGTTATTTGTGTTTGGTGCTATCTACATTCCTCCTGAATCTCCTCGTGAATCCTACGAGATGCACTGTTCAATTGTAGAGGAAATCATTTCGCAAAATCCTCAATGTGTGCCAGTGTTGATTGGTGATTGTAATCTAAGAGAGGTCATTTGGGCCAATGATCATAGTGGTGTTTATTTTTCGGTACCAGTGAATGATAACTCTAATGCTAATATAATTTGTGATTCTTTTGCATATCTTGGTTTTTATCAGTGCAACCAGGTACCCAACAGGCATGGTACCTTTTTGGATCTCTTATTCTCAAAAATTTCCACAATTTCTGTAAATGTACCTCTCGATCCACTATTTGAGGAGAGTTTCAGGCATAAGCCATACAAATTTGAGGTTCCGGTTGGTTATTTCCAGTGCAAGGTTGGGTATGAGGATTGCATTTATGATTTTAGAGGAGTAGATTTTTATTCAATAATTTTATTTGATTAATGACATCGAGGCAGCTACCCAAATATTTTATGATTACATGTATCAATGCATTGATTTATTTGTTCCAAAGAAGTATGTGAAGTGCTCCTATAAATTTCCTATTTGGTTCTCACCCAAGTTAAAAAATCTAGTTATTAAGAAAAAAGCTGCACACAAGCTTTACAAAACATGTTCTTCCACTGATTCTTATCAACAATTCTCTGCTTTACGTGAACAATGCAAAATTGAACATAAATTATGTCATGACGAATATTTTACTTCATTAGAAGTAAATTTTCGTGAAAACCCTAGGGATTTTTGGAGCTACATTGGCAGACTTCGAATCCACAAGAAATGTTTTTTGGGAACAACAAAGCTCAGGGTAATGCAGCCATGGCCAATCTTTTTGCAGAATTCTTCTCCACAGTTTATGAATAGGACAACAAGGACTTGATCCCAGATTTTGAAAACCATGTTCGACAGATTGACAATGCGAAAGAGATTCAGCTCCAGCTCACAGCTGTTTTTGATGAACTTATAAATCTCCCTCGTAAAAATTCATCAGGGCCAGATGGTATTCCACCAAATTTACTTCGCAATTGTCACTGTTCACTTGTGACACCCCTCCATTTTATATTCAATCTCTCCCTCAAAACTGGCGTGTTTCCATCCTTCTGGAAAAATAGTTACATCGTTCCTATTTTTAAATCAGGTGAGAGAGAAAACATTGAGAAATACAGACGAATTTGTATTCAGTCAGCTATACCAAAGCTTTTAGACAAGCTGGTAACTAGCCAGCTCTCTAAACTCACTAATAAAATCATAGTCTCACAACAACATGGTTTTCATCCTGGAAAAAGTACAGTGTCAAATTTGCTAATATATCAAGATAGCATATTAAACGCCTTTGAGAATAAATATCAGATAGATAGCATCTACACTGATTTCTCAAAGGTGTTTGATAAAGTTAACCATATGTTCATGTTGAGGAAGCTCGAGGCTATGGGCATTGTGGGTAGCTGGCTCGGCTGGTACAAAAGGTTCTTGGTTGGAAATTCTCAGTGTGTGAAGGTAAATAGAATTCTTTCTCAATCCATCGCAGTCCCTCAGGGTTCTCACTGTGGACCCCTGCTGTTCTTATTATTTGTTAATGATGTGGAAAATGTCATTAGGCAATCAGAATTTCTGAATTTTGCAGATGACAAAAAGCTATACAAGGTTATTCGCTGCTTTAATGATCAAGTCTTACTCCAGGAAGACTTAACCAGATTTAGTGAATGGTGTACTTTAAATACCAGCCTAACATTCAACATTCACATTGATTCTGTTGTCAATGGAGCTTTTAAGCAACTTGGATTTATTCTTAGGAACTCAACACAGTTTTCTTGTTCAGTTCTGCCGATCGTTTTCATCAGCCTGGTTAGATCTAGATTGGAGTATGCAATAGTTGTATGGGGTCCTTACTATCAATCTTCCATAAATAAGCTGGACCGGGTGCAGCATAAGTTTTGTAAGCATTATCACTTTAGAAGCGCTTTCAATAATTTAGGAGTTCCTTATAGCTACAGCCTAATAGCAAGTCATCTGCGAATAGTTTCCATGGAAAAGCGAAAAGAGTATTTTACCATGTTATTCCTCTTTAAAATTGTAAACTCCTTAATCAACTGTCCTGACGTACTTGGCAGAATTGGCTTCAATACCTTTCATGGAACCAGACACACTACGCTTTTCCATGTTCCATTCCATCAATTTAATTATGAATATTTTAAGCCTTTAACTAATATGGTGAGATTGTATAACAGACACCAAAGTGATTTAGACATATTTTCCCAATCTTTGAGTACCTTCAAAAATGTGATAAAAATTCAGTTATTTAAGTTTTAATATTGTTATATTGTGAAATGGTATATTCCGTTAATAAATAAATAAATAAATAAATAAATATCTATGAGAAAAAAATAGTAAAAATGTAACTAAAACTAATAGTGTTGTTTTGTTACACAAAAATACAGCATAATGATGTGGGGGTCTGAGGACACCCCACATATGTAACAACGTTTCAAGTTCCCATGTGTGCACTTGAGGGTTAAATTTAGGTGGGCTATCCTCCTGTAACGAAAAAAAAAAAAAATATCTGTCTTAAGCCCTTCCTCAAATCATTTGGATTTTGTTGGTCTTGTAGAAATTGAATATATGGATATTTTCTTTCCTATGCATAGATAATCTAAGGTTGGGAAACATCCTATATTTCTCCTATCTCTAGGAAGTCTGGTTTATTTTATAATAGAATTGCTTCATTTCTCTTTATTAACAGGAAATAGAAATAAAGAGCACACAACATCCAACTCTTTGGTGAAATGGAAATTGTTCAACCATTTTCCAGTTAGTGGTGGTCTACACACCTGGATAAGAAACCATACAAGTTGAGTTTTGAAAGGCAATGGAACCCGCTCTTCTTTAAAAAGTGTAGTGCTAACAAAAATGTTGAAATGCAATTACAGAGCTTGGATTAGGCAACCAGTGTCTGAATGCATCATGCAAAAAGTTTAGAGCTACTTCTCATTGTCACCGTTTCTACTTTCAAGACTTCATTATTTTTCTTAATAACAATTCTTTTTTAATTCCAGATTTGTCATAAGATGTTTTAACGGTATGTTTTTTGGTTCACTAAGCGCATTTGTTGTGCTCCTCTCCCCGACTCCCCCGCCTAGTATTTAATTATAAATAATATACAAGTCCCTTATACAAAAATACAGACGCATTTCAAGATGCCTTAGAACCCGTACACGTACATAACCGAATAAATATAATAATCATCGCTAACAGCCTTTTGTATATAAAAATACTTATACAATCTTTTTTATTTATGTAATAGGTATAGTTATTATTCTTGTCTCTTATTGGGAATTGACATTGTAAATATTATGATGGCTTTCTTGTATGTGATTGTAATAATTTTTTTTTTTTTTTGGCAGAATAAATGGTAATTTCCATTATATAGATTATATATTTAATTTTGGGGGACTGTGTACGTCATTTGTATGTAATTTTTTTTTTTTTGAATAGTTATGAACCAAGACTATTTTTCTGAGTTTGAGGCTTTTGAAAGGCCATAATTGGCTTGTAATAATTTAGGGTTATGCGTCGTGAGTATGCTTTGTGTAAACTTAGTCAAATATATCTTATCATGTTTTATCAATTGAGAGGCAGGTTCTACACATTTAAAAAAAATCATTCATGGTAGCATTCACACATTGAACATAATATCCAACATTTTCAAAATATAAATAGCGATTTCCATTTGCATATTTATATCTGTCTCTGATAGATACCAGCAGTAAAAATAGACGCAGATTCATTGATTACGCGAAATCGCTATTTAAATAGAATAGACATCTTACGAACAATATTCCATACTGAGCACTGGCAATGTGCGGAGCTCTAAGAAATGGATATAAATATAGCGCCATCTGTGATTCACTCGAGCGGATAATTGATTAGGTTTACATGGTAATTTTTCAAATCAATGAATAGTGGCTTTCCTTGATAATTGCCATAATACCGAGAGTGGCTTGGAAAACTATTTTAAATTGATTTTTAGCTTTAATATTTTAAATGGTGTATCTAGGATAGGTACATATACATATTATTTTTTTTTTGCCGTGAAATAAGGTTTTTTTCAATCTTATATTTTTGTTTTTTATACAGAGTGTGTACAAAAAACACTCATTCCAAACATTATTTCATGGTAGAATTTTATGGCTGTCTAACGATAGCCATTTTACCTTTTATTGTTGGATCTAAATTACTATTTTTCAGGTATAAGTATAATTTTTGATGAACCACATTTTCTAGATTAAATTAAGAAGGTTTTTTTAGACTAAGGATATTTATTACTACAAAAAAAAATATATTAAAAATAGTATATTGTATAACAAATTTTTTAAAATGACTTCTTTTCTAACATGTTTTACAACATCTTTCCCCATATATTGACACCCTACCTGTATACTATACCTTTACAGATGGAAGGAAGGTGTAAATACAAAAGTTATGGAAAATTTAACATTTTCAATACCAAATTTTTTCATGTCTTGCGTCGTCCGTCTAACTGCTTTTGCACAGTTGTTGCATTCAGGTATAACTAAGCAACTTATGTATTAACACCTTTTCGTTACCTATAAAGGTAAAGGATACAGGTGGAGTGTTAATATACGTGAAAACACCCTGTATGCTACTCCTATTATTTTTTTTCAATTGCTTTGAGACTTTTGCAAAAGTATAAGGCTAAATTAAATAAATTATTTTTTTCTCTGAATTACATTGAAAGCGGCTTTTCAATGGCAGGCTTAAAAAGGTGTATTTTTAGTGCGTAGTCAAAAAGAAAGTTTGTCTGCCTAGGCAGAAAAAGTTGGCTGCTATGCAATGTTTCAGGTGATATTCTGAATTAAACTGGTAATTAAAATTGACTGATATTAATGATCGCGCCAGAGTTGGAATTCTGTATCGGAGAGACCGTTATTCCCATCACTGCTTGCTGTTTTATTCTCTCTTATCGAAATCAATAGAACGGGGACGCCAATAGAGATCGAGAGTTTGATTGCTATAAATAGAGGTATTTTCTCTATCTCTATTGATTTCGAAAACGATGGGGATAACGATCTCTATCCGTTACAGAGTCCCAGCCCAGGCGTCTCTTTCAACTAGATCCATTTCGGAAAATTATTTGATAAGTTTTTAAAATCGACAATGACAAAAGTGAACACTTCTGGTGGACACAAACAATTCAACAAACAGGAAACCGTACAATTTACACTGTCACAATTCTGTGCAAAACCTAAAATTTGTAAGTTACAAAGTGGTTTAGGAATCGTTCAGACGGGTTTGAACAAACGTAATGAAAATAGTAAAATACCAGAATATCAGCTTTTGTGGACTGACATTTCAAAAATGTTGACATTTTTGGAGGATCACAAAAAATAGCTATTTATGCAAAAAGTGGTGCTTTACACACATATTGCATACAAAAGTTTTTCTACTACCAATCAAATATGTCTATGAAAATAAATTTAGATAAAAAACTTTCTGCACTAGTGCATGAAGTAATTTACCAGAAAAAAACTAAATTGACAGTGTCGACATCTGTCATTGACTTCACTTTAGGCACTAGTGTGTAAAGTGTTACAGTGCGTGAAGTGGAATTTTACGTCTGGAATGAGTACTTTACGCACGGTAGTAGAAAAACATGTTTTTAATTCAATTTTGGAGTGTGTATTTTGCATTTTTCATAGCAATTGTAGAAAAATTAATTATTTAGCTTATTTTTAATTTATTTTTAGCTTAATTATCGTTTATAAGGTCTGTTCCAACCGACATGAAAACCGTTCTAGAACGGTAATTTCCAGTCGATTAATTCATTTGTCAATTAGGATGAAGGTTCAACTTATTGAAGAATGGGTGGGCAACTGAAAATTACCGGTCTAGAACGGTTCTCATGTCGGGTTGGAACAAAGCTATAACATCTTGTCTTTCAGTTTTTTTTCTTCATATTTAACTTTAATTTTTTTTCGTGCCTTTTACATTATTCAAGAGCCGGTAATTTTGCTTTTTATTGTGACATTGTTTTTTTCTATTCACTTAGGCCCAGTGGTCTTGGTTCAACACAGTTCAGCTGAACTCAACTGGTACTTGAACTTCCCCATTTGAAATGCATTGTCAAAATTGATAGAATTTGTTTAATAGCTGACAGCAATGTATTTTAAATGGGAAAACTCAAGTACCAGTTGTTTTGAACTGAGATTGTACAACTGGGCCTTAGCCGATGGAAATGCAATGACAGATAAACGGTAGTGTGAATGTCATCTTAATAGTTGACGGTAAATCCGCTAAATTCCATTGACGTCAACTATTCGGATGATGTAAGGATGGTCTTTTTTCATGTGAATAGCATTTTTTCTTCTTTTGAAAACGTTAGTTTTAACTATTTGTTAATTGTAACTAAAATTTAAGTTTCATATTATTATTTAATAAAAGGGCTATTCAAGTAAATTGTGAGTCTTGTTTGGAAGAATCCACAACATACCTTAATGAGAAAATTATTTGAAAAAACAATGTCATGGGAAAAAACTGCGTCCTTCGAAAGTTTCTTAGTGCATCGAGTGAAAACTGGACAATAGTATGTTTATCCTTTCCTAGAAAAGTTACTCTATTCCAACTTGAAGAAGCCTTCAGCTATGCAAAAGAAAATCAAACCACTTGAGCCAATATAGGTGCTACTGCACAACGATTCTTACACTCCTCTTAGGCCAAGTTGTACAATCTTGGTTCAAAATAGAGTTAGTTAGAACTCAACTGGTAACCATATGATAATATACAAAACTGTATGATTATTGAAAAACTGTACATAAAGGCTGTTTTTTTTTTAAAGATAATTCCCCAAGTCAAAAATTTAGTAACTATGTTGGCAACACAAGCCTTTTCTACATAAAAATTTGAGAGCATTGACAATTTTACATTGTATTGCCAACATAATGTCACTGTGACTTTTATCTTAAAAAAAAAAACACACATTTTAGGATTGAATTCATACTACTAACATGGAAAGGTTGAGGGGGTAGTCAGAAACAGGATAATACCAGTGGGATCGGAATCACTTGAGGTTTGTTTCAAACAATTGTCATCCAGTTTTAAAATGATTTCATTGGCCCTAACTGTTTTTTGACACTTCATAAACAAACCTTATGTGATTACAAAGTTTGTTCAGTGTCCTTATTCTTGAAACAGGGGAGCAGCGTTCCCAGGAGAACGAGTGTTCCGTCTTTGTCACTAATATTATAAGTTGCATATCGTTGAGAAAGATAGAACACCGGTTCTCCTGGGAACGCTGCTCCCCTGTTTCAAGAATAGGGACAGTGGTCGAAAGAATACCTGGAATAGCTGACGGGAAATGGGAAAGGAAAGCTCAAGTACCAATCGAGTTCAGTTGAACTTTGTTTTGAACTGAGATTGTACAACTGGGCCTTAGTAATTACACAGTTGGATTTACCTAGTGGTCTAGTTAGCAACAGCATCTACTTGGAGTAGTGATGTTGGTTTTGTTTGGAATTTTTCAGGGGTCAATGGTCAATTCTTAGAAATCTTTCTCGATAATTTTAGAATCAATCCTAGTCGCGCCATTAACAGCCAACTGCCTACAATATTTAGATAAGCCAGATTGACTCATTTTTCACCATCTTTTTCGATCAAAGCATGCTCTCCATTTTATACATATTATGATATTATGAGGACATTTTTTGGCAATGATTTCCGAATGACGATGGTTGATTCTGTAGACTTAAAGAATTCCAAATCAAAATTGATTATACTTTTTTCGCTCCACAACCTCGAGAGTCTTGACCAGGTTGTTCTTGTAACCAGATAATCGAGTTGTGGTAGTCGTACTTCATACTTGTAAGGCAAAGCAAACACAATACTAAGGTGTTGACTCGTTTATTGGTGCAGTCAATGTTGCCAGAAAAGTTAACAGATAGCTTTTTTCCAGGGGTTGCCAAACCGTAGGGATAGGGACTACTTGATTATTTATGTTGAGGATCCTACAGAAGGGATCTAGCATCGATAAATTCAATTCCATTTTCTTCCACCCACTCCATTTCTTCCGCTGTATGCTCAAAAGACGAGTGAAACAGCGCACCTCTTGTTCTCCCGTCCAAATCCAAATCTGTACTGCGAAACGCGAAAGCGTTTGTTGAATATACTGACTCGAGGTGGATCGTGATGCGCGGTTCATACGCAGCTCGAAAACCCTGTACACTGATCCAAAGAACATTCGGCGCACGTGCAAGTCTATACGCAACTTTAGCTTCATAGAAATGCTGCTGAGTACTGATCCTAATTTATTTATTTAGTCTGTTTAAAGTGCACACTACAGAAAAATACTAAATGGTACACTGAAAATGTAACAAATTGAACAATTACAATAGTTACAATAGTAATAGAATACAAATATAAGATACAAAATATAAACACAAATACAAAATATAAAAAAGAGAAAAGAAAAAAAAAACAATGGTACATAACAAACTCACGAAATAAAACTAAAAAGTAAGGTAGAAAGTAACACTAGATTAAATTAGCAAATTTGGCTTTTTAATTTAGGTAGAGTAATCTTGAAAATGTCTATATTACTAAAGTGTATAGTTCGCCTTACGAGTCTAGCACTACGACGTCTGAAGGGCAAGGGGGAATAACGCCATTCATTTCGAGCTTTATGCTGCCTGTCATAGGAGTGCGCGCAGCGTTTTTAAATATTACTTTTTCCTTATAAATGTAGGTGTGTAACATAGATAAATATTGAGGTATTTTCTATTGGAAGTCAAATACTCAATATTGCAATTTTTTTATCCGCATTCTTTCCATAGTGCTAGACTCGTAAGGCGAACTTTATGTTGTAGTCTGTGACTAGTCTAGTAACAATTGCACTATGTCCATAATTTGTTCTGTGCCTTCTTGGTTAATAGAATAGTAGGTAGCCTCTGTCTAGTTCTTAGAGATGGGACTAGAAATCCTACTTGTTCTAGTAGTGCCGGGCAGTCTTATCAAATTGTTGAGGAGTTTATAGAGAAACACTATCAGGGAGTTTCTCCTGCGAGTTTCTGAACTTTTCATTCCACAAAGTGCAAATCTAGTGTAATAGTCCAATTGTCTATATGGAAAGTTTAATTTGAAGAGTAATAAATATTTTGCAAATTTACTTTGGACCATTTCAATGCGGTTGACATGGATATTGTAGCTTGGGCGCCAAACAATGCTGCAATATTCTAGCAAGAATCTGACCAGGCAGTTGTACAGGCATTTTATTGCTTTCACGTCATCAATGTCTTTGGTGTTCCGCTTTATGAAGCCTAATAGTCGGAATGCTTTGGTGGTAACATGGTTGATGTGATTGTTTAAAGTCAGTGTTTTATCAAAGATGACACGTAGATCCTTTACTGTTTTGACGGTTTCTAGCTCGGTATTATTCTGTAAACCGCGGTAACAGGATTTTGGATTCGATAAAATGATATATGTTTACACTTCCCAGCATTAACATAAAGGTGGTTTATTCCACACCATCCTACAAATTGAGTTCAGTTTGGAGTGTCCGTGTTGTTTGATTGACGGTACAGAATATTTTCAAGTCGTCAGCGTACAGAAGTCAATGAGCTTGTTTAAAGTGACTCACTGCGTCATTGATGAATAGTAGAAATAGGACCGGACCAATGTGTGAGCCCTGGACGACCTCTGATGTGACTTCGATGCTATCAGAGTATGCTCCACAGACTCTGACCTTTTGTCGCCTATCCTGTAAGTAGGAAGCAGTCCATTGGAAAAATCGATTACTGAAACCAATATCTTGCAGTTTCTTCAGTAGGATGAAGTGGGAAACACTGTCAAAAGCTTTGGCTAAGTCTGTGTAGATGACGTCCACTTGTTTTCCAGCTTCCGTTGCGGAGATTAGGAATTATTGAAAGCAAGCTAAATTTGTAGCTGTAGAACAGTTCTTGCAAAATTCATGTTGATGGATTGATATGTAATTTTTGTAGGTTTGGGGCCAAACCGCTTGAATGCATCCAGGTGCGAGTTGAACCATTTGGGATATTTGTCTAATCTCATATTAGTACAGTAAACAGAGACAAATAAATCGCATTTAAAAAAAAAAAATACTTAATGGCTGAAATTTTGAGGGTGTGTTCGGGGGCATGTCCTGAGTCTAAAACTGAGTTTTCATATTCGAGGGGGTGGGGGTAGATACTACCCCCTCTTTATGTAGGGTTGAGTTCGTTTTAATTCCTTATCTTCGGTGCTATTTTCCGTACCGACAAGTCCGAGAGATCAAATTTGTGGAAAATTAAATTATCTATCTAATGATAATAAAATCGAGGTCATAGGACGATTAGGTGAATCACAATGGCCGGTCAACGGTCAAAAGTGGGGGGTAGTTTTTGGTTTTTTGTGAATACCGTGAAACCGGTAGGTTTTTTCGCATACTGCTTAATGTCTGCCCAGCGAGTCTGTGTCTACGGGGCAACGGTAAGGGGAATGCAGTTGTAAAAAAAAATGGCTGATTTCATTCATAAAATACCCATACTGCTTGGATACCATTTCGAAGTACTTGAAATTACCTACAAAATGAGCGCTCAAATACTCATCTACTGTGAATAGTTTGCCGTCAATCCAACGACCAAGTTGGCCGCGCGCGCCGATTTTGTACTTCCCGATAAGCTAGAAAGTTGAAATTTTCAGGGGACTTAGAACTTTTAATTTTGTCGAGCCAAAACAAATTTCATCCCCCTCCCTCCCCTGGGAAACCCTGGGGGGGCTGTCAAAGTCATGACTTTCGACCCCTGTATAGCCCAAACGGGTGGGGGATGGGGGGAAATGAAATTTTCAGGGGAAGTAGAGAAAAAGTTCCTCTATCGAATGGATGGGGGGGCGAATTTTTAAAAAATTTTGGAGGGGGGAAAAACATAAAAAACGCAATATCTCGAGAACGGACCCCCTTTGCGATCTAAAAATGACGTCCCGAGGGCTTTCAGCCCAAAGCAGTGATGTATTTGAGGGCTAAATGTATGTATGTGTGATGTATTTAGCCCTCCCATCGATGGTAAAAATAAATTTTCAAAAATTCACCGAGGCCGAACCGCTGGTCTGATCGAGTTGAAATTTCGTATGTATATAGTGAAACGGGTCCTCTATTGGAAAAAATACGAGAAACCCCGATCTTGGAAAGAAAGTCCCCTAGGGGGCCCCTAAAAAAATTTATGGGCCGATTTGGATGAAATTTAAAGTGTAGGTAAAAGGGATCTAAACAAGGTTAAATTTCAAGTTTCAGCTCTCTACGACATATAGGAAAGGTTCTAGCCCCTATCTCCCAATTTTGAGAAAGGGCGTAGAATGGGGTATACGCGCGTTTTGCATTTAATTTTCACGAATTTTGAAAAATTAAAATTTTCATCGGATAGAGGAGGAAAAAATACGTCGAAAATGTTTCTAGGCGTTTTTTGCTCTGACGCTTCCTAAGCGCGCGCGGTCAACTTGGTCGTTAGATTGACGGCAACCCATTCACAGTAGATGAGTGTTTGAGCACTCATTTTGTAGGTAATTTCAAGTACTTCGAAATGGTATCTATTTAAGCAGTACCTATGCGAAAAAACCTACCGGTTTCACGGTATTCACGAAAAACCAAAAACAACCCCCCACTTTTGACCTTTGACCAGCCATTGTGATTGACCTAATCGTCCTATGACCTTGATTTTATTATCATTAGATAGATAATTTTATTTTACACAAATTTGATCTGTCGGACTTGACGGTACGAGCAATAGCACCGAAGATAAGGAATTAAAACGAACTCAACCCTACATAAAGAGGGGGTAGTATCTTCCCCCACCTCCTCGAATACGAAAACTCAGTTTTAGACTCAGGACATGCCCCCGAACACACCCTCAAAATTTCAGCCATTAAGTATTTTTTTTAGTAAAATATCCCTATTTACTGTACTATATGCGCTTCTCGAGTTCAAATCGATCGATGCCCTGAAAGATAGCATCATTGAATTTATTGAGTTTTATATTGATGCTGTCTCCTGTTAGGTTCAATAACTCCCAGCTGTAGTCATTGTAAAACGCATTCAGTGCTTGGAAATCGGCTCGTCTTTGAGGGCTGACAATTTTTCATCAGATTTCAGCGTGGGAGTAGATTGGATATTTTGAATGTCAGTTCCAGTGGAGGGTGTATATCTACAACATTTGTGAACGGAAAGTAAATCACTTTTAGACACATTAGCATTGTCCAGTGAGTCAGCAAATATCAGGTCAAGTTGCCTGTTATGAGAGTTCCTTACACTGTTAAGCTGGTCAAGTTCTAAGAGGCTCATTCCATCGACAAAGGCCGTTTCGCTATCACTGTGGGTCAACTCCGGTACTAAGCAGTCCTCAATCTTGGATCCATTTAAGATGTGGCAGGTTGAAGTCTCCAAAAACCAAAAATTATTAAGGAAGCACGGGCGTGTCTCTGTTTAAGTGATTCACAAGTATCACAGAGGGACTTGTAATGTTCTGATGGCGAGTTCGGAGTAATATAGACGGCCCCTATAATCAAGTCCTTGGTTTGATGCTTGCAGTATACCCAAAGTTGTTCAAATTATGTTGTTTGCGCTATCGGAGTTACTGTACTTTGTATGTGCTTTTTTACTGCTATGAGTACGCCTCCTCCTCTTGCATTGTTTAAGGTTGCATAGTCGCGGTCTTGTCTAAAGACCATGTACCTACTCAGAAGAGAAGAGTTCTGCATCTGCTAATGATCCCTCACTTTAGGATCAAGGACAAAATAATCTCTGGTGATAGCAACATATCTATATTTCACCAAGGTGTAGAAAACGTGCATGTTGAAAGTTTTCTTGATCTCGTTGACGACGTCATGTTCTGCTATGCTCACGGTTTATAGTGAGCAACCGTCAAAGCGACATCTATTTCCTACTTTAATCATAGCAAATCTTAGTGCGCGTTCACATTGACACCGCTCGAGCGGTGAGCGTTGCGCGATGCCTCTTTAGTGATGCCCAAAAATAATTTTAACATTATATTTCAAATGAACAAGTTCACACTGAGGCGGCGTGTTGCGAGGTGTTAACATATTCATTTGAAATATAATGTTAAAATTATTTTTGGGCATCGCTACAGCGGCATCGCGCAACGCTCACCGCTCGAGCGGTGTCAATGTGAACGCCCACTAGTCTAAATGTTAACAAGCGATGTGTCCCAGATATTTAGGTATGCCTTACAATATTTATTAATCATTTTTTTTTCAATTCAATTCAATTTAATTCATAGAATGAACCTAATGACATCCAGCTCAAAACGAAATTAAGCTCTAACAAGTACTGTAAAACAATTGAAATAAAAGTTTTGTCTAGAGACCAAAAACCCCTTGGTCATACACCGTAACCTTCTGTAACCTGTAGTCCTGTAAGTTTCCTAAGTTCAGTAGGCAAAGCATTAAACTTTTTTTTTGCGTTGTAGACATAGGAGTTCTTTACTAGTGTCAAAAATGTGGAATGGGCAAGTGTAGTACCCGTTGGTGACGATCTCCATACTGCCCGTGTGTATCCAGCTCTTCATTAAATTTTTTGAAGACAATACTTACACTTCCAAGAATACATTTAGGTACCTACAGCTTACAGCACAAGGTTAACATTTTATGCTGCATAAATAGAGATCCTTTTTTGACTACATACATTTCTAAGTGCTCTCTTCTGCGATACAAATACAAATTTAAAGAAAAGAGTTCACACAACAGCCCCAGTAGCATATGCCATAATAGGATAAATGTGATTCAAATAAAGAAAAGAAGGCATTCCTAGCTATTTCAAGGCCGAGGTTATTATCTATTTGATATTACTCTAGTGCATTGAGAAATTTGATATGTTCAGTTTTTATCTATTGTTAAGCCAAGAAATTCATTCGATTCGAGGGACCTTTATTTTCCAGTTAAATGTCATATTTAAAATTAAGAATATTAGTTTTCGAAATATTAAGGGATAATCGGTTTGCATCAAACCATTCTTTCAAAAAAAATCTTCCCGAATAATCTTCAAAAGCCTGTTAACTTACTGGTCATGCCATAGAATTGTCTGATCATCCGCAAACGCTGTAAATCTTACCCTTATTCTTATTGGAAGATATGTCATCGATAAAAATTAAGAACAAAAGTGGTCCTATAAATGAGACCTGAAGGATGCCGATACTCACAGATTCCGCCGAAGAGCTTTCCCCATTGAAAACAAGTGACTGAGTCCTACCACTCAAATAACATCGCAACCACTCCAAAGCCAAACCACTAATACCATGAATACTAGGTTTACCAAATAGTATTTTATGATCTACAGAATCAAATGCCTTGAACAGATCACAGAACAACCCCGGAACCTTTTCTCCTTAGTTCAATAAGTGTATGTATGATGCTCAAGAAAGTTAAAAATCCCATCATTTGTGCTTTTCTCCGCTTGGAATCCGAACTTGAATTAGTTTTGCTCATATCTTAGAGAGGGTAGGAAGTAGTGCAATGGGTCGAAAATTAGAACGTCTGTCGCAATCTCCACCCTTGAACAATGGAACAATCAGAGCCCTTTTAAGACAATTTGGATGTTATCCAGTTGCAAAGGAATTATTGATAGCTCCAGCCAGCGCATTCAATATCAAGTCTGAAAGCGCCTGGACTACCCTTAGCGAAATGTTATCTCATCCTCAAGAGTTCTTATTTTTTAATCTTTTTAAATATATCTTTAATCTCCACAGATGTTGCTGGATAGAGGAAAAACGAAAAACAGATGGATCAAATGTAAAAGTAAGAAACGCAAGCCCTAGCTTACAAGGGGCAATAAAACATCATTTGCAAATATGCGGTCTCTTAACTACATGAAAAAGTTTTCTGATAATCCTAACTTCCTGGCCTACTGTAAAGTATACCTGAAAACATAAAAAGTATAGCATAAAAGTTAAAAGAATTCAACCTATTTGCTCTGAGATTTGTGGAAACCATGGACGAATAATCTACCTCTAAACTTATTTACATAAGTTTCCATGATTCTCTATTTTTATTGCAAGACTGTTCAATTTGATTCCCATAGAATAACCTTTTTTGCCACGTTAACCACCTTTCTGTAAGTTTTACGGTATATTTCAATATAATAACTAATAAAAGTTTCATTTTATTTATAGAACTTTTCCAATATATTACATAGATCCTAAGTTAGCAGCCGATGTTCTCAAACCCCTTGTGTACCAGGGATTGAGCCTCTTATGATTTATCTTGACAATAGGAAAAGAAATGTTAAAGTTATTGCTTAAAAGTAGATGAAAGTGCTCCAGAGAGTCTTCAGTAGAAAATATTCTATTTTAGTCCGTTTGATTGCATAGCAATTCAAACTTTCTAAAATTTTTCTTAGTGAAAAGTCTGCCTTGTTTTAAGATTTTTCTTGGTTTAGCGGAATTGACTGGAAATGAACAGAATATTGCTTCATGATCAAACCTTTCATCTGACCAAATGATGAGCAGACATAATCTATCAGCATAGAGGTAGTAGGGGTTATTCTTGTTGCCTACTGGATACCTCTGAGAGGTATCCAGCTTTTCAAACAAGAGATTTATATTCGCCAGTAAAAACCCAAAACATACAATTTCAGCCTAGCGCAAAGTACAATTGAAAATTCGCACACTCTCTCCTCCTATCTAAAATTAAAGTGCAGGGTTCTAGAAAACTTAGAGACTAACATAGTTTGGTACATAAATTGTCTCATCTGGTTTTAGCCAGTGCTCCACAATAACAACTATCTCAGGAATTTTATGACAATTCAGAAACAGCAAAAGATTGTCCACTTTATTTGACACATACTTTATATTTATTAACATTAGGTTGCAAGTCTTTTTGTCTGGACTCACTAAAAAAGACTGATTATCACTATCACAATTACTAGGTACTGAGACTACTAGATTTAGAGTACATATTTCTGTTTGATAAAGTCTTTTCTACATGAACTAGATTCTCAGGAGAAGGAGGACTGTCCCAATTTAGGGAAAATGTCATAAATTTCTTTGTTTATTGAAGAGATAGTTTCTGACAAGCTATTTATTGGGGTGGAACATATTACCAAATTTGTAAAGAAGCACTTGTTAGGTACCTAACAGCGTTAAAAACTTTTTGAACACCTTTAATTTCTGGATCTACTTTACCAGAACCACAACATAATCATTGTCTGTGAACTTATGTTTTCCTTTTTGATTTAATTTCTGTTGTTATATTTGTTGCAAATATTATTGCCAACAGTGTTAGTAATCCTGCTGTTTGTTACTTCATTTTGTGTGCCTAATTCTATTCTTGCGATAGTGATGTATTTTTTTTTTAATCCATTTTATTTGGTTGTCTTAGTGCTTTCTCGTATATTCCATTATCAGCCTGAAGCATTTCTAGAGCAGATTCCATATTGTCTCTCATCCAATGACCTTTTACCTCTCTCAGATTCAGTAGGTCGGCATACAATTTGTTTATTGTTAATACAGACGCGCATGTCTATTATATGCATATTGTTTCATCATCATCTTCTTGCTGCGTATTATATTGTTGTTGAATGAAATAATAGTATATTATGCAATGATCATGTATTAATGGCCATTACATGAGAGTTGCATACACTATTTTTTCTACTGCCATTGATAAAACTTATGATATTTTATAGATATGTCAACATTATGCTTAACTTTGAATAGAGATTTCATAATTGAGTAATCCATACAGTTGAAGGTTTAATTTTTTGTTGTAATTCTTCAAAATATACTATCAAAACATTTTCTGAGAAGGATGATGTGTTTTTGGTGTTTCCAATCCATAAATTGTCCATATAATTCTTTGTAAATTTTCTTGGACTTGTCCGGTAGTATATTATTACCTGCATTTGTCGCCCTTTCTGTAATTTCTGGAGGTGTTAGTGAAAATTCTTCGTTAACGCTCAATATTTCCATAATAATGCCTTCTCCCAAACTTAAGGTATTAACGTTTAATAACAATTTGAGGTATTTTTGTTTATAAAATTATTGTTTTTCGCTAAATTACCATAGAAAAGCTATAAACAGAGTGCTGCCAACATTCAACAAAATAAAGTTCAATTTTTTTTAACTGATGGCGCCATCTATTGACAATGTATAATAATGAAAAAAGTAAAAATTCTTCCTTATCATTCATTATTTCCATAATAATTATTCTTTGTCCCAAACTTCAGGTAACTTTTAAACAATTCGGAGTCTTTCTTATAGTTATTAAAATAATTTTTTTATGCAAAATTACCGTTTAAAATGTTTAATATATTAACTAGTGCTGCCATCTATCAACATTGTATAATATTAAAAATGAGTATTATAATGAAAATCTGTATCGTAATGAAGTTCATTATGATACAGATTTTAATCGTTTAATAGCGTATTATGAAATGTCAGTAGAAAAATAAATAAATACATTTTCTTGTAATTGAATTTTCTTTATAATAACTCCAAAAATTCCATTACAGTATTTTCACTTTCCTTTCTATTTCTAATCATCAGTTAAACTTGGTCTTTTCAGGACATGCCAATTTTTGCTTCCAAAATGTTAATGGCACCTTTGCAAGAACCGGTCATACAGTGTGTAGTGACGGAACTCTTCGTTTTTAACCCCTAATCAAAGACCCTAATCAAACTATCACATTGACTCGGCGAATTCTAAACACGATGGCGGCACATACTCCATAAAATAAAGAAACATTATATCTCCATTTCTCCAAGTTACTGTTGTAAATATTTTTCTTCTAAGAGACCAGGCTAGCAGCAGCAGCCAGATAATCTAGAGATGGGACTGTAAATAAAACTATTGAGGTCTAGCCTATTATAATTTAATCGAATATCACAAGTATAAAAAATTATATAACAATAACGTTAACAGTATTTTTTTCATTAATAGACAACAATTCAATTTTCAATAACAACACAGGATGTAGAAAAACAGTGCAAATTTAAAAATTGAACTTTCTTCCTACATCATATAATATTATGTCGTCAAAGAAAAACCTCACGGATCAAAACTCAATAAATAATCCTTCAACTGATTTGGTAAATTTAACTTATTTAAAAACAATCCAGGTCTGCGACTCAAACAGTTGTGAATTCTAACTCGACAAATTTGCTTCAAAGTTCTTGGTCTGCTATACAAGTCTCTTATAATATATGTTAAAGGTTCTGTCATTTTACCAGGAACTAAACTTAACTGTTGAGTGTGCAAAATTTTCAAACACTCAAATAACGGTTTGTGTTGCATTACAAAATAAAGTAGCATGATTATTTTGGAAAACGTCATATTAGGATCCATTATTAAGTTTTCTTTACGTGATATTAACATTATGTAATAATAGAGAATGTAATTTTTGGTTTTCCAAATGCTCTGCGAGTGTAACGAGTGATTTTTTATTGCTTCCGACATGCTTAGTATTAAATCAGGATTTGCTCCATATTGAATTAATGTTAATGTTAAATCGTACACATAATGAATATCTTTACAGTCTCGTACATTTTGTATCATGTCCATGCAAGATTGTAAAATATGTTGCGTACGTGTACTGACTTTCACATTAGGATCGAGACGATGTGTTAATAGTAAGATTAATAGATTCTTAATAAACTCAAAATTCACTTGCTTTTGCACGTCACAATTTAGTGTAATGTTTTCGGATACTGTAAACACTAACACGTGCAACGGTGTGAGATTAGCTCGGTAACTACAGTTTGGATTGGCACCTTTTTCCAGGAGGATTCTGATGCAGTTTAAATAACAAACCTAAAAAAAATGCATTATTTATGTTCAAGATTTATAATGCAATATACTCACTTTCATATTGTGGGTGAAATGGTGCAAAGGGTCCTTGTTTATTAACGGTACCAAGCATACCATCAAGGGAACAGAGCCATCTCGGCCAACTTCATTTGGATTACCTAAAATATATTTTTATATAATATACATTATTCAGCAAACATAGTTTTAACTCTTATTAATGAGGATTAATTAGGTCTTTTCCAGAAAATGATAATTAAGCTAACTATGAAATAAACTAACTTAAACAATTTAACAAAAAATGCATTGCTAAACAATGTCAAAATCGATGTATAATAATAAACAAAATCAAAATCCTTATTCCTTACCATCTTCATGCAATAACATATTAAGTAACTCGTAGCATACGTCCCAGTCTCTGACGTGCCTCAACACGCAGGCCAAGGCCGAATTTCCCGAATGATTTATGGATTGTTTGGCACCAGCCTGGATGAGGTACCTCACCAAATGCAACACGTCCCATTTGTTCCATTTATCGTACCCATACTGGGCCTCTTCTAGGGCATAACGTACTATGAGGGCGTGCAATGGTGTGTTGCCTAAGCTGTCTGGGGCATTTATGAGTTCTTTGCAGCCATGTTCTAGTAGAAGGCGTATGGTGGCTATTGTATCTTCGGCGGATTTGTGAGCAACAAGAAGAACTGAAAAAAAAATTATTAGTTACAACACATAATAATTAATGTTCTCAACTTCTCAAACATGTTTTTAAGGAGACAATGCCAAAAGTCCTTACCAACATGAAGTAACGTCATCTGTTGGGTACAAGTCCGAACAGTGGTATCAGCACCTGCAGCAATAAGCAGCTCCAAAAACTTCAAATCGTTCGAAGCAGCATAATGTATAGGATAATATTCGTCTTTCAAAATGTGAATTTCTTCAGTGCGTTCTTGCACCAAATATTCCGTACAAGTCCATGCCTTACGCTCACAAGCTGCATGCAATAGAGGTTTTCTAGCACGAAATATTCCATTCTAAAAAACCGTCGTTTTATGTAACTAGTGGGTGAAATGATAATTTTGGTATTACCCAAGGGTCTTCAGTTCTCTGTGCTAACATAACGAGGGTATGTACTTGATCACCGTCCAAAGCATAATAAATTGCAGACTGAAGCTTACTCGGAGGTCTGTTGTCTCTGGAGTCTCTTTCTATGCAGCTTTCTTCTTGCTGAATTGTTGCACCTTTAAAAAAAAGCGATATTTACATTTCACAAGTGAAGTGTCACAAATAATGGAGGTCACTATAAAATACAATAGAATCATGAATCATATGAGTAAACCCATAAACCAAAACAAAATTACTTTCTTTTTCATGCTTTTGGATAATTACCTCGTTGGTATTAAATTAAATTAAGTTAGTTTCTGAGCTTAATTATTTATCTATCAACGGATGAACCATTTTACATTTTTACAAATACACAAAAAGCCTGAAATAATTGTGTCATTAATGAAATGATAAAATTATTATTATTAAATGGGTGGTGCAATACATGAAGATCCTAGATGAAAAATATTTACTGCCTAATTAATCCCCAAAGAAAACCTATAAACGTTGAATATCTAATTCAATTATTCAATACTCAATTACAACTCTCGCCTGCTGAAGCCAGTGAAAAGCTTCGGATGGATAAACGGAACAAATTGTATGTTCACAGCTAATAATCCCACTGTTGGATTAGAATATAAATGAAATTTGAAATAATCCATTAAAAAGGTATGGTAATGCCTGTAATAAAGAATAACAAATTTCGGATTTATTCTTTATTAGCATGAAGTTGCCAGATGTTGCTAAGACACTGGACTGCTTTTTATTTACCAAGTTATCGATTGCTTTTTAAAATCAATTACGGATCCCAGGAAAAGTATCAATTTGAGAAAGCACAATACACCAACCAAGTCGTGTTGCTGTGAGCTCGATAAATACCCCACAAGGTAATCTAATCTACCTCAGAATATAACCCATCAATATAATATGTTTCAATTACAATATAAATATGTAGTGCATAGCATAAAGCTAGCTTTATGAGTTAACAATAAAAAAAAACAACTTAAAGTACTTACAATATTTTCCTCTCTCCTCACAATTACTACTATGAGGACCAGGCCAGCACATTCTGGCCTCAACATCGATTTTCGCGCCATGTTTCAAAAGAAGCTCTACACATTCTTCATGACTACAATGGAAAATTGAGTTAATTTATCCTCTTGAACCTTTGCTTCCTTACCCTTTCAAGCAAGCTATATGCAGAGGTAAGCTACAGGGAAATCTATTCACATCAGCAGCACTGTGTCGAGCTAATAACCAACGGACTAATTCCACGTTATTTGCACCGACGCATTTTTGTAATAAATTGTAGCCTGTTTCGTCGTGAATTGCTAGAATGTTTTCATTCTGAAACAAAAAAAGAAAATAGGTAATTTTTACAATATATAGTAGTGTCAAGTCTTTTTTCTCCCTCCTTGTTTTTAGACTTTACTTATTTAACATAATTTCCTAATTAGTAGTCAAAAATGAAGCAAAGGATGGTTTATAAAAATGTTAGAGAGGGTTTGAGGACCCCTGTAAATAACTCTGGAACCAGCCGAGCATTAAGTTTAGTGACAACATCCAAAATTAATATCGAGCGCTTAAATTTTGGTTGGAAAACTCATTGTGAGATAAAATTCTGTTAAATATTCACTGAGGTAAACATTTCATAAGTAGCAAAAAACATTTTCTATATCATCATCAGTTACCTTTGGAATTTGAAGAAGCAATCCTTCCAATCTCTGCACCCCAATTTTAGGATTCGCAGTGAGGGCATCGAAAATCGTTTGAATTTTCTGTCTGGTCGAATCTGAAACTTTGTGTCCGTGACCGTTAGTCAGTAGTGCACTTCCCGATTGGAACACTTGGCTAACCGAACCACCCATTTCACAGAAGACCTATTGTGTTTTCTTCCATAACGGTGACATTTTTGCTCCTGAAAACAGAAAAAAATGATTTGGAGTTGGTCATTATTTACTTGCACAACTTCATTATGTGTAAAATTTAAATTTTAAACATATTTCTTCATGAAAGTTTCTTAAGGCATTTTTCATTGTTTACTAGAGATTTACTTAGCAGGGATATAATAAAGTCTAGTCATGCTGATTTTTTGATGTTTTTCGAACAGATCTGCGATAAATTGCTTGATATTGGTCATCCAGTTATAATAGTAGGTGATTTTAATATTAATTGGTTAAATAACAACACTTATTCTACAAGATTAAAAAAAATTGCTCTTGATGTAGGATTGGAACAGTTGGTTAAAAAAGTTACTCATTCTACAGAGGTGGGTGGAAGTATTATAGATATGGTTTCCTCAAATAAGAAGGAGATTTTAAGTTGTACTGTAGAGGAAACTCCACGAATAAGTGATCATTTTATAGTTGTAATGAATTTAAATTTAAATAAAATTAAAAGGCAGAATAATGTAATAAATACAAGAGGTAAGGTATGATTATTTTAGAATAAATAATTCTCTTAGTGTAATTGATTGGGATTATCTGGTAAATAATGGTATAGATATTAAATATACCATCTTTTATAGTCAACTTTTAAAGGTGCTAAATGAAATAGCACCAAGAGAACAAAAACTGATAAAATACTATTATAAAGAATGGTTTAATGCAAGGGTTAAAGAAGCAATTATTGACCGAGATAATAGATACAGAAATTATAAAATAAGTAAAACGGAGGAAAACAAAAATATCTATAAACAGTGTAGAAATAGGGTTTTAATGGTAATAAGGGAAGAAAAGAAAATATTTTATCACAATAAAATTGATGATGTAAAGAATAATCCAAGAAAAATGTGGCAGACATTAAGTGAAGTAATTTCTGACAAAAAAGGGAATAAAATGAAAAAAATAGATATAGAAGGGGTAACTTATATTTCTTCAGAAAAAATGGCAGATGGGATAAATAAATATTTTGTTAATAGTGTGCTTCACATAGTTGATAGTATAGATAATACTTATTCAGAAATAAATTATGTATTTGATAAACCTAAAGATACCCTTAGTTCGTTCAAGATGATAGATCATGAAAAACTTCACGAGGTTTTATTTAGCTCACCAAATAAGGGTAGCCCTGACGATATAACATTAGATTTCATAAAAAACGCTTTTGAAAATATTAAAAATCCTTTATTACATATTATTAATAGCTCACTGGAGGTTGGCAGGGTTCCATCATTGTTGAAGGTGGCAACTGTTATTCTTATACAAAAAGTTAGAGGGTCTATTAAAGTTGAAGACTTTAGACCAGTAAATATGTTAGGAACTATCGAGAAATTACTGGAAAAAGTGGTCTATGGTCAACTAGTTAGTTTTATTATAGCAAATAATGTATTGATAGAAAATCAGTCTGGGTTTAGAAAATTGCATAGCTGTGAAACTGCAATTCAGCACATTCTTCATGAGTGGAAAAATCTTCTGGATGAAAATTATGCAATTGGTGCTGTTTTTCTTGATTTGAAACGTGCTTTTGAAACAGTGAATAGGTCTATGTTAATAGCCAAATTGGAGAGATATGGTATAGCTGATAAAGCATTGGAGTGGCTTAGTAACTACTTGGACAAAAGATTGCAGGTAACCAAAATCAATGGACATACTTCGACCGAAATTTTAAATGACGTAGGCGTTCCGCAGGGTAGCACTTTGGGACCACTGCTATTTATCCTTTATATTAATGATATAAACAGATCAATAAAATAATGTTCAGTCCATTTATTTGCAGATGACACACTGTTGTATTTCAAGTCTAAAGATATGAATGACCTAGTTGAGACCTTGAACATTGATTTGGAACACCTGCAAGTATGGTTCAATATTAATTCTCTTAAATTGAACTTATCTAAAACAAAATTTATGTTAAAAGGTGGTAGAGCAGATAAAGAATCAATTACACAGAATAATCTTCATGTTAAAATCAGTAGTCATATTATTGAAAGAGTAGAGACACATAAATATCTTGGATTTGTTGACTCCTCACTTACATTTAGGGATCACATTTTGTATACAATCGAAAGAATTACCAAAGGTGTAAATTTTCTGTCTAAACTTTATTTTTTTCCAAGATAGATTTTGACATTGAAAACTTTGAAACATAAACAATAACGCTTGACCCTGATTAGTCGCAAAATGAGGTGTTTCTGCAGGTTGACATCAGTTTTACAATAGCGGCCAATACGTGGCATTAGCGGCATTGTTTATGTTTCAAAGTTGACAATGTCAAAATCTATCTTGGAAAAAAATAAAGTGTAGATTCACATCTTTTTTGTCACAATGGACCAAGCTTACTATCTATAATACTTTGATCTTACCACATTATATCTTTAGTTCCTCGATCCTGTACCTGTGTAACAAAAATGATCAGAACAGGTTGCAAAAATTGCAAAATAGGGCAATGAGAATTATTTTTCCTACAGCCGTGCGGAAAAATCGATTTTCCGCACTGATATGCGTGCGGAAAATGAGTTTTCCCGCACCGTGCGGTAAAACTTTTACCGCACGCATATCAGTGCGGAAAAAGTTTTTCCGCATGGCTGTCAGTGCGGAAAAATTTTTACCGCACGGCTGTCAAAAAAAAAGAGAAAAATTCTACATTTTTACGCCTGTAGGAAAAATATTGTACCTAACACTTGCGGAAAATATTTTTCCTCACTCGGCTACTTCACCGAACTCCGCTACGCGTCGTTCGGTGAACGGCACCCGCGTACGGAAAAATTCATTTTCCGCACTTGTTAGGTAAATAGCTATTACGTGAAAGGCGTGAAACGCCTATAAAAAATATGTTAGGAAAACTAAATTGGCTTTCTGCTGAAAAATTTCTTATTTACCAAAATATGTTGTTAATTTATAAAATGAAAAATGAGCTAACACCTACATATTTGACTGAAAAATTAAGAAGTCATTCTTCTGTACATTCGTACCCTACTAGGAATCGTAACAATTTTTATGTTACAACAAAAAATAAAAAAGGAACTGAAAATGGTTTATACCATAAGGGTTTAATTTATTTTAATGCTTTGCCTCAACAAATAAAGGACGCCCCAAATATTAATTTATTTAAAAGAAAGTTAAAGATTCATCTTATGGGAGAATAATACAAATACAGTAATACTTGTTTCATCTTTGTTGTTTTTGTTGAATTTTGTAGGTATATCTTTGATTTCTGTGTTTTTCAAGACTTGCATGTTGTTTGTAAATCATTATATTTGTTGTTTACTATACACATTTTAAACTTAGGATTTTTATTTTTTTTGTTTTTTATTATGTAATATGTAATGAGCATGTAGGATAATGACGCAAGTGACATATATAATTATGTATATTATTATATTATATTCTATTGTAGTTTTTTAAATTGTTGCTACCTATATATTTTTATGTCATACCAGTACATTATTGTGTTTTTATACCTTAGATACCATCTATATAATTCATTACATTATGGCCCGCGCAGGCATGACATAATAGTTATTTATGTATCAAGGGGATTATGTAGATTATAATGCCCGAAGGCGAAACTAGCCCGAGGGCCTATGGCCCGAGGGATATATTTCGCCTGAAGGGCATTATAATCTTGAAATCCCCGTGGTGCATACAATGCTTTATTTTCTACTCAACACAATGTTTTTTCATCAATTTGTTATTAACAAAATCAGTTAAACTTGTGTGACAGAATATTGTTTTGTATTTTGACATGTACCTGCACCTGTGACCTGTACCTGTACCTGCGACCTGTACATAGAAACGAAATAAATTAATATATCTATAAACATCTCATAAGGTAAGGCAACGGTGGTGGTCCTGTGGGTTAACGCGCTGGACTACATGGGAAACATTGATGGTAGACCGGGTTCGAATCCTGGCTAGACCGAAAATTATTTTCGGTCAGACATTTAGTGGCTGCCTAGGGTAAAGTGCAAATTAATAGAACAACAACAACAAAAACACCTTAAGGTATTATAAGCGGGCGTTATAGATCATAACGCCCGCAAAAGCGGGCGTTATGGATCAGGTTGTTATAGGTGTGTTAACGTATTTCGTTTCCTAGGTATTATGGATCTATAATAGTAAAGTAGAAAATAAACACCTTAAGGTATTATAAGCGGGCGTTATAGATCATAACGCCCGCAAAAGCGGGCGTTATGGATCAGGTTGTTATAGGTGTGTTAACGTATTTCGTTTCCTAGGTATTATGGATCTATAATAGTAAAGTAGAAAATAAAAGTTTGTATGCACCACGGGTACTAATAGATATATACCCTCGGGCAACTTACGAACCCTCGGGCCAGAGGCCCTCGGCTTTGTAAGACTGTCGCCCTCGGGGCATAATCATCTACTTAGTACCCTTGATACATAAATAACTATTATTTTATATTTTATACTGTATTTTGCATTATTGTAATTTGTATTTACTTGCATGATATTTTATTTTAGTAGGCGTATTATGTAGTATGTAATAATTAATTTGACTTGTATGTTCATTTATTTTTGTAATTAGCCAGGTGCTAAATAAAGGATTAATATATACAGGGTGTCCCACGGTGGATGGCGTATTAGACGTTTATGGAGAACTAAAAAGCGGATCATTTTGAAAATTTGGCAACCGGGATAAACGACCATAATCTTCACTTTAAAAATATTTTTGTTTATGCGGTGTTGCCGCTTCTACGCTAAACTAGTGGCAACATCGCTATTTTAAACGGAACACCCTGTATTTGATTGCATATTTCGATTCTACGTAAAATTCTGAGCAGATTTCATGTCATGCTATACCTAAGTTCAACTGTTTTGGAAATAATGACAGTTCAAAATTGACTTTTTGCAACTTTGACAGGCTGTAAAACCTGAACGGTTAATTTTAGAGGAAAACCGATTTTACATTCCTATCTTAGATTTTTATAAACTATAATTTGACACCAACTTTGAATTTAATCCATGATTAAAAATTCCAATTAAATTTAATCTCCGGTTAAATTCAGAGTTGGTGTCAAATGATAGTTTATGAAAATCTAAGATAGGAATGTTAAATCGGTGTTCCTCTAAAATTTACCGTTTAGGTTTTACAACCTGTCAAAGTTGCAAAAACTCAATTTTCAACTGTCAATATTTCCGAAATAGTTGAACTTAGGTATAGGGTATATCACATGAAATCTGTTCAGAATTTTACGTAGAATCCAAATATGCAATCACATACAGGGTGTTTCATTTAAAATAGCGATGTTGCCACTGATTAAGAGTAGAAGCGGCAACACCGCATAAACAAAAATATTTTTAAAGTGTAGATTATTGTCGTTTATCCCGGTTGCCAAATTTTCAATATGATCCGCTTTTTCGTTCTCCATAAACGTCTAATACGCCATCCACCGTGGGACACCCTGTATAAGTATTGAAGAATAAGCCATTGAATTGGTTTTGCAATTGGTAGGGGATTAAGGGATGAACAAAAGTAAGATCATTATTTCGTTTATCATAGTCACGGCACTTATACATTAGGCCCCTTGTGCGACCTCCCAGTCCTGCCAATCCCTTCAGGCCATCGTCTAGCCCAATGTTTTAGAGAAGACGGAGATGTAGCCTGAAGGGGCCTCCGTTTTTGCTGCAACCTCATTAGGGTAGCTGAGGAGCTTCCTAGCTAGTTGACAGGAGGGAGTCTCATCCCACCTGGACGTGAAGTCTTCAAGGGTGATCTTTTTGATCATCTGAGTCAGAGTATCGAGAGGCAGATCGGATGAGGTACACTACCATCTTTTAGCAGCTTATATTTTGGTATCAAGGCCTTGGAAAGCACTTTATCAATTGGATTGTGTGATAAAAGGTTTTATTTGTAAGTGTGCGATATTAAATTAATAAAAATAAATAGTATTCATTGATCTCTATCAAAGAAGATCTTGTCTGGTTATATTTAGTCATATTTCTTTAGGAAATCAGATAATTGAAAATGTCTAAATCCTCTTCTCAACCCTCAACACAGAATAGATAAATATGTAGTATGTAGAGTAAAAATCAAACGAGAAGAAGCCACTGTCATCAGCGCTGACAAAGAAAGTAGATTTCCTTTTCATTGCGTCCCTTCCATTTAAAGTGAGACAAACGATAACCCGTGTGGCTTCTTCTCGTTTGATTTCTACTCTAATATCTATCTATTGACTCAATATTCCTATATTATTGCTCGTTAGTAGAAATTCTTCAATAGGTAGGGAAAATAACACAAAAAGTAGACACATTGGTCATTTTACCAATGTTTTGTAATTAGAAATTTAGATAGATAACCATTTAAAAGTGCAAACTTTTATTGGGAGTCTGATATCAAATCATATAAAAATTTTAAAAAATATCATAAATCTCCTTTCGGAGAAGGAGAATGATAGGTATGTTGGTAGGTATTACACTAAGGTATCACAAGACCAACGAGTGGATAAAAAATCCTATAGTTTTTCCAAAGTCACTTGGAACAAGGTGAACATAAAAAGGGATACATTTGTCCCGACAGTGATTTTCACTGTTATTATTTCAGATCGTTATTTTCAGTATGGATCGAAGAGACTTTCTCAGAAGACTTTAGAGATGCTGCTTGTTTTACACCATTTCATACTTGAATCTTGAATGTATAACAATTGGGACACATTATGTCCCATGTCCCAATACTGATGGAAAATATACAGTGAGTTCATAAAGTCTTGCATAAATTAATTATTTTGAAAACGGTAAAATTTTTGAAAAATCGCTCAGACACGTCAATTTTGTTTTTTTGTTCGAAATTTTTCGATATATTTTTTATCATGTGCCTCAAAAATAGCTGGTATCAACTTAATTTTTTTAAATGGTACCCCCTGTATATTATGACATTTCTGAATTCTGCGGAAAATTCCCCACATATTTCATGTACAATGTCATATACCTATCTTCAACTGTTTCGGAAATATTGACAGTTGAAAACTGCATGACATGCACTCATAACTACTAGTTGTTTCTGACTGGTCAACGAAGTTCAATTTTGCTTGGACAGGGAGCTTCAGCCTATGTCCTTCTGATGAGTCCTAACAAGGACGAAACGCGTCAAGGATTGGCACGGGAAGCCTGAGTCCACTGCTCAGTGGGCCGATTCCCAAACAGGGACCGAAGTGTCCCTGTATTCACGTTGGTCATTACCTGTAAAAATATTTCTAACAATTTCTATTGCCAACGAAAGCTCAGACCAATCAGTGTAGTTCAACGCCGGTAGGGGTATTTGCCCTCGGAGTAGTTGTTTCTGACTGGTCAACGAAGTTCAGCTTGTAAATTACTATGGTATGCCCCAGGGCTCAGTTCTGGGACCGCTCCTCTTCGTTTTATACATCAATGATTTATTTGATATTACTGGTCACCTCACTTTGTTTGCGGATGATGCGACGATTTTATAGCTGCATAAGTGTAGGGTTTCCATACGTCCGGATTCACCCGGACATGTTTGGGTTTTTGGGGTGTCCGGGGAAGTCCCCGGAATTGGGATCAATGTCCGGAAAACTCGGAGATCGTGAAAACACTCCTACTCACTCGGTTTACGCACTATTCAAAAGACGTCAAATTCCACTTCATGCATTAGTAAAGTCTGTTTTTTTTTAAAGATAATTCTCCAAGTCAAAAATTTAGTAACTATGTTGGGAACACAAGCCTTTTCCACATAAAAAATTTGAAAGCATGGACAATTTTACATTGTATTGCCAACATAATGTCATTTTGACTTTTATCTTTAAAAAAAAAACAGTCTTTACGTACTACATAAAGTAATTCACTAGTGCGTGAAGTAATGTCAATGACAAAAATGTCGACACTGTCATTTTTTTCTAGTAAACCACTTCACTTTACGCACTAATACGTAAAGTATTTGTCTAATTTTATTTTGTTACACATATTTTATTGGTAGTAGAACATTTTTTTCACGAATGTGAATTTTGTCGCACTCGCCTTTAACTTTACACATTTAATTGTCGCATAAATAGCTATTTCGGCGAAGTCCGGATTTTGTCCGAATTTCTTGACTCCATTGTCCTGAATTCCGAAAAACCTTTATGGAAACCTTACATCAGTGCCCGGATCGGCTCAACACTCTGATGTTGAGAGACATAACAAAAATTAAGCAGTTTAAATTGTCTATCTTTGAACATTGGCAAAACTAATAATTTGCCTTTCACATGTGATTTAAAAAATATTCGTACTAGGTACTGCAATCTGTTTTTTTCTAGCAGAAGCTGGCTCTAAGGTATTTTTGTAGATTAAAACCAAGAGACCATTGTAGACCATATTTTAAAAGTGAAAAAATACTTACATTACCATGCCTTTTTATATTAGAAACCGTAATCTTAATTCATAAAAATTATAAAAACATGGAATAGGGAAATGGTTACAGTACTAGAGCTGACGCGTGATCTTCGGCTTCCAATACCAAAGAGTGCTCTTACTAAGAATTCAATAATTTATGAGGGTCAAAAGGCCTCGAGTGTATAGAAGTGTTCAGAATATTAATTTCTTTTCGAGAAAGGTTAAATTGTTTTTCACCGATCTTACATTCTTATCTTAGATTTTCATAAACTATCATTTGACACCAACATTGAATTTAACCGGAGATTAAATTTTTAATCGGAATTTTTGATCATGGATTAAATTCAAAGTTGCTGTTAAATGATAGTTTATAAAAATCTAAGTCAAGAGTGTAAGATAGGTTTTCCTTTAAAATTAACCGTTTAGGGTTTACAGCCTGTCAAAGTTGCAAAAAAGTCAGTTTTCAACTGTCAATATTTCCAAAACAGTTGAACTTAGGGATTAAAATTTAGTACCAAAATGTATGGAATTAAAAATCCTCGAAAATGACGTATCACTTGACCCCCCTTCCCATTTAGGATTTTCTAGGGGGTGGTTGTGGGGGCTGGGGGGTTGAGAGGGGGAGGTGAATTTTACATAAAAACTCTTCCCCCTCAAATTATAGTTGAAGTGCTTCAGGAATTTTTTCGAATTTTTATTTAAATCTGAGATAATAGGGGTGGTAAGTTTTAAAATGAACACCCTGTATATTATAGTTGAGCTTTGTAAATGAGATTACTTACTCTTAATGTTTTTCAATGGAAAGGCAGTATTAAAAGCATCGAGCAGAACAAAGTAAAAGGAAGAAAATGAATCAGGAGAATCTATAGTCGCCAGCCAGTTTATGTCCAAGGTTTTATTCTTACGTGATTTTCTTATCTCTAGAGGAAACTTGGAAAGGACCGCTTCATGATCAGACATTCCAGACGAAAACACACCTGTGGTATTTGTGATGTTGGAAAAATTTGAACACAAATAGTCAATAGTAGTCGATGAAGTCGACATATTACGCGTAGCAGAGGCAATGTGCAAATCCAAGCCACAGGAAAGTCACAAGTTCGAAAGTAGCACTGTGTCCAAGTTATGCATACGCAAATCCTCATAGTTAATATTTAAGTCCAGCTAAAACAATCTTCGATTCAACGGGTATCACAGACAACAAGCAATAAAGTGTATCAAGATTAAGAACGGCTACGAAGAAGAAAGATAAATTTAAATTCTTCAAGATATTTCTTTGAAAATTGCCAAAATTTTAATGTTTTTAATTGTTAGAAATTATATTTGGAAAAACACAAGTGTTTAACCATGGTCGAAGGTTTAACCACAGATAATTTCCAATAACTTTGATTGGACTACAGTTAATTTATTTAGTTCTAGGTTTAGTTTTATAGATGTTATTTTCATATAGTGTCGTTTAAATTAAAATTTATGATTGAGGTACATTCATTTCTTCTTGAGAAATTCAAGACATAATTAATTTTACCAAATTACACTCGTGATCAAAATTAACCTTAATATTTCTCTCATGAACTAAAAATTCCATATAAAGAGGGACATTTCTGGCGATAATTGCCTGGTAGGTGCGAAAATTTCCTGATTAGTATTGGAAATTTTTTCGTGTGCAGTGACGATTGGGAATGCCTGCAATTTATGCAATTTCTAGTGCACATAAAGTTCTCTAATTGTTTATTTTTATAAAAGTAAATAACCATGTCTAATGTTGTTTAAATAAAAATTTGTGGTTGAGGTACTTTCATTTCTTCTACTCAAGAAATATTCTACCAAATAACACTTAATTGTACATCAAAATAAACCTGATAACTTGTGATTGAAGTATGTTGTCAGTGAGAAAATGCATTCGGTTATTTTATACATTTATTTTGTTCAAAAAGCCTTTTTGCCAACATATCAAAATAAACTCATCCAGTTTTAAACAACATACTTATCAGTAATTTTGATGCACTTCTGTAATTATGTACTTCGGAAAATTTCAATTGCAATTTCAAACAAGTTTATGAGCAATTGAGTTTCAACAAAATAGACAACCGGTTCTACTAAAATAAAAGGAACTGCCAGAGATTTTTTGCTTAACTGGTTTTTTTCAATTTCTTGGGGGAAACAGATAATCAACAAAAATTGATTTTAAAAACGGAAACAATCAGGGTTTAAATGATTATTTATTTTCTGTTAACTGGGATGATATTTTTGACATTGGAGATATTAACATTATTGTCTCAGAATTTCATAACAGTTTAAATTTTGGAATACAATGTTTTGAGCCACAGAAAAAATTTAAAACATCAAACTTTCCTTCATACTTTTCTGATGAATCTAAGAAATTGATATCACTTAAAAAGAGTAAACACAAAAAATATCAAGTCTCATAATGAAATTTACTGTACTGAGGGACCAATGTAAAAGATTAAGTCAGGAGTGCTAGAAACTATCTTGCTACTTTAAATGAAAACTTGACTAGTAATCAAAAAAACTTTTGGAAGTTTATTAATGGAAAAAGAGAGTCAAATAATATTCCAAAAAGTCTGGTTTTAAATAACTGTGTTGATACTGATGGTCAACAAATTGTTGACTTATTTGCTATTCATTTTTCTACAGTCTATTCAAATGCAAAGACAACTCCTGAAAAATCTATTAGCCAGAATGACATAGACAGTCCTGTTATAAGCCTGTCTGAGGTATTTGAGAAATTGGGGTCTGCCTTATAAACTAATGATTGGGTCTGATGGCATCCCAAATATTTTTTTAAAACCGTGTACGTATTCACTATCTCAGCTATTGTGTAAGTTTTTTAACTTGTCTGTTAGTTCTGGAATATTCTCAGACTTTTGGAAGGGGAGTTATATCTCATAATCTCATCTGATTTGTAGTGTATCCACAGTGTCATCTATCCCTGAGGTCTTGGACATGTTAATAACCATTTAAATTGGCATTGTAAATAGGCTAGTAAAACTAGGTGGGCAACCCCTCGGGCAACCCTAAACAAATTTGCTACAAGCTGATTTTTGCGCCATTGTGTTGCTTTTAGTGTTTTATACAGGGTGGTCCTTCGGGAATGACATCGATTGCTTATGGGAAAACTGTGAAAGGTAAAAATTTGAAAATTTGGCAACATAGCAATGTCGATGGGGGACATCTAGGTAAAATATTTTCAAGATGGCGGCATTTCCGGTCATACCGGAAGTTGATACCAACTCGGTTATTTTAAATAGAACACCCCATATATTAATGTATTTTTGGATTCTACATAAAATTCTGAGCAGATTTCATGTAATATACCCTATACCTAAGTTCAACTGTTTTGGAAATATTGACAGTTGAAAATTGACTTTTTGCAACTTTGACAAGCTGTAAAACCTAATTGGTTAATTTTAGAGGAAAACCGATTTCACATTCCTATCTTAGATTTTTATAAACTATCATTTGACATCAACTTTGAATTAAATCCATGATTAAAAATTTCAGTTAAATTTAATCTCCGTTTAAGTTCAAAGTTGGTGTCAAATGATAGTTTATCAAAATCTAAGATAGGAATGTGAAATCGGTTTTCCTCTAAAATTAACCAATTAGGTTTTACAGCTTGTTAAAGTTGCAAAAAGTCAATTTTCAACTGTCAATATTTCCAAAACAGTTGAACTTAGGTATAGGGTATATTACATGAAATCTGCTCAGAATTTTATGTAGAATCCAAAAATACATTAATATATGGGGTGTTCTATTTAAAATAACCGAGTTGGTATCAACTTCCGGTATGACCGGAAATGCCGCCATCTTGAAAATATTTTACCTAGATGTCCCCCATCGACATTGCTATGTTGCCAAATTTTCAAATTTTTACCTTTCACAGTTTTCCCATAAGCAATCGATGTCATTCCCGGAGGACCACCCGGTATAATGGGTTAAAAATCCCTTGCTTGTTCAACAAATAAAAATTGACTGGAACAAATCAATAACGTCAAAAACGTTCGTCGGTTCTTAAACCAAAAGTCATTCATTTTAATTTGTCAAAAAAATTGAATGTGTCATATGAATTAATCTACGACAACCCTTTTTTTTCAAGTTTCAAGGTCAAGTATGAACCCTGGTGAAACGGACCTTACATTTTTTAGGTTTGTTGGAATTTTCTCAAAAACGGTAAGTTTAAACAAAAAAGTGCAAGGCGCGTTTTTTGTAGAGTACAAAATTTCGAATCCAATGGTATACCCATTTGTATTATTTAAAGAAGTTTTAGTGTTGATACAGTTATTTATTTTAGTGACAAATACCAATAAAATGTTTCGTTTTTGTTAAGAATCATTTATTTTGTCAACTTTGAGAAAATATGTGTATATGTGAAATTATTTAAACAGTGTATGCACGTGATCAATGACGTCGAAATGATTGCCAATTGCAGTTTGTAAGAAATTAAAATTCGTTTCACGCTGAGAGCTCATTCTCCTTTTTATTTAACCTTAGTTAAAAAAAGACAGAACACTGGTTGGCATTTAACCGAATCGGCCGATGAAATGACATTTAGATTGGCACTCATGGGTTATGTTGCCAAATATTGCTGCGTGATAAATTTACCTGTACCTTTGGACTACAGATTGTGAATAGGATATAATGAATTGTTTATACATCTCGAATAACAGCGGACCAACATGTTAAAATCAATATTACCGTCGCGAGGGAGGGAAGCAACGCGATCAGTGTCGCTTTCCAGTGACGAATTCTAAGATGCTCCACACCAAAAATACAGTATTTTCTCCTTTAAAGAGTAATAAAGCATTGCCTAAAAACCTTCTTATGTTTAAAAGTGATAAGCCGGATTCTAATGCTTTGCTAAAAACTAGCGAAACCTTTATCCTAAAATGCTACGGGAGTCGCAACAGTCAAAATTTGAACGAGTATCGTTATTTTAAATATAATCAAATAACTGCACGTCAAAATTTATTTCAAAATTTTGAATTAGCAACTTTGCCACCTACATCTGAAGGTGCAGAACTCCACACGAAGAGAGTTGATCTTCAGATACAGTTGTGGATGGACGGAGAATTAAACCCAGAAAATTGGGGGTGGGTCAAAGTTGACAACGTCCTACAGCCACAAATTTTTTTTAAAGATATCGCACCCGATTTTATTTTAAAATTTTTGTTTTGTGGCTGTAAGTCGGATTGCACAAAGTCTTGCAGTTGCAGAAAAAATAATTTAAAATGCACTGCAAGTTGTAGTTATTGCCTAGGACAATATTGTTTAAATGCGACAGATGTGTGTTTGTCTCAAGAAGACGAATGCTAATTTTTTTATTAGGATTTTTTGTACAATAACGTTTTAATTTGTGGTGGCATACCAAGGCCGTGAAATACCTTTTTAGCGTCCGTAGACAAAAATTATCGCCGAGGCCGCTTGCGGCCGAGGCAAGATAATCTCGAGGACGCTAAAAAGTTTCGCGATCAAAAGTTGCAGAAAAACTGTATGGATTTGACAAGGATTTGACACATTTTGCACGTCAGGTGTGGCGGCCGCGAAATTGAAATTTGCGGACGGTTGCACAAAAAATAATAATAAAGTATACCATTTTCACTTATTATTGGCGTAGCATTATCCATGGAAATTTGACAGGTTGACCCTCGTATAATAATGACATTTGATGATAAATTATTTTTCAAATTTCAGGGTTATGAAACAGAAAGCCGAGTTGCCGCAGCAATATGGAAGAGTTGTGGCGAGCTTTTATCAAACAATGTTCTGAGATTTTTCCGTCACGATATTCTTCTTCTTCCTGGTCCTCTCTTTCCAAATATCTTCCTTTGCAGGATCGATTGTTGTCCCATAGTTGTTTTATGATCATTTTTGTGTCGAAGTATACATTGTGTTTAATCAACCATTCCTGCATTTTGTCTTTCTTTGAAGAGAATGAAGGTGGTTTATCCTTCTGCTCTGAATGATATGGAGCGTTGTCCATGATTATTACTATTATTCTCTTCAAATATATTCAATGCAGGAATTAGTTGATCAATGACCCAATTTTGGAAGATGTCCGCGTTCATGGTATTGTGGTACTCTCTGTCATTGTTTCTTGAATCTAGAAAAAAATCGCACCCATCCTGCATCCATAAACCCAGAACTACTCCCCGCATGCAAAATAGTAAAACGTTTCCCCTCTGACTTAATTTTGGATGGCTGGCTTTCCATATCAGATTCGTGTATCCATCGACGAACTTGAGATCCGTTTTGGTAGATCCAAGTTTCATCTCTAAATACACGAATCTGATATTTTCGTTTGAATGTTTATATTGGAGGTATTTCCGCAAAAATGTAATTTTGGCAGCAAGAACATGTTTCTGCTCACATAAAATGTTGCGTCCATTTACTGCTTCAAATTTATATCCCATAGATTTTAAAATTTTATATAAACTTGTTTGCCCTCCCTTAAATTCCAAATTTTCTTTTGCGTATGTCAGTTATGTTTGTAATGTAAAATATTCATTTTAGAATTGTATTTCCAAATTTGTCGTTGTAAATCTTCTTTAAACATTTGATCCATAATAGTCTCTGTCTTTTTTGGTCGGCCTTAAGTTTTTTTGATTGTATATTGTCCAGTCAAAATTCTTTGAATAGTCCTGGTTCCCACCTGAAATTTAAGGCAAATGTTGGTTGTCGCATTTATTCGAAAAAAAATTTTTTTTACTTTTTAGTAATTTCCGAGGTAATTTCCTACCAAAAATCTCTTCTCTATCTCTCTCTAACATATTAAGTTCTTATGGAAAGTGTCAATAATATAAATTTTTTCAATAAGTGTAATACGTCATTGGTTTTGGGACATTAGAAGCTTATAAAATCTAGAATAAAAAATAGGGGTCCGTATTTAAAAAAATGAAAGTTGATGATGGTAGCTCAAAGGCGAAACGTCATATTTTAAATTTGAAGCTAGCATCTTATAGGGGACAAAAAGTGGTTATAATTAAGTGACATTTTTTTTTGAAATATCACTTCAAATAAAGTCAGGAAAAAATAAAAACAATTTTACAAAATTTCGTTTTTTTCCGGATATCTCCGGAATTATTCGGAATATCCCAAATATCAAAGCGGCATTTTGTTAAGCATCAAATTACGCAACTTTGCCCTAATTTAACCAACCCTGTAACTTTCACCGTTTCCGAGATCCCAATGATGTGGCGCGAATTTGAAACACCCTGTACATTTAAGTCGAGGGGTCAACCACTCTGTAAAAATTTGTACACGTATTGCGGAAATGTTGGTATTTCGCAAGTATTTCGCAAAATTCAAAGTATTTCGGTGGTGGTAATTCGAACCTAGTTTTTTGTGGTATTGCCGAGTACTTCGAAGTATTTGGAGGTAACTCGAAGTATTTCGAGGTAATTTGAAGTATTTCGAGGTAATTCGAAGTATTTCGCGGTAAGCCGAGGTATTTCGAGCTCTTTAAAAGTAGTTTTTTTTATGTACCGAGAACAATTAATTCTTTATCACTCAAAATTGGAATATTATAGAATGAGAATTATAGTCCATCTTCGAACAGGCTGAATATGTTGACATACTTTGAATTTACTGCAGATTAATTGAAACAAATGGAAAGACATACTAAGTATATACCTGATATGTATTAGTAATCAATGTCAGTTAGTTAATAGTATGTAGGGTCATCCAACGATGACTGAACAGAGGATTATTTTTGACTTTTCCTGTATTTTTGAGAAAATTCAAAATAGCCAATTGGATTTTCTTTCTCTGGAGAACTCAAAAATGGTAACCAAAAACCAAAGTTACTTACGCCATGGTCCATAGATGAGCTGTTTTTTAAATGGAACACCCCGTTTTTTGTGTGATTTTTGGAGAAGTCACATTTTTTACATCTATTCTGTTGAAAATATTTGATATTCCGATAGCTGTTTTTATTTTATTTTACTGTTTTATTGTTATTTATTTTTGCTTTGCCTGTTTAATACATAGCAACAAAATACAAAGATTATACCTTTATCACTTATGAACCAAGCATAAAACATTAAAATAAAAACAGCATTCGGAAAATCATCAAATTCTATTTAAGAAACAGTTTATCCATGGCGTAACTCTTTGGTTTTTGGTACAAACGATTTTTTGGTACCATTTTTGAATTCTCCAGAAAAGAAAAAATATTCCAATTTGCTATTTTGGATTTTCTAAAAAATACAGGAAAAATAAAATCCATCATATCATATCTAAAGACACAAAAATCCGAGCAAAAATACTTCACTGCGATCTGCAAGAAGAATCGTTATCAAGGATAAATTTTTTAGAAGTATTGCGGGACTTTGTGTGGTAATTCCAGGGTATTTTGCGTAATTCGACGGTAATTCCATGGGATTTCGCGTACTTCGACGGGAATACGTATTTCGAGGTACTTCAAGGTATTTCTAGGTACTTCGAAGTATTTCGGAGGTAATTCGGGCCAAGTGTACAGTATTTCGGGAAGTGGTTGACCCCTCGATTTAAGTTATACCTACCTCAAATATATCTGCAAGTTGGGCTTCAATTGTTCCCTGGAGAGCCTCTGGTTTATTAGTTAGGTACCGTTTATAATATAGCATTATTGAAAAATGCATTGAAAAATGTGTCAAATTTGATTTGCCAGATAGGCCAGAAAATTTTAATACCGCGGCACCTACGAGATTATGTAAACCACACTTAAAACTGTCTGGAATTTGACATATACCGTCATTATTATACGAGGGCCAACCTGCCAAATTTCCATGGATAATGCTACGCCAATAATAAGTGAAAAGCAAATATAAATAATATTTTACATAGAATTTATAACAATAAATATTCCGAAACTGGTGTTTAGAATTCGGAAAGTAATATAAGTACATGTCACTAAATAAGACCAATACAAATTTAAATCTTACTTTTTTTATATCTTAGTAGACCAAAAAATTGCAAATTTGTGCTCTACAAAAAAGGTTTCTTGCAAATTTTTCAAAAAACTTGTTGATTTTGAGAAAATTGCAAAAAACCTAAAAAATTTACCTTTGGGGGTTGTTTTGGGGTTGCGCCCCCTATCGGATTTTTTGAGATTTTTAGCGAGTTATATAAAACCTCAAAAGAAACACAATGACGCAAAAATTACCTTGTAGCGAATTTGTTTGAGGTTCACCTCAAAATTAGCCTAGTTTTACTAGCCTAAAAGGAATTATCGTTGATTCGCAGCACGGTTTTAGAGGGGGTTGTTCTACACTAACAGATTTGCTTGTATACCATAGCATGTTGTTGGATGCCTTGAAATGGGGGTAGCAAGTTGAAACAGTGTATACAGATTTCTCCAAGGCATTTGATAGGGTAAATCACTTGTTATTGATTGAAAAGTTAAAAAATAGGTATGGGTTTTTCTGATAGATTATTAGAATGGCTGCTTAGTTTTCTTGGTGATAGAAGGCAAGTGATTAAAATTGGTCATTTTATATCTGAGAGGATTGAGGTATCTTCTAGGGTTTCTCAGGGAGGACACTGCTCTCCATTACTGTTCAATCTGTTTGTTAATGACCTTAAAAATGTATTTTTTCAATTATTGCATAGATATCAGTTTATAACAAAAAGACCTTGATGACCTTTCTCAGTTGTGTCAGAGTAATTTGCTAGACTTGAATATAGATACTTAAATGTTTTTAAATTTCTTTCGACAGGAAAGGAAATAGAACCATCATGTTACACAATCAACGGGCAGAAACTTAAGATAAATGATGTGGCTTAAGACTTGGATTAGCATACTGTTTGGTTCTAAATTGGGTTGTCTTTGCAGGCGGTGAAATCAGTATATTATTGGGTTAGTGAGATCACAACTTGAGTATGGGTCAATTGTATGGACTCCCCAGTATAATGTCTATAAGTAACTGCTGGAGAGTATGCAAAAAAAATTCTTCTGCTTTCATTGGACTACAGGAGAACAATGTTTGACATTTGCTTTATTTACAAGTTATTAAATTAATTTTATTCTTTCCAGATATTATCACCACAAGATCACAAGTTAAATTTTCAATTCCCCAAAAAGTGCTTAGACAAAATAGGTTATTTTCTATTGGGTTCCATAGGACCAATTACGGCTCGAATAACGGTAGAAACTCCTTTCTGGAAAGATCACCACCTACTGCGATGTAATATATCCTACTTATATTTTTCTATTTTGTTTCTAGCCCTAATTTTATTGTGTGTTTTCATGAATATGTATAGTGTAGGTACTTATGTATTGGTTGAGTTGAATTTACTCCTTTGACTTAATACACAGTCAAGCCACTATTTATTTGGAAAAAACTTCAGAAAAACGGGCAAAAGGCTTGGTATCTTACCTTCAACCTTTTCCTGGATGCAAATAATGATGTCACAAAACGAACTTAACAAAATTGAAATAAGTATAAACGTAAATCGTCATCATTGCATTGTTTATGAGAAATAACTTCTTATTTACTATCCAGAAAGATAACAGCAACAATTGAATTGTAATCGAATTACATCGCAGAACCGAGAACACAAAACGATTTGTGTTGCAATGTGAAATGTAAGGTAACTACTAAAAAACTCTAGTTTTCACTCATTGATGGTATCTTTGAATTGATAGAAAAACAGACTTTATTTTAATTAGATTTTACGCAAACAACTACTCCCCTATACTCCCCCCGCGTCGCGTAACTACTGCGAAATCGATTGACGCACGAGATCGTAGCGCAGCGCAAGCAGAATAAACACTCTCTATTTAAAGAACAATTAGATAACTGGCTAAATTATAACAAATTTTATTTAATAATTAAGTTTTTCTACGTTTCAATAATAGTTCTAAATAATAGGTATTAAAAGTATTAATAGAACTATTTCAATCCATATCCAAATCAACCCGACCAACATATACCACCTGAGTGGAAAACAAACAAAAACAAAAACAAAAACAAAGCAAAGGCTTTGGACGCAAAGCAAAATGCTGTGTCAGTGTGCACTGTGTTTTATTAGTATCATGGTACGTGCAGTGCAGCGCGCAGCGTGCTCATAATGTAGGGCGGTGGTACTGTGAATCCTTGGTACTATGGTAGGTAAAGTAAAGACGAGGGCTAGGTGATAGATACCGTGATATTCATGACGTCACGTCACACAAAGAATCTATCAAATTATCGCCCGATAGGAACTTCTCGCAGTTCTCGCGTACCTCTCGCCATCGCCAGAATATTTACTTACTACTAAGGATATCACACACTACTCAGGATTGCTTATCGGCTTCGATTTTTGAAATTGAGGTCAAAATATGGTGTAGCACCGTTGTCGACGTCATCAATGGTGTCGTTAGTGTTTGCGCCAGCGATCTCAAAAACAACTGACGAGTGACGACACCGTTGATGACGTCGACAACGGAGCCCATGTAACCTTGATTTCAAAAATTCAGGCCAATAAGCAATCCTGTAGTAGTTAGTAGTGTGTAATATCCTTGTCGTTTTACAGTTGTTGTTGTTTGAGACGAATGCCGTGAAAATAACTGATTTTCGTTTAGTGACAATCCACCTATTCTTGGTTTATATATTTTTTCAGTAAATGATGTATTTATTTTTGTTATTACATTTTCACGACTGTAAAACTGCAGGGACACGGCATTTTGAGACCAATGAGCGACATTGCATAAACGATAAACTTACAAAATTTCGTACAGTTTTTCCGAATCAGTTAATCCGTGGTTAATGGTTAATCCCCCCGGGGTGCGTACAAAGACGGCAATGCTTATGCCAAAACTTACTTTTCCCCCTCCACCGGTAATGCCGAACCACGTAGGTTGGAGCCGAACTCGCAACCCCGAACGACGAGTGGATTGCGTTTCCAACCTTCCTTACGGTTACACGTTCCGTAATGGACACGCAAACCCAAAGTTTTTCTACGTATCCGTATTCGTAAACGCATCGACTCCTAAAATTTGTCATCATGGCTATACATTACGTAAACAATCGAATCCTTGGATGAAACGTTTTCTAACCTGAAAAAATTGATTTTGTAGCTGTGTAACTTTTTATTGATAACTGACACGAAGATCTAAATAGTATCCAAAGGTTGAGGTTGAGATCAGGTTTCTGATGCGGTTACGAAGCTAGACCTGTTAACGATGCGGACAACGGAATGCAACGAAACCACCGTATCTATTCTGCGCATGCGCAGATACATGCAGATACGGCGAAGTTTGAAATTTAGGACCTGCTTAAAATGTCTAAGTCTGGTGCCTGGAAACCAGAGGCGTTTTCTCGGGTCTACTTTTTTGAAACTAGTTCAAAACTGTTTCGAAACAGTACATTCTCGCGATAAACCCATGACGTCACGTCAAAATTGGTTCAAACCGTTTCGGAATACTATCCAATCCACGTTTTCAAATCATTTTCTCGCGCCGAGAAATTATGACGTCATGTTGACATTACTTAAACCAGTTTTGAAAAATGTTTTGAAACATTTGAGACGCGAGAAAACGCCTCAGTCCATACGGAACGCGGTTCCTGATAATGGTTGTGTCAAAAATGTCACCGAGACAACCGGCAATCGCCGATCGGTTTTTCGGTAACTGTCACCCTTTCTCTTTCGTTTCTGGAAAAGCGTTCCACATTTTCAGAAACCACTGCAACCGACGAACCGACCAGTTCAAGAATCGAAAACTAGCATTGCTTATCCTACTAAGGGCGGGTATTATAAAACTGCTTCGACAGTTAACTTAAAGTTAACTTTTTGAATTACATGTAATTCCAGAAGTTAACTTTCACTTAACTCTCAAAGTAGTTTTATAATACCCGCCCTAAGGCTTACGTTCGCCAATTCTCGAGTCGACAGCTGGTCTGCAAGCGACGTCACCAGTATCGGCAGCTGATAGTGGTGACGTCACCCGCAGACCGCGATGGCTTGTTTGCGATTCAGGCTGTGCTTGTGAGTTAATTTTTTTCGTCGATTTTAATTGTAGAAAAGGTGATTTTAACGTTTAAAGCCGGAGTCTCATGCATTCGTTTTCCGACCAAAGATGTCCGAAAAACCTTCTATTCTGATATAATCGTATAAAAATATGCCAAAATAGAACGTTTTTCGGGCATCTTTCGTCGGAAAAGGGATGCATGAGACTCCGGCCTTAACAGTCGCACCTGGAACAGGGGGTTCAGGCAATGACCCCAGCAGGGCCGGTCCTAGCCCCTCTGCCGCCTTTGTGCGGACATGAAAAAGCCGCCCCTATACAAAACAACTATACATTTTTTAGTGAATAATATTTTAATTAAATTAAGGCTTCCCATTAATGAAAAATCGGGTACATAGGGTAGGAGGATTAACTTGAAACCCGTAAAATACCTTAGACGAATAGCCCGCCGCAGGCGCCGCCCGGAGGCAAAATTTATTTAATCGTTAATTTTAGACCTTCAAACAAAGTTTTTCTTTCCAGTGGCAGGCCTAAAAACTTTTATTTCAAGCCTAAAAAAATAATGTGTGTATCTATGGAATATGCGGTAAAACACGGGTAACTTAAAAAAATTCATTCATTCAAATATTTGCGGAGACTGACTACTCCTATTGATAAGTCCTCTGTGAAGTAAAGCGAATTCGCAAGATTTAGAATTTAGGGCAAAATTAATTAATTAAGGAGTATGAAATTTAATTTTCCTTAAAAAAAATAATTTCACAGTTTCTGACTCTGCGGCCTACGGCCGCCCTTTCAGTTTGGCCGCCTTTGTGCCTGCACTCGCCTAAGGGCGGGTATTATAAAACTGCTTTGACAGTTAATTTGAAGTTAACTTTTTGAATTACATGTATTTTCAGAAGTTAACTTTAAGTTAACTCTCAAAGTAGTTTTATAATACCCGCCCTTACTCATTTTTACTTTATTTTCAAAACCCGCTTAGGACTTTTATTTTACGTGTTTTTTCAACCTGTAGACATAAAATTTGTTGGGATTGGTAAAATCTTTGACCTTCGCCAGACATTCCTATTACGCGTCAGTCATCGGCGAGGCACAAGAAAATGGCCGATGGCGATGTTTTCAATTTGATTGATATAGTTGCCTATAATTCCTACATTCTTTTTATAGAAGATAATGAGAACTGGGCAAGAGATAATCCAAAACAAAAATCTAGAAAAAAAGTTCTTCTAAAATGCTTAGGCAAGCTGTTGTGTCAAATTGATATGGGTAATCGCTCAAGCTATAGAGGACTTCAAAATAAATATATAGCTACTTTGAAAATTTGTTTTGAATAAGATACTGAATTTTTTCACTTTTTTTCTACAAATCACGTACTTGTTGAGTCGCTAACCCCCCTGTTCCGAATTTAAGAAAACCTGGGGTCAGTCGCTAACCCCCCTGTTCCATGTTCTCCGGGTACCCAGTCAGGGTCCCAGTGCCACTGTTAAGATGACCGACTGGTCAATCGCTTGAAATTGGCTTAAGGGCCGTTTTCTCAATAGCGAGTCACCCTCGGGTTAAACTTAGTTCTCATGGAGCGAAAAATCGCGTTGCGGGTGCCGAATATCGCTTTCCGCTTGAGAAGTAATTTTTGCCGGCCACATGAAGCAAGATTCCGGAAGCGGATTTTTAGTTATAGGATTTTTACGCAATGTTTAGGATGACGTCACATTTAGTAAATTTCTGCTGCAAATCTAACAAAACTAAAAGTACATCTTAACGCATATAAAGTAGGGGAATTTCAGATGTTTCTGGTTGGCAACGGCGCGCGATGTTGCATGATTTAGGGCGGGTATTATAAAACTTCTTTGAGAGTTAACTTAAAGTTAACTTCTGGAATTACATGTAATTCAAAAAGTTAACTTCAAGTTAACTGTCAAAGCAGTTTTATAATACCCGCCCTTAAATGAACATTTCCAAATAAATAACGCATGTCGATTCATTTCGTTATTTTTAGCTGTCAGTGGTCTTGATAATTCATTATGACATTCTGGTAAATTATAAGAAAACAAATAAAGTCTGTTTTTTTTTTTAAAGATAATTCCCCAAGTCAAAAATCTAGTAACTATGTTGGCAACATAAGCCTTTTCTACATAAAAAATTTGAAAACATTGACAATTTTACATTGTATTGCCAACATAATGTCATTTTGACTTTTATCTTTAAAGAAAAAACAAACTTTACGCATTGGCAACATTGTCAGTCCTTTTTCTCTGACGGCATCCTAAATATAAGGTAAAAAACCTATATATTTAAGGTATTCCACATCATAATTATTAGAGCATTAGAGTTTCGCGCAACTGAACTTTTCTCTTGCTCTCTCAAGCACCAGCAATTTTATGGGTGCATCAAAAACACGATGCGGTGCGTTCCGGTGACAGAACAGTTGTTTGGAGCACCAGAGTGTGAAGCTACGGGTGTGGAGCACCTCAAAATTCGTCACTGGATAGCGGCTATGCTTTAGCAAAGGAATGCACCCTAAGGACACTACACTACACAGAATCCAGGATATTACACACTACTGAAGGTTTCCTCATTCAAGTATATACACAGTACTTATATATCGTGTAGCACCATTGGCGACGTCATTAGCTGTTCGCGCAAGCAGCCATAGTTAAAAAATTTAAAGGATAACGCACACCTAACATGGAATTTTTGGGCTCTATGGATTTTGCCCATTTTTTGATATGTTGTAGAGGATTTAATTCTGAACAACCTTTAAATGGGACGAAATCTTGTAGGTACTATGGTCTTTGAGATATGAGCGTTAGAAGAGGAAATTTTTTGCGACTTTTTGTGTGGAGAGTATATGAGATACTGATGCTACTGGTGTTTATCAGTCAAAATATTGACAGGTTCACATATTTCACGTCACTCACAAATTAATGTCAACATAAGTTAAGGCCGGAACCGCACTGGGGTTAATGTTGGCACTAGTGCGGTCTCGGCCTTAGCTTATGTTGACATTTGTTAGTGACGTGAAATATGTCGACCTTTCAAAATTTTGACTGATAAACACCAGTTTTTCGTATACTCTCCACACAAAAAGTCGCAAAAAAGTTCATCTTTCAACGCTCATATCTCAAAGACCGTAATACCTACAAGAGTTCGTCCCATTTAAAGGTTGTTAAGAATTTAATTTTATGATTAAGGGCGGGTATTATAAAACTACTTTCAGAGTTAACTTAAAGTTAACTTCTTGAATTACATGTAATTCAAAAAGTTAACTTTAAGTTAACTGTCAGAGCAGCTTTATAATACCCACCCTAAAAATAATTATATTGATTTGATGAGGCTAGGCAAAGAGGAAGATGTAAATGAGATCTAAAAAAGAGTTGTTTGAGGGGGTGTGACCCAAAAATGAAAGTTTTAGTGCAAAAAAACCTAAGAACAAATATTCAAACCGCATCTTAGCTACGATGAACCGTTTTCGAGTTAGGGCGGTTTAACGTGACGAACGTCTAGGCTGTGACGTCACATCGGCTTCGGAGGCACAGTTAAGACACGTGTAAAATTTTTCAAAACAAGTCAACGATCTCACTTTAGAGCGAATTACAACCACTTATAGTATACGGCACGGTCACTGACGACTGAACAAACAGAAGTCTGCGATTTCGGCGGTTAACCGGTGTGACGTCACAAGTTTCCGCAAAATGTATCTTCATAAGGGATTTTTTCGGATACAGTTTTAAATATAAGACTGCGGTTTTTATGAGAGATCTTAGATTTTTATTGTTGATTGAAGTAGCTTAAGTTGTTTTTTCGGGTCACAACACCCCCTTTAGGTAATGGAGTGAAACCAAATATGCATAAACAAAAGTCAACGCAATCGTAACCTGTGGTACAAACACCTTACGCCAAGGCCAAGGTTCCTAAATTTGTTGTCTGGTAATGGGTAACTTGATGACGCATCTGGGGTGCCTTATGGAGATTTGCATTACGTTGAGGCACCCCAAATGACGACAGCGCAGACGAGAAACGACACGCTGTTACGTCGTCACTGGTGCTTTGGCATAGTGGGGAGCGTGAGATTTGAACTACACAAGCGGGTTAAACATAACTCCAGGGTAAACACAGCAACGTTGAGCTGTGTAGCAACTGCACACGCTTACCCTGGAGTTAAAAGGTCTGTTTCTGCAGTAATCACAAACCAGTCAGTGAATTTCATTGGTTACAACTAGTTTTCTGACTCGTTTCTGACTGTTTCCAACCAATGAAATTCGCTCTGAGTGGTTTGTGATTTCTACAGAAACAGACCTAAAATCCATCCGGAGGTGACTCGCTATTAAGAAACCGACCCTAGGACTGCTTATTGAGCTGAAAGTGTCTGGATGTCAGCCTCAGACCTCCACTCTTGGCGTAAAATGCAATATCCGAGTTTAATATACTATAGGTCAAAAAAATGAATTCCTAAACGTTGAAATCACCTTTTCTACAATTAAAACCGACCAAATAAATTTACTCACAAGACAAGCAGAGCCCAAATCGCAAGCAATCCATAGAGGTCTGCAAGTGACGTCACCACTATCAGCTGCCGATACTGGTGACGCCAATCGCAGATCAGCTGCCGCTCGGATTGTTGGAAGTCATAGGGTGTCGAACCGTTGCGGACGTCATGAACGGTTTCGTCAGCTCAGGTGCTTGTGCCAGCGGTCGTTGTTTAGAATATACATTTAGTTTGCATCTTCCTCTTTGCCTATTATGGTAATCAAAATTAAATAATGTTTTTCATTATAATTTATATATTAAACTACGACCGCTGGCGCAAAAAGCTAACGACACTATTGATGACGTTGGCAACGGTACTACAACAGCATTAGTTGTATTCCTTTCAAGAGTTTGAAACACTCGAGCTACTCGCTTCGGTGTTTCGTAGCCCCCGATTTGCAGGGAACAGATGCGTGGTGCAACAAACACTTTTCGAAAGGAATAAGCGCGTGAAGCCCCGGAGCTGTTCCGGAGCTCCTCCTAGGTGTGAAAGGAATACAACTATTATAACCTTGATTCCAAAAATCGAGGCCGATGAGCAATCCTGTAGTAGTTTGTAATATCCTTGAATGCACCGGTCTTTGGTCGCGTTCCCCAACATTCAACATGTTGAGAGATTAGTCAGCGACTTTGTTGAAAACAGATGAAAATCATCATTAGGCCAATCAAAACTGTTCTGCCTTGTGGATTCCACTTGTTGGAACAAAGCCACTTTACTAATCACTCAACATGTTGAGTGCTGGTGAACACCAAGGATGATACACACTACTACTACAAGATGGCTTATCCTCAGCTGGGTTCGGCTATTCAGCGCGGAGTTGGAGTGGTGTGAACAGAGCTAATGGAGTCACCCCTAATAAGGTGTAAAAAGCAATACCCGAACCTTAACCCGAACGGCTGGAGTGGAAATGGAGTCACTCGGAGTGAGCATGCCGAACCCACCTCTCATAAGGCCCGTGTGTAACAAACCCCCCCCCTTCCCAAACAACCAGTTGTGACGTAAGCAGCACGGCGTTTCTCGCCTTAGTTATGACGTCGGCAATGGTTGAAAACAGTTAAAAACCAATATGGCGGCGATTACCAAAAACGAGGCCGATAAGCACTCCTTTACAGTGATGTGCCTGTAGACAATGTCAACGTAAACAATTGATTGTCTACGCGTAGACAATTCGAATTGTTTATGTGAGCATTTGTCTACACATTGTCTACATGCGGCGTAAACAATAACTTATTTTAAAAAATTCGAAAAGAAATATCAAAAGTTACTATACTATCACTTCGATATCAGCATTCACTGATTACAAATATATCAGGAAAACCAATAATAAAAAAAAATAATTTAAAAAAAGGAAAGTGTGAGGTTAGAATTAAACGTCATTTATATTATTTTACATTGTTGACACGTTGTCTACATTGTCTACATTATCTACACGTAAAGTAGACAATGAAAGTCTACGTGTAGACGCACATCCCTGCTCCTTTATAGAATTCTCCTTAACCCTTTTCACGTGGCTCCGATTTAACAAACCGCAACATACCGCTCAAATTCGAGTGGTAGGTATCCACACGTCACTTTGTAACTGGGTTAGAAAACCGGAGTCACATGAAAAGAACTCTTGGATGAGCACGACCATTGATAATGACAATTGACACTTCTCAACACAACCTCACTTTTGTTCTGTTACTTCTTCCAATCTTAACGCGGCGTCCTTAAAAACAAATTTCAGTCATTCATTAATTTAGCCCCCAAAAAGTTGCTTAAATCCACACAAACATGGTAAAACTTACTGCCGAATTGATACAAAACTCAATGCAATACATAAATCCAGTCAAAGACCGTGAGCTGGACCTACGAGGCTACCGAATTCCAGAGATTGAAAATTTGGGGGCAACGGGCGACCAGTTCGATACCATTGACTTCTCGGACAACGACATTCGTAAGATCGATGGTTTTCCTTACTTGAAACGTCTTAAATGTCTTCTTTTAAACAACAACCGCATCATGCGTATTGCTGATCACTTGGACGAGTACATTCCAAATTTGGAATCGCTTATTTTGACCGGAAACCAAATCGAAGAACTCGGAGACGTTGAACCTTTGGCTACTTTGGAAAAACTAACCACTTTGAGCCTAATGCACAATCCCGTAACAGCCAAACAACATTACAGGTTATACCTGGTTTACAAGTTGCCCCAGCTCAAACTGCTTGACTTTAGAAAAATTAAGCAGAGGGAGAGAGACGACGCCAAGGCACTGTTCAAGAGCAAAAAGGGAAAAGAGATTCAAAAAGAAATTATAAAAAGATCAAAAACTTTTGTGCCTGGAGGTGATATGCATAATATTGCAAAGAGCAGAGGCTTGTCAGATGAGGAAATCAGGAAGATTCGTGAGGCGATTAACAGAGCAAATTCCCTGGAGGAAGTTGAAAGGTTACAGAAAATTCTTCAATCTGGCCATATACCTGGTACTGAGCAAAATAATGGAGAAACTAACGGAGACTCGATGGATTTTGAATAAAAGCTCTGGGTAAAGTATTCCTAAAGGGAGTTCATTTAGTTTTAAGTTCTTAAATTTGTCATTGATTAGCTGATGAGAACATTTATTTGTAAATTCTTTGTAATCTTCACTAAAAAGGTTGAGAAGCGATACTAATTACACTCAGGTTTTGTAATAAAAATTATTTTGAACATTCAAAATTGTTTATTTTGTGTTTTTTGTAGCTTGCTTTACTTTTAAGTTTTGGCATTCTATATAGCATGACCATGATCTCGACCATGATTTTTGTGGTCTTTCAAAGCTGTCAAGAAACATGTCAATGGTTTGAAATTGCCTTGGAAATTGCAGTCCAAATTATAGTCTGTGCTTGAAGCAAAATGAAAAAACTAAAGAAAAGAAAGTCCAAAAACCTTTCCGGGAATAAATCGACTAGTAATGTGTTGTTCCGATTTGGACTGAGCCCTTTGGTAAACGACAAATTGGTTTGTGTGAAAAAATGGAAAAATTGGTCAAATAATAAGAAACAGAAAATGCCTGAGTGGGATCATTTTGATGAACCCCAAGATTTCCAGAAGGGTGTTAAATTGTTGGCGAATTTTATGGGTATTTGTGCAGATGATTATTTTTGAATATAATTTTATTGAAATATTTTTTTCAGGGTTTATTTTTAGTGTAGTGATTTTGCTTGAGAGAAGCATTGGGGCTTAGAACCACTGATCTCAAAGATAAATGGATAAACAAAGTGTTTTTTTAATGCTGCTAATTCACGAAGTCATAAAGTAAACAACTAAGAAAGCTGTGAGCGTGCGTAGTAGATACATCTACTGTGCGTGCGCAAAATATAGCCAATGAATATGAAAGATATTTCAAAGGTTAGAACAGGGCCGGTATTCTCATTCCCGGAAACGCTCACCGCTTTTCAGTCGCTCGCCACTTCTAATGTAAATTTACATTAGAAGTGCCGAGCGACTAGAAAGCGGTGAGAGTTTTCGAGAACGAGAATACCGGCCCAGGTTTTCAAAGGATAAGACACTGCGCAGGCGTTAGGCTGTTCCGTTGCATAACTGTTCGTAGAATATTGAAACTAAATTTTCGCACAAGTTTAGGCAATTAAGCCATACAATTGTTTATTAATTTATTTTTGGGATCAGTGCTTAGAACCCATGTTCTTATATTTCTCCTTTCTATCTTGGCATTTGGCAAGCCTACACTATAAAGATAGTGTAGTGTAGATACTACACAGTATTTTAGAAACCTTCAACTGTATTTTAGAATAGTCAAATAGTCATTTGTATTTAGGAAATTTATTCCATTATTGATATGGGGATTTCTTAAATAAAAATGACTATTTCAAAATGCAATTGAAGCTTTCTAAAATACTGTCGGAAAAGGTGTGGTTCCTAGGTATACAAGGTGTCCGTTTTTGGAAGTAGACCATTTGGATCTTGCAAATGGTAAGAGATACAAGATCACCTAAATTAGGGCAAAGTGGCGTAATTTGATGCTCAATGAAACGCCGGTATGCCATTTGATAAACACTTACAGAGATATTCGGGAAAACTGAAATTTCACAAACAAGTTTTTATTTTTTTCCGGGCATATTTGAAGAGCTTTTTTTTAAAGGAATTGCGCTTCATCACTGCCACTTTTTTTCCTCTACAAGATGGAACCATTAAATTGCATTAACTTTCAAATCTGACGTTTTGTGACATGACGTGAAATTTCGGTTTTTCCCAAATATCCGAAATTGTTCGGAATTGATCAAATGGCAAAACGGCGTTTCATTGAGCTTGAGCATTAAATTACGCAACTTTGCCCTAATGCAACCGATCTCGGGATCTCCTATCTCTTAGCGTTTCCGACATCCCAATGGTTGACCGACAAAAACGGACACCCTGTATAATATTGTTCTATTTTTGCGTGTGCTCTTCCAGTGTCTTTATCTTTGTATTTTATTATAATTCATCTTCAATCCTGTTTTTGTCAATTTATGATCCCGTTCTTCAATAATCATTATTCTTTGTAGTAGCTTTTCTTCTTAGTCTATCATATACAGGGTGTCTTAAATCCCATTGGTAGGCATATCGGAAAAGGTAAGAGATACGGGGGCGGTTAGAGTAGAAAAAAGTTGTCATTTTCGGAGGTTATATATGAGTCTTTATTTAGCTTCAGCAACTAATTCACAAATGAATCACTAAATATAATTACATTTGCAACAATAAATAAATTAATAAATAAATAAATAAACATTTACTGGTCCTAGTTAAGATATTATACATATCATGTCGGTAAAAATAAAAATAATCATAAAAGCAATAATAGTTATTAATGATACAAGTTCGATATGAACGCCATAATGAAACGCGTGTAACGTTAAACCACGAGGCGTCAGCCGAGTTACACAAGTTTCATTAATAAAGTTCATATCGCACATGTATCATTCAAAATTTAATCTACAATGGTCCAAATAGATTTGATTTGCCTTGAAATAGCAAAAACTTTTCAAATTAAAATTTGAAATTTAGCAGGTGCCCGTACTAGTCGAGAACCTGCTTGTTGGTTTTTAGAATTTTGACTTTGGCAGCTTCAATATTGGAGTCCATTTTTGTGCCATAAATTCAATTTTATAGTGGAAAATAATATTATTATTGGTGATTCTGAGTTCGAAAGTGTCTCTTCGAATATAGAGACAGCATTATTGAAAAGGTTCTTCTGGCAACTAACTTTCTTTTTGTATATTTTTCATTTCAAAATTTGGGTGTTATTATGAATTCTTAAACGCACTAGTGCTATTATGAAGGACCTAATGACATTCAAATGACAATGCTAAATGTGTCATAATGACACCGACGTAGATTAAAATATAAAAATCACAGTAAAAAAAAACAGATAATATATAAAAAAAACAATACAACACAGCCAAAAACACACATTTACTCACTTAAAATCTATTTATGACATTCACCCAGCAAAAGAATCCTCAATTTCCTTTTAAATGAAATAAGATTGTCAGAGCTTTTAACATTCCCTGGCAGATTGTTATAGGCAACAAATCCCTTATGAAAGACGGACCTCTCTGAAGATCTTTTAGATTTTACAGTTACATGTAGGTCGGTTCTTGTACGAGTATTATAATTGTGAACATTTTCATTATAAACTAATTTTGTATTGAGATATTCAGGTGTCATACCATTTCTCATTTTAAAGATAAATATCATTGCCTGAAACTCCAAAAAATACTCGACCGATAACCAGTTCAAGCTTCGTAGAAGTGTCTTTATCGGAGTATCCCTAGGCATACCTAGTAGAATATGCATGGATTTATTTTGTAATTTTTGCAAGCGATCTATTTCATTTTTGTTGGCCATGTATAAAACTGTAGATGCGAATGTTAGGTGGGGTAGAATAATAGTATTATAAACTATGATTTTTGACCATTGAGAAAGAAACGGTGCCACCCTTGCGAAGAAGTTAGTATTTTTAGCAATTTTATTATTTATATAAGTGAGATGTTCTTTAAAATTCATATTTCGGTCTACTATTATGCCTAAATATTTGATTTTTTCTACTGATTCAATAGTACAGTTGCCAATATTAATAGAATATGCATTTTTAAAGTCATTATACTCCAAGTTATTACACATTAACATAAATTTTGTTTTTGATGCATTAAGTTTAAGTAAATTAGCATTACACCATTTATATATGTTGTCTAGTTCCTTATTTATAGTTTCTACAAGTAGTTTGAGATTTTTTGTACAGAAATAGATCAGAGTATCATCAGCGAATAAATGAAACTGACAGTTTTCAATTACAAGTGCTATATCGTTAATGTACAACAAAAAAAGAAGTGGACCCAGAGTACTTCCCTGAGGGACCCCATTATCATTCACGATTTCAGCTGATTCACTCTTATCTATTTTTGTGACCTGTTTTCTATGAGTCAAATAATCGTTGAACCATTCCAGTACTCTTCCCTCTATACCGTATTTTTCTAGCTTCGTCATCAACTTCCTTCTATCAACTGTTTCAAATGCACGCTGTAGGTCCAGGAAAACCGCACCAATGAGGAAATCATTATCCCTTTTTTCTTTCCATTCAAAAATTATATTTTGTATAGCAGATTCACAACTGTGTCCCTTGCGAAATCCTGATTGGTTTAAAACAAGTATATTATTTTCTGTAATAAATTGCGTTATCTGATCATATACTATACGCTCAATAAGTTTTTCAATGGTTACCAACATATTTATTGGTCTTAAATCACTGGCTTTATTTGAATTCGCAACTTGGTATAATGGTGGAAACCTTTAATTGTGTAGGGAATTTACCTGTCTCTAATGAGGTGTTAATGAGATTCAAAAGAGGTTTTTCGATACTATTGTAAATATTTTTTAAAAATTCCGATGTAATTTCATCAGGACTACCCTTGTTTGGTAAGCTAAAAACTGCTTTTTGTAGTTCTGGATAATCAATTAGCCTGAAGTTAGTTAACAAGTTCGACGGTGTTTTAACAAGTTTTTTATTTTTAACTATTTTGTTGGTATCTATTTCACTAACAATGTTGTTTATGCTATCAACATAAAATTCGTTAAGTTTATTACACATTTCCCCAGGGTCGGTTATTTCATCATTATCAATATCAACTTTTTGTATTTGGTTACTTTTTTTTGAAGTTATTAATGGCTTTAATGTATCCCACATTTGTTTAGGATTATGCCTGCAGCCGTCAATTTTATCCTGGTAAAATTTCTTCTTTTCCTGTCTCATGATTTGTACTGCCATATTTCTGTTTTGCTTATAGATGTCCTTATCTCTTATAGTTCTTCTTCTTTTGTAATCTTTGTAACTCTTATCCCTGTTAAATACAGCCTCTTTTACTGTGTCGTTCCACCATTCTTTATATTTCCCTTTTATTAGTACTTCTTTTAAAGGGGCAATTTCATCTAAGGTATTTTTTATAGTGCTATATAGGGAGCGGTATTTATCATCTATATTACTGTGTGAATAGTTCCAATTGGTCCTGCTTAGTTTTTGATTGAGTTCCACATAATTGATCTTTCCACGTGTAAAAATTTGTTTATCTGTATCATTTAAACTATTTATTCGCATATTTATTGAGATAATGTAATGATCGCTGATTTTTGGGGTTGAGTGAACGTTACACTCGATATTCAAGTCATTAGAAAATACCAAATCTATTATACTACCTCCTGCCTCAGTAGGATGTGTGATCGAATTAACTAGTTGGGAAAATCCGAAATCCAACATAAAGGCCTGCAACTTAATTTTAGATGTTTTATCACCCAACCAATTAATGTTGAAATCCCCAACAACCAGGACTGGATAGTTTTTATCCGCTATGCCAGTACACCAGTTTTCAAAATTATTTAAAAAATCAGCGTCACTACTACTTGGTGAATGGTACAAACACGCCACAACATATTTTCTTTTATTAATAAATAAAGTGATATTTGCCAGCCAATAGTTCTTTAAATATGAATATTTTGCAACAGCCCGAATTTCGACATCATTTCTTACATATATTACCACTCCCCCTGTATGTCTATTGACACTGTCAACTCTTACAATTTTATATCCGTTAATAGAAACTTCGTTATCACCAACTTCGCTAGTAACTCTCGTTTCACTTAAGCACACAGCAAGTGGCTTGGAGTCAAATATAAATTTTGAAATTTCGTCGAATCTAAATAGCAAACTCTGTGCATTTAATAACAGTACATTGTTTTTGTAGGATTCTCTAAAAAAGCCCCAGATTGACTATTCTTTCCTTTATCACATAAATCATTTAAAATTTGCAAAGAACAATCTTGATGATCCTGTTTAGTATGGCCATTAATATCATTGCTAAAGTTCTGGATCAATTTACCATCATTAGTTGTATCGTCATTTGGTAGCTCAGCATGATTAGAATATTGAATTATTTTTTGTTGGTTTTTAGGTAGTTCTTTACATATGAATTTCTTAACATAGTCCAAAATCTTCAATTTTCCTATATATTTTAAATGCAGCCCATTTCTAAACCTAATGTATGAGTTATTTATGACAGAGTTTATATTAACAAATGTTACATAGTTTTGAGTCGCATGATACAAATACTTATTAAACTCATTTATGATATTATTCAAGACCGTTCTATTTTCCCATAGTGGAACTGAAAAGAGAATTATATTGGTTAGCTGACTTACTTGATTGATTGCATTCACGACACTATCTTGAGTTTTGTTGCCCTTCAAGCAGTCAGTCAAACCTCCCATAATGATAACATAATCCTCAGTGGTAAAATCCTTAGTGAGATTTATTACATCATGCACAATATCACCTAGCTCAGCATTATGCTTTACGAATGATGTAATTAAAAATTCCTCTCCTACACTCTTAGTGAGAATATGAGAAAAATCCGAAATGTTACTGTCTCCCAGCAGTAGTATTTGTTTTTTAATTTTGTGTACATTAGTCTGCACTGACTGGTTACTTTGAGCTATTCTATGCACACTAATTTCGCTACTCTTGTTACTACCAGTACACTTAGTGGGAGTTACTGATTTTAGATGTTTCTTCGAATTTTTGCCAGTGGAAGTAATTGATTTTGAGTGTTTGTGTGAATTTTTCCTGTCTGTTTCAATATCAGCTGCCATCTCATCTCTATGTTGCTTCACCGAGTTGTCATCCATTTCTTTCCTCAACATAAGATTCTCTTCCAATAAAACTTCTATACTTGTCATACTATTTTTCAAGTCGTGTAGATATTTAAAATCGTTTTCCAGTTTTTCCATGCATTCTTTCAGCTTTTTAATATCGTTGTTTAACGTAGTGTTCAGTCCTGTGGCTTCACTGTTTTCATCACTGAGCCTCCTAACATATTCTTCCTGCTCCCTGGCGATTCTTATGTAGTTCTGTTCCATATAGTCTTTTTCTTCAAGTGTTTTTTTATGCAGCAGCAAAATGTTATTTAACTCCTCCTCTGTTCTCTGAGCTTCTTCAATAATAACTTCATTTTCTGCTTTCAGTTTCTGGATATGTTTACTTTTCGCTTCCGAGTCTTCTGATAGATCTGATATCGTTTTTTCTAAGATGCTATCTTGGTCAATTTCAGACTCTATTTGTTCCTCTAGGTTGCAGCACGTAATTTGGTAGCCGCCCAAAAATCTGTATTTATGCTTGTCACGCTGAACACAAGATTTGTGAAAAATTTTAGAGCAAGTTTTGCATACATAGTATGAAGGAACAGGTTTTAATCTACAACATCCAAACTTGTCCATAATTATTATTGTTGGACTTAGCGGCTAGCGCATCCGCCACTTTGTCCTGGTCGCTGCTAGAAGCAATCTTGGTACACCGCGTAAGGAACTTTGCCCCGGTCGGCCCGTAGAAGGCTTGTCCCTATCGGTACCTTGACGCACAAAAAAGTGGATACAGTGTTTATGTTTATAATGGATCTTTTGTATTCGTATTTCGTTTGTAAATACGATATCATTCATAAAAAATAAAAAATAAAATGCACTTCTTACGCAACTGCCACAGATACATCGACTGTCCAAAAATCAAAATTTTTTAATGAATTCTACTGGGAAAATTAACGAAAAACTTTTCACCACAATTTAATCGTTGTTGTCACGAGAGTCACGCAGATATTATTGAAAATATATTTTCATTGTTGCCAAATTTCTATTAGTTTCTGAGATACAGGGTGATTTTTAGCAAAAAAAAACCTGAAACTGTTTTTTTACAAAACACCATGTATCTCAGAAGCTAATAGAAATTTGGCAACAACGAAAATATATTTTCAATAACCCTTGAAAATGACAACTTTTTTCTAATTTAACCCTCCTCGTATCTCTCACTGTTTCCGATATACCAATGGTGGCCCTTGATATTTTAGACACCCTGTATATGTTCAAGATTCGATCCTTCATTTATTTCTTTAGTCGATTCTATTTTGTTACGGTTTTTTATAGTCTAGAGCCAGTGCCAAAAAAAACTCTCTCAATTTACTAAAACTAGTTTTTAGACAGTCGATTGCAGTAGTTATGTACAGTCATGAGCACAAAATGTGGGACACCCGACTGACAGGTCTTGTCATTTTTCGCTATTTTGCGTAAATCAGTCTTTTCTCTATAATCGATTTTTTGTCAAATATGACAATCTCTGTCATTGACGTAGGTATAGCTGGTGAGCCCGTTTTACAATAGGAAAAAACGGGTGTCCCACTTTTTGTGCTCACGACTGTACATAAATATACCTCGGTCAGTCAAGCGAACCTTGGAACAAGGACCTAAGAAGCCTTGTTAAAGTTGTTGAGATAACTTAGGTAATGCAACAAATTTACTAAAGCTAAAAATCGTTATACATATTATACAGGGTGAGTCACTAAGCGCGCGGTGGTCCATACCTTCTATACTAACGGAGATCGAAGAAAAACCTAAATACAAAACCTGTGGATAAACATGAGTACTACATTCCTAGATTATTTTCCAGTATACATGGTGGCCCAATAAGTAGTTGTGACACAAAGTTATGTTTTTTCAAATGACTCGCCCTGTGTATTATGACATTCTGGATTCTGCGGAAAATTATTGACATATTTCATGTACAATGTCATATACCTATCTTGAACTGTTTCGGATATATTGACAGTTGAAAATTGACTTTTCTGCATCTTTGACAGACTGTACGTTAAACCTGAACGGGTAATTTTACAGCAAACGTGATAAAACAATCTTGTCTTAGTTTTTCATAAACTATAATTTGACACTAACTTTGAATTTAATCCATAATTAAAAATTCTGCTTAAATTATTAATCTTCGGTTAAATTCAAAGTTGGTGTCAAATGATAGCTTATGAAAATCTAGGACAAGAATGTAAAATCGGATTTGCTGTAAAATCAACCGTTTAGGTTTTACAGTCTGTCAAAGATGCAAAAAAGTCAATTTTAAACTGTCAATATTTCCGAAACAGTTGAAGATAGGTATATGACATTGTACATACCGGGTGATTGTCTATATTTTGCACCCACACCTATCTCACCTGTTTGAAGAGATACCCAGAAATGTCAAATGTGAAAGTTGTAGGTAATAAAAAGTTTTCAATGATGTTAGTTACAAGTATACAGGGTGTGTCACAAAAGTGTGGCGAAGCAAAGTTATTGTCCCATTGGATTAACCTTTCAAACCTGATTCCAAATATACTAGGCTTATTCCTCATAGTCCAGCCACTGAGTATACGATTTTGAAGATGTAAAATGGATTTTTTTATATGAATGATTACCTTTATATTTTGTTATTGGTTTCTATACTTCACCTTTTTTAATAAAATATGCAATTATTCCACCCCTTTTTGTCCTATTTGCTCCTGGACTATAAGGAATAAACCTAAAAAACCTAGTATACAGGGTGGGGCACGAAAAACTTCCCACCCAGGTTTTCTCAGGTGTTAGGTTTGATTAATCAAAATTCGCTCGGACACGTCAATTTTTGTTTTTTTGGGGGACCCATTTTACTTCCAGCCTGTCAACCCCTGAGCGGGGATGACAGGTACACCCACAATTTTAAATGGAAAGCGGGGTCGAGTGATACGTCATTTTGATAGCTATTCTCATTGAGACTATAACCCCGAAGTTTCAAGCTGCTACTGTTCACCCTGCCGAAATGGCGGCTTGTCAAAGTTAGAAAAAATGCTTCTTTCGATTATCTGAACTGTGTGTTTTTTACCTCATATTAACAAAACAACAGATTTTTTAATAAAAAGTAATAAAATAACACTGCTATTTAATTTAAGTATTGTCATCCAACAGTTCAGTTCAATATGGTTCATATTTATTCACTTAAAAAACCTGAACTGGGACTCTTAGTCCAAGAGCCGGCAATACTAACGGGTATGTGATCGTTGCAATGGATAATTTCTACATAAAACAATAATAGTTCATAGTAACCTTTAAACCAAATGGATGGGTTGCCTCGATTCTCATGGCCGTAAAGTTGTTTTATAAAAAGATACTTCAAGAACCATAAGCGCAACAAATAAGAAGTATCTTGCGGTGTAGGGGGTTCTCATCATATGCGGCAAACACTTTATTAACACAATTTCATGTTTCTTTTTTTGTCCAAAGACCTACAGCCGTATGCAAAATCCTCTTCACAGAGTCCTCTTTTAACTATAAATGTGACTGTGAGTGTGAAGGCTGTCACTTTCAAAAATATTTGTATTTACCGAGCAAAATAACGCGTGCGCTCGACTTTCAATGAGGGTTGCCATCATTTCCGGCCATCAAAATCGAGGCCACCGTATGTATTATTTGAGAAGACTTATTAAAGAATATATCTACCAATTTTCAGCTATTGAAACGATAACATTGTTCCTTCGGAAAAAGAGGGGTACTTTACGCCCAGCCATCAAAGGGTTGCGGCCATGAGAATCGAGGCCACCCATCCATTTAGTTTAAAGATAACTATGAGCTATTCTTTTATGTGAAAATTATCCATTGCAACGATCACATACCCGTTAATATTGCCGGCTCTCCTACTATTCTGTAACGAATAGAGATATTTTCTCTATCTCTATTGACGTCTCCTCTCTATTGATTTCGACAAGACGGAAGAAGACAGTAAAATCTATTTTTTTTTTAAAGATAAAAGTCAAAATGATATTAATGAAGAATGAAAAAAATGATATTATGTTGGCAATACAATGTAAAATTGTCAATGCTTTTAATTTTTTTATTTAGAAAAGGCTTGTGTTGCCAACATAGTTACTAAATTTTTGACTTGAGGAATTATCTTTAAAAAAAAAACAGACTTTAAGTGCCATAGCGATAGGGATAACGATCTCTATCCGTTACAGAGTTCCAGCCCTGTTGTTTTGTTATTATCAGGTGAAAACCACACAACTTTGACAAGCTGCCATTTCGGCAGGGTACTTAAATAGTAGCAACGTTAAAGTTCGGGGATATGATCTAAATAAAAATAACTATCGAATGATGTATCACTCGACCCCCTTTTCTATTTGAAATTTTGGGGGTTCCTGTTACCCCTGCTTAGGAGTTGACAGGTAGGGGGTGAAAACACCAATAAAATATGTCCCCAAAAAAACAAAAGTTGACGTGTCCGAGCGATTTTTGATTAATCACCTAGCACCTGAGAAAACCTTGAACCTGGGTGGGAAGTTTCTCGTGCCCCACCCTGTATTTGGAATCAGGTTTGGAAGGCTAATCCAATGGGACAATAAGATCGGGGTTTTCCGTTTAAAAAAGTATAACTTTGCTTCGCCATACTTTTGTGATACACCCTGTATACTTGTACCTAACATCATTGAAAACTTTCTGATATTACCTACAACTTTCACATTTGACATTTTTGGGTATCTCTTCAAACAGGTGAGATAGGTGTGGGTGCAAAATATAGACAATCAACCGGTATATGAAATATGTCTAGAATTTTTCATAGAATCCAGAAATGTCATACTATACAGGGGCAGTCATTTAAAAAAAACATAACTTTGTATCACCACTACTTATTGGGCCACCCTGTATACTGGAAAATAATTTAGGAATGTAGAACTCATGTTGTATATAACATATAAATAACAGTGATGTTAGTCAGTCAAATAGATAGCGTAACCGTGCTGGTCAGTCAACCCGAATAAATCAAATCTATTACAAGAAATAGTAATATTTCAGGTATTCTTTCAATCTGAACAAACTGATCGAAGTCACTTGAGGTTTGTTTCAAATAATTGTTATCCGGCTTCACAACTATTTCATTGGCCCTAACTGTTTTTTTGACGATTCATGAACAAACCTTATGTGATTACAATCAGTTTGTTCAGAACCGAATTTTCGCGACGAATGTAGGTAATTCATCCAAGAACGAACCATAGTTCGTCTTGTGACGTCATGAGTTTGAACGCTGGCTAGAAGCTGCGTCCATGCTTCAGGCGAACTACGTTCAATATGACGTCATGAGTTTCTCGCAAAAGCGTTTGTGTTCATCAAATCATGGGAGTAGTTCGTCACGAAAATTCGGTTCAGATCGAAAGAATACCTGGATTCTGGATTATTATTAATTTATACTTCAACCTACAATTTTGAATTGTCACTGATTGTCTCTGTAACTCTAAAAAAAATAGCCCTACATGGAGCTGATTGACTAGCACGGTTCTGCTATTCAACTGAGTGTCTAACATCACTGTTATTCATGTGTAATATACAGGGTGTTTATTTTAAAACTTACCATCCCTATTATCTCGGAGGCGAAAAATTTTCGAAAAAATCTCAGAAACACATTAACTATAATTTGAGGGGGGGGGTGAGTTTTTATGCAAAATTCACCTCCCCCCTCTCAACCCCCCCAGCTCCCAGAGCCAACCACTAGAAAATCTTAAATGGAAAGGGGGGTCAAGTGATACATCATTTTGGAGGGTTTTTATTTCCATACATTTTGGTACTAAATTTTTATCCCTGAATTCAACTGTTTTGGAAGTATGTACTGACAGTTTAAAATTGACTTTTTTGCTACTTTGACACGCTGTGAAACCTAAACGGTTAATTTTCGAGGAAAACCGATCTTACATTTTTGTCTTAGATTTTCATGACTATCATTTGACAGAATTTTTGATCATGGATAGAGGTGAATTTTGCATAAAAACTCATCCTCCTCAAATTAAGTATAGTTCGCATGTTTCAGGGATTTTTTCGAAAATTTTTCTCGTTCAAGATAATAGGGATGGTAAGTTTTAAAATGAACACCCTGTATGATATGTATGAAGCGTCAGTAAAAAAAAATCGTGGGTTATAGAATGAGATTGAGCTGTTACGCCCGAGTTGTTAAGTTGTTGTTGTTCTACAAGCATGCGTAAAACGTCACTTTCTCGGACGCAATTGAATTCTGAATAATTCTTGCGGAAAGTAACTTCTCCGCACTTAACTGCTTGCACGAACTCCGCTTCGAGTCGTTCGGGCATCAGCAGTTCGCGTGCGAGAAAGTATAACTTTCCGCACTTGTTACGATAATAACTATTCTATGGTTGTCTGGTAATTGGTAGGCAAACAGATGACGTCATCAGGTAGTTCTTATGGAGATTTGCTTTTGTGTCATCCATATTACTTCATAAAAGTTAGCACCCTACCTCTTTAAACAACCTTGATCCAATTTACAAATTCCAGGATTCAATATAGCGGCAATGGCCATCTGTGATGTTTGTTTTTTTAATCTACATTTCAATCGTTTTATTGTTGATTTATGAAGTTTTCATTTCTGTGTGGCGTGTGGTCTTAAGCACACACGTAATTTTTTTTATTGACCGAGCATGGAAGACTATACTAGTTCTGAAAAAATCAATGACCTAAGTTCGTTCTACAGTAAGTAATTATTAAATACATGAGAATACAAAGGAATACATATGAATACATAGGAATACATAAGAATACATAGGGAATACATGAATACATAGGAATAATTTTTTTCATTGACCTAACAAGTGCGGGGAAAATGTTTGGAAGTCTTACTGCTGCCTTAAAATTAATTAACCCCCGCAGGGCTATTTATGCACCAAAATTAACCTAACTTTATATTTGATGATAGTTCTCAAAGGGCTTTCTGCTGCCATAAAGTATTTTATGTCATACCAATACATTATTATGTTTTTATACCTTAGATACCATCTACATAATTCATTACTTTATGCCCGTGCGGGCATAAAGTACACATTATGGCCCGCGCGGGCATAAAGACGCAAAAAACAGTTTTCAATTAACTTATTCTTTATTAACAAAATATAAATTTACGCTTATAAACATATTATTTTTATCAAAAAATTATGATTTTGCACACTGATGACAACTTGCGAAGTGACACTTTTTTCCCAGGTATTTATTATTCACAACCAACTGGTATGACATAAAAGTTTGTATGCACCACGGGTACTAATAGATATATATATATATATATATATATATATATATATATATATATATATATATATATATATATATATATATATATATATATATATATATATATATATATATATACCCTCGGGCGACTTACGAACCCTCGGGCCAGAGGCCCTCGGCTTTGTAAGGCTGTCGCCCTCAGGGCATAATCATCTACTTAGTACCCTTGATACATAAATAACTATTCCATTGAGAATCTAGGGGCCGCTTACTTTTAACAAATTTAGAAATAAAGTGATACCTACCAGCGCTATTTATGCACCAATATTAACCAGACTTTTTCCTGAGTTTCTCAAGAGTAAACGGACCCTAGAAGCTCAAAGGAAAATACTTTCGTGGCAGCAAAAAGTTTGAGTAATTTTGGAGCATAAATATATACCGCTGGTGGCACCGCTTTTCCTAGATTTGTTAAGCATATAAACGGTCCCTAGGAACTCAATGGAAAATACTTTTATGGTAATATTGTATGTCACACGGCGGAAAAGTGTTTGCAGTTTTCTCCAAAGTTTCAGGATTCGCCTATTGGCCGGACTTGAAAAACACTACTTTATGGTCTCGTGACGTTAATTACTATTGCTGTTTATTTTCATCTTATTCTAGTAATGTTCCTTTGTCCATTAGTTTTTTGTTCTGTCTGATTACTATTTGTTCCTGTCCCTGCTACTTCTTTTCCCAGTTTCTCAATTGCTTATTGCTACATATTTTGTGCTATTACAGTGCCTAGGCAAACAGAGAAATAGGGAGAAAAAAGAGAACAGAATACCAAAAGGCTTTGCAAAATAAACATATCGATGAAATAATAGTCTATTGTTGTATTAGGAGTAGAAGCTTTACTTTTTACACAAAAAAGTGCTTCTACTCCGTATGCAACACGCTATTTTTTCTCCAAGCGAATGGAGTAAGCTCGGGGGTAACTGGATGGTTAAGCGACAGTAATAGTACGAGCGGCACTAAATAGTATATTACATACCGAGGTGGAAAGTGTTTCATTACTGTCGAGAGATTTAAGTTAGACCGAGGCGCAGCCGAGGTCTAACTGAAATCTCGAGACAGTAATGAAACTTTTCACCGAGGTATGTATACTATTTTATTTACAATCATTCGAATTTTGAAATTTTCATTTGGATTAAAACTAAAAAATACAATAATTAACAATTTCATTTACTTTCGGCCCACGGGTCGAAAGTTTACTTTCGACCCGTGGGCCAAAAGTAAAAGTCAAAAAAGTGACATTTTCGAACTTTTTAAAAGTCAGTAAAGTCAACATTACATGTATGATTGTAAATAAAGTACTTTTGCTGCCGCTCCAGCGGCACTAAAAGTACTTCTACTGCCGGTGCGGTTGCCTAGCAGCATAGAAATTAAATCTCTACCACCTCGACAGGTGCTAACCTGCTGGATTTGCCTAGCAGCATAGAAATCAAATTTCTGAAATCTTGACCGGGGTTAACAAAGTGATGTTTTTCTGACGTTTGGAGAAAAACATGTTTCCATCCAGCGGGTTAACACCTGTCGAGGTGGTAGAAATTCAATTGACAATTTCTATGCTGCTTGGCAACCCCAGCGGCAGCAAAAGTACTTTTAGTGCCGCTGGAGCGGCAGTAGAAGTACTTTTAGACTTTAGTGCCGCTCGTACTTTTACTGCCGCTCAACCATTCACTTGCCCTCGAGCTTACCCCATTCGTTTGGAGAAAAAATAGCGTGTTGCATACGGAGTAGAAGCCCTTTTTTGTGCTTCAGCAGTATTGCAAGCCCCACTACGTTCGGCTCGCTAACCTACCGCTTCAGCACAAAAAAGTAAAGCTTCTACTCCTAATACAACAATAGACTATTATTTCATCGATATGTTTATTTTGCAAAGCCTTTTGGTATTCTGTTCTCTTTTTTCTCCCTATTTCTCTGTTTGCCTAAGCACTGTAATAGCACAAAATATATGTAGCAATAAGCAATTGAGAATCGCGAACTTGGGTAAATGCAGGCCCAATTTTAAAAAAAAAAGTTGATAACCACATTATTGCGAACTAATCAATAGAAAAACTTGATATCTATGATGTTCGGCCTGGTTTTAGCCTGCAGAATCTCATAATAAGATTGTGTTTATTTCAGGTGTTATATAATTAGGTTCAGCAAGGGACTGGAGGCCATACTGTTTAATGTGAAATATCCGAGGGGAACAGTAAGAATGAATACTTGTTTACGCAATAGTATTGAAAAATCGCGTCAACAAATAGAAATAGAAATGAAAATGATACCATAGGGTTGTCGAAACACACAAAAGATATTTCCACTCACCTGGGTTTTCTTATAACCTGTGTGTATATACGGGTCCCCTGGAAAACGGTTCTCCACAACCACCAACGTATCAGCATCGACTTAAGGCACTCAAGGTCCCTTTTTAACGGCACAAGACATAGACTTTTCGAGCTTAAAACACGGAACCGGAAAAAATTGTCTATTATTTATTATTTATCTAGTGTGTGAATCCAAATCTTCAACGGCTGTCTCGGTCGGCGCAGGGTCGTAGTAAATACACTCCTGTGTATTTTACGCGAAATTGACATTTAAGTAATTCTTTAATAAGAATGAGAAGAAACCAAATTTATAAATAACTAGCGGACCCGGGGGCATTTTTGTATCGAGCGCCCAGTATACCGCATTCGGGTAACGTCGTATTAACCGAGGCCTGTCTCATAACGAGCGTCTGATTTCCCGATCGATTGTCAAGCTACCGTACGCTTGATACTAGTCTTCTGCGAAATTATGGATCGGCGTCCAACAATTCAGTTTTTTTTTTTTTTTTAATTGTTTATCATTTATTATGCACTGGCCAGAAAATTATATGTACCACATTGTCGATTCCAGCGAAATACGAACTAATTTCAAGACTGAGCAGGAAGTCGAGGTAAGGGAATAAGTAAGAGCAAAATTATGTTTTATCTACATAACCTTACCATGAATAGAATACCATGGCGAGATAGAATAGGCCACTTTCACGTTTTTTCGAAAACATTTTTGAATTATTGTGTTAGCCGTTCTTCCAATGACATTATCATCTGTATACTTTTTTTCTCCAAAAAAAAAACGCCTATTTTTTGAAATATGTTCGAACGATTTAAAAATCGAATTTTTAAAGCAGGTAAAAATTAACAAGATTTTTGCTATTTACTTAGGGATTTGTATACCTGCAATCGTTATTTGACAAATGCGGAGATTAGATTCAGGCAGATGTAAATAATTATTTATGATGCTGTCTCTAAGTAACAAAACTAACCAAAACTAACCCAAATTGGAGCTGAGCAAAAGGTTAAGGTAAGGACAGCCTTAGGGTTAGTTTGGGATAGTTTGTTAGAGACAGCATCAAATAACTAGGCAAATAGCAAAATCTTATTAATCTTTAAGTTTTTTTGCTACTTTCCATTCCACTTAGTGAACTACTAGAATTAAAATTGCTTTACGATTTGACTACCAGAACCAAAATTAAACTAATACATATTATCAAGTAGCTTGATGGTGAGGAGCCAGGAAAACTCAAAAAGATATTCGAGACTGTAGGCGCGAAGTCGCGAGTATCGAGCATACGGTAGTCCGAGTGATTTTCGTACTACCGTGCGCTTGATACGTGCCGAGGTCGGGTACCCCGAATGCGGGTTGCTGGACGCTCGATACAAAAATGCGACCCGGGGAACTTCGTAACGCCTCAGAATCAATAAATGTTAAGTTAACGCATTAGCTTAATTAAATTCAGTTTTTTAATAAGATAAAATGATTACTAACAATAAATTATGTGGTTCAATAAATGTTCAAAAATCAAAATGGAACAAACCGCGCAATCTGACGCGGCAAACTTGGTATCGGTTATAAGACATGGCGCTGTATGCATATTTAGTGAATTTTCTTCATAAATATGTTTTTCTTTTTCTTGTGTTTTTTTTTATATGTTCCAATGTTCCAATAGTTGTTATGTAATTCGGGCCAGACAAATCCAATATAACAAAAATCATAAAAATCGGCCTAGCAGTTCTCGAGTTATAGATTCTGCAACCAACCCGACAGATAGATAGATAATACAGTTACGTCAGTTGAATGCGAAAATTTGAATTTTTAAATTTTTTAATAAAAAAATAATACAGTTACGTCGGTTGAATGCGCAAACTTAAATAAATGTGGCAACGTTGTTTCATATTGTCAAAAAAATTTGGGTCATGTATGTGAATAAGTTTGTTTATAATTAATTAAAAATTAATTTTGTTTTCCGAGAAAAAATGTAGCCTATACTTACACTCCCTTTATATAGTGACTAAGTGGTATAAATTCCAAGGAGATCGGTCCAGTCGTTCTTGTGTTCTAAAAAATAATACAGTTACGTCGCGTCGGTTGAATGCTCAAGCTCAAATAAATGTGGCAACGTTGTTTCATGTTCTCAACAAAAAAAGTTGGGTCATGTATGTGAATGAGTTTGTTTATAATTATTAATCAATTAAAAATATTTTTTTCCGGGATAAAAAGTAGCCTATGTCCCTTCAGATAGAGACTATACGTGGTTTAAATATCAAGGAGATCGGTCCAGCTGTTCTCGAGTTATAAGTGCTTCCATAAAACACAACTGTGTTTTATATATATAGATGTTGCGTTAACAATACTCATGCTGACAAAATAAGTGGCCGCGGCTGATTTGATGATTTTCGAAACGAGGGAGCATCCTATGAGAAGGCAGAAAATGTATTCTTATGAGAACGCTGCTCCCTTGTTTCGAAAATCAGGCGCCTGCTAGCTGTGTCCTAGTGCATGAATAAATTGTTAGTTCAGTTACGTGTGTGATTTTCCACTGATTGACACTGGTCTCCTACTTTTGTCAGCTTACCCGTCCACACTGAGCCGACAATTTGTCGTAAAATACACAGACAAAACAGAGACTCTTTGATCTTGTCGACTTACAAAAGTCTCGGAATTTGGAAACAAAAAAAAGACAAAAATGTTGCAGAAATGTATGGGATTTGTCGCGAGACATAAATGTCTTTGTGTTGTCGTTGTTTTGTCTGCTTGGTCTTGCCTGGCATACCGGAGCCAGATTTTTCAATTTCGATCTAGAAAAATAAATAAAGGCAAAAAACGGGTTTTAGCGAACTCTGCGCGCGTTTCATCTCTTTCGCACAGAGGCAGTTTTGCCAACTAATTTTTTTTCAGTTATGGTACAGAGTAGATAAATGCCAATGACCATAAATCATTGGTTTGGAATGATGATGATACACACTTGATTGATTGCGTGTAGCTCTTTTTCCTTTAAATTTTTTCTAAACACAGATTTTATCTTACACATACAGAGCTGGTCAACCACTGGAGCATAGCCCTCTATGTCTGCTATATAAAAAAAAATCTGCATTGTGGTGACAGTCGATGAATAGTCCCATCATATGTTGGAATCCTCCTTATCAAAGCTTCCTAGTCTTGCACCGATAACCTAAATTCATTCCCATTGCTTCCCAAATTAGTTTGGTATGAAAGATGACAGCAAGAAATTTGACTCATGAAATATACGGTAATTGCTTTACAGATCATGGAAGTTTATTGAGAAAAGAATGAGCCGATAAGAAACCGTACAAGAGTAGGCGAAGGATGAAGGATGTAAGAGGGAGTGGAGACAAGTGAAGTGTCACGAGACTTAACGTAAGACAAAAGGTAGAATTAACACACGATACATGGAAAAATACGAAGATAGCGAATAAAATGGGCTGATGATCCTAAAAAACATGATGGTCCGCTATGGATGGAACGAATAATGCAGTGGTGACATCAAATCTACTCAGTAGAGTTTACAGTAGATGATAATTAATTACAAATCATGCATATTGTGCATAAAATTATAGATAATGATTTATAAGGAGAAACTTGATATGTAACATTTAGTTTAAATTTTTAACGCCACCCGTACTACTACTACAGTAGCAACCTTATCCGCTTTGCACCTGCCTGGTCAATATTAATGACAATGAAAATCATCAATTTTTCAGCTTTTGATCATTTTCATTGCTCTGCAGAGCAAGTCGGAAGGTAATAAGTTAATCCAAATTCAATGGGTTTCATAAGTCAATTTATTCACCATGTAAAGCCCATTTTTTTGTAATATTTAGATGCAATAAAGCCTATTGAAATTTTATAAAAGTATTCTCACTTGAGTCTCCTCTTAAAAAACAAGAGTTGAATCATCAAAAATACAAATACCACTATTAAACATCCGGACCGAATTTAACGAACCATATTATGTAATTATGTTATATAGTTTTCTCGTAGCAAAAAGATCTAAACTAATAGGTAGGTACTACTTAATGATGTTCAGAATCTGCAAAATCAACTATATGATGTCATTCATAACTTAGACCAAGTATAGTAGAGGAACAAAAGTACTTATTATACCTACTCACATAGGTATATTATGTTTTGGTGGAAAATTGGTAAAAACATTTCAATAAATTATGTGATGAAATCTAATTTTCTTCGAATAATAATTATGGAGTTATTATTATAAGGGAAATCGGGCAAAAATAGTTGAGTATTTAACGCGAACTAATGAAATCTGGATTTAAAAGTGTGGTAAAATTTTGTTTAGGAAGTTTTCATCAGACAAACTCTTTCTCATTTTCCTTACCTAGTTATTTTTAATCTCAATACTGCTTGGAAGAAAAAATCTTCAAACAAAAGTTGAGATTTTTATTTATTATCTTCTACCTTCAATAATTACCCATTACTTTTATGTTAAACAATAAGTTTGTAGGTACCAAACTTGCCCCTAAAATAGCTCTTAGAGCCGTATTCGCTCACTCTCAACTCATATTTGTGCAATTTACAAAAAAAAATCCTACATCCTTTCGAACCAAATCACTTTTCTATTATTAACACTCTGACTAAATAAAACACCGTGGGCAGTGCAGCTGAACCAAGGAAACCACGGTACCACGATGGTCCAATCTTTGGTCTTGGTAGTAGTGCATTAGTCGACGTTAAGGTAAAAAGTTCAGTCGGTCAATAATAGCGCTGCAGGAGAAACAAAATAATCCGCGATTTCGATTTGTTTTTTTTCCAATGTTACAATAATATAACGTTTATGGAATGACAATGTGGAAATTAGCTTGTGCGGTAATATGGGTTGTTTTGGTTGATTGTTGTTTAGGACAAGAAGGGTAAGTAACCGTTTTATTAAATTTCGAAGTATGGCAGTGATTTTTTTCGCCTTATCAAGAATTAATGTATGCCTTATTGGCATAATGTTGCAGTAGGTTTGCAGGTAGTTTGTTCACTATTCAAGGTCTTGAGAATACCAGAAGGTTTTGCTACCTACCTACACAGTTTACCATTTTTGGAGTTGCGAACGCAAAAGTTTTTGGTTGGAATGTTATACGTAATAGATAATATTTCTAGCAAATAACGATAATGGGTCATTCTGAATTCTGATGGTGATTTTATTGTTCATCTGATCTTATGCTTTATATGTCGCTATTACTATTATTTTTTTTTTAAGTCCGAGCTGAGGTAATTTCATTAAGAACTCATGAAATTTCATTAAGACCTCAAACCGACGAATTCAGAATTATTTGAGTTTCTTTAGGAGGGAATGTGTTCATTTTTAAAATTTCAAACAATTTCTTCAGCAATTTTTAATCTAAAAGCAAACTTCAATGGCACAACATAATCTAAGGGCACAACTATCATGGTTCAATCTGGGCAAACTCAAAGTCCCTACCTATTTCAATTTTAGAGTAGCGAGAATAAAAAATTGCAATTTGTAAAAATACATATGTATTGCACCCTAATATATGTATAAGAAGTACCTACTTAATAGTAACCCATGTAAAAAGCAAGATTCTTTTATCTTTCTCCTACTACATAATTATGTTCCTATAATTATAAGAACTAATTAATTAAATCTCAGACATTAGATACGCATCATTATAATTATAAAATTCCGTTGAAGTAAAAGTAGGTATACCTTACCTACCGGACTTTTTTCAAGTTCCCATCATTGTCTTGTTTGGTTGGATTACTTTCACTTGTGAAGTAATGGGTCTCAAACAACGTTAATTAAATATTACGCTGAGTAAAATATTGTTTTCATTTATTATTTTTTCAGATAGAGATCGTACCAATTTGGAATTTTTTAAATAAGTATTTTGCCTCTTTGTCGAATACCTTATTCTTGATTCTTAAAATATAAATAGGTAGGTATTTATTATACTGCTCATACCGAATGAAGTACTACTCCAAATATTAGTCTTCTGCTGCTTAAGAGAACACACTTCATTGGTTCTGCAGAGCACATTTCATTGGTTCTGAGATTTTCAATGTGTGATGGTTTAAAATCTAGTTGTAGTTATATGGTTTTTAAAGAATTCGCGTTTGAATGGTCTGCGGTTCTTGATCAAACTCCTGTTGTTCTCCAATACCTGGTTCTTGGTTTAGCTTAGAGGAAGATAGATGAGCATGCAATTTTATTTTTTTTGAATTAATTCGAACTCTCTCCGTTTGAGTATTGGTCTTAATAATCATTACAGTTCGCGAAACTTTGGTCAGTGTTGGAAAATGTAATAATACTGAGTTTATTCAGGAAATTCTCACATGATATAAAACTCCTGCTATTTTACTTTACGGCCTCATTGCACCTCCTAGCAGTAATTCTTGGGCGTTTGACCTAACTTTTCTCTTTGAAGCTGATGCTTTCTATTCGTATATCTTCCTTCTCGAGCATCTTTAAAATGAAATATTTCTAATTTCGCGATTACCAAGAAAACTTTCTGATAAAACTGGAAAGGTATGACCAGAGATTGTATGACAGATACGACGAATTTCCACTTTATTAATTCTTGCTCGCTATATTTCAATGACAATCTTGACATCTGGTATAGAAATTTTAACACGAGAAGTAAATAGTGAAATAGTCTAATTATTCTCATACTAGCAACAGTTGGCATTGCATACCATTTAAAATACAGCCCATAACAGTATCAGTATAGAATATCAATAAATCTATAAAGTAACAGGTAACAACTATTTACCGTTCTTGATACCAACGATACCTTGTATAGGAATGTTACAAAATATTTATGTCTTTGAAATCTTTAGATCGGTTTTGTGCGCTTTGCGTTCAAAAGGACACATATCATTTTAATAAACCATCAGGTAGATAGATCCATGTCAACGCCTTCTGTTTAGTGATTTCTGTATTTTCATTAATTTGGACTGTTTGTGTTGTGTAATTTACACAGTTACACACATCAATTTTTATGAATGATTTTTCTCTAGATTAGATTAGATTAGCTAGTTGGGTGTATCCCGGTTGTCGACCTTACAGCACCGCAATCTATTGTTTAGTACTTTCCTTAAACGTAAAGATTCCTCCAATTTTGTGATAATGGAAAAATCTAGGTATGAACAAAGAAAGATTGATATTCTTCAAATCGCTGGACAAACTATACTTTCCAGCAATACTTACTTGGTGGATTTTTGTATTATTCACATGCGAATATTACGCTCGTAGAAAAAAAATATTTACTTATTTAACTCGACCTAGTTTTGCTCCATTTCTACTCAAGTGATGAGGTTTAAGTAAGGCATGCAATTAAATATACAATCTCCATAACTTCTGGTGTAGTCTCCGAAATTAGTTTCAGTTGACTTTCCATTTTGCTTCTCCCTTTTGTACGCAAAAACAGAACACAAAAGATCAATTATTTTTTTCTACTTATGACAAATTTGTAAGAAGTTCCAGTCGAAAAAAATAAATGGTCTAAATGGAATTTCTAAATAATATTGAATAGACAATATAAGGTAAACAAATTATTCATTGCTTGTTGTCATTGAATAAATATCGCAAACAAACATTAAGACCCCTAGGCTATTGACAATTCTCATTGTAAAACTTGATATCCTTTTTGCGCAACCATTTATGGGATGATCGGGTTAGTTTAGTACAATCACGGTTCTTTTGGATGTGTCACTGATTCTGCACAGGACAAATTTATCAACTTGGTTGTTTCGAGATGTCACTCACTTAGGCACCAAAATCCTGAGTTATCCAAACTTTTGGCTTCTCGACGAAATGTAGTAATTTGCATCAGCTGAGTCATTTTAATTTACAAAATATATCTATTTTTAGTTATTTATTCATTATTAATCTCTATTTATCATAGGTATGCAAATAAGTGGTACTTACCTAACTGGAATAACAAATATTTAAATTATTTTGATATATTTGTTCTTTGTTTAGCGACAGAACATTTTTGAGACATTTGGGTTATTTTTAGTACTTAAAACATTCTACAGGTGACAACATTAGTTTTAAAATTCAAATTATTACTCACGTCACTCCAACTTCACTAGAAACCTCTCTTGGAAATTTGCTTCGGAGTCGTCAATCACATCTCCCAAGAGTAGTAATGTAACAAATCAGCCTTCATTGGCCATTTCCATAATTATATGAACTTCGTTATAGAAGAACTATAGTCGCACCTGCAATTTTGCCAATATAAACATGCAACTTATTGGCCAATATTTTTACAGAACAATCACATCGATTTTTGAATGTGTTGATACTGGAAGCTGACAATGTATTCTCACTCACTGGTACACAATTTGAGGAAATTTTTCCTTGGTATCTGGAAATGACATCTTAATATGTCAGACGGTTTTCCTCTTGGTTTACCAAAGAATTGATCGATATCATTCTCAAAAAGGTAAAAGTACGTCGACATTCTGCAAGCTCACAAATAACTTTTTACTTCTTATTACCTTGAAGAAATTAAATGAGAGAAGTTTCCTTTTATTCCTCATATGGATTAAATGAATCATCATCACCCAGCCATTTCCATCCGCTTTCGGAAATAGGCCTCCTCTAGATATTTCCACTTCTTTCTGTTTTGACCCAACCTAATTTGTAGTCTTTTCAGATCATCCGTCCATCTCGTGGGAGGTCTTCCTCGGTTTCGCTTGTCTGATCTCGTACTCCACTCTAAAACTTTTTTGTCCATCTACCATCCTTCTGCCTTGCGACATGATCAGCCCATCTCCATTTAGAGTTCCTCTTTTGGATCTCATATTACCCAGTGAAAGGTCTCTGCTCCATAGGCGAGAACTGGCAAGACGCACGTATTAAACGTTTTCCTTTTCAAGGATATGGGTATGTCATGATCTTTGAATATATGTCTGAGCCGACCATGTGCCGCCCAGCCGAAAGTAATACGCCTTAAAAGTTCGCACGTCGGATTGTGTCTGTCAATTCTAATCCCAATAACAGTATTTCTTCACAAATTCTATATCTGCTCCGTAAATTTCTATATTTTCACTGGGGACTAGGTTTGTCATTAATTGATGTTTAGACCCACCATCTGAATTGCCCTTTGAAGTTCTTGTACTATTTCTTTTCCTTGTTGTAGGTCGTCTGCTATATCATCCGCAAAACAAAGATTATTTAGTTTTGCTCCATGCTCCATCTACAGTTATCCCTTTGTTGTCCCATTCTAGTATTTTAAAAGCATGTTCTAAAACGGTTGTAAACAATTTTGGTGATATAGTATCGCCCTGTCTTACTCCTCGTTTGATAGGTATCTATTTTTTGTGTGGTGGTTGCATTTTTGTAGATATTGTAAATAATGTTGGTATATCGATAGTCTATTATTCTTCCAAGGCCTTTAAGATTGCTGAAGAAATTTACAAATATCAATACAATTTACCGTTGTTAGCTGTTTTCTCAACACTTTCAGGCTTTTGTTTTGTTCTATTGTTTACAGTAGCGTAACTTGACATCAGGGGGCCTCGGTGCAAGAATAGATCAGCCCGCCCGCCATTGACCGGGGTTTTCTGTGGGTGCCACGCCCAAAAACGGTAATTTTAAGCCTTCAAAAATAGTATATTGTGTATTTAGGTGGAAAAGTAACACATTCTCGGCCAACGATGTAAGTTGACGGGTGAGGCGCCGCCGCTGCCGGCAAACACCGAAGGCCGAGAATGTGCTTTTCCTCTGAAATACACATACTCACGATTTTTTCTGCGATCGCTCCAGTAATGGAAAAAATGAGGAATGCTTCTGTGTTGTTCGTAAAAATCAGCACGATTTTCCAACCTAGGCCGGAAAAGTGATTCCCGTACTGTTATCCATATTGATTCCTTAGCAATCACTTTCCTGGCCTAGGCCGGAAAAGTGATTCCCATACTGTTACCCATCGATTCCTTAGCAACCATTGAAAATACCAGAACATTGAGTTTCGCGACCTGTCAACTGGTCAAAAATTATGACATTTCTTGTCAATCGCAGAAAAACATTTTTTTTTTTCCATATTACATATTACCATAATAAAATAGGTAGGTACTTATGACAAATGAGGGGCCCCTCAAGTCTCGGGGGCCTCGGTGATTTGCACCGAACTGCCCTATGATAGTTACGCCAGTGATTGTTTACTACTTTGTCATATCAGTATTTCCTGATGTCTTTCCTTAGTGCCTTTGATATGTCTTTGTTAATTTCTCTCAATTTTTGTTGGTCTAAATTTGATTTCCTCTTAAGTGCTCTACGTTCTTCCATTTTTGTTTGGGTTTCTGAGCTGATTTTTTCTTGTTTTTTTGGCAGTACTTCTCCTGTGCATCCATCAGTGTTTAAATTATGTTTTCATTTAAATCATTTATACTCTTAGTTGTTGCTTTGTTTTTCAAAGAGTTTTTGAAATGTTTTTAAATTTTTTTAATTTCTTTTGTGTGTGTCCATGTTTTGGGAATTTCTTAATTGTCTGGCAAGTGGTAAGTTGATAGGGACGAAAGGGGGAAGAAAAGTGGGGCGTAACCTAAGAATATTCACTGACACCTCAACTGACACCGCTTGATGACAGCCATGTCTTTGGGTTCAGTGGCACCGAAAACACCAAGGAAATGAACCAATAAAATTATTAGAATTTTTTTAAAGTTGTGCCAATAACCACGCCACTGTGCTGTCGTTCAGGCTCTAACATTAAGCTCTAACCAATAGAATCATGCCTCTGAATAATCACGCCTCTCCACATCCATCATTTTGCAATGTTGCCGGATTTTTTTCTATTTCAAAATACTACACATGCTCATATAGCAAAAAAAATCTGTCACCAACTTGTTTATTACTGTTTCTGTCAAGTTTGGCAAAGCAGCAAATTCTATTGCAGTTCGCCGTTTGGCTAGCCAGACAATAGTCTGGTTCGTTCATGTTCGAGTTTATTTGGAGAGTAGCTCTTACAGTGGTCACTTCGAGTAGCAAATCTGATTATAACTGACACGTCTTTGAAAAAAAAAAATGGAACTTCATAAAAAAGGCGGCTCAGTCGATCTCTTTGAAGTCACGTGGAAATCCGTAGGCGTCTAAATATTATTTTTATGAAAAATGAAAACAAATTGGTTAATAAAAGAATAAACATACTCCAGATATTTCTATAAAAACCGAAATGACGAACGCCATTGCTCCGAAATTTTAGTTGTTTTACTTCTAGAATACAGTGTAGTTAATACATTAAATAAATAGGCAAAATTCATATAGTAGGTATCCTTAAAATTCGGTTTTAAACTACATATTGAAATAAATCAGATATATAGTATATTGTTGTATTAGGAGTAGAAGCTTTACTTTTTTGTGCTGAAGCAGTAGGTTTGCGACACGCTATTTTTGCTTGGAGAAAAAATAGCGTGTTGCATACGGAGTAGAAGCACTTTTTTGTGCTTCAGCAGTATTGCAAACCTCACTACGTTCGGCTCGCAAACCTACCGCTTCAGCACAAAAAAGTAAAGCTTCTACTCCTAATACAACAATATACTATTAATGGGAATAATATTTCTTCATTAAAAATTCAAATTTGAAATCGATTTTTGTTCAATTATCTGTGTAATGTAAATGCTTTTGTCCACTTCTAAAGAGATATCTCACACTGTCAACAAGAACGGCTGGGCTTTGTCAGCATGCAATAAAGCCCAGCGGCATGGCCGACAAGTTTCAACTTTTTTTGCCGGTGTGCGGTGTCTTGGATATAGTGTACCAAGACTACGCATAAATATATAAAAATAATTTCATATTATTATAAGGGGTATTTTTCTAAAGAGCAGTCACCATAAAGATGCGATTTTCAATTTGTATTGGCAATACTATGGTCGATTTCGTTTTGTGTCATTCCATCGAGGCTTTGCCAAGTCCATCTCCTTTGAATCTTTTTGCGGTAGCAGCTGTTCATCTCGTATAGATTTTTTTCAAGCAGGAAGGCAAGCATTGGTTTTTTACGCTCATTTCCACCTGGGCTACTAAATTTCCGAGTTAATTTCCCGAGTGCGGCCTCAGTTGGGTCTGATTTTATTCCAATTTTGGCGTTAAATTCTTTGCATAGTAGTGTAGTGTCTTCGCTTTTCGATATTCTACTATTCTGCATGCGAGCAAACGTTTGGTTAGTATGTGAAACCCATATGTGAACCTACCATGAAGTGAGTTTTGTTATCTTGTAACTCTACAGATGTCTTCGTAGAATATGCTTATTTCATCTTCGTTGGTGTTCAGAGGTCGGTGCAATTTAGTCGTAGAATAGCCTAAAGTCCGTTCATAAAGTCTATAGACTTATTCGAGTGCGTGATCTGAGATTTTGAACGCTGATTGGTTAGATTTTGGGGCCTCACTAGGGCTTTGGGTTAATGGTTAATCGTTTAAATAGAGTGCTGGTCGCTCAAGTCGACACCCTAATTTTGGCCAATCAGCGTCCAAAATCTAACTCGCACCCAAATAAGTCTGTGGACTTTATGAACGGACTATACCATACTTTTGTTGATATTGCCTGTATTGATACTAAGTATTTTGTTAGAAAGTTTTTTATGTTGAAAGAATCCTACACCTCCAATTGACTTCCTTCCGTGGCCATGTGATAAAATTTGTGACCTGAATTTAGTGTCTCCAAACTTTCGCCATGCCTTCTAACTTCACTAATCCCGACCACATCCCACATGTTTTCTAGCTCTATTTCCATCTCCTTGAGTTTTTCTTCTGATCTTGCGTTGTAAACTGCTTCTTAATGGTTTGTGATTCTTCTTTTTCGGTTTTCTTGTTAACGAGCTCTTGCCCCCCCCCCCCATATTCCGTGGAGCAGCCCGCTATCGCAGTGTGGGATTCCGAACGATTCGTTCCACCTACTGGGGATTTGTTTCTGAAATCGTTTCTTCCATCTTGACGATGACGGGTGTTTGACCATAATCAAATTGAACATCTACCAAAACATTGGGTTACATATTATTGAGAAACTGCAAACATTGGTCTTGTGTAGCTACTTTTAAACCGCTGTTCTACTGTGAGATCAAGATTGAAATATGGTATCAGTTATATGGTCATCCATCCAGAGCCATTCATGAAATACCTAAAGTTCAGGTGGCGGCACCCTAGAACCTGATTCTTGAAACTGGGGAACAGCGTTCTCATGAGAACAAAATTTTCTCCCTTGGTCGCTCATGTGAGCTTTTGGATGGCAGAAGGACATGACACTTGTTTTGATAGGAAAGCTACTCCTCGTTTTGAGAATCAGGCGCCAGCAGGGAGGTTTCAGGCGTGTTCACATTCTATAAGTACCCTCAACTGCGCCTCGTGATCCTCAGGCATTATCGTGCTCCATAAGTTTCTCAACTCCAAAATTGATAGCAATTATCTATACATATAAAACACAGTTGTATTGGTTATAACACTTATAACTCGAGAACGGCTGGACTGATTTTTATGATTTTTGCTTTATTGGATTTGTCTTTGTCCCTAATAACAAAACCCAAAAAAAAAACAAAAAACAAAATTACTTATTTATGAAAAAAAATCACTAAGCCCACATACGGCGCCATCTCTTATAACCGATACCAAGTTTACCGCCACATTTACATTGCAAACCCTTTTGTATACGGCGCCATCTCTGATACCTAGAACGAAGCTCGCCGTTGCGCGGTAATTTCGTTGCAGATACAGTTGAACAATGCTGCTCAAGAACTGGAGCTATTCCGAACAGAACTATTCCACTATTTCGATCAGATAGAGTGGTGCAGATAGGAGTAGATCAGATAGAATAGTGCAGATAGAATAGAACAGATGGAGTAGTGCAGTGCATGCAGTGCAGATAGAGTGAAACAGGGCTGCGCTGGAGATTTTTTTTGTTTTCTTTACATTCTTTGAACATTCCTGTGCCTGAGTTTATTTATTTGGTGGTACACTTTACAAGAATAATGCCCACAGGGGCCTAAAAAGGGATGATGTAAAATTTTAATTTTAGGTGACTTGTGATCCAGAGAGTAAACATTAATTTTCTTCAACCAAAGCCAAATTCACCATCGAAAAAAACTGAATTTAATTCAGCTAATAGATACGTCAACACAACATTTAATAGGTATTTAATAATTCAGAGGCGGTACGAAGTTCCCGGGTCAGCTAGTAGCTACTAAATATCAACCTGTGATCTCGCTAGAGGAAAAATTCAATTGCAAAGGCCTATTTGAAAAAGCAACAATTGTCTGTATCTTAAGTACGCGGGTTCTCCCGCTGTAATATTGGGGTGTTTCAGGGTTCTATGTTCAATATATTTGATACGATGCTTAAGAATTGTTTCGATTGATAATCTGTTCTGAATTTCCAATAACTGGTTCTAGTGGGCCTTTGGTCTTCCGGTGCTGGAATAAATTATAATGACGAATGTTAACGTCGTCGGAAGATCTTCTTGAGAACAACTCTTCATCGGTTTCTTCAAGTTGCAGCTAACGACGTACATATCTGGTCTCAATCTTCTCTGGAGTCTTAGTCATAATAGTACACTAGAAAATTTCTTTTTTTACCTCTCAAAGTTGGCTTTCGAGGCTCTGCGTTGGGAAAGGTACTTCTAGGAGTCAGTTTAGCCTGGCAGCTGATAAAAGTGGCCGAAGGCGGTGCAATGGAATATCTGAATTGATCTCTGGCTTCAGACTATTAACTTGGCTTCTAAATTTGGACTACATGTGATGTAGTGCTAGAGAAAAGCATCATTCATGAAGAAGTCTTTGTTTAGGGGATTGATTAATTTGATATACAGCAACAAGGCAAAATTTAGTGATTCCTTGACACTGCAGCTAGTTAGCTTATTGACAACCCTTGCTGTGTAAGTTTCTACTAAAATAGGTTTGACATATTCGCCAGGCACAGTAGCCCCTTTATTGTCGTCTTTATGAAACCCTTCTCCTAGATGGGCTCCTCCTCCAGAAGGTGTCGAGCTCTCCAGTGAGCGAGTGCTGGGTACTTGAATAAGATGTAAGAAGCTGATTCTTCGTCCTCGTCGCACAATCAATAGATGAGTTCATCTTGGTAGATACCCATAATCTTGTGTAAGTGTTTTCTCAGTGTACAGTGACCGGTTAAGAATCCTGTCACAATTCTGATCTGATTCCTTGTGAGATTTAGGATCTCAGAGGCTAATCTTGTCGTAGGATATTTCACCATTGCCTGGTGTTTGATACCTGGTTTTTGTGTTCCTCTCGGATCCACTTTTCTAAGCAGCCACGTATCGAGGTTTTTGATATTCCGAATACGGGATACCCATAAACTGCCTTTCTGATTCTTGCCTGGCTATAAGGAGTTTATCTGTTGGCATACTAGAGCTTTAATAGCTGCTTGGCTGTTTAAAAAGATCGTGATATCCTTGTGTAGAGTACAAATCAAACGAGAAGAAGCCACACGCGTTATCGTTTGTCTAACTTTAAATGGGAGGGACCCAGAGAAAAGGAAATCTGCCTTCTTTGTCAGCGTTGACGTCAATGGCTTCTTCTCGTTTGATTTTTACTCTACATACCCACTTCTCAGTTTTCCCGCAGGCATATCTCTATTGCATGTATTTCGGCTTGGAATACGGTGGCATGCTTCGCCAGTGGAGAAAGCCATTTTGCTCTTGAGGATAAGCCATCTACTCCGGCACGGTTCCACTGTCAGTTTTGGAGCCATCAGTGTACCATACTAACTTTCCATTATGGACTAGTTTTCTGTTTTGTTTTCCCAATTAATCTGAGTTTGAAACTGTTTGTGAGTGTTTATTCTCGGGGTCATGTTGTCACTTCTCATCCCAAACAGTTAGTTTGTAACAATTTTTGTTGTCCTGGTATGTTCACATTCTCCTTGGATTCCAGTTCTGGCCACAATTGAGTCTGTAGGTCCCCATTCTTCTCTCAGCTTTGATAATGATATCAATAGTGATAGTATGGTTTCTATAGCAGTAGCGACTTTTGGCCACCAAATTATTGGTCCGTAGGGTATTCTGGGTCTTACCACTACTGTATAGATTCAGTATACTATGTGGGATAGAAATCCCCATGTCTATCCCTCTGCTCTTTTTGTGGCCATTAGCGCATTTCACCTTTGTCGGTGTCGTGGCGTATTCAATATGCGCGTTCCAGGTTAGTTTTGCACCCAGGATAATCCCTAGGTATTAGACTTCCCGGACGACTTTTATTTGTTTTCCGAAAAAGTGAGAAAGACTAGATCGTCTAGTTTTCTTCTTTTTGTGAAGGGAACCATTGCTTCTTTCTCAGGATTGACACCAGGTTTGCCCTTTTGAGCCAGTCCTTCACGATTTAAGTGCTCTTTGCATTTGCGCAGAAGTAGTTTGTACATTTTTCCCCATGACTACTGCTACTACATCATTTGAGTGACCCTGGGTATAAATATTTCTTTTTCTATTTATTAAGTTCTACTAGAAGTTGGTCTACGACCCAGGTCCCACAGTAAGGGGTTAGAACTCCACCCTGTGGGCAGCCTTTTGATACTGACATCACCATAGTATCATTATTAAAAGTAGCATGAACTTGTCAACCACGAAGCATGTTATCAATCCATCTGCTGATGGTGTGTGTGACTCCATGTCTGGACAAAGCAATGTTCGAAGATTCAAATGAGGTTCGGTAAAAGGCCTCTTCTATTTCGAAGAATTCTGCAAGGGCTACCTCCTATTTATCATTTGCGCGCTCTATTTTTGCTACCAGTGTAGGGCAGGGCCGTTCCCAAAATTTACCCACTTGATAGGCATGTTCGTTTTGTTGTAGTGGCTTTTATTTGATTATAAAAAAATTCCCTAATATGTTTATCAATGAGTTTTTCAATCGGCTTCATAAGGACAATAGTGTTTAGGGGAACAATGCCACTTGCAGCGAAACTTATAATGTTTCTGCTTATGAATTCAAGAATAAATGCTTTTCATGGGTGTTTTGTTGGATTTGAAGAAATCGAAAACTCAAGAAGTGTCAGAAGTCAAAGTAAGGAAGAAAGAGAACTTTTTTCTTATCCCAGACGCACGATCCCTTTTGATCACTTATCATGATTATCCAAGATCAATGAAACTTTCTAGGCTTTGGCTCATAAGCTCGATAAAAAAATCAAGCCAATCGAGAAATAGCAGTTTGTTGTTTGTTGAACCATCCAGAGATTGATTTGCAACTCTTTTACACCCCAAGCCCCTTCGAGGATAAATTCCTCAAAATGGGCTCATGGGAAGTCAAACATCAGAGGGAAGAAGTTACCGAATGATAGCATAAAATCTGGCTCAAAATCGTTAAAGGTGACATCCAGGTTGCTTTACACAAATGTTAATGTAGCAAGTAGTTTGATGCCTATTCTTGAATGATTGATTGATGAACCAATATTTTGAGGGCACATGGGCACTGGACCCTTGTCATCAATATTGTAGATCTGTTGTACTTCCAATGCACTATATCTCGCTAGTACCTACTATCTTCAAATTGGTTTGATGCTTGTCGAACCCCCGAGAGATGTAGGTAGCGTATGGTTTTCGCATGAAAATTTGATTTTAATACTTCTGAATGAATCTTCGAAGCCCCGCAAATATAAGACAAACGAGAAGTCAAAAAACAATATTACATATACCAATTCCCGTAGGCGATAGTGTAGGATTTTCTTCTATTACATAATATTATTCAGGATAATATTGTGATGGCCAAGAGAATGTATATAAGGAAAAACGAAAGTGTTAATCAAGTGGGTTGGAATGTTAAAATAATTGCTAAGCTAATATTTCCTCATGCAAATTTTAACTTTGAAGATTTACGATTATTGGACGAACAAATCATTGAATAACAAAGTCAAGTGAAAAAGGCCTTAACTTTATCAGAATATGAAAAAAAAGGAATTTTAATTTACGATCAATCATACCAAGTAAGCAAATTAACTTATAAATCTATCCAATATCCCACAGGATTTTTCCTGAAAGATTTTACAGCTGTTACCTCTACTATCAACACTGAAGCAACAAGCTGCGATTACCAATTAAGTATTTTCATTATTCAAGCAATAATTATCATTACAGGTACTACAATGTCATCGGACCACGGATACTACGTCCAAACAGCGAGTACCACGCATCGATAAGCGTGCACGGAACCTCGGGACCGACCTCAATCACGGCCACATTAGAAGGACAATCTTTTACTGGAACCCCATTTTTGATGCAATTTAAGGACGTGGTACTACCTTATTCGAATGTTATAAGTCGATTCGAGGTGAGAATAATTTACACAAATTTCTATCTTATTGATATCTTTTAAGACGTAGTGTTTTCATTAATTAAAGATAATATCATATGCAGTCAATGGGTTTTTCGAATTATTTTTTCAGATTGGAGACATCGAAGATGGAAACTACAAGCTACGAGTAACTGGCAACAGAGGCCTGGAATTTTCGGCTGAATTTCCTTTGGAATATGTCAAAAAAAGTTACTCGGTATATATACAAACCGATAGAGCTGTTTATCAACCGGGTTCAACTTTGATGTTCAGAGCTATCGTCCTAAATCCCGCACTGAAACCTGCTGCTGAGGTCCGCAATGAACCTTTACACATTCATATCGAGGTATAGATTTATAAAAATCCGGATAAGTCTATTCTTTTTTGAGTAATTGTTGCATAAACATAGCCATGTCACGTTTTATTCTTAGGATGGTAAAGGAAACAGAGTGAAAGAATGGAAAAACGTCGAAGCAACCAAAGGAGTATTTTCTGGCGATTTAAAACTTAGCGACAATCCTGTTTTGGGAAATTGGAACATTTCCGTTACAATCCACGGACAAAGTTACGCGAAATCGATTCAAGTTGCTGAATATATTTTGCCCAAGTTTGTTGTTGAAGTTAAAGTGCCTCAACATGTAACTTTTAGGGAGAAAACTTTGCCTGTAGCCATTGATACCAGGTATGTATGTATTTGGAATTTATTGGAACATAATTGAAACATTTTGAAAATCAATGAGTTTTAAGATAAACAGTTCGTTTGGGTTTTTGAGTAAAGACATGTTTGACTTTCTTCATCTTTCGTAGGTACAATTATGGTAAAAAAGTAGTAGGTGAAGCTACAATAACAGCCTACCCGACAATTTACTCGGGAGTAATCCAACCAATCTATCAAAACCCCATAAGAAAAGTGGTAAAAATCGACGGTTCGACTTTGGTCGAATTTGATATTGAGAAAGATTTACGATTAAACGACGAATACGAACGACTAGTTATTGTAGATGTTACTATCGAAGAGTTCTTGACTGGACGGAGACAAAACAACAGTGCAGAAGTTTATGTGCATAAATATAAGTACAAAATGGATTTGATTAAAACTGCGGATTATTTCAAGCCTGGATTAACATATGTTGCTTATGTAAGTATCCATATGTAGGTTTGTTACAATAAGATAATTTGTAAAAAGTTTTCTAAACTGCGGCAAATGGAGCAAACTTTTCCAATTATAAGTATTGTCTTATATCACTCATATAGCATTATATGGGTTTGAAACAAAACCGAATTTTGTCTACTCAAATTTTACACATAGTTTGTTTTAGGTAAAAGTAGCAAACCACGATGGTACCCCATTAAGAGACGAAGAAAGAGACGTAACCATCAAACACGGTTATTCAAGACAAGACGAAATTTACGAAGAAAAAACTCATCGGTTAGACAAAAATGGCATATTTATACTCGAATATAACACTCCCACGGATGTAACCAATACCACAGCTTTAAGAATCGAAGTAAGTAAATAATTTAAGTATTTAATCTAGGATCTACAATAACTCCTCTCATAGGCGGAATACAAAGACCTCAAAGAACGCATTTCACCAATCCCGGCTGCAGTTTCCTATGGCAATACATTTTTACAAGTCAGTCTAGAAACTGAAAAACCCATAGTCAATTTGGATGTTGACGTTTTGGTAAATTGCACTGAACCAATGAGATACATCAATTATGTTTTAATGGCTAGAGGTAAGAAAAAGTCAAAATATCTTTGAAGATTCTTGAGACGCAATACTTTGATTCCAGGTGACGTGTTGCAAACCAACTCCTTCCAAATTGACCAAAAGAACATTTTCCGTTTTCGTTTTACTGCCGTCCACGCAATGGTACCCATTTCTCATTTATTTGTCTACTATATCAAAGACAACGGTGAACTTATTGGTGACGTTGTAGATGTAGAAGTTGATGTACTTTTTGACAATTTTGTAAGTAGAACAGAAAAAAAATGTATACTACTATGTACCTCATTTGCCGCGAAAATGTAAATTAAATCAGAAATAACCCAAACTTTCTGTTCAAATTAGAGTTATTTTCACTGGTAAAAACAATTTTCTGGAACGCAGCTTTTGTTGAAAAGCCTTTGATGTGATATAATGGTATCAAGTATCCGTATATTCTTTTTGCTGTTTTCACATGAATGGTTTCTTGAATCTAGATAAGCTTGCTAGCACAGAATTTTTATACAACTCCAAGTAGATTTATTATCTTTGGTGTGTGAAGCTGCCACTTACTCTGCTGCGTTTAAAGACAGACAAACGCGCTACTGTTTGAGCTATATCAAAAAAATTCCCCAAAAAAAGACATCCTGATAATCTCTGTGAGTAACTCCGTTTCTGCCCAATTTGCGTCTGAATGACCACTCGAGAAGATAATTATAATAATAAATTTCTCAGAAAATCTCACGAATAGGCTATATTTAAATCCAACTGGCCTAGCTTATTGTTCAAAAACTATTCAAAGCCGTGGATATCACTCTGACAGTTGATAACTTGGGTGTATATAAATTATTATCCTTCTTGAAATCTTTGGGCCTTGGTTTTTTGATGACGCGCGACGTTTCCATTGGTTTTGAATACTCACTTCATATCAATAGCCCTCAAGAAATAATTTACATATCATCCAGCTTCTTACGACTTACAATGGATACATCTCTGAAGTTTGGCTGCCTCTCTTTTGTTGTTATCATGGAGGCTGTTCTGATAAACTAGCGGCTACAATTCCACCTCTTTCTCTCACTGAACTCGTCGTTGCGAGCCATAACACCATAGGGCTCCAATCTATACAAATTTTTCACTCGTGTATCAAACCTGTGGAACTCATTGCCGAGCAAAACCTTTTCTCTTTCTTCCTGGCTTAAAAAAAAAAACATTGAAAGTTAATTTCCGCTCCCTTCGTTTAGCCTTAATATTCCTTTCACATGCATGACTCAAAATTATGATGCTAATGATCCAATTTTGTCTGTAGTGTATAATATAAATACTTATTATTCTAGATTAACATTGACCTGAGTACTGACGAAACCGAACCAGATCTGGACATAGAACTGACGGTTAGAGCACGTCAAAATTCCTACATTGGCCTAATGGCAGTGGACGAAAATGTCTTAAAATTACGCCCAGGCTATGACGTCACTCTGCAAGAGATATCTGAAGATTTGCAAAAGTATGACGTGGCCGAAACGTCGCCTTACAGTTTGATTTCCAGAAATTTAAAGAATCATTTTATGTGGAAACCGGGTGGCAGTAATCCACACTCAGCCGTTTATGTAAGGATTTTTTGGGCCTAAATTGTATCGTTACTTATTTTTTGGGATTTCAGGAAGCTGGGGCCGATCTTATGACAAATGCGCATATTAACAGACGAAAACCCACATGTAAGGCTCGGTTATTTTTAAACTATACAGAAATTATAGAAATTTGTTTCAGTGGAAGATATTTACTTACGTCCCACTTTTTATGGATCATCTACAATTAAACCAGATCGTGGTTTTGGTGTACCATTACCAACAGTTACAAGACCGCCATTAGCAGGCCCCTATGCTTTCAGTAGAATACCAAAACCTGTTTGGAATAAACCGAAAGTGTACCTTACAGAACATGTAGCCGACACTTGGTTATTTTCCAACTTTTCTTCAGGTTATGAAGGAAAAACCTCGATAAGACGAAAAGTCCCTAGCAGTTTGAATAATTGGCTAGTGAGCGGATTTTCTCTGGATCCCATAAGAGGTTTGGCGTTGATGACTGAGCCTAAGAGGCTTAAAGTTACCAAATCGTTTGTGGTTTCTTTGGATTTGCCTTATTCCGTGCAAAAAGGGGAAATTCTGGCTGTTCCTGTGGTTGTGTATAACTATATGGCTCAAGATATTGTTGCTGAAGTAACGTTACACAATACAGAGCAAAGTTTTGAATTTGCTGAAGTTTCAAACGACGTTAATTCGACTAAAAGTAAGAATTTTATATATTTAATCAATTCAAATTACTGATGAGGACCAACTCTAGCCTAGAATCTATTGTTTCATTACAGAAGTTGAACTATATCGCAGAAAAAAAATACCACTACCGAAAAACTCGGGAGCCTCAATATCTTTTATGATCACTCCACTGAAAGCAGGTTTTTTGGATATAAAAGTAACTGCAAACAGTCCTAGAAATCAAGATATTGTAACAAAACAACTCAAAGTAGAGGTACCTACCTAAAAAAAATACCTACATTATAAATTCCCCATCAGAAATACATCTAATATCAAATTCTTTTTAGCTTGGAGGTGAAACTGAATACTACACAAAATCAGTCCTAATAGACATGAGACAATCAACCAACTTCAAAAAAACACTTAATTTCACCATTCCAAAGAATGCCATAGAAGGTTCCACCAAAATCGAAGTATCCACAGTCGGTAACCTTTTAGGTGTCTCCATGATTCATTTGGAAAATTTAATAAGGCTGCCATCTGGCTGTGGCGAACAAAACTTTGTACGTTTCATGCCCAATTTAGTAATACTTGAGTACTTGAAAAGTACCCGTCAGCTCACTCCTACAATTCAAAATGAAGCCATAGGCTTTTTGGAGACTAGCTATCAAGAGGAGCTACAATATAAGCGAGCAGATGGATCGTTTAGTCCTTTTGGTGACCGAGATTCAACAAGTAGTGTTTGGTGAGTCAAAATTATTAGAATAATAATTAACTTATTTTTCAAAACATTCATTTAGGTTAACAGCCTATGTAGCTTTAGCCTTCAAACAAGCCAAACAATTCATTTACGTAGATGATTCTATAGTAGATCAAGCTCTTGAATGGCTTTCAACTCATCAAGGTGTGAATGGAAGTTTTGTGGAAACTGGCACAGTAATTTATGATGAGCTACAAAACAAAAATCGCAATAGTTTAGCTCTTACTGCATTCACTTTATTGGCTTTTATAGAGAATCAGGTATACCAATAATTGTGGATGTGTATTTCATATTAATTTTCCCTTTTTGTAGAGGACATATACAGCAAACTACACAAACGTCATCTACAAAGGCCTGGACTACATAACAAGAAACATGGACGAAAGTGAATCGACATATTCAATAGCCATTTGTAGTTACGTGTTGTATTTGGCTAAACATACCTCAAGGCAAAGTGTCTTTAATTTGCTCGATTCTAGAGCAAAAGTGCAAGGAGACATCAAATGGTGGGCCAAAGACTTTCCCAAAAATGAATCCTCCAATCCGTGGCGAAATAGACCTAGATCTGTTGATATTGAAATGACTTCGTATGCTCTATTGACATTCTTAGAGGCTAATCTAATGGAAGATGCTGTGCCCGTTTTAAATTGGCTAATAAACCAACAAAGTAGTTTTGGAGGATTTACCTCATCCAGAGATACTGTGGTAGGGCTGCAAGCTTTATACAAAATGGTCATGAGATTATCATCACCCGTGAACCTACAAATCGAATTTGCATATAATAAGGGCAAAACTGGCAAGTTTAGTGTAAATCAAAACACTGCAATGATTTTACAGTCCACAGAAATCGACAAAGATTCAAGGGAAGTTAATGTTACCGCTCAAGGCAATGGGATAGGATTATTTCGGGTGTCGTATCAGTATAATACAAATGTCACGGGTCCATGGCCTTTGTTCACTTTGGATCCGCAAGTCGATAAAAATTCAAATGTGGATCATTTGCAACTGTCAATTTGTACAGCGTAAGTGAAAACATTCTAGAAAATAGTTTTTGTTTAAAACATGGTGCGCTTACGTGCTTATTCTTTTTTAGATTTGCTAGTCGTAATTTATCCTCAACTCCACTAAGTAACATGGCAGTAATGGAAGTGAGCTTACCTTCAGGATTTACAGCTGACAGAGACTCTCTGCCCAGCTTGGAAGTGTCTCAAAACGTTCAAAAAGTTGAAACCAGCCATGGGGACACCCGAGTCATACTATACTTTAATAATTTGACCGTTACTGAATATTGTCCCACAGTGTCAGCATTCAGAACACATAAAGTTGCCAAACAGAAGCGAGTTCCTGTGGTAGTTTATGACTATTATGATACCTGTGAGATTTTTTACTCTAGTTGATAAAATTCGATTTTATTTTTGATGTATTTTCAGCAAGAAGAGCCAGACAGTTTTATTGGGGCCCTAGGGCGACTATTTGTGATATCTGCGAAGGTGAAGACTGTGGTGATATTTGCGAGGCGGCTTTTAGGGCTCGGCAAAGTTCAAGTGGAGCTGACGATAGCGATTCGAGTGGAAATACTCGAATAACAAGCATTGTATTGTTGAGTTTTATTCCGCTATTATTGAGCATCATGTTCAGGTAGTTTAGAAGGGTACTTTTGAAACAAAGGTCCAAGAACATTGCACACTAATTTATCAAAATTAATATATGTCGACTAATTTTTACTAGTGCCATGTGATACAATCATGTAGTTTTTGAATTTATTTCTGATCATGTACATACTTTATTAATTATTAGGTATAATTAGGTATAATTTTAACAAATACTGTGATTTTTTTAATAACTTTTATTGCCTAGAAATAGAAATTTTAATGTATTGTTGATTGTTACTAAACTAGTCTAATTGAACAATTAAATTTAATTTTAATACAAAATGAATTTAATTATTTAGTTTACAAGTTAGCGGATAAAAGCCCTTCAGAATATGGATAGCGTTTAAGCAAAGTAGATTGATGCATCACAATTTCATGATGGGACCACGGCCGGCATTCTCGTCCTCGAAAACGCTCACCGCTTTTTAGTCGCGAGAACCAGAATACTGGCCCAGAATGACGACCTCCTCAAGAAATGAGGTGTTTTTCTAATTTCAAAATGCAGCTTAAAATCTGTGCAACGAAACTGAATCAAATCAAATCAAATAGGCTTTATTGTCAGAAAATTGCAAATACATTTCATTGACAAAGCCAAATCCTTAAAACACTAAGAACAAAGAACAAGTAAATAAGTAGGTATATAACATTGAGAAAACAAAAGCCTTAAAACCTAAAGACAAAAATAGAAACGGTGGCAAAGAGTATAAAAATAGGATGACTAAATATTAGTGAATTTTTGTATTATTTTTTTTCATGATCATTCTTTTTCGTCATACTGTACTGGTAATGTATCACAACATGATCAGAATTGGAATAATAGGGTTCTTGCATCAATTTTTTTATCGCTGATTTCGTAAGTCGATAAAAAATAAGTCAACACGTGTTTTTTCTTTTTCTTCTTAGTCAAAAATTGACGGAGATACAACGCTATGAAATATGCCTGTGACGTCACTTATCATGTAGATTATTGACGTCGCACATGCTCAGTATATCTATATATACAAAACTTAATATTTGTATAACTTCCGGAATAATCATATTTGGGCGAAATAAAAAAAAAGTAACGATTTTTTTTCGATTTCCTACAGTTTGCAATAAACAATAATCAATTTAATTTTTCATGCAAGTACCCTATTATATGTATGTATAGATAGCGGCCACCAAACATACATACCTCAAGCAGGATGATTATTTACAAATTCCCTAGAAACTACAACAAAGTGATTTATTGTTAGATTGGAAGTGGTCATCAGTATAGTATGACTGAAATATTATTCGAAGAGTTCTTATAAACGTGTCGTATCATTATTACCATCTTGGAAGGTCTAGGTAGGGACGAATAAATTAGAAGACACAACTCGATGCTAGGGAAAGACTCTATTGATTTTGACACACCTGCTACCTGAAATGCTGGTTTTCTGTCTACCTGGCTATCCACGAACCAGTTGCCAGAAAACCTCACCTTAACTATTAAAAACCCTCCAGGTGAATGTCAATCCTAAAAGACTAAAATATAAAGCAGATGCCTAACAGCACAACTCCCTTCTATACTACAAACTATTACTAAGCTCTATCATACTATGAACCAAATCTTTAAGGTATGCAGGTTGTTTAACAAATCTTTTTGGTCTGATGGGGACGCATTCCCTGTGACACTCGCGTTTTCATTATCTCGCGTTTCACTATTTCTGCACGATAAATTACCATCACCCTGCCACAAACTTGGAATATCCGGGGGTACACTAGGGGGAATAACATCATTATTGATATAAGCATGGTTCTCTCAAGGGATGCCTGATTTAGGAAAATAATATGGAGCGTTAATCAAATGCCACCTATTTCGTCTATATTTACCAACATGAGGTTCAATAACGTATGACCTTGGTTCTGGACCAATTTCCACGACTTTCCCATATTGTCTGACATCAACCACCCATACAGAATCTCCAATAATAAAAGGCTCCAAATCCTTAGCTTTATGTCTCTTGTAATTTCTTTCTTGTTTCTCTTTTATTTTCCCCTCTTTTTCCAAAAATCGTGATTTCGTGTCTAATGACTTCTCTAGCAAGCTTGGCAACTGAGGCAAAGGACCCCGCACACTTCTTATGGGATTTTGGTTGAACGCGGAATTCAATCAAATTTTGGTATGTTGTATATTTCGACCTCCTGAGTAAAAGTTCTCATGGGTACAAACCGAACCTATGAGTAGTTTCGGATATACAGGGGGTTTTCTAATACTACCTTAGGCAACCTAAGTACCTATATAAAGTGTACAGGGTGTTTGTTTATAACTGGAATACTCAATAACTTTTTTATTATTGAGAATAAAGGGCATATTCAAATTGGAAAATTTCTTGATAAATTGCAACGATCTTAATCGCTAAAACGAGATTTTTTTGTTGCCATAGGTATACAGGGTGCGCCAAAAAAAGTCATTTTTTTAAATGGAACGCCCTGTATATTTTCGCATTTTTGAAATTCTTAGAAAATTAGCTTCACAAACATATCAAATATTATTTGGATAACAAAAATATACAGGGCATTCCATTTTTAAAAAAATACCTTTCTGACGCACCCTGTAAACCTATGACGACAAAAAATATTGTTGCAGCGCTTAAGGTTGCAATTTACCAAGAAATTTTCCGAATTAAACGTGCCCTTTATTTTCAATAATATGAGAAAGTAACCGAGTGTTCCAGTTATAAACAAACACCTAGTACATAGAGCAAAAAAACTTACATGTATTGCTTTAAAAGTTGTTTATTTCATCTTTCCTTAACTAAAAATGTTTAGTAGGTGTTCGTAATTCTTCCTTTATATACCAGGGACGCTCAAAAACTATGGCTATTTTTAAGCTAAATGAGTTAATGACCACAAATGATCAAGTGTGAAAAATTGTGTACTCGTAGGTACTCAGGTACTTACGTTTTGTGATAAAAGTGACTTTCTATCTCAATGAATTCCACTTCTCGCTACGCTAGTGCTAAAAGCTTTTTGCGTCATGACCCCTTGACCTAGGGTTTAAGTGTTTAGATATTAGGTATGCATACACTTGGTGATTTGTTTGAAAAATCTAAACAGCCATGGAAAGAAAAGCAATGAAAATTGTTTTTTCATATGTCATATCTCACTTGGTAACCATGGAAACCAAAACAGTGACCTTGTCAATAAAGCGAATTGTCTTTTTTGTCACCTTTCTTGTGAAAATGGCAGTTCGGGAAAGGTATCTAATGTGTTACATGTGCAATGAAGGACTAGAGTAAGAGTAAATCGCACTGTTTTATTACTGAAAGATGCAAGATGCCGAAGTCCGCAAATTGGCTGTAAAGCGTCGAAACGAGTTAGGATTTGAGGATGACTATTTCACTAGAGTGTTTTACACTGGCAAAATGTCATAGGAACGGCCGGTTTCCTACTGACAAAACTCCTACCTGTTCCTACCTGGACAAAACCAACATGATGGTTTTTCAGCGACAAAATTTTGTGTGGTTAATGTCACAGAACTTTGACTTGTTTCTCTCGTGAAATAGTCCAGCCGAATACCACCCAAGAAAAAAATTATGTAGGCAAAATTATTTTCTTGGTTTTATTCAAGTTTGCTGCTTTTTGGTAATTTCGCTCATGAAATTGCCAAGCAACAAACTTTCATACCAGTCGAAAATTTTGCCAACAAAATTTTTTCTCTTGTGGTATTAGTTAGGGAGACGACCGCATTTTTCCTACCCCGATCGAGTTATGTGTCGACACTATTATCAATATATAGTATTGTTGCGGAAATAACCCACAACAAGTTTAAAATGTTATTATTTGTAGTTTATCAATATAATCTCAATTTCTATTATTTATCATAAAAATAATATTCTAAAAAAAGGATACCTGTAAAACTGGCAACAGCAGCCCTTTTGAATCGGTAAAATTACAGATTTCTTCATTACCCTATGAGCAATGGATCTATTTTGTTGTTGTGATTGGTCAGTTGCCACCCAACATCCCTGATTTATGCGACCTGCTCCGAAAAAGGCAGTCGACTCGACGCACGGTACACAACAGTAGTAATCAAGAAGCAGAAGAGTAAGCAAAGACTCTGCACCCTCTCGCCTCTGAACGCTCTACAGAGGAAAAAACCCCCAGAAAACCCCCGTTAGTACGCGAATTATAGTAAAATACTACCCCCAGTGACTCAAGGCCTGACATGGTCTATATTATCAACGATATTTTTGATTACAATTCATGTAATTAACCCCTAAATTGTTGCAAGTCATCTCGGACCTAGCAAAATTCTCTACTACGCCTGTTTAAGGTTATTCCTGTCTCACTCTCGACGGGCTTCAACTCTGTATATCATTGTGTTCTCTCTCTTAGTGGAAAATCCCTTAGCTGACAGTGCAAATTACTACGAATAGTGATAAATGGATAAATAATCACTATATGGATTTACCGGTATGAACTGGATTAAGCAAGTAAGACCGTTTCAATTTCTCAAAACAGTCGAACAATAAATTAATAAATACTGAATACGGATTCGGTTGAAATGCACTATAAATTGAAGTGTTTGTTCTAACCTTTAATACAGAAATTTGGTTTTCACACTCGTGAAATGAACATTAATTTGTAAATTTGTATATAGAAACTGAGCATATATATATAGACTTTTCTTGCACTTATTGTTTACACACTTCAGCAGAAAAGTGCTCAAATTATTAACTCTCAATAAACAAAAGAACTTTCAAGGATTATAAACATTTTGTGAATACAGTGAGCTGATTGAAGTTCACGAATTATTTGTGTTGTGCTCTCGTAAATCTAATTAGTTAATTTGTGTTCTCGTTCATTGAACATTTAACCATAATTGATATTATTATTATGAAATTTCACTATTTTTATAAATCAAGATACTTATTTACTCGCTTATTTACTTTAGATTAGTATAAAATTTGTAGTTCGACTGGACGTCCAAATAGGAATTATTAGATAGGATTTGATTGCTGATTAAACCGAATTAACTTCATTTATTAATTAAATTGATAACTATTCTATTTCAGCGTTTTATTTGTATAAATGAGAATCAAGGCACCCCTAGTTCAATACAAGGCTTAAATGATCCAACACCTAATGGTTAATTTTTACAGTCAGTCAAAGTAAAAACTTTTGACATCCCTGGTGCGGTAATGACTAGAGTCCACAAAAGGGTAATAGCTAGTTCCGTCACATTGGTCCTTCGAGCCGGATTAAAGCCTTGATTGAAATGTAATTAATTAAAAAATTTAATGTTTTTTTTATGCCTCTATCTCTGACTGCTTTAAGATTCTCATTTCTACACTGCTCAATAAAAACTTGTGTTTTTATTATATATTGAAATTTGCCTACTCGAATCCCTGTATTGCTCGTACTTGGTAAGTACATTCTCTGTTGTAAATATTCTATATTGTAAATAGGTACATTGTGTATTGATTTGTATAGGTACAATTTATTAATTAGCTTGTTTGGCTCTCTTAATTCATTTTAAATTGATTATTATTGGTGGAGTTATTTAAAGGCTATTTCTCAATATGGATTTTGATGCTATGAAGCAGGTCCGTACTCGCGCAAAAAGCGCTATTACTCGCATTGCCAATTGGGTGAAAAACAATAAGGATGTTGAAGTAGACCCAACTCAATTTGAAAATCGTATAGTTAACTTAAAAGATAACTTTGAAAAATACTCAATGACTCAAGATGAAATTGAAACTTATCTTGAAGAATTCACTGCAAATGATAACGAAAATAGAGATATTGTTGAAAATCAATTCTATGATACTCTCTCTCTGATACAAAAATGTATTAAAACATTGTCTCCGGTTACCCTGAACACTCCACCAATAAGCCAAACTAGTTTGCCACAGCTGAGTTTGCCACCACATATGGAAGTGAAACTCCCTCAAATAAATATAAACCCCTTTAAAGGTGACACCGCTGAGTGGACTTCCTTTTTTCAAATCTTCTCTGCTCTGATAATTGATAATACTCACCTGAGTAAAATACAAAAATTTATTTATTTAAAGTCATTTTTGAGAAACGAACCATTGAAATTGATTGAAAACTTGGCTGTGACAAACGATAATTTTGATATCGCTCTAGAAATATTGCAGAAACGATATGAAAACAAAATCTCTGTAATAAACGCTCATTTTGTTGCTCTCTTGGAACAAAACACACTCAGTAAATGTAACGCTCAAACTCTCAGAGAGTTTGTTACAAATTGTAGAAAAAATTTACTTTCTTTAAAGAATTTGCACTATTCTTACGAACAGCTTTGGGAATTTTTGATAATATATTTAATGGGAAAAAAACTTGATTTTGGCACGCGCAAGGCGTTCGAGAATGAGCGCGATTTAAATCAACTCCCTCAACTTGATGACCTTTTTGAATTCCTCGAAAAAAGATGCTTAGCTTTGGAAAATCTCTCAAGTACGGAAGTGCCTTCAGCACAAAACGGGCAACGAAAAGTAAACAAAACCCCAAACTCTGGCGCTGCTCTGTTCGCTCAAAATAATATAAGTAAAGTCACTACACACTGCTTATATTGCAATCAAGACTCTCACAAAATTTATATTTGTAATAAGTTTAAAGGTTTACAGGACTCGGAAAGGAAGACTTTTGTTTATTCAAAACAACTCTGCTTTAATTGTCTTGGTTCCAAACACACTCTTGCCAATTGCCCAGCAACCAAAGGTTGTTTTATCTGCTCTCAAAGGCATCATACATTGCTCCACAATGCTTTTGTCCCTCAAAATCCTCCAGCTCAAGGTCACAGACCCCAACAAAGACCCCATCATAATAACCCTTCGATTGCTAGACCAAATTATTCTAATGGTCAGCAGCAACCGTCTCAGCATCCTCCCAAGACACAGACACAAGGTTCAAGACCACAAAATCAAGCTGACTCACAACCAAACCAAAATGAACTTCCCAAATCTTCCCAAAGTCTCCACTCCGTCTCAGCACTCTCTACAAAAAACTCACAAACTCTTTTAGCAACCGCATGCGTGACACTTTATGACGCAGACAGGCGGCCCCTTCAAGCCAAAGCCATTTTAGATAATGGCTCGCAACACTCCTTTGTAACAGACAAACTAGTTAAAAGGTTAAAACTAGTCCCCTATGTCAAAACAACATATGTGTCTGGCATAGCTCTTAGTAACAATGTTACTAATAAGATGATTGATTTGAAAATATACTCAAATTTGTATCCTCATAGGAAATTTGAGATTTCCTGCGCCGTTCTCCCTGTAATAACAGGACCCCTCCCCTCTATACAAATAGATGTCAGTTCGTGGAATATACCGAGCGACATTGTTCTTGCTGATCCTAGTTTCACTCGTCCTTCGGAAATTGACCTTCTGATTGGTTCAGACCTCTATTATAATCTCCTGACAAAAGGCCTGATTCATCTAGGTCATGGCCTGCCCACAGTCTTAAACACTCATCTCGGTTGGATTCTTGGAGGAACGTTTCCCCAAAATTCACACCATAATAATTGCTCTCATTTAGTCACTAGTAGCCCTGCACAACAAGTGCACTCCTCTGTCTTTATGTTTGTTCAAAGCCCGGACAATAGCTCTCTCGAAAATATAGTGACTAAATTTTGGTCCATGGAAGAAATTCATACCAAAGCCCCTCTCTCCCTTGAAGATGCAAAGGCTGAAGCTTGTTTCAAGGAAACAACTCAAGTATTAGAAAATGGCTCTTATCAAGTTAACTTACCCTTGAAATCTCCCTCTGAAAATCTCAAACTCGGTGATTCTTTGTCTATAGCCACAAAAAGATTTCACAATCTCGAGAGGAAATTTGTAAAGGACCCAGATTATTTTCATGAATATCAGAAATTTATTCATGAATATGTTAACCTTGGACATGCCAGGTTCGTACCCCTTTCCTCTGCTAATGAAAATCTGGAGCTCAAATGCTTCCTCCCTCATCATGCTGTGGTTAGAGAAGGTGCGTGCTCAACGAAGCTGCGTGTGGTCTTTGACGCCTCTTGCAAAACCACAACGGGCCTTTCCCTAAATGACATAACTCTCAAAGGCTTTCAGGTCCAGCCTGACCTTTATGACATATTGTTACGCTTCAGATCTTTCAAATATGCCCTCACCTCTGATATTGAGAAGATGTTCAGACAAATAAAGATAAATCCCACTCAGACCTTTTTATTAAATATTTTATGGAGAGACGAGCCTGAAAAACCACTTCAGTGCATCGAATTGACCACTGTCACGTATGGCACTAACAGTGCTCCATTCCTCGCAACTAGAGTCTTAAACGATGTTGCATTAAAAAATAGCTCAGATTATCCCCTCGCGTCTCATTCTCTATTGAAACAATGTTACATGGATGATATCCTAAGTGGATGTGATGACCTTAAGGATTTAGAAATACTCTATAGCGAACTTATCTCTTTATTAAAGGCTTCTGGATTTGAATTACACAAATGGTGTTCAAATTCAAAGGAATTTCTAGACAAAATCTCTCATAAAGAAAAAATAGTCGAAGTAGATATGAATTTTGACGAAAACCCGAATAAGGTACTTGGCCTTATTTGGAACCCAATTCTCGACTTCTTCTGCGTCTCTATTCCTGAAGTAAAATTAACAACCCCTATTACGAAAAGAAAAATTGTCTCTGTAATAGCTCAATGTTATGATCCCCTTGGTTTTTTATCTGTAGTCATTGTGACAGGAAAAATAATTGTACAAAGACTTTGGACTTTGAAGTTGGATTGGGACACCCCAATTACTGATGACTCACTCTTGCAAGAATGGAATGGTTTCATACATGATCTTCCTCTCCTCAAAACGCTCAAGATCCCTAGATACCTTTTTTCTGACAAAACATTAAGTTCCATGGAATTCCACGGATTCTCTGATGCCAGCCTCAAGGCATACGCCGCTTGCGTTTACGTTCGCGCCCTATATACTGATGGAACAGTATCTTGTCATTTGATTACCTCTAAATCTAGAGTATCTCCTCTGAAAACAGTTACATTGCCTAGGCTAGAATTATGCGCCATGGTTTTGCTCTCAAAGTTGGTTTCAAAGTTAATCGCAATCTTCGAAGATCGATTCTCATTGAGTTCTGTAAATTTGTGGACAGATTCGCAAATTGCGCTCTGCTGGATAAATTCCCATGCGTCGCGCTGGACTGTTTTTGTGGCTAACAGAGTAGCACAAATTCAAGAACTCACCTCAAATCACAAATGGCGTCATATAAATTCTTCAGACAACCCCGCTGATTACCCATCTAGAGGTTTGCCAATACCCCAAGTCCAGGAGTGCCATACTTGGTGGCAAGGCCCTAAATTTCTTCATGACCCTGAATTAAATCTCTCCCAATTTGGCAACACTCCCAGTTTGTCTGATGTCCCTGAGGAAAAGAAAATAGCTCTAGTAGGAACTGATAAGAAAGATCAAGATCTGTTTTGGCCCGGAATATTCAATCGAGCTTCTAAATTTCGTAAGCTCCAACGCACAGTAGGGTACATGTTGAGATTTGCACATAACACAAAATGTAAACATCTCGATAGAACAAAAGATTCTCTCGAAGTCCAAGAGCTGAAAGCAGCCTTGAACTTGATCACAAAAATTCTCCAGTCAATTCATTTTTCAAAGGAAATCTCAGAGTTGAATCAAAACATATTTTTGAGCAACAAATCACTGATTAAACTCAAACCCTTCTTAGATAAGGATGGTTTTTTAAGAGTGGGTGGAAGATTAGACAACGCTAATGTCTCCTTCGATCAAAAACACCCCATTTTGCTCCCTTCCCATAATCATATTGTCTCATTAATGTTAATCCAAGAACATGAGCGTTTAGGTCATGCAGGCGCACAAACAGTGCTATCGAATTTTCGCCTAAGGTTCTGGCCACTCGATGGTTTAAGGGAGACAAAACGTATAATCAACAATTGTATTACCTGTTTCCGATTCAGAGCTCAACCAGCAGAGCAAATTATGGCAAGTCTGCCAAAGGAGCGTGTGAATGTCTCCCGCTGTTTCAGCCAAGTTGGAATAGACTATGGCGGACCCTTCTTAATAAAATCGTCCAAGCTACGCAAAGCTCCCCTAATTAAATGCTATATTGCAATTTTTGTCTGCTTGGCCACCAAGGCAATTCATATTGAATTGGTGACAGGGCTCTCTACCGAACACTTCATCATGACATTGAAAAGATTTATTGCCCGGAGAGGTAACCCAACCGTGATACATAGTGACAATGCCACCAATTTCCAAGGCGCCCAAAATCAATTGAAGGAATTGCATAACTTTTTTAGAAATAGAACCCATTTGAACTCAATCAGGGACTTTCTCTCTCAAAATGAAACTGAATTCAAGTTCATCCCTCCAAGAAGTCCTCATTTCGGTGGCATTTGGGAGGCAGCAATTAAAAGCGCCAAATACCACATCGTCAGGCTGGTTGGGGAAACCCGCTTCACGTTTGAAGAGTTCTATACAATTTTAGTGCAAATTGAAGCCATATTGAACTCACGTCCCCTATGCGTTCTTTCAAACGACCCAAACGACTATCAAACTCTAACCCCTGGTCACTTCTTAATTGGTTCAAGCCTTACGGCTCACCCAGATAAGGATTTAAGTCATCTTAATGAGAACCGCCTTTCTATGTGGCAGAAAATTTCACACATCCAACAAGTGTTTTGGAAGCGTTGGTCAGTGGACTATTTGAACAGACTCCAAAATCGACCTAAATGGTTCCGGAATTCTCTAGATCTAACCCCCAATACATTAGTACTTTTAAAGGAAGATGACACTCCACCTCTAAGATGGCCTTTAGCCAGAGTCTTAGAGGTATTCCCTGGACGAGACAATAAAACCAGAGTGGTAAAATTGAAAACACAAAGTGGTGTTTTTACTCGAGGAATAGCAAAGGTATGTCCTTTACCAATTCAGGATTAAAACCTGCTACTTTCTCTATTGTAAATATGTTGTTTATTTTTTTTGTTAATGTTTCGTCTCTCATTGAAGTTTGGAAACTTCAAGGGGGGGAATATGTTGCGGAAATAACCCACAACAAGTTTAAAATGTTATTATTTGTAGTTTATCAATATAATCTCAATTTCTATTATTTATCATAAAAATAATATTCTAAAAAAAGGATACCTGTAAAACTGGCAACAGCAGCCCTTTTGAATCGGTAAAATTACAGATTTCTTCATTACCCTATGAGCAATGGATCTATTTTGTTGTTGTGATTGGTCAGTTGCCACCCAACATCCCTGATTTATGCGACCTGCTCCGAAAAAGGCAGTCGACTCGACGCACGGTACACAACAGTAGTAATCAAGAAGCAGAAGAGTAAGCAAAGACTCTGCACCCTCTCGCCTCTGAACGCTCTACAGAGGAAAAAACCCCCAGAAAACCCCCGTTAGTACGCGAATTATAGTAAAATACTACCCCCAGTGACTCAAGGCCTGACATGGTCTATATTATCAACGATATTTTTGATTACAATTCATGTAATTAACCCCTAAATTGTTGCAAGTCATCTCGGACCTAGCAAAATTCTCTACTACGCCTGTTTAAGGTTATTCCTGTCTCACTCTCGACGGGCTTCAACTCTGTATATCATTGTGTTCTCTCTCTTAGTGGAAAATCCCTTAGCTGACAGTGCAAATTACTACGAATAGTGATAAATGGATAAATAATCACTATATGGATTTACCGGTATGAACTGGATTAAGCAAGTAAGACCGTTTCAATTTCTCAAAACAGTCGAACAATAAATTAATAAATACTGAATACGGATTCGGTTGAAATGCACTATAAATTGAAGTGTTTGTTCTAACCTTTAATACAGAAATTTGGTTTTCACACTCGTGAAATGAACATTAATTTGTAAATTTGTATATAGAAACTGAGCATATATATATAGACTTTTCTTGCACTTATTGTTTACACACTTCAGCAGAAAAGTGCTCAAATTATTAACTCTCAATAAACAAAAGAACTTTCAAGGATTATAAACATTTTGTGAATACAGTGAGCTGATTGAAGTTCACGAATTATTTGTGTTGTGCTCTCGTAAATCTAATTAGTTAATTTGTGTTCTCGTTCATTGAACATTTAACCATAATTGATATTATTATTATGAAATTTCACTATTTTTATAAATCAAGATACTTATTTACTCGCTTATTTACTTTAGATTAGTATAAAATTTGTAGTTCGACTGGACGTCCAAATAGGAATTATTAGATAGGATTTGATTGCTGATTAAACCGAATTAACTTCATTTATTAATTAAATTGATAACTATTCTATTTCAGCGTTTTATTTGTATAAATGAGAATCAAGGCACCCCTAGTTCAATACAAGGCTTAAATGATCCAACACCTAATGGTTAATTTTTACAGTCAGTCAAAGTAAAAACTTTTGACATCCCTGGTGCGGTAATGACTAGAGTCCACAAAAGGGTAATAGCTAGTTCCGTCACAAGTATTATGTGCATCTATTAACCGGTATTCCTGCCTGAGAGCAAATGTTGCCGGAAATATCTTTTAACAAATTATTAACAAATTGAAAAAAACGTAACACTACCCCCATCGAGTTATGCCCTAAGTAGGGTATCAGATTGAAGGTCTCGATGTCCCCTATCTAAAAAGTCGATCCTGCCTAGTGAGAACTTGCCGGAAAAGGGTGGCAGGACAGCTTATTGGGGCAAGGGCCCGCGGTCTCAGCTTTGACACCTATCAAGTTTTGCGCTGAATGATGTGTCAAATTAAAGGTGTCAATCAGTTGATTTAAGGCCTCTTCGCACAGAAAGCCCAAACCAGAAGGAGTGAATTTTATTGTTTGAAACTAGTTTCCTGACTGTTTCCAACCAATGAAATTCGCTCTGACTGGTTTGTGATTTCTGTGCGAACAGACCTTAAATCAACTTATTGGCAATGTCAAGTCAAAATCTATCTTGGGAAAGAATACAGTATATAGTTTGTCATACTTCTATTTGTGTTTGTTTTAAAAACACAAAAAGGCCCACCAAACAAGTACTTTTCATATCACCTAACTAAAAACATGCAACTTTCTGTAAATGGTCTAAGCTTATTCAACATTTTTTAAAGCTACCTACCACAAACAAACGCAAAAAGCATGGAAATTCAGTATTTTCAGGTTGCCTGAGGTAGTATACAGTGTGTCCGAAATTCGAGTCTCTACATGGGGATTTCGCTTATTATGAGAGATACAGGGTGGCTCAAATTAAGAAAGTTTAAGGGAATTTATTGCCCATTTATATCCTGTTGTTAAATTTGCTTCAAAGTTTTCTGTTTCCTAGAAATCCGAAAAAAACTGAAAATAGCCAATTTTGTTTTTTGTCAATAATTCATAAACCGTTAACTTTAGACTTTTCTAACTTTAACATTATTGAGACACTTTTTTGAGACGGATATTTTCGTGATTTGAAAACATTTCGATCGTCGTTTGTTTTCGAGTTATTAACCAAAACTTTCTTATTTCTTATGGCGGCCATCTTCGATTTCAACTAAATAATATTCTGCGAAAAAAATCCTTTAAAATGATGTATTACAAGCTATGAAAACGTTTTGCAAGTCCTTCAAAATTACAGTTGGAACCGATATTTTGCTAAATTTGGCAACAATGCTCATAGTTATAAGAATAAAACCGAGAATAAAACTAAATAGGTATGATTTATTACCTAGAATCGGTATTTTTGAAGTCTTCTGGCAATTTTACTGGATAAAGAAAAAATAAGTAGGTAGGTAAGGTATTCCACATGATTTTTTTTTGTGATGTAAATATGAATTACAGCTTTTCCTCCTTTCTTCTTCCGGTTTTACGCCTCGGGAAAAATTATACCAATTTGGATATTCCAGATACAATGCTTGTTTTTGCGTAAAGGACGAATTTGCCCGAAAGAAGAAAGCAGGAAAAGCTGTAATTCATGTAAAACATGTGGAATACCTTACCTACTTATTTTTTCTTTTATCCAGTAAAATTGCCAGAAGGCTTCAAAAATACCGATTCTAGGTATTAAATTATACTTATTTAGTCTTATTCTCCGTTTTATTTTTATAACTATGAGCCTTGTTGCCAAATTTAGCAAAATATCGGTTCCAACTGTAATTTTGAAGGACTTGCAAAACGTTTTCATAGCTTGTAATACATCATTTTAAAGGATTTTTTTCGCAGAATATTATTTTGTTGAAATCGAAGATGGCCGCCATAAGAAATAAGAAAGTTTTGGTTAATAACTCGAAAACAAACGACGATCGGAATGTTTTCAAATCACGAAAATCTTCGTCTCAAAAAAGTGTCTTATTAATGTTGAAGTTAGAAAAGTCTAAAGTTAAAGGTTTATGAACTATTGACAAAAAACAAAATTGGCTATTTTCAGTTTTTCTCGGATTTCTAGAAAACTTTGAAGCAAATTTAACAACAGGATATAAATGAGCCATAAATTCCCTAAAACTTTCCTAATTTGAGCGACCCTGTATCTCTCATAATAAGCGAAATCCCCATGTAGAGACTCGAATTTCGGACACACTGTATAGAAAAACCCCCGTATATCCGAAACTAGTCATAGGATCGGTTTGTACCCATGAGAACTTTTACTCAGGAGGTCGAAATATACAACATACTAAAATTTGGTTAAATTCCGCGTTCAACCAAAATTCCATAAGAAGTGTGCGGGGTCCTTTTGATTTCAGTTTTCGATTCATTTAAAGTTCTGAGGGCGAAAAACCAGACTCAAGAGGTGTACAGCGATATGCTAATAAAGCCAAAAATAGGTTCTCATGACAATTCTTTTTGATAAGGCGCTTAGCAGTTTGTATGGCTCTCTCCACTCCCCCATTACTCGGAGGCCAATGAAGACTACTAGTTGTGAGAATAAAATTATACCTTTTAGCAAAGCCTAAAACTTTTGAAGAAAACTGTGTGTTACATTCAGTTCTGACTAAGTCAGGGATTCCATACCTTGCAAAAATCTCTTTAAATTTAGGAATGATAGCCTCTGCAGTCATACTTATTAAAGTGAAAATTTCGAACCACCGAGAAAAATAGTCAGTGGCTATCGCATATACCATTTACCATTACACTTATAAAAATCAACGCCAAGTTTTTGCCAAGGCTTGTAACAGTTTTATCCTTGTAAAAGGTCTCCCTATAGTTTTCACGGTGTTCAACACATTCTGGGCAATGTGTCACAACATTGGTAATCTGTGTTGATAGACCGATCCACCACACACTAGACTTTGCGCGTTTCCTACATTTTACTATGCCTAGATGCCCCGTGTGAATAGATTCTAGGCACTTGAGTTGTAAACTTTTCGGAATTATAATGCGAGAGCCTTTCAAAAGTAAATTTTCAGAGTAGGAAATTTCATGCCTATACTGATAATACGGCAGAAGTTCTACCGGTAATTTTGATTTCTCCGGCCAGGACGTGATTGAATATTCTTTAACTTCTGAAAAGTAAAATCTTTTTCCTGCTCATCTTTTATTTAATTAAGGAAATAGTCTTTAATCGGTAAATTTTGAATAACTGACCGGACATAAGCCTCGACCTCCGCTGTCAACTCTCCATTTGCTAAAATTCTAGACTTCACCGGTCCGCGGCTCAAAGTATCGGCAATAATTAATTTTTTTCCTGGAGCATAAATAACGGAATATTTATATCGCATCAGACGCATGCGAAATCTCTGCAAACGAGGTGTTAACTCATCCAATATTTTAGTTTGAAGGATTTGAAGCAGAGGCTTATGATCAGTTTCGAAGATGAAGCGAGCCAGTCCAGAAATATAGTCGGCAAAATATTCGGCCGCCCATGTAAGAGCAGGAGCCTCTTTTTCAATTTGAGCATAGCGGAGTTCTGCTGAGCTTAGTAATAGTGATGCAAAACCTATAATTTATCGAGAGCTTTCTTTATTTTCTTGCATTAAACAAGCACCTATGCCAAAAAAACTAGCATCAGCACTAATTATTATTGTTTTGTTGCATCAAAAAATGTCAAGTTTGGTGGACTCTCTAAAACCTCTTGAATGCCTTTTCTTGGGACGGTCCCCATAAAAATTCAATGTTTTTCTTTAGTAAACTTGTCAATGGCTCTAGTATTTCTGATCAATTATGTATGTATTTTGCCGTGAAATTAATCATGCCTAATAATCTCAATAGGTCTGTCCTATTTTTAGGTGTAGGAAATTCACGTATGGGTTTCACTTGGTTTGAGTCAATCAAAATTCAATTTTCCGATATCATATGGCCCAAGTATTTTACAGTTCTAGCAGCTATGTGACATTTTCATTTGTTCAGCTTATGAAGCTTAGTCAAAACTTTATTTAAAATTTCATCATGCCTTTCCAGAGTGCTCGCATGAATCAAGATATCATCCACATGTGTTACACATCCTTCAATACCTGCTAAATTTCAACAAAATTAATTCTGAAATACTCAGGCGCACACGAGATTCCAAAAGAGAGCCTTTTAAAGAAAAAACGGCCATATGGCGTTATAAAAGTTGTCAACAATTGACTCTCCTTACTTTAATTTAATTTGGTAAAATCCGCTGGTTGCATCGAGTTCTGTGAAAAATTTTGACCCATTTAATTGAGCTAACGTGTGTTCTATTTTTAGAAGAGGATAATGTGACCGCAAAACGCTTTCGTTTAACTTGGTGTAGTAACAACAAAGACGTATAGAATCGCCCTTGTTAACACATACAATAGGGCTCACCCATGTAGTAGGCTCCTCGATTGGCTCAATAATTCCTAATTTTAGCAATCTAACAATTTCCACCTTTAATTTAGGCAAAAGTGGTAGAGGGACAGTTCGAGGAACTTTACACTTTTTATATTTCTCTTAGAAAAATTTAGAACATTAAACTTTATTATTGAATTTCTACTCAGTATGGGTTGTCTTAACTTTTTAATTGCATAAACAGTCTCACTTCTAGTAACACCCTCATAGGTAAAATCAACTTTCAGTTTACCAACGGTGTCGAGTTTATGGTCATCCGCAGCCCCAACTGCATCACACCTTTCAATTTTACTAGTATATTCACAAGGCAATTTTTCATAAGGAAAACAATTTACATCTGCCCCAGTGTCAACAAAAAAAGGAACTTTTAACTTATGGTCTAAAAGAATTTCTACATACCATCTGTCCTTATGATCAGTGTAAACCTGCCCTATGAAGGAACTGTCATCATTTTTTGTCACCTGTAGAACCTGCTGATCATGTTCGTCATCTGAGCTTCCGCTGCCACTCTCTGATTCAGGGTGTTCAACAACCCTTACAGACTTTTTTTTCTACACATACTACTCCAATGTCCCCTTCTGTCGCAAAATCTGCACACTGAAGTCTTTGCTGGACATTTTTCGCGGTCTACGCATGTAGGAATACCGCAGTAACCACATTTCTTCTCTTATACATTGTCTTTACCTTCTCTCTCTGATTTTTGAGGCATATTTCTGGTTTTGTTCCACTTTGACCTGTAAGAACTTTGATCAATTGCACTTACCGCCTGTTCTTGTCTCATAATTTTATTCTGATTTTCATGAAGTTCAGCCTGGCGCACCATCTGAATTGCTTTTTCCAGAGTCAAGGCTTCGTTTAGTTGCATCCGTTCACTAACTTTGACATCCGCTATCCCAAAAACAATTCTAACTCTAATGAGCTTGTAATGACCCGGGAAAATAGACCAGTAATTTACAATGTCTTTACTGTAGAAATTTTGTGTAATCAAATAATCAAAAACTGAATTACCTGTATTTCAAATCAGTATCAACAAATTGAAAATGAAACAAAATAACGTTGACCTCAAATTAATTAAAATATTTATATACGATCAAAATTTTATTATTTAGTCACCAAGAGTGATATCATCTCCTAAATCAAATCAATCAACATATTAAGAGCGAGGCCAAAGTTGTTAAATAGGTGATTTATGGCCGCACGTGTTGTCGGTTTTCTTTGAATTATAAGTCCTCACGTTCTTAAACCAAATCTGTTGACCCCGATAAACCAGGAAATTGCGACATAATTATTGGATTTTAAACAAATAACAAAGGAAGGTTGATCAATGATGAAATTAGGAATTTTGGGGGGACGAAACATAATTATAAATACAGCGATTTTAGAAGTCTTGAGATCAGTTGTCAGTTCAGTCCAGTTTGAGTTAAATCTACAGTACCTAATGAGTCAGTCCGGATAAAAATTCGCGAGAGTTTCTTTTATTTTATTGCCTCGGGAAAACGCGTTTGATTGAATCTTTGAAAAGGTAACGGAAAATTGTGAAAGAAAGAACATTTAAAGTCGTTCAACATTATGTACGAGCTCTAGAGATTCTCGAAGTAAATTAATTAATTAATTTTATCGAGTGACAATTTAAATGTAAGTGTAATGTGAGTGAATTGACTTTAAAAACTTTATTGCATAACTTCGATTGCCTTCGAGGATAATGACATTTTAATTTAATTTTGCAAAGAATTAACAAAGGAAAATTATAATGCTTTTAACAATATACGATTTTGAGTAGGAATTAATAATTAAATAATTGTGTTTATTGGCTAGGAATCCGAGTATAGTAATTGTATTGTTCAAAAATGATCCTTAGTGGAGGATGGAAACCACAAAAAGTAAAAGAATAAATCATTTAAAGTATGGAAAAAATTTTGTTTGAAAATTGTTGTTCAAGTACCATTGATGACCTTAAGTGCTAAAATTTTGAATTAGGGTTTTTCATTTAGAAATTATTGTAAGGGTTTTATAAAAATATAGTTGGTAATACATATATATTTAATCCAGTGAGTCGGATTATGACTTAAATAATTATTTTGCATAATCAGTCGGTAAAGGACTTGGGAATTTTAAGAATTTATAGATATAGGTGAAGGGTAGTTTTAATAGGAATGTGAATCGGAAGTGTTGTAATGTATAAACTTATAAGTTAGTAAGAATAGAAGAAGTAGGGCGTTATTTTTTTTTGTATAGATATTTCCTGGTCCGTCGTAATGAAATTTGAACGGATGTGAAATAATTCGAATTGGGAAAAATAGAAGTGGCTGTCAGACATAGAAAGATATTCGCTTTATTTTAATTTTGGTTTTAAGTATAATAAAATATAATTTAGTAAACCTCAATAGTTTGTTTCTCTCTTTTGCGAATAGACCCCCTCCACAATTTTATAGGTAGCCGCTCAAGGAGATAAACACCATCAATATACCGCTCGCCATTTACCTTCAACTAATCAAATAGAGTACTCGAGTGCGTTTTGCTACAAGCTCCTCTTTGAGAGCCCCATAGTTACAATGTTCAGCAAGTCCATACAGGTTTGTAATCAAATTTTCAACAGGTTCAGCTAGACGTTGGACTCTTGAATTAAACTGGTAGCGTTCGAAGATGATATTCTTTTTGGGTATAAAATGGTCTTCAAAGATCTTGAGTACATCATCGAAGGTTTCGTTACCTGTTAATGATTTTTGTAGCAAGATTTATTCGGCTTCACTACCCATTATGTACATAAACATCAATTTTTTCCTTATCTGTCTTCCTCCCATATCCGCTCACAGACATGTACCTTTCCAGGCGTTTCCTCCAGTGAGGCCAAGTTTGAGGCTGGGAAAAGTTGAACTCAGCCGGCGCAGTTACGTTCGCAAACGTTCCTGTCTGTACCGTATTTTGTGACATGTTTTCAAGTTACCAATGCAGTTTCCCGTGTATACCTCACTCTACCTGTATGATCCTTAGGTGTTTTTGCACGTCGCTGCAACCGCCGGCTCAGGCTTTGCCCCCGTTTTCCGTGCGATTTCGACTGTCAAAAAAAAATGACGGAGGACGAAAAGTTCGATCACTCTTTACACGCTTAATACGATAGAACACCGATTGCCACCATGTCGTATCATTATTACCATCTTGGAAGGTCTAGGTAGGGACGAATAAATTGAAGACGTAAACCTGAAATGCTGGTTTTCTGTCCACCTGGCTATCCACGAACCAGTTGCCAGAAAACTTAGAGCAGGAAAGCGCTGTCCTACGGACATAAGGAGTAGGAACGCGCCATTCTGCCTATGAAACTAAAGTGAAGCCAAGTTTTTGGCAGGTGTTTGGCACCAAGATACAGGTAAAGCATTGAATTGCCATAAGCGCCATTTTCTTGGTGCCAAAATACCTGGAAAAAAACGGCTTCATTTTCAAAATCCAGGTTACTACTCCTCTTTACCTTTACCTGCTCTAAGCCAGAAAACCTCACCTTAACTATTAAAAATCCTCCAGGTGAATGTCAATCCTAAAAGACTAAAATATAAAGCAGATGCCTAACTTTACAAAAAGCAACTAAATTTTTTCTGAAAATAGCATAATCATTGTCTTACAACAACTGCACTATGACGGAAAAGCTCGAACGAAATCTCCGTAGATTATAATCCTCGGCTACTGTCTAATCAATAATATCGGGCCTTCAAAAAAAAAAAAACAATCAAAGATTGCTATGGTTTTTTGAACGTATGTCTTAGCAATATTTTTCTTTAATTTTGTCAATGAACTTTAATGTCAAAATGTCACATCAAAAATCCTGACCAATAAAGAAACAGTAATGCGACATTCGTTTTCGTAATCAAAGCAATCTTCGATTGGTTTTTTTTTGAAGACCCGATATAATTAGACATAAAAACTTTTTTTTTTGGAATATTCACTATAATTCAAGTTACGATTCTCCTACGCGATGGAATCTGTTGAGTTAGCAGCATCGGCAGTACCAACTAAAACCAGGCCAGTCGTTAACCTCCAGCAGATGCACAGAAAAATACTAATTGTAATAAATGTATATAGGGTTTTTGTATCGATTAGTTTAATATAAATAGCTGTAATTATTTCAATAAAATCAGTATCCAACAAACCATTGTTGTACTCACTACAAACTCAATTACCCCTTGCGGTATTACTTTATGTTTGAATAGAGTCATCAGCGCTCAACAGACAGCTACCATTTCAAATTCCAAACTTCAAGCCTCGCCCGTTATGTGCTTATTTATCGGCGTTGTAACGTTAATAACAGGTCTAATGTGTCACTGTGGCATTTATTTATGGAAACTTTTTGTAATCAAAGCACTCTTCGATTTAGGTTTGTTTCGAAGACCCTATAGCTATTTCGGTATTGGGCGAAATTGGAATAGACCTGAATAAAAACGCTTGAATCTGCTAAATCCTATGTATTTGGTAATGAAAAAAGCATCAAAATGGAACTAAATAAATAATCACATCAAAACAAAATATAAAAAAATCACTCATTTTTATCATTTTCTGATTTCTCCTCCTTCTTTTTAAAAAACTTCTCTACAAACTTATTTTTCAACCTTTCCAGCAATTTTTTACGATTCTTCTTTTTCAAAATAAGCCGTTTTGTAGTTATATTGTGCAAAGGGCCGAAAGCCAAAGCCACCACAGTACACGCCAAACAAATAACGTTATAAGGCATACTGAAATCAGGCGTTGGCAAAGTAATGACCATATTTTCCGTACGAATTTGCACTAAATAACCCACCCTGGAAGCATTAAAGCTTCCAGTAATTGTTGAGGCATCTTGTGGCAATCCTGTATAATTTTTAGCCAAGGGTAAATAACTGCTTATTATGGCTGAGCCTATGTAAAAGCCATGATTAGCATCTGGAGGATATTCTTGCCATTTTAAGAAAACATAATCAAAGTCAATGGAAATTTTTGTTAGGGAACGCGGAGGTAATTTCAAAACAACCTCTAAATAATAAGGTTTCTCTCGTTGCTTTCCTGGCCCATACTTTAAAACACTTGGCTCAATTACTTGGTTGTTATTTGAAACGATTTTCAATGTGTGTAGATAAACAGGCACAAACCAAGCAATATTTTGCAATAAAACAATATCCAGGCTCTTCCAGTGGTTATTATAAATTTCGGTTACTATGCCACCTCTTTCTTGTCCGTAACCTGTTAAATATTGGCAGGCATGCAATGGCGGTGGGATATTTACATTAAAATCGAGATTATTTTGATATTTAGCACCGACACTTAAAAAGTAAGGTGGAATATCATATTTTGCAAACATTTGTTCTTGACCACCTCTTATTGAATAAATAACATCATCTGGTTCGGGTGTTAACTCGAAATCGTGAGAAGTTTTACTAGACAAATCAACAAAAATATTACTTCTACTCGCCAGAGGGCAGTTGCCATTCAAACCATGCCCGAACAATTTTTTGAACGACCAATTTTTAGTACCCATAATTGCATAGTCATAAACCAGCGATACAGATAACTGCAATTCTTGAGCCAATTTATCGCAAGCTTCTGTTGCGCAAATTTGACGCAAATGCAAACTTACGGAATGGTATTTGGTGTTGTGAATATAGCCGGAGTTTAGTAAAGAAGCCAGGCCTGATTTTGATTCACACGGAAGTAGTTTTTTGAAGGGGGTCAAGTTTTCAGTGCAGACTATTTCACGAGGCAAACTTGCATATCTAGAATTTGAGAAAGTTATTACATTTTCTAATATGAATGAACATTGTACCTTAAAAATGTGTTATTGCTTGATTCCACAATGCCTCTGGGCCGGAAAGAAAACTGCGGACTGACAGTGTTAGAGCCATCAACGAAATTAAATGAAGCACATAAAAGTCCAGATAATGAGTTTGAAAGTAATTTCCAATTTGTATCGACATTGTCGGTGTTGTGCTTAAACCAGGCCCAAATTTCTGCTCCAGGTGCTGCGTCCACAACTGGATAGCCCCACGTTTCGTATCGCCAAAGGCCTCCGGTCAAGCTGATGTGAAGTTCCTGGATGTTGAGTCGCTCTATTGTTTCACCTATTGGTCTTGGGAATAAATGACTGTGGTGATCTGGAAAAGAGAAATAGTGTGGTATAGTTAAATTGAATTTGAAAACACTAGCTTTGAGGTAGTTGTTCAAGTTTTTTGCAGTGTCTTGCAAAAATTGGAAAAAAGTGACAAGCTACAAGGGAAAAGTTTGGAAAACTGCAGATCTTCTTTTCCAAGCAGCATGTAACTAAAATCTGCGTTTTCCACTGTTCTCCATGAAAAAATCTCTGAAAAGGACATTTTTGTCTTTCAAGAGTTGATGTTAAGGTTATGCTCCTTCCGTGGAACACTTCACAACTCTCTCCAAGTCCTGGTTTGAATCAATTGCAGGGTATAAGGGATTTTAGTTCAGTAGAAGCTGGGGCTGGGTGTGCCTGTAAAGGAGGTTGTGAGAGACTATCTTCAATTCGCGCAACTTGAGATCCATTACATAAGTAGGACCTACAGAATGGAGTAGAAATCTCATCGATTCCACAAAAGGATAGTTTGGCACAAAACAGGTCACGGTCTATCAGGTCATTGAATAGCTCTGCTGTTGTTGATTTTGGAAAGAGAGGCTAGGAATTAGTTTAACAATAATTAGGGAAAGTCCTTGCAGACAAAAAAAGATAGATATATAAGTTTGGGGAGTTGGTAGGGCTTCTTGTTGGTACTGCGGTTGGTAATCTGGTTGTTTTTGATGGCACTCTGTATATAAAATAGGTACATATTTGAGTCCTCGACCATTCGACTGATGATAATGTGAATGTATATTTATTGTTAGGGACTGTCCAATCTCAGCGAAGTAGCAATTAGGAGTATTGCAGTCACCTTTGTCAGATTTAAATTACCTTTTTTGATATTATCTCTTGTATTGTCGTTTTCCTTCCAAATTTTTTCGAATTTTAAATAATACTATTTAGTACAGACCACGTCCCTATCAGCTTCTTCAAGTGGTGTAGAAAAATATACTTTTTATATGTTAAGTATTCCTTTCTGCCTTAGGATGTTTTGGGCTCTGCTGTAAGCATCACGCAGAAATTCACTGTTTGGGAATTAATTGGATCTTTTATAATGGTAGTCCCTAACCTGCGCTAGTTCATGCAGGTGTACACGTTAATTCAAGGGGCAATTTTCCTGCGAAATGGGTCTTTAAATGTTTTTATTGTGGTGTTATTTGAGTAAGTTCTGATTACATATTTCACTTCAGAAAATATAAATGGCATTCCACTTACAACTATTGAGATCAACAAGTTGCATTTCAAATTTAGACTTATGTATTTAGAATGGTCATTGAGAATTCATTTTGGGTCTTAGCTGGATTACTTTTAGTATGTAAGAGGTGCACTATCTATTGTCACATATATTTGCTTTTCAAATATCATTGGCATCTCCTCATCCTTGGAAATTTGGCAGGTTGACCCTCGTATTATAATAATGACATTATATGTCAAATGCCAGACAGTTTTAAGCAAGGTTGCTACACTCTAGTAGGTATGTACAATCTGCTGATTTTGATGTTAGGCAGCGTGACGTCACAAACGAAATTGAATATTTTATGTGCTTAGCTCTTTTTTTAATTGTGTTTTTCGAAAATAGTGACTTGTTTTGAGACTGTATTGCGCATTGCAAATAAAAAAGACAAAAAATTTCATTTATTAATAATTTATAAGAACTGACGAGATGCTGATGCCTTGTCAGGTGTGACGTCAAAAACGGATGAAGATAACATGTGTATACCTAATGGCATATCTACACCATTTTCAAATCCAAGCGTCAGTAAATGACATTAAATCACCTAAAATTGTAAACAAACACCAGCCTTTCTATTGGTTGAAATGCCCTACTTGGACTAGTGCGCATGCACGGAGGACATTTGATATATCCTATTCACAATCCGTAGCAAGAACTTTGTTTTGGTTCGAAATTTGGAACGGTTCTGGAATTGCGCAGAACTGCTTGCGCACAAAAAATAATAGAGAACTGTTCTACTACTAGTTCTGAACCGATTCGGAATGAAGAAAACCAAAACACGCCGTAAATCACAAAATTCCAAAACAGTTCCTTCTTCAGACCAAGAACTGCGAGAACCGTTCTAGAACAATTCTAGAATTGTTCATAAATAGTTCTAGATAAACCAAAACACTGTCAACACAGTTCGATTACGATTCTGAAAAAACGAAAACGCGTTTTATGATACGCGCATGTGCAGAATGATTCCGAACTAGTTCTGAGTGAAACCAAAACAAAGCTAACTATCTGACGCTTGTATAGGATGGTCAACTTTAGATGTCACTATTTGATAGCACATAATTAGAGATGGCAAATTCTTGAGAATTTATTTTGAGAGAATTTTCTCGGAGAATATTCGGGAAAATTGGAGAATTTTGGAGAATTTCGAAGAATATAACTTCTTAACATTATTTGGGGCTTTTTGCATTTTTATGGTATCTAAAATCACAAAATTGACATAGAAATTTTGTTTTCCTTATTTTGTCTGAAATGTTTCCATATCGAACTTCTAGGTTTCATTTTCGAAGGAATTTCCTCAAAACTAGTCTAAACTAATATTTAAGGGCCGGTTTATTCATCTCCTGATAAACTGTCAGGTTTGCAATCTGACGGATAAAAACGCAATCTGTAATCTCATTGGTCCGCCAGTTATCCGCCGACCAATAGAATTTTAGAACAGTACATTTATCTTGTAGATAGTTACCAGCAAGTTTATTTAAAGATGAATACCTAAACCCTCGCCTAAACCGGCCTAAATATGTAAGTTAAATTATTAAATATTTCTTTGCACACAATTTGCACTCTGCACAGTGCAGAAACAATGAAATAACTTATAGTCATGGCGCTTCCAGTTGGTAGAAATATCTAGTGCAAAGAAAATGTGTTTGTGTTTCTATGTGTTTCTTTAACAGGATGAGAGAAAGAGCTGGAAATACACTCAGTACTAATTCGCGCCCGTGCTACTAATCGAAAACGCCTAAGGGCTCGGGGTATTTACCGGATTTACTCGGTCATTATTCTTGAAACAGGGGAGCAGCGTTCCCCAGGAGAACAGCGTTGGCATAAAATTTCCCCAGGTTTTTTCAAAAAAAGGCGTGGTCCAGTGCACTGATGCCAAGTGCAATTATTAGGCCCGTTTCCACAGAAATCACAAACCAGTCAGAGCGAATTTCATTTGTTGAAAATAGTCAGAAAACTGGTTGTTGGCGATTTGCATCAATCAAAAACGCTCTGACTGGTTTGTGATTTCTGTGGAAACAGACCTATTATTTATATCGAATGGCTTGTTTTATTTTGTAAGGATATTTTATTTTTATAAGAAGTCATAATTTTTGTAATACTTTTGCTTAAGGTTTAAAGTCAACCAGTCAACCCCTATTTTCTGAACCTTGTGTTCAAAAATTCCAAAAAAAATATATGTGTTATGGTTATTGATATACTTTAATCCATAATTTTTTAAAGCAAATTTGACTCGCCATTTTTGAGTTATATCGCAAAAACTTAAAAAAAAGTGGGTTTTCACCATATATTTCAAAACGAATAGATGAAGTTTCCCGTTATTTTTATTACGAACTACTATTGCAATTCTACGCGACATATATTTTTTTCAAATTTTTTTGAACTTGTAGTTTTCTCGCTACTGCAAAAATAGTTGGAAATACGCCCGTAGCTACACTGTTTAGAAAAAAATCCGACAGATGAACGTTCAAAATTACTTGCCTTGGTAGAAACTACGACCCTGTTTATGTAAAACAGAATAATACTTTGAATTTCCGCCAGAAAAAGAAAAAACGTTCCATCACACAATTTAACCAAATGAAGATTTCTATTTTTTTTTGACTGACAAGTTAGGGCACACTGTAGGGGCGACAGCATTGACATCTCGCGTTGCTGTGATAAACTATTGGCCTGACTTTAAACCTTAAGCAAAAACCGAGGCAAAAACTAAAAATCAAATTTGGATAAAAACACGCAAACCCCCGGTAAGCCCGAAAAAACCCGAAAAAACCCAAAAAAACCCAAAAAACCCATAAAAACCCAAAAAACCCGACGGGTTGCACTTTTTCAAAAAAACCCGGGTTTTTTCCAACCCTGCAGGAGAACGAGTGTTCCGTCTTTGTTACTTATATTCGAGCTTATATTATCAGTTGCATATCATTGAGAAAGACGGAACACTCGTTCTCTTGGGAACGCTCCACCCCTGTTTTCCTTTCAAGAATAAGGACCCCGAGGCCCGGACTCACTGTATCATATAAGTAAAAAATTATATAACGCGTGTTCTTGCTGTACCCTGATGCAAAAATGTGTGAGACAGATATATCAACTTCGCATAAGTCTATCGCTCAGCCTGGTTTGGTCTATTGCGCATGCGTTGAATGCAGTTGAGGTGATTGGTGGGTTGTAAGCATGGTTTTTAGATGATCGATAATCTCGTTTTCGTAGTGGACGGACGATGCTCGACGACCAATGAGTGCTGTGTAATTTACTGTATTCCTTTTATACATCGAGTTACACCTAACGAGCTCCGCAGAGTCACTCCAAAACACACAATTCAGATTTCATCATTATTTTTTAATATTAACATTACCGTCATTACCTAAAAGGGCTTCTTGCACCCCCCGCAAATTTGGTGCATCAGGGGAAAGGGGGATGCACTATGAGCGACTCGAGTGCTTAACGCACTTTTAAAAGGAACGTTCAAGCTTTTGACATTGAGCGGCTCAGAGTCACTCAACGGGTAAAAGGAATTCAGTAATTATAGGCATGCGTAGATTTGACGGACCGAACTACAAAATAGACTTATGCAGAAATGATATTTCCATCTCACTCATTTTGGATCAAACGCCTCTCATTGCGTAAATGGAGTACACGCGTTATATAATTTTTTCTCGATTTTGATGTGAGAATGTCATTATTCCCGCACGCAAACTCATTGAAGAATGAAGCTCATTCTTCAACGATTTTTAGTGACATTTGGTTTTCAAAGTATACCTATTGGTACCTTCGAAATTGTCAAACCCAATGAACTATAGCTAAAAACTGGAATGCGCACACATGGCCATATCTGCCAAAAAAATGAAGCCATGAAAGACAGATGCAACAAGGGGGAATGTTGTTTTTTTCTGTTGCTCGCTGACATATGACGTTTTCGAAAGTTTTGTCATATTTTCCTTCACAGGTTTCATCAATTGGAATACGTGTTGGAAGCAATTTAACATAATGAGTGCGACAAAAACAGGTATCCCCTCCGCAGCAGCCGCACTAGGCTTCACGTTCGTCCTTATGTGTTCGCATTCCAGTTTTTGGTTATAGTTCATTGGACAAACCTTCTAAAATGATAGAATCCACCTGTCAGTTGGTTGGTAAGGAAGTGTCACCAACTGACATATTCTGCAAATGAAAAATCCCCAACTAAAAACGCCCACAAAAACAAAAAATTTAAAAATGAAGAATTAAATCCAAAATCGAGAAAATAGTATAAAATACACGTTGCAGAAGGCTATTCTCGGGAATATTTGGCCTTTTGCAACTTGTATTTTAATATACTATTACTTATTTGCACTGTTTTCTGTTTTTCATTTGAACCTAACCTCACTACGAACCTAGTGCCATCTGTATGTGCAAGGTGATAAATTTAAGAATTAGAGGTAAGAGGTAATTTCCCATAAATTCTCGAAAATTAACGTAGGTATATTCTCATACATTCTTGAACCTAAAAAAATTATAAATTCTATAGAAATTTAAGTCCAAAGAAAATTCTCGGTAAATTCTCTGTTCTCAATAGAAGTTCTTTGGAGAATATTCTCGGGACCATCTCTACACATAATTAATAAGAGTAGTTTGAGAGTGCCCTGTAATTCTTGTAGGCACAGGTTTGTTCAATATTTTAGAACCATTTGGGGCAATGCTATTTTAAAATATTTACTCTTTGCTGAGTATTATAATTTAGGAAATCTATATTGAAGTCCCCCAAGCAGGGTTGGAAAAAACCCGGGTTTTTTTTGAAAAAGTCCAACCCGTCGGGGTTTTTTTGGGTTTTTTGGGTTTTTTTGGGTTTTTTCGGACTTACCGGGGGTTTGCGTTTTTTTCTCCAAATTTGATTTTTAGTTTCTGCTTTAGCAAAAGTATTACAAAAATTATGACTTGTTACAAAAATAAAATACCCTTACAAAATAAAACAAGCCGCTTGATATAAATAATAGGTCTGTTTCCACAGAAATCACAAACCAGTTAGAGCGTTTTTGATTGGTGCAAATCGCCAACAACCAGATTTCTGACTATTTTCAAGGAATGAGATTCGCTCTGACTGGTTTGTGATTTATGTGGAAACAGGCCTAATAATTACACTTGGCATCAGTGCACTGGACCATGCCCTTTTTTAAAAAAACCCAAAAAACCCAATAATGGTGGGTTTTATCAATTGAAAAAACCCAAAAAACCCCACTGGGTTTTATAACCTGGGGAAATTCTATGCCAACCCTGCCCCCAAGATATAAGTTGTTCTTGTTTTATTACAGAGTGCTTTGAGAACATTGTCAAGTAAGTCAACAAAATCTTGGTAATGATAGTCTGGAGGTCTATAGATAACTCCTAAGGTCACAGAGTTGTTCACCAAAACAGTCAAGATGAAACAGTTTGTATTTGAAGAGTACTGCTGGATAAAAGAATGGTTACTTTTTATTAGGATTCACACACCTCCACCTCTCTTAGTTGAATTGTATCGTATCAATTGATATTGTAGTTCCTTACTTGTTTGGAGCCAAGTTTCAGTGATTAATATGGCGTCTGGCATATTGAGGCAATTAACTGTCCTTTCCAAATCCCACATTTTGTTTTCAACTGGACTGATTGGACTGAGCATTCAGATTCATTTTCAGATCAGATTTCAAAAATAACTTTTTTGTCATAAGGAACAATGTGTTAAAAAAGTTCTTTTTGTGTAAGGAAAATGAGAAAGGTCTCTTTCAACATATTGTTTCTTATGACTAAAACAGACATAATTTTGTTTTTTTCGAAAACTGTTAGAGATAAACCTATAAAACCCTATATCACTGAAATCAGCACAAACAGAGCCTTCTAATGGGTTATTATTATACAGGGTGTTCATTTTAAAACTTACCACCTCTATTATCTCGGAGTTGGAAAATTTTCGAAAAAATCCCTGAAACACGTCAACTATACTGGGTGTTTTTCAAAACCCGCTCACTCCTATAACTTTTTTATTTTTCCAAATAAACAAATGAAATTTGGAGTGTTTATTTATGACCCGGATGTGCATTATTTGACATATTCAATTATTTATTATCATTTCCCGTTTGACTGGAAGTGACCGTAACTTTCTTATTTCAAATGAGACGCCAGGTATATTTTCCCTTATTTCAATAGAAAACTACATTACGAGTACAATGACACCTCATTTGTCACTTTTTGACATTCCATCTCCAAATTATTTAAATTTTCACTTTTTAATCTAGAGCGCCATGAATTAGTTAAAATCGAGGTTAAAATGCTAAATTTTGCTCCAAGGAACCTGGGAAAATTTGTTTTGATCTTATTTTGTATTTTATATCCTCAACAGACTCATTTAAAGATAGTAGAAGCGCATTTTTGGAATTATATCAATTTTTTCAAATGGAAAGGGTATGGGCTCATTAGCATATTCAGAGAGATCATTTTCTAACGAACAATTTAGTACCACACAATCGCTAGTTTATTCAAATATTGAACTAAAATTTTCCAAAAATATTTAGAATGCTAGGAAAATTCTTCATTTGAGAGATGAACTAGTGATTGTGTGGTACTGAATTGCTCGTAAGAAAACGCTTTTTTGGAATATTGTAATGAGCCACACCCTTTCCATTTGAAAAAATTGTGATAATTACAAAAATGCGCTCCCACTATCTTTAAACGAGTCTGTTGAGGATATAAAATACAAAATAAGATCAAAACAAATTTTCCCAGGTTCCTGGGAGCAAAATTGAGCATTTCAACTAATTCTTGGCGCTCTAGATTAAAAAGTAAAAATTTAAATAATTTAGAGATGAAATGTCAAAAAGTGACAAATGAGGTGTCATTTTACTCGTAATGTAGTTTTCTATTGAAATAAGGAAAAATATACCTGGCGTCTCATTTAAAATAAGAAAAATACGGCCAGTACCGGTGAAACCGGAAGTGATAATAAATAATTGAATACGTCAAATGATGCATATCCGGGTCATAAATAAACACACCAAATTTCATTTGTTTATTTGGGAAAATAAAAAAGTTGTAGGGGTGAGCGTATTTTGAAAAACACCCGGTAGGTCTGTTCCAACACGTCAAAAACCGTCCCATGAACGGTTTCGAAACCACTCAGTGAAAGAATTTTGGTTTCTACCCACAAATTTTACGGTTTGTGCAGAATCGTGCTAAATCCGTCGCATCGCTTTTTGAACAACGTTATAAGTATTCCACAAATGTCATTGATAGGCCTTTTAAATAAAATGAAAAAATCGTTGAGATCTTACACACAACTTGTTTTATTCAATTTGAATATGTGCCCATTCCTATTGGAAAGGACACATAATGCATCAACATGCTCTAATTATTATTAGCAGTACAGCATATGACACCAACAGCCATCATCATGATCATCAGGATGGGTAACTTTTTGTGTACTTTAGAATCTTAAATGTAACTGGGTATATTATGGCGTTTTTGTTCGAAAATTAAATTACATCTGCAATGCCATATTTGTTGAGGCTTTGACACCCTGTATATTACAGAAATCCCACACAATCATAAGGTCTAGTGTTCTCACAGCAATCACAAACCATTCAGCGAATTTCATTGGTTGAGAATGAGAATAGTCAGAAAACTGGTTGTTAGCGATTTGCATTAATCAAAAACTCTCCGACTAGTTTGTGATTTCTGTGAGAACAGACCTAAAATCGTAATCAATTGCCCTTGGAGTTCCTAACTTTTGACTTTTGTGATTATTATTATTATTCATTTGGTTTATTTTTCCTTCTAAAAGAAGGAACTTATTTGTGATTTGGGACTTACCGTCTACGGACTTACCAATACTGAAGTTAAAAACGGCAAAAAGTTGGAAGTGGACCAAAAATGTATTAATTGAACAAGAATGTCCCTAAAGTAGTACCTAAATAGAATATTCAAGCTAGTAAAATAAATATGGTGGGTGATTTATGGAGAAACCTAGAGTAGTACACTGCTATAAGTACCTATAGACTATTTCCATTATTCTACTGTATTTTTACTTACAATTTTCATTTTTGGGGTCTATGTTCCAAGTGGTAGCGAACTGAAAGTGTGCATAGACTTGCTCACTAAACAATGGTTTAATTAGTAATTCTTCTGTGAAAGTGTCCTCCTGGATAGCAAATGTTGATGATTTAACATGTAGAAAGCAGTATAGCACAAATATAAGACGCATTTTCACTGATTTAATTCAAATTTTCAGAATCATCTTTGGAGCTACTTCTTCGGCAAATAGCACAAACATAAACATAACCAACATAACCTTAAAACTTAAAATGATGATGTCTTTTTTCTTCTTTTTCGTTGGTAAGCATGTCCAGTTGATATGTTCACCCCGGAGTTACACCGGCCCTTACAAAGTGACGTGATGGATACCTACCACTCGAATTTGAGCGGTATGTTGCGGTTTGTTAAACCGGAGCCACGTGAAAAGGGTTTTTGCTTTCTGGTAAGTAACCAATAGCGCAATCCAACGACCTGTCAAAATTAAATTCAAAATGGAGGCCAATGCCTTTTTATTTTAAAAAAATGCCATTTTATTGCGATTTTTGATTTGTATAAAGTCTGTAAAGTGTTGATTTTGTGGAAAATGCATACGTTATGTATTGTACTTAGTTGTGGGAGCCGTTCTAATCGCGAGAAAGTCTAGTTTCATGCCGTTCCTGCAGAGACAAAACACAGGTTTTCAACGGAGAAAAATGATTTGTCTGTACTTTGTGAAGGCTTCATGGATTGTAGCAAAAGAGAAAAAATCTTACGAAATTCATATTAAAAAGCCAAAAAGTATCTCTTCATAAATGGTGTATGGATCCAAGCAATTTACTATCCTCCCCTCCACTCCACATCAGCTTGTGTCGATACCTTGAATAGGTACCAGACAAATAAAATAAACATCAGGATTCAGGATTTGGTTGAGAAAAAACTAAACAGGAAACAAATACCTATAGTAACAACCTAATTGTTTAGTAGGTAAAGGTTTGTTACAAAGAAATCATAACTTTTCCAAACATCCGGGTTTTTCACTAATAATTTTCTATACTAAAAAATCTTTCTTAAACTTAAAATACGAAAATTATCCTTCGAAACACTATAAAATCATCTAAAAACACCACAAAATACACAAAAAACAGTTTTTTGATGAAAAATGTCACGGTTGTTTGAATTAAATTTATGGCGCCAATTTTTTGGCATTGACCATGCATTGACCGCCATTTTGTTTGGATTGCCCTATTCAAAATTCGTCTAAAAAGAAATCAAATAACAGCTTTTTTACCCTAGAACGCTCCGTGGGTCCATTATAACTTACAAGCTAATTGTTTATTTTTCCCGTGGTTTATTACGTTTACTGAACATTTGCTCCACCAAATAGGGCCCAACAAGGCGTACGATCGCCAGTTCTTGCGTGAGCAGCTGGTTTGCGGATGACGTCACAACTACCAGCCAGCATAGTGATGACATCACCCGTAGACCTCGTTCCGGACAGAAACTTTTCGCTTATCCCAAGAACTTACCTGACATTGACATCACAACCTCACAACCTAACTAATTATTTTGCACTTCCTTGTCTTCCTTGGCTAATTTATTATTTTTTGACCTTTTATGTCACAACACTACGAAAAACATTATTAAATAGTGAATTAATTTTTTTTTTTAATTATAAATAATGTTGCCAAATCTGCAAAGTAATTTTACGTAACACAAAATTATGGTAGTTAAAGTGAAACTGTTACTTTTCGCCCAAGCCAAGGATTTAGCAGGAAAATCGACCGACGTTTTGCTCGTACCCCAATCAATTGCTTGTTGCGACTTATTAAAAATCGTAATAAAACAATTTGCGTTGGAAAAAATCGAAAACAACATATTGCTGGCTGTTAACGAACAAATTTGCCACATAGAAGATTTTCTCAGCTTGAAAGACGACGACGAAGTAGCTGTTATACCACCATTAAGTGGAGGCTAAACCAGAGACATGTCTAACCATTTAGCTTTTAAAACCGAGCCCTTAAATATCCAAGAAATATCGGATCTAGTCGCAGCAGCCTCCTGCGGAGCCATTTCGCTTTTTATAGGAACAACAAGGGATAATTTTGATGGGAAATCAGTTGCTAATCTTCAATACGAAGCTTACGAATCCATGGGCCTCAAAGCGATGGAGAAAATCTGTTTAGATATCAGAAGACAATGGAGTGGAGTTGAGAATATTGCTATTTTTCATAGGTGAGATTCTTATTTTTGCATTAACCTACTAATATGCATTACCTATACATATTCACTTTTTCAGATTAGGCCAAGTTGCTGTTAAAGAAGCCAGTGTGGTAATTGCCATTTCCTCACCCCACAGAGATGATGCCTTGAAAGCTACAGATTTTTGTATAAACAGTTTGAAACAATCCGTTCCAATATGGAAAAAAGAAATTTATTCAGATGAGGATTCAATTTGGAAAGAGAACAAAGAATGTCAGTGGTCAAGTAATTATTTGGAAGCCTAACAAATTTGGTGTTAACGTAGTAATCCTAGTAGTTCATTAACCAATATGTAATTGAATATTTTATAATAATTATTATTAACAACAGCACATTAATAATATGACCATGAAAAAATACTTTGTGATATTATCTCAAATTGTTATATATATTTTTTGTTGTCTTTTTTTGGAAATTATACTCAAAGTTATTGTAATTTTGTTTTATTTTTAGCTCCCCTAGCTCATTATCCACCAAAACGTAAGAAAATAAATTTTGATATTTTCGAACAAGAAGTGTCCACAAACTACATACCATCCCATCTGATACAAATTAAGGCTTCAAACGATGAATTGAATGCCCGAATACAAAAGTTTATGGACAGAAAGAGAGATGAAATAAATACATCTAATAATACAGAATTTTTTACAAAACATAGAGACCAAGAGTCTGTTTGTGCCAGAATTGATGCTATTGTGCGTAAAAGAAAGGGTGCAAAAAGTCATTTGCAAGGTAATTTTAATGTTATTTTTAAATTCAGATTGACTATTTGTTTTTTATAGTTGAAAGGGCTTTAAATAGTTATCACAGAGACCAAAAAAATTCAGATTACATGAAAAAATACATTCCGCCTAATGGTATAGTGGAGAGACTGCAAATTTTAGAATCCCAATTGAGTTTAGAGAAAGCTATACCAAAAAATATTTATCAGCGATTGAAAAATCTGGAAGACCGTTTGATGCTTTTGGAAAGCATTTCTCCTGAATATATACAGTTTTGGGTTTGTTCATGCTATATTTTATTTGAAAAAAGTTGGACGTACATATTTTTTTAGGATAAAACTTCAATGGCAAGCAAGTATGTGAAGAAAAAAGTATTTGAAACAGCGGACATTGACATACTTATTGCTGATGCAGAGAAAAAATGTTTTAAGCAATAAATGTGAGAACGATTTATAGTCTATTTTTGTATATTTTCAAATATTAGAAGAAATTGGGAAATATAGAGTTTACTACAGTGTGTCCCTTTTAAGGACTGACCACCCTTCTAAAAATTTTATTTTTCAACCAACTTAATTTCATTTCTTCGGCTGTACGGGTGTACAGGGTATACACAAACTCTCTTTTCCTGTACTTTCCAATACACCTATGGAAAGACTTGCATGACTATTGTAATTGTAATGAAGTAGAGTACAGTTTATTTCATGCTCATAATAAAATTTCACAATCGTCGTACCTAATAAAAATTGATAATTATCTATAAAAGTCGAATTTCACAATCGTCGTACCTAATAAAAATTGATAATTATCTATAAAAGTCGAATTGACATGCCTATAAGAGATCCCCTTTCACACTTAAGATGTCTGTGGGGGTTCAGTACATATAAAAATAAAAGCGAAACAAAAAAAATAAAAAATACTAAAGCAAATAATACAAATAAATAGATAAATACTAAAAGGAACCGACTGCAACATCACAAACATAAGGTGGAGTTTTATTGACCAAGATCTGCCTGCAAAAATTCACTGAAGCTATAAAATACTCTCTCACACAGCCTATTTCGCATTTCTCACGAAAAGTTTCTCTGGTAGGGCTTTTATATCAGGTGGCAGTTTGTAGAAAAAGGCTGGTGCATGGTAGAGAGCTTGGTAGATAATTGATATTTTAGATCTGCTGAGTCTAAGAAAGGGAGTTTGCAAGTTGTCAGCTTGTTTTGTGTACGGACTGTACAGGGTGAGTCATTATATTTTGACACCTACCTACAGCCGTAATTACAGGTGATAGGTGAAAGGTGTAAATACAAAAGTTTTAGCATTTTATCTGAACCACCAGAATTTTTAATTAGATTGAATAGATGAGCAACACAAAATGAAAAAATATGTCAATGTTCACTTTTTTAAACGGAGTGCACTTCATTTTTTTAAGAATTCTTAAAACTCTCATTTTTCTGATTCAGATTATATAATATATTTATGTTTCTTCCAATAGTTTTGGAAATATCTGGAGTTTAGTTATTTAAAGACCTATTCACGTATCAGAATGTTTTGTGAACAGGTGACAGGTAAATCAAGGTAAAATATATTCAAAAAACTACTGTCCCTGAATAACTAAATTTCAGATATTTCCAAAACTATTGAAAGAAACATTTACATATCATATAATCTGAATCAGAAAATCGAGAACTTCAAGAATTTGGATGAAAATAAAGGGTATTCCATTTAAAAAAAGTGAAAATCGACATATTTTTTTACTTTGCGTTGCTCATTTGTTCAATCTAATTAAAAATTCTGGCGGTTCAGATAAAATGTTACAACTTTTGTATTTACACCTTTTACCCATCACCTGTGATTACGGCTGCAGGTGAGTGTCAAAATATGGTGACTCACCCTGTACATACCCATGTACAGTCTGTACTTGGCTGTACCTACCTAGGTTTTTTTTTGTGTATAAGAGGCATTCAAACATGAAGTGTGAAGGCAAGCTCAGCACCCGCAAGCCTTTAAAAGCGTTTCTCACGTCTACCTGTAACCAAGCCCCTCCACAACTCTTATTGCTTGTCTCTGCAATCAAGAGTCTTTCCGCTTGAGGAGCATGACCCCATGCCAGCAAACCATAGTTGCAGCTTGACTGGATTAGAGAATGAAATACCATTAAAATGGTCTTTTTATGAACTATAGTAGGTTTCTTAAGAGATATATTGACTTTGATAACCTTTTAGCAACAAAGTCGATGTGCTTGTCGCACATTAACGCAGGATACAAGTGAATCCCCAGAAAACTCACTGCTTCAGGTTCAGCAACATTCGTACCTTCTGTGGTCCTCAGGAAAAACACTATTTCCTCAGTCTAGTCCACATTGAGTTTCAGTCTGTTTACATTAAAAGATTGCCCCAGACCTGAGACCGCCCACTCCAACAGCCCCTCTCCAAGTCAATCAGACCATCACTTCTACATTTAGCAGTAGTGTGATCCGCAAACAGCACTACCCGGCCACCCAGAAATTTGTCAATATCATTGGCATAGATGATGAAGAGGAACGGTCCCAAAATTGAACTCTCAGGTACTCCATCTGGCACACTTCAGACCAATCACCATCCATCCACACAGATTTTTTGGGAACGTGCAATGAGATAGGTCCGAAGAAGTGCAAGACTCTTGTTGCATAAACCATAGAAATTAAGCTTTTGAAGCAGAATCTTATGGGATGTGCAGTCGAAGGCTTTCGAGAGGTCACAAAAGGTTAATCCAACTTGTAATCCCGCCTCAAACAAGCCCCCGACGACATACTTCAGTAGATCCAATATCGCCCCCGTGCTTGATCTGTAACCATGTTGAAAATGTTTAGGGATATGATTCTGTTCGAAATAACTATATATTTGGGTTTTCTATAGTTCCTCAAAAATCTTGGTGATTGTTAGTATTAGGGAAATTGGTTTGTAGTTGTTTATATCATTTTGTCACCTTTTTTCCAGATTGGTATTACTTTTCGAATTTTGAAACAAGTTGGTATATATCCTCCCTTATGCATAGATTAAAGAGTTTTGTTAATTAATTAATGAGATATTCTTTTATTTCTTTTAGGAGAGGTAGATATATTTAATTTAATATGCACCTATACTTATATTTTAAAGAATTCCACTAGTATATGACACGGTTGCTCAGGAAGCTCCTCCTTTTCTTTTTTTTAATTTTTGGTGGTGTTCTCTGAGATTGCGGTTCTGGTTTAAATTCAGATTACCTATACATATATTTCATCATAATGTCTGGCGAGTGGAAAACGCTGAGAATTTTATAGGTCTCTATTAGGTCACCTTTTTCTCTTCGTTGCTTTGGTGTTGGTAAATTTAATCTCTGTAGCCTGGTCTCCTGAGGTAAGTGTCTAATCTCAGGTGGAATTTTTGTTACTCTGCGTTGCATCCGCTCTAAAAGTTCGATGTCTTTAATATAGTAAGGGCTTCACACTGTATGGCCATATTCCAACTTGAGTCTCATGTAAGTGTGTTTATCGTGCTAATGGAGTGGTTTGCAAAGGCTAGTTTCATCAAGTAGGACATCTGGTTGGCCTTTTTCACTACGTGTACTAGGTATATACGTTTCCCATTTTAGATCGTTAGTTACATAGGTATAGACCTATGTCCTTCTATTATTTGACATTTTTTAATTCCTCATTGTTAATTTTGTACTGGATCATTGGGTTTTTGCGACCTATATGAAGCACTGTGCATTTTGCCTCGTGATGGAGCTTGAGTTGCCAGGTGCTTGTCCATTGCTCTATTGGTTGTAATTCTTCTTGGAACAGGCGTATTTGTGTCAGTGGGTTGCAAAAAAATTTGTTGTCATCTGCAAAGGCCTCGATGTTCGTTGTGGATGCTTTTTGCCCGGTCTGCTATAATGTAGATCGAAAAGAAAATGGAAGCTATGACCGATCCTTGTGGTACTCCACTCGTAGCTCTGTACAGATCTGAGTAGGTTCCGTTTGCTCTTACTTGGAAGTGTATGTCTCTGAGAAAATTCCTGTCCCACCGAAGGTAGAAGCCTCCGATTCCACCAGTGGCGTAGCCAGCCTTGCGGGGCGGAGGGGGCAAACACATAAGGGGCGCATAATTTTTTTGCGGGGGGGGGGGGGCGAGAGAAGATAACAAATGAATGTTTTTACTTTGTTTGTATGCTTTTGTAATATTTGCTTATTGAGGGAAAATATTAAAGAGGAATGGGGACAGAACGGGCGCTGCCGGAGGCGAAAAATTTCCTTGGGTGCTACGCCCAAAAAAGTTTATTTCCTTCAAAAACATTTCTTTTTTCGGGTGCCACGGTGCTACGCCGAAAAACATTTATGTATTTTAATCCCTACAAGAAATAATGTGTGGACATGTCGTTAACTTCAAAAAATCCTTCCGGACGCCTTGAAAACAAATCCGGGGAAATCCTGACGGATGACAGCCCCATCCAACCCATTAACCAATAGTTTAATGAACAAATACTATCAAAACAGAAACTATCTCCTTTCCTTAATGCTGACTTTCGATAAAGAATAAAGGGTGAAGAGGTCAATAAGATAAATAAGAAACAGCATAATTTTATAATTTCTTACTTCATGCTTTTGTTTTTTAAGAGCGGTAGGGGCGCCATCCGTGTAGGGGCGGGGGGGGCCGTCGCCCCCCCTGCCCCCCTACTGGCTACGCCACTGGATTCCACAGTGATCCAGTTTGAATAACAGCTTTTCACGAGGGACAGTATCGAATGCTTCTTGGAAATCTAGGTATAATATATTCACTGGGTTTCCCTGATCAGTTTCTTGGTAGAAAGCCGGTGGATGGTATAATATGTGTGTGTCTACGAGGAATGTGGTCATTTTACTTTACACAGTATGCGTGTCAGGCTAATTGATCTATAATTAGCCAGACTATACTTGTCGCCGCTTTTGTAGATTTCTGATAGGATACCCTCTGTAAGGGAACTGTTTGTAGGTCTTTTAAAGGTCAGTTCTTTTGTTGGAATCGGCAAGGAAATCGGCAGAGGCAGATCAGATCAGTTAAATCATCTTTCTTCTGCGGAATAAAAAATGTTTAAAAGTTATTGCTGAAACTAAAAAAAATCCAGAGCTATAGGATTGCTTACTGGATAATTATAGTCATAGATGGATTACTGAAGTGCTGTGGAGCAAAAGTGGACTATTATAGGTATTTATACTGTAAAGTTATTTTCCCATGGTACTAAACCATAAAATACCTAAATATCCTCGACATGTACCGTCGGCAAAAATGGCTAATTGGCCCGATATCCGCACCCTGGAAAGATCATTTATTAAAAATAACAATTTTACCAAGACAGACCGCTGGGGAACAGCGCGATGCAAGCTTTGACAGAACTATTCCATGATCCACATAGTCGAAGGTCTTGAACAGATCACAGAAAGCCGCTGCCGCAGCATGTCTTCTATCAATATGGCGGTGAACATTTTCCAGAAAATTAAACAAACCATTATGAGTGGTACCTTTGGAGCTCTGAAAACCCAATTGCTTTGAAGTAATTATATTAACCTATTCACCTGGAGGTAGTTCCACACCTTGTTTTTTACAACTATTTTCAACAATGGTTGGAAGAGTGGACAGCAAACAAATTGGTCGATAGTTAGATGGTTCTCATCTCGTTGATCGCCCCCCTTATGCAAAAGATTCGGAAACATATACCCCTTCCATGTCAGTTATTTGCATCAGCAAAACCATCCAAAGCATAATCAGTAGTTGTAGTAACTTCATAAGCACCTCAACGAAAATTCCGTCGTCACCTGAGGATCTCCTCTTTTTGATGTCATCAAGAGCCTCTTCAACCTCATGAATATCTGTGGGCAAAAAATTAAACTATCCTGGAAAAAATAGGTCATCAAGGTTAAACATACTTAGATAGACATCTACATATATTATATGTAACATAAACTAATAACTAAACTAATAGTAATATACCTACATACATACAAAAAAACACGCACGAAATACATTAATCCATAAAAAAATATAGGAACTAGGAACTGAACTTTTCTTGCTTTAAGTGCCGCAAACTCTGGTACAAAAGGTGCATGAATCCAGTATTTTATGCTCAATTGAAATAATGGCTAACTAAATCAGTTGAGCCTTTTCTTGTGCCATTGTAGATCTTAAATAATTTCTTATTATTTTTAACTCACTAAAGGGCCTCTCACGAAAGTCCTTATTCTTGAAACAGGGGAGCAGCGTATTTCCACGAGAACGAGTGTTCCGTCTTTGTTACTTATATTATCATTTGCATATCATTGAGAAAGACGGAATATTCATTCTCCTGGAAACGTTGCTCCCCTGTTTCAAGAATCAGGACCCAACTATAACTAAAACTGGCAACGTAACTAATATTCTTAAGGCCATTGTAAACATTTGGAAACGTCGATATGAGATAGGTATTCTCAAAAAAATATTGGATAAATAAATAAAGGTTTTATTAAGCAAAATAATGCTACTTAGTACATAATATCGTCGGTCTCATGACATAAAGCCCTATCTCGTTGTTCACAAGTTTTCAGCAGCAGAGGAATTTTAAAAAAAAAAACTAATATCTTTACGCCAACAGAATACAAAGAATATCGATTTTCGAACTCTTTTTTTTTGGAATTATGAACACAAAACGCCAATAAACTATGTAAGCTTTTCGTCAAATAGGTACCACATTTCAAAAGTAGGTAATTAACGTTTTATGCTGTAATAAACTGTTCATATTTGAAGATAGGGCCATGTGTTTTCACTGTTTTCTCACTTTTTTAACGAAATGAACTGATTTCATGAGACCGACGATATAGTCCAGGAGGCAGTGAAATTTTTTAGCACTTATTTTCCCAGTTGATGTATATTAAATAGTTTGTTCTCTTGGTGATAAAAAACAAGAATATTTGAGTTTTGCAAAAATTTTCGGATGGGTTCACAAGATCACTGAAAAATACAAGTATACTTATTTTCCCAGTCATAAATATTTCACATTTACTACAATAGAACATAAAGTATTTGAACATAGCAATTTGGCTTATCTCAGATGGTGGAAAGTTAGTCTGGCTGAAGATTTTCGGATCTTCAATTTTTCCCTTGCCAGACATATTATCCATACTCACAGATTAACCGCACTATTTTTTCACGTAACTTCAGTATACTTCTCTTTAATAGAGCTATTTTGATCACTGAAAAAAAAAGGGCCGTGCATTCGTAAGCTCTAACGCGTTTTGTGCCTCAACCCATCGGAAACCCTAAATATATGTGAATTTTATTTAGAATTACTAACCCTACAATTCTATCCATGTTTCGTGACTGGGAAAATAAGTACCGAAAATCATCACTGCCTCCTAGACTAATATATTGCAAGAATATTTGAGGGTCCTTTGAAGTCGGTATTGCAAAGTGTGAGCGCAAAACCTTATTTAATTGAGTTCAATCCCATCGTCTGGACTCTTCGCGAGACTCATATGAGTCATATGTTGAAGTTTTAGATGTAAATATTAGCAGTATTTCAGTTGTCTTCATCCCAATGACTGCTTGCTTATACGTTGATGAGAAAACCAAAAATGTTGGTAAATATTTGGAGTTCTTCAAACCTGATGCGAAAGGATGATGTTTGATCCAAAATCTGGTAAAAGAATTCAACATTAAAATTAGCTTTAGAATCCAAAATAAGATTATATATTATTATAACATGCAATTGGTAATTTGAGCGCTCCTACGAAGGATAGGCTTTGGTTTTTTTAGTAATGTTGGGACTACGTTTCTGTAGCCCAAAGCTGCACCATTTTTTGAGCAAAATGCTTTTCTTGACCAGATTTCTTAGGAGAGTTGAGCCTTGCTTTAGGCAAAACCTATCCTATATAACGTCAGTTTCACTGTTCGTGGACTTAATGATAATGCGTCGGTCTTATTAGAAGAAATTTCTATTAGACGAATTTCATCAGGGATATTTTAGTTTAGACCATTGGTTTAAACAATAAAACTTATAGAAAACGTTTCGCGTGCACGTGATATAAAATTCATATTGCTAGATCCTAGATCATTGAAATTATGTCCAGTTTCAAGGATGTGTTTACCTATTTAGTACTACTGGCACTCTTTTTTACGTTTGCTTGAGTTCCTAATCTTATTATTCATACAGTTTTGCTTGAACGCACTATTAAGGCATGTTCATGTTAGACTCCCTGGCAATCATTCACAGAGTTCACAGTTCAAAACAGTGTAAGGTCAACAAAATCAGATTGAAGAGAGAATCCAGGGGCGAGACGAGAAGCGACACTTATTATCTCTTATCTCAGGATACAACTTAAACATATTGCTTTCAGTATTTCAGGTATGATTCAATCCACTCGACTGTAACAAATACGATCGAATGCTTTTGTAGAGGGTGTCCACCAGGAACCAATCTTCATCTGCATTCACTATTTAATTCCGAAACGAAACACCCCGAGATTTGAAGGTTGATCGCCTTTTAAATGCTCGTCTGGGGACATATACAGACAGGGCCCAGGCTTTCTAGACACATAGGATTCAATGGGACCATTTCACTGCAGGATCGTCGCGGTGGATCATTAATCGTCCCTGCGTGGCCGCATCGCCTCGATTCGCCCAAACCGGGTACAAGCTAATTCGTCTTATGTGTCTAGTAGGTTGGTACGGTCTGTATACATATAATGATGTGCATATACTGTTTGGGAGATGGCATTTTGTCGTCAGCACTTTTTGAAGAACGCTGAGGCCTGAATGTTTGTTGTTTTCTATACCTTGGAAATTGTTGGTATATTCTGCAGTGTAATGTTTCTTATTTGATTCTTCGGTTCGTTTCCTATTAATTTGTTCTTGTTGAGCGATCATACAGTATTGTGCCAATAAGTTGTGATTTTTTGCTGGAAAGAATTTGTATTGGTACTAGAATTTACGTGTTCCGAACTGATCTTTTAAAGGGGGTGTGACCCAAAAATGAAAATTTTAGTGCAAAAAAATCTAAGAATAAATATTTAAACCGCATCTTGCTACGATGGTCCGTTTTCGAGTTAGACAATTATCTTCTAGAGCGAATTGCAACCACTCAAAGTATAGGGTATTGTTCACTAACGACTAAACGAACAGACGACTGTGATTTCAGCGGTTGTGACATCACAAGTTCCTGCATAATTTATCTTCACAAGGAATTTTCTCGGAGACTATTTTGAATATAGGACTGCGGTTTTCACGAGAGATCTTAGATTTTTATCTTGATTTAAGTAGCTTAAGTCGTTTTTTGGGTCATACCCCCTTTAAGTTCTTGTATTTCTTCCCCGCATGTTATTACGAAGATAAGAGTCAAAAGAAATAAACAAATATTTATATAATTTATTTGACGAAAGCAAATTAAACTATTCTGCCGGTATGAGACTGGAAACAACTTTAACAATATTTTCCCTATTCAAAGGACATTTCGAATAAGTCGAACTGCACTTGTCGATGTCTTCTAATTGGCCGGTTTTAATAGCTTCTTTAATCGCTGAACCGTCAATTGCGTACGAAAATAATGGGTTTCTAAAATTTTACAAACAAGAAAATTAAATAATAGGCAATTTATGAAAAATCTTACTTTGTGAATGAAGCAACAAATTCATCAAATGCAGTACTCTCGCCAGCTTTTTCATTTTTCATGGCGTCATTTACAATATTACAAATCATTCTTTGCGTACACGAAGTACTGTCTATATTGTTCGCTTCTAAAGAATTGTCTATTTTGGATAAAAGATTGGTAATTGTGGACATTTCATCTTCCAAACCTTAAAAAATAGATCATTAATAAATGACATGAGTAAATGAAACTTTAAATTTGTTACTTCGTCTATAGCCTCCATGTCCCATAGCAAATACTTGAGCGATTTTTGGTATAATCAAAATAGCTCCTAGTCCTATTAAAGCTCCTAGTGCAACACCTCCAATGTCGATTTTCATTGATCCATATCCAACTCCAGTGGTTCCATAACCATTACCATTACCAGAAGAACCATAACTGATGCTGCCAAACCTGGACTCTTTTGAGTCTTTTTTGGACTCGGCTATTGTTGGTTGGGCGTAAGTTTTATTTTCATAATATTTTTGACGAGTGAGGTCTGATTCGTAGTATCTATTGCTAGGATTGAAGCTTCTAAAAATAATTAACATGTACCTAATTCTTATTTGGAGATGTTTCAAAAAAAAATCTTACCCATCGTCCATTTGGTATTTTTTTGCATCCACATTCCCAAAAATACCTAAACACAATAGCAGAATTATTATTTTTGTGTACATTTTTTTAGGACCTGAAAATGTACTTTAGGGGTTCAATTTGTTGTTTTTCTTGCAGGATGTATGATAAGCAACTGACAATATAATCAAAATTTGTTTTATATATAATTCATTCTTTACAGGCAAATGGCCAAAAACAATAACATATTATTGTCGCGTAGTGAGCACAATTACGTTAAAACAATACTGTAATATTGCGCGCACCGGGTTAAGCAACTTTATTACAAAAGGAAGATGTAATCCAGTTTCGCTCGTTATTATTATAGTAAATATGTAATAATTCAGGAAAATTGCTTTGTGGTTTTCACTACTTTGAAGAAACATCTAAGTATATGCGTTTCATAGAATTCAAAATTCTAATTGTTTTGTTTTGAATTTGAATGTTTTGTCAAATTGGTAGTAAAACTAAAATGAACTTTAAATATTTTCCATTTTGTTGCTTTGCCATCAGGGCTTATTTTTTATTAGGACCACAGTGGCAATGCAAAGTCATCTATCAGCATTCGAGCCTCTCTCTCCTCCTAGAGTGATTAGATTCAATCTGCCAAGCCTTTAAGATAATCTCATTGGAAACGTCTTTAGAATGTCTTATTCTTAAAGATAAAGACATCTTTAAGACGCGTTAAAGACGTAAGCAAGACGTCTTAAATGTCGTTTGTGGATATCTCATAGGGACGTCTCAAGATTGCTACAAAAATTTCTCAAAGAATTAGTTTCTCAATGAATTTTGAAGTCAATACTCGAAAGCTATAGAACACCTTAGAACTTTATTAGGTCTTTTGGAAACTTCAAAACACTTAAAATTCAATTCAGAATTTCTAAAAGCATTCTGGCTCAAGAAAAAATATCTAATGGATCAAGATCCACAGATAATCAAAATTTGCACTATTACTGGCTCTTGATTCTTTGGAAAACCTTCCTAGAGCCAATCAAGTAATAGTCAAAATTTGAACCTTATCAACTCTGGATTCGCTAGAAAATTTTTCTAAGGGCATTCAAAGCTCAAGAGACAATAATAATCAAAATTTCGAATGATCATGAGCAGCTCTTAAGTTGATATTAATCAAAATGTCTTCTTTCGCAGGTTCTAATTGGCTCAAGAAAAAATATCTAATGGATCAAGAGCCACAGATAATCAAAATTTGCACTATTACTGGCTCTTGATTCTTTGGAAAACCATCCTAGAGCCAATCAAGTAATAGTCAAAATTTGAACCTTATCAACTTTGGATTCGCTAGAAAATTTTTCTAAGGGCATTCAAAGCTCAAGAGACAATAATAATCAAAATTTCGAATGATCATTAGCAGCTCTTAAGTTGATATTAATCAAAATTTCTTCTTTCGCAGGTTCTAATTGGCTCAAGACAAAATATCTAATGGATCAAGAGCCACAGATAATCAAAATTTGCACTATTACTGGCTCTTGATTCTTTGGAAAACCTTCCTAGAGCCAATCAAGGGCCGGTAATAGTCAAAATTTGAATTTTTATCAACTTTGGATCGCTAGAGAATTTTTCTAAGGGCATTCAAAGCTCAAGAGCCGATAATAATCAAAATTTCGAATGATCATGAGCAGCTCTTAAGTTGATATTAATCAAAATTTCTTCTTTCGCAGGTTCTAATTGGCTCAAGAAAAAATATCTAATGGATCAAGAGCCACAGATAATCAAAATTTGCACTATTACTGGCTCTTGATTCTTTGGAAAACCTTCCTAGAGCCAATCAAGAGCCGGTAATAGTCAAAATTTGAATTTTTATCAACTCTGGATTCGCTAGAAAATTTTTCTAAGGGCATTCAAAGCTCAAGAGCCAGTAATAATCAAAATTTCGAATGATCATGAGCAGCTCTTAAGTTGATATTAATCAAAATTTCTTCTTTCGCAGGTTCTAATTGGCTCAAGAAAAAATATCTAATGGATCAAGAGCCACAGATAATCAAAATTTGCACTATTGCTGGCTCTTGATTCTTTGGAAAACCTTCCTAGAGCCAATCAAGGGCCGGTAATAGTCAAAATTTGAATTTTTATCAATTCTGGATTCGCTAGAAAATTTTTCTAAGGGCATTCAAAGCTCAAGAGCCAGTAATAATCAAAATTTCGAATGATCATGAGCAGCTCTTAAGTTGATATTAATCAAAATTTCTTCTTTCGCAGGTTCTAATTGGCTCAAGAAAAAATATCTAATGGATCAAGAGCCACAGATAATCAAAATTTGCACTATTACTGGCTCTTGATTCTTTGGAAAACCTTCCTAGAGCCAATCAAGAGCCGGTAATAGTCAAAATTTGAATTTTTATCAACTCTGGATTCGCTAGAAAATTTTTCTAAGGGCATTCAAAGCTCAAGAGCCAGTAATAATCAAAATTTCGAATGATCATGAGCAGCTCTTAAGTTGATATTAATCAAAATTTCTTCTTTCGCAGGTTCTAATTGGCTCAAGAAAAAATATCTAATGGATCAAGAGCCACAGATAATCAAAATTTGCACTATTGCTGGCTCTTGATTCTTTGGAAAACCTTCCTAGAGCCAATCAAGGGCCGGTAATAGTCAAAATTTGAATTTTTATCAATTCTGGATTCGCTAGAAAATTTTTCTAAGGGCATTCAAAGCTCAAGAGCCAGTAATAATCAAAATTTCGAATGATCATGAGCAGCTCTTAAGTTGATATTAATCAAAATTTCTTCTTTCGCAGGTTCTAATTGGCTCAAGAAAAAATATCTAATGGATCAAGATCCACAGATAATCAAAATTTGCACTATTACTGGCTCTTGATTCTTTGGAAAACCTTCCTAGAGCCAATCAAGGGCCGGTAATAGTCAAAATTTGAATTTTTATCAACTCTGGATTCGCTAGAAAATTTTTCTAAGGGCATTCAAAGCTCAAGAGACAATAATAATCAAAATTTCGAATGATCATTAGCAGCTCTTAAGTTGACAGTCAAAATTTCTTCTTTCGCAGCTTCTAATTGACTCAAGAAAAATTATTCAATGGATCAAAAGCCACATATAATCAAAATTTGAACTATTACCGGCTCTTACTTCTCTGGAAAGCTTTCCTGGAGCCAATCAAGAGCCGGTAATAGTCAAAATTTGAACTTTTATCACCTCTAGATTCGCTAGAGAATTTTTGTAACGATATTCAAAGCTCAAGAGCCGATAATAATCAAAATTTCGAATGATTATTAGCAGCTCTTAAGTTGATAATAATCAAAATTGTTAAAAAACCCAGTAATCAGCCAGCCTCGGAACAATCAACGGATCAAACGAAGACGACATAAGCTACGAAAACGGACAATGAACCTGTCTACTTGGAACCTGCAAGGTTGGACAAACAAAATAAACGAAGATATCTACGAACTCCAGAAATCAGACATTGCTCTGGCTATTATAACGGGGACAAAAAATAAAGGCAAAGTTTTTGAGAACCTGGGACACTTTGACCACTTCTATAGCGGTGTTTCTAAAGATAAACGTGCCCAATAAGGCGTATCTATCAGGGTCTCAAAAAAACTAGAAAGTGCATAACTTCATGGGATCCTATAAGTGAGAGAATCATAAAGATGAACCTGACACTAAATGCTCATAAAATCACGATATTGGGAGTATATGTACACGGTGTCCCAAAAAGATACCGACAAACTTTAAGGGGTATTAGGGGACATCAAAGCAAGCATTTTTGTTTATATAAACATATGTCCGCAAATGAGTCATTTGGACTGTAGAGCAAAAAAACTGTTTGATACTTTTATTCTTCGCAATAATTAAATAATTACAATAATGGTTCAAAATGTTGACCATTTACTTCAATGCAAAGATTACACCGTCAGGTCATTGACTGAAAAGTTTAGTCTACGAAACACCTGTTCGTAATGAGGAAGATCTGATAGCAAGGATACTGGCGAGTTGTACCCATGTATAAGCTATTCCCAGAATATTACAAAGAGTTTGCGAGTTGAACAATTATTGTAAACCATAATTTATTTGCTATTAAAGCAAAATTAATAAGTAAACAGTGATTTAATTATTGCAAAGAATAAAACTAGATACCAAATAGTTTTTTTGCTCTACAGCCCAAATGGCTCATTTGCGGACATATGTTTATATAAACAAAAATGCTTGTTTTGATGTTCCCTACTACCCCTTAAAGTTTGTCGGTATCTTTTTGGGACACCCTGTATATGCAGTTAACGACGATGCACTGGTAAACCGGAAAAACGATTTTTTTGAACAACTACATCGATAAATAACCAACATAGGAGACACACGTGAGATAAGGAGACTTGAAAAGCAGGACGGGAAATAAAACTCGAGACAAGGTGATTGATTGGTCAATATGGAGAGCAAACTGTAAACGATAATGGGCAAAGGCTATAATAACACTTTGTGGGCAAAACGACATGCGAATTATGAATGAATTCTATCCACACAAATGGATACATAAATATACTTGGACAAAACCATCACAAAACCTAAAATCCATAAATGACTAAAGTTTGTTTCGCCAGGGTTTGTACTTGCCACCAGCATTTGCCTTCCTTGTTTAACAAATAAACATTGACTGAAACAAATCAATGACGTCAAAAAGGTACGTCGGTTCTTAAACCAAAAGTCATTCATTTTTATTTGTCAAAAAATTGAATGTGTCATATGAATTAATTTACGACAACCCATTTTTTTCAAGATTCAAGGTCAAGTATGAACCCTGGTGAAACGGACCTTACGTGATAGTGGAAAAAAAAAACTTTAAGATCTACGATGTCAGATTTCACAGAGGACCAACCTGTGGCAGTGACCATTAGCTTCTAAATGCCAAAATTGCTTTTCCTCATAAAGAATCAACAAGTTGAAACTGGGAAGCTCCAACCCATCAAATATAACCTGGAGAGCTTGGAACATGAAAGTACTATATTCATATACATCTATATAAGAAAAGACTCGATGTAAAGTTTCGAGTCGAAAATTTCCAAAGCACATGAGGCAGCAAAAGAGTCATTAGGATACTTTGAAAACACCGGACGCAAAAAACCCTATTTGTGGGATGAAGAGATAGAAAAGCAAACTGAAGTAAAAAAACAAACATAATGGAAAATATCTTAGCACTCAAACAGAACACCACAAAGAATTATATAAACAATCACAAAGGAGAGTACGTAATATGATCACGCAAAAGAAAAACGACACATGAGAAAGAGGCTGTAATAGATTAAACTGTTATATAGGAGGAGCGAAAAGCACAGAAAGCTGGAGATTTCTAAGATCTTATTTAAGGCCAGAGAAGACCAAAGAAATCATATCTCCGATTAATCTAAATGATTGGGATAAGTACTTCGCCACCTTAGTCGTTGAAGACCGCGAACAGTTCACAGAAGAACCCGAGAACAACAGAGTACACCTATTAGAATATCTGTTAAGGAGGTGAAGAAGGTCTGTGCAAAACTAAAAAACAGAAAAGCCCCAGGACCCGGTGATATACCAGCAGAATTAGTTAAGCATGGCACGCCAAAACTATATGAAAACCTAACGAGACTCTTCCAAAACTGTTTGAACAGCGGAGAAGTACCATCCGAATAGAAAATATTCTTTATGTCAACCATTCATAAAAAAGGTAGCAAAGCGGCGTGTGACAATTACAGAGGAATCGCAGTAACAATTAGCAGAATATACGGAAAAATCTTGAAAGGAAACATCGAAGGAGAATATGCCGACAACGAGGCAGAAGAACAAGCCGGCGTCAGAGCAGGGAGATCCACAGTAGACCATCTATTCTGTATTACTCAACTTAGCGAGCAAATGACGACACTAAATAAGGAATTACACCTCCTCTATGTAGACCTGCTGAAAAAGGCCTATTGACAGTGTTCCTCTAAGGCCTCTAACCAACAAAAAAACTAATGAAAGCGGTCCAACAACTATATGAAAACTGTAATATAAAAATAAAAATCGGCAACAATATTGGGAGAAACCCCGAATAAAGGACTAAAACAGGTATGTTGCTTTTCACCTACACTTTTCAAAATCTTTCTCGAAAAAGCGCTATCGAAATGGAAACAAAAATGCAAACGGATGGTCATCCCCCTAAATGAAAATACTCTCTATACATTGAGTTTTGCAGACGACTAAATAGTACTGGTACAGGATATGTAAGATCTAGAATATATGACAAGAAATCTTGTTGAAGAGTATGAAAGGTGCGGGGGTTAGAAGTCAACATAACAAAAACTTAATACATGTGCATAGGAGGAACACAACGCTAGAAGATGGACGCACACTAAAATCGTGCAGTAAATACAAATACCTCGGTCTAAATATAACAAATGACGGGACTCTAGATGAAGCCATCAAAGAGACAAATGTACATGGCAGGAAAGCTGTTAGAATGCTTAACACGATTTTGTGGGACCAAAAGAAGAAAACAAACATCGTCAAAATCATTGTGACATACGGTAGCGAAGTGTGGCAACTGAAAGAGAAATCTATCAAAGCATTGGAGGCTTCGAAAATCGACTATTGGCGACGAGCCGCCGGCAAATCCAGGTAAGAAATGAAAGGATACGAGAGCTGATGCGTGTCAGACATACAATGGTCGAAGAGATAAAAATAAAACAACTACAAACACATCCAAAGAATGATTCCAGAAACTGAAAGCCTCCCTAAACAAATTCTAGAATGGACACCAACAGGCAGAAGAAGAAGAAGAGGGAGACTACCAGAAAAAGTTGGAAAGAAGGAATTGATAAGGAAATGCGAGAGAGAGGATTAGAAGTAGGCCAGTGGAACAACCGATCCGAATGGCGACTGGGTATCGGAAGACGTCCTAGAACGTTATGTCACCGATATATATAGGGTGACAATTTAAAAAGTAGCAATCAGGAATATCTCTTAGACAAAAAATACTATCAGAAAGATCTCAAATATGCATCGGGGGATTGGAGGGGGAACCAAAATGAGACACTTTTTGAGTTACCCCGCCTCACCCTTTAGGGGGTAGCTTAACTTAACTTAAGTCTCGAATACACATCGGCGAAAACAAAATAATGTGTTTATCGCAATTCTATCTGCTTCTGCACGTCTCTAAAGACGAGTAAAAAACTTTTCAAAGAAGCTATCACACGGGGTAAGTTCTCATTTTCGAAAAAAAATATCAGGAGCGGCTAGCCCCTAAGACAAGAGGGGTGGGGGTTAGGATTTTATTTCCTTGTCTGATGTCCAGTCTTCGAAAAGTCAAACTTCTAAGTACTTAAATTTATCTATTCTCTATAGGGCTTGCGTTAAATGTTACGGTGGAGTTTTCAAACATATTTGGGTTTCTAGAGATAATCATAAACTTTGTTTTTTTGGTGTTGATATTTAAGCCCATTGATTTGCTCTGTTGACTCCCATTTCCACGTCTTCCAAAATCTCGTGGAAAATCGCCTCCGAATATAAGTTGAACAGGAGCGGAGACAGACACACATATCCCTGTTACACCCCTCTTCTAATCTGTATGGTGTTGGACAAATTATTGCCTAATTTGATTTGCGCTGTTTGGTTCCAGTATAGGTTTTCAATGCATCTAATGTCTTTCTGGTCTATATCAAGCTTTTTGAGGAGCTGCATTAATTTGTGGTGTTGTACGCGATCGAATGCATTTTTGTAATCTATGAAACATAGGCACACATCCTTTCTGTGATCGTAGCAGTTTTGGACAAGCACTTGTGTTGCCACTATCGCTTCTCGTGTACCTATAACCCCTGTCTGAACCCAAACCTCGAGTCGCTTATGTCTCTTTGACATTTCTCGTAAACTCTAATTAATAGCATTTATTATTAGCATCAGCAAACAAACAATAAAAAATACATTTTTACATTAGCAAAATATCCAGTATTTGAACACTACTTTAGTTTTCAACAATAAATTCTCTTAACCTAACCTTAAATGTAGCGAAACTAATATCACTAGGAAGATTGTTAAACTCTACTAATCCTTTATGAAACAAGCTATTCTGTGCGAAAGAAGACTGGACAGTCCACAGTCGGAACATAAAAATCAAATTTACTTCTAGTGTTGTAGTTATGAATATCAGAGACAAATTGCAACTTATGTAATATATGTTCTGGATATAGACCATTTTTTATCTTATAAGCTACTATCATGGTACAAAAATAAATATTCTGTCTTACACTTAATAAATTTGCCGACTTCAGCATGTCTTCTTTTCTTGTGTACAGTGTACCTATTACATCCTAAAATACATCTTAAAGCTATCGGGTCTTCAAAAAAAAAACCAATCAAAGATTGCTATGGGTTTTCAAACGTATGTCTTAGCAATATTTTCCTTGAATTTTGTCAATGAACTTTAAAGTCAAAATGTCATGTCAAAAATCCTGGCCTATAAAGAAACAGTAATGCGACGTACGTTTTCGTAATCAAAGCAATCTTTGATTGGTTTTTTTTTTGAAGACCCGATATGTTTTGTTTTTTCTGCAGTATGTCTAAGTCAGACTTGGCAAACATGTACATAATTGAAGCACAGTAGTTAAAATGTGGTAGTATTATTGTTTTATAAATAATTAATTTAGTCCAGCCACTTAGGTCACGACCTATTCTACACAGAAAATATTTTTTTTTTGATACTTTCTTAATCAGATACCAGATACCTCGCATAAGTAGAGAATGTTAGGAACTCATCGAAAATACTCCTATATATTTAAATTCTTTAACCTTGTCTACCTCAACCTCTACACTCTATACCATTTATGAATACATTAATATGAGAGTTGATATCTGTATTATAATTCTTGTTTTTTAATAACATAAACTTAGTTTTTTTGATATTAACACTTAAACTTATATTATCACACAGCCATTTATATAGCCTACCTAAATCTTCATTAGTTAATTTTATTAGGTTGTCCATGTGGTCACTTTGCAAGAATGAGACGGTATCATCTGCGAAAAGTTGCAGTTCACAATGTTCAACTACTCTGACAATATCGTTTATGTACAATACAAAAAGGTCCGGACCCATAAGTGTTCCCTGGGGTACACCATACCTGTTTACTTTCACTGATGAAATGGCATTGTGATAGTTTGTCTGCTGCGTTCTAGAGTCCAGATATTCTGTAAACCACTTAAGGACCGTTCCCTGAAAACCATTTTTTTCCAACTTTTGTTTAAGAAGACTACGATTTATAGTCTCAAACGCTCTTCGAAAATTTAAAAAAACAACCCCAACCACATTCTTCACACTCAGAGCATTCTTTCATCTGGAGATGACAGTCTGTAAAGCACTTTCACAAGAATCTTTTTTCTGAAACCAGCTTGAAATTCGGTAAGCAATTTGTTGTCCTCAATATACTTCCTCATTTGTTTATTTACAACTGTTTCCAAAAGCTTTTCATATGTTGGCACCATGTTGATATACGTCGATATTCCTCGCATTTTTTTGTGTTTCTAACTTTTTCGATTGGAACTATAGTTGACAGTTTCCAATCTTTGGAAAAACTTCCTGTTGCCAAACTGGAGTTGATAAGCTGGAGAAACCGATTCCCAATTGACTCAAATGCTGCCTTCAGTATTTTGACGCTGATACCATCCATACTACTTTTTTTATTTTCCTAGTTATTCACTATATTTTTCAATGGGGTAGTATAAAAGTGATTTTTAACTACTGCGTAGTGATATACTCGACGTATCATGCTATTTAGTGTAATCAGTTGCTTTGTAAAAACTGCGATACACTGGAATTTTATTTTTAAAATTTCCTCTTAACCCCGCCTCTACGTGATAATAAAAGTCCGTGACGTAGTTAGTTTTTCTAATCTGGCAACGCATCGCGGTTTTGAGAACGCACAATTTGCACTGACATTGACCTACAAGAACGAAACGTCAATTTTCTACATCAAACAACGTAAACAAATTAATGTGACAATGTCACACGATACCACATGTCGTTGAACTGTTGGAGTCAAATGTCGTTCAGAGGTATTTTGAGCAGCGTTGCCAGATGGTCAGCGGCTCGAATACTATTGGTCGCCGCTGTGGCGCTAATTCAAATTATAATTTGTTTTTCTCTGACTAATTCTAGAGACACTATGCTGGAAAATAATTTAGTATCCCACTATACCATCACCATATAGAATATTGTCGAGCAGTTTTTTTACTGAATTTCATACATAGTATACTACCCCATTCCCAAAGTTCCAGCAAATTGAACTGCTCAAATTTATTTACAGGTGTTACAATGTTATCTAATATCACACTTGTCACTCTTTGCTCTGTATCTCTGACAGGACTTGAATACTATCTAAGAAATAGTTGTTGAATTTTTCTGCAATTTCTGTATTCACCCTTTCCATACGATCCTCGAATATAACTTCTCTATTTTTAGCACTTTTGGGTCCACTTATAAGATTTTTTAACGTTCTTCACATCTCTTTTTTATCATGTTTAACTTCATCAATTTGATCATGGTCATATATCTGCTTCTGTGTCCTAATTATCTACACTACCTTGTTTCTTTGTTGGTTGTAAAGATTTCCAGTCTTCATTTTGATGTGTAATTATGGCTTTTTTGTATAATAGCGCGTGTTGAATAAGGTTATCAGATATTGTTTGAACAAGGTGATTGGCTATGTCATTCGTGGATTGCAGGGAATCTGGCCATACGGTATCCATGAGATCTAGTTGGAACCGAAGTTCGTTAAAGTTATACATATCTCTGATAAGAACTGTTTCAGTGACTGTTTCAATATGAGGGAAATCAATGGTTATTATCGAATGATCTGCTACTTTTTGGTCTTTTTGCGTGTGATGAACCTTGTGTTCAACTGTCTTATTATTTATTATAATAAGGTCTATTATCGTGGAGCTATTCTGGGTAACTCTTGTGAAATTTTGAACCATTTGATACATTCCATGATTTGAAACTAATGTTTTTAGTTTGTCTGAATAAAATGTGTTCCTTGCATCGTTTATATTGAAGTCTCCCACCAATAGAAATCAGGTTTGGTTGCATATTCTTCAATTATTTTATCCAGTTTATCAAGAAACTGGTTGTGACTTGAACTAGGCGAATGGTAAACATTAAGAATATTGTATTTTTGACCTTCGATATTCAAATTTACTCCGATTAGCCACATATTTTTTTCCAAAATTTCATTTATTACTATATTATATTGGAGTTATTCCTTAACGTATATAGAAGCACCTCCTTTGTGTCGACTTGATGAAAATGCATGTACTTTGTTGGGGTTTTCGATGATTTCGATTTTCGAAGGACCAGTCAAACAACTAGGTTTGACAAAAACGATTTTATTCTGATAAAGATCTCGATAAAAATGGACTGTGAACGTGTGTTAACGATTTGACAAAGTTCAAGAATAATAATGACAAATAATGACAATCGGTTAATAATAACAAAAAAAGTCTTATCCATGGTTACAAAAATTCAGAAACCTAGATAAAATGTTTTTGTGGGTGCGCTCGGAATGTAACACACTTCATTATATCCCTCAATAATTGTTTCCACCTCTTCCAACTCTTCTGTGATGAGTTTCAACTAAGCAGATGACCGTAGGTTGCCTCTGATTTATTAACCAAATAAGTTCAGTTTTATGGGCTAATAAGTGACGAAAATCTATATTTGGTATATTCAAAACTTCCTTCGCATTCAGGCAGTTGTTACAAACCTCCGCCTCGCTTTTGCATTCTTCCTTTTTGTGATTTTCGCTGCATATTTGGGCATATTATTTCCTGAGACCTACATTCATGAGCCATATGACCAAATTTCCAACATTTATAACACTGTATGATATTTACATGCTCATAATAACGACACATCCAATATGCAAAACCTCCTTTCTATTCATCTCTTCAAAAGTTTTCCCATCCACCTCCAGTATAGCCACCTCTCCTCTTTTCTTATCTTAATAGGTACCTACTTAAAAGCTTCACTGTTCTGTTTTCACCAATATTTGAAATTCCATTTTGTATCATTAAACTCTCTATCAAAACTTCAGGGTCTTGTATCAGCTTTTTTTCTATATTTGTGATTTTCAACTTTGGATTTCTCTTTTTTGGTACATCAACTACATATTGCCCCTTTAGTTTCTTTTCGATACCTTCCGAAATATTTTTTATATCGTCTTTCTTTAAACAAGATATAGCAACTCCACCCTCTCGAACAAACTTCACTCTTGACACTGGCACCTATTGCCCTAGGGTCTATTTGTTCTTCAATTATTTTTTTCGTAGTATGACAATTACTTCCTCGGGTTTCTTCTTCTTTGCAACTTCGCTGTATTTTGGGATTGAAGCAGATGCATGTGATTAGGCAAATTTCTGGCAATCAGATAAATGTTGTTTAATATCTTCCATAAGTGCAACCATAGATGGAATCTTTCTTAATACCATTTTGCAATTCTCACATGAAAAAATTAACAGCCTCTTCTGTAAAGGCATGCACCTCGCTTCCGAGCTTGACAGATTAGAACATGCTTGATGTATTCTTTGATTGCAGACGTCGCACTGATAATAATCTTCACCGATTACCCTTTGGATTTCAGGCAAGTGTTCTCATTTCCATCCATTTTAGACGATGAAAATTAACTCTCTTGTGTATGATTTCAAGAAATATTTTTAAAGTATGGCTCATCAGGCTAATAAGTCCTAAACTTCACATTTTCTTGCATTGATCTTCTTAGGCAGAGGTATAAAAGTAGAGCACAATCACTGTTTGGGATAGTGAGCTGTCTCATAAGTAGAGTCAAATAATTTATGTAGTGCTGTGATGCCTCTTTCATCTAGGAGTTTAAGTATTTTTAAAAGGTTTTCATCTGGGCCAGCCGTTTTGTTATTTTTTGAATTACGTATGGCACTTTCAATCTCATCGTTAGTGATCGATGGGCCGGTTAGAGAGTTATTGATACCAGCTCCGTGTCTGTCGTCGTCAAAAAGTTCTTCAATATACCTTTTGTAAACATTGTTCTTCTCTTTGCTGTCGAGGACCATATATCTGATTGATATTATTTCCTTACTCACTTACTTACTTACTTACCCCTGGCAGTCTCCTTCAGTTTTTTGTGCAGGTTAAAGACATCATGTTGATTTTGCAGCTGCTCTATCTCTGAGCATTCACGTTTAAGCCATTCGTTCTTTGCTATTATAATCTTTGATCTTATGAGTCTTTGAATATCCTTGTACAAGTTGCTGTCTGTTCTGTTTTTGTGTTGTTCTTTGCCTTACATAGATCCTAATCTAGTTTTGCATTGAGTTTGTTGCAATGTCCATTATCTCTGTCCAGGCTTGTGTTGGCTCTTCTCCAATATTGTTTGTATTTGTTTGTTTATCTCATTGCACATCTCACATTTTATTATTGGGTCCCTCAATTTTTTTATCCCCACTCGTCGCAGTATAGTTGGGCTTTCTTTGACTTGACAGAGAGATTGTCAAGACGGCCACCAATACTACATGGTTAAAAAGCACATCTGCCCCACCAGGATATGTGACGGCTCTCTTGATGGTTTAACTGAATCTTTGGTTGATCAGGATGAAATCTATTTGGTTTCGCACTACATTGTGTGGACGGTTCGCTGGGGACTTCCAGTATAGAGTCGGCAAGAGCCACAGATAATCAAAATTTGAACTATTACCGGCTCTTGATTTTCTGGAAAACTTTCCTGAAGCCAATCAAGAGCCGGTAATAGTCAAAATTTGAACTTTTATCAACTCTGGATTCCCTAGAGAATTGTTCTAAGGGCAGTCAAGACACAAAAGCTGATAATTATCAAAATTTCGATTACTCATTAGCAGCTCTCGGGTTCATAATAATGAACATTTCTTCTTCCGCAGCTATTAATTGGCTCTTTTAGTTGAACAATTTGCCATTCATAAAATCGAGGGGGGCCTAATTGTGATATTTGCTTATGGGCCCAGTGCATCCAAGCGCCGCCACTGATTTTGGAACAATTCAGAAGTTTTAAACTCATTTTAGAACGCTCCAAAACAGAATCAATCTCCAGAAACATTTTGAAAAGCGCCAGAATCATAAAAAACGCCTTCCAAAGACTTTCAAGGGCGAATTTAGATTGCTGTAGAACTTTAGACCTTTAATAACAGTTCAAATGCAAATCTGGATTTTCAGGAGCATTTTGCAATAACTCAGAAACTTCAGAGTTATTTTAGAACAAATAGGATGCAATTTAGAACTCTTTTGAACCAATTTAGAACACTGTGGAGCTTCAATATAGATTTGATTTGTTTTTTAATTTTTACTCCTGGCTCTTTCTAATGTTTTTCCTCCAAAATGAATTTTGTGTTTGTTTTCATTTTTTATTTAAAAGAAATGAAGAATTTAAGAGCCTAGCGATTTGAATAGACAAAAATTGAAAGTTATAAAATGAGTAAAAATAAATTAATAATGAAATATTAGTCTTGAAGATGTCTTTAGGCAGACGTCTGAAAGACATTGGGTTTCGTTACATACGATGTCTTCAAGATGTCTTTAAGATGTCTGGGTAATACGTAGGTATGGTAATTAGTAGTGATGTGACGAAAAGTAGTTTGAGTAAGTTTGGGTTAGTTGAGTTCTTCCACTTTTCGAAAGGAATAGCGCGTAACGCCTCGGAACTGTTCCGGAGCTCCTCCTAGGTGTGAAAAGAATACAACTAGTTAACGCCAGAAGTTTGTATTTTCATTTTCTTATATTTTTCGAATCGAATGGATATTAATTAAATGTTTGTTTATTTCACTAAAACATCCAAACATGAAATATTCGGTAGTGAAAACTGAATATTCGGCCGAATAGACCGAATACCGATAAATTATTCGGCTTCGGTCGCAGCTCTAGTAGGTACCTAATTAGCTTATTACCGCCCTTGAGTTATTGCAAACCTCGCCTCACTTGCAAAATTCTCGCGCGTACGGTAATAATCTAGTTATCACACTTGTTCTATAAAATATGAATAATCCTTCTCATTGAAAAGCAAAATAAAAATCAAAAAAAAAAGTACAGTTTAAGAAGTCTAAGGTATGTAGGAATCTAGCGCAGCTTTAGGACTAGAGATATCCTGTCTGTGGAGATGCGATTTACATTGATTCAGCGAATGATTTATATTACACTATTGTTTGGTAAATATTCAAAGTAGTGACAAATAGATGAGAATTTGACCTAATTTTTCCATAATATTTCCTCAATAAAACTACAATTTCGATTGTTATAACACTTGTTACCTAAACCACTAGAAATGTTTGATATGTGTTAATAGCACTATTGTATTGAACCAACGACCATACTTTACACCATTTTTACACCACGGAGGATCCCCTGATTCACTTTTAATAATTTTTATTATTTATGTAGCAAGTGATGCTATTCCGGAGTGAGTGTAGTGTCGGTTCAAGTCAAGTCGGATATTGTTTAACTTTAAAAAAAAATGCTGCAATTTTTAATTTGCCTAACAATTTTATTTAAAAATTGCGTAAGTTATTACAATGTTTCTAACAACAGATATTATCAGAGTTCAACTAGTGATATTTTAACGTCACGACAACATAGGCTAATCAGTTTTAATAGTGACGGTGATATTAAGGTAAGCTCTGAGGATTCCATAGGTCAAACCTCAAAAGTTGCATTTTTCAGCTCGACTTAGATTTTAACGTACCCTTCCTTACATTACCGATAGGAAAATCAATGGACCTAGCTAAAACGTCACTTATCAATTTTAATGTGGGCTCTCTAGTGGTAGCAGGAACTATTATTTTTGGAGCTGCCATAGTCTTACCTTTTTTGCTCACTTTGTTCAAACAAAAATTACTGATACCTTCTACAAATCCTTTTAATAGGTTCTATAATAGTAAAATTGGAAGTCAAAGAAGTAAGTATAGTTTGTAAGTATAATAAAATATAGTTAAAACCTAATTATCTATTACTTACAAAGATAAGATGCTTATTATGGGAAGTTATGTATTTTACACTAAAAATACCTACTGTCTTTAAAAATCAATTTTATTTCGAAAATTACAATAGGTAGAGTGTTCTAGCCTAAAGCTTAGTTAAATGATGAATAACGTTGGTTAAAAGCACGAATACAAATATTTATAAGCTCTGGTCTGCTTCTAGGTAATTAAAAACAACTCTGCAACTTTGTCACATAACAATACGGATTGAGGTTTGTTTTCGGATTTCTGGATAATTCTTTCTTGGATGACTTCACGAAGTTGGGTACCTCTTCTTCTGTAGAGTTGCCAAATTACTGTTAGAGCGATGATGATGAGAACTAACGTGGTACAATATGGTAGCCATACTCCAGATAGCGAATGGATAGCTTCAGGTTTGATGTGCATCAGTAATTCTGATTGTTGAGATCCTTTATTTTGTCCAGATCTACGGAATTCATTTTGAGGACTGTTTTGTTCCTTATGGGTGACGTCAATGTTTCGATATTGATTGGAGGTAGAGAAAGAGGTCTTCCTTCGATTGACTCTTCCTTGTTCCACATTTGGATGGTTTCCATAATTATTACACATTTTAATGGAATTTCAATTAAGCTGGGGTTATTTATAAATGCGATTCCATTATTTTGGCAGAGCTTCTACATTTCAAGGTTCATTTCGGTTGGTATGGCCAAGGTGTATTTACTAGTGATATGTTGCACTATCGGCCTTGTTACGTTAACAGCTTGACAGTTCTGGATTTCTGCTTTCTTAATCAGAGCTACAACCAATGATTGTGGACTTAGATGATTTTGGCAGATTTGGAAGATTATCTAAGAAAGTAATTAGGTTTTGACAATCAAGAATTATTTGAGATATACTATTTTGTGCTTTTAAGCGTTTGATTAATTAGTAATTCTAAAATATTATAGGAATATTCAATAGTATCTAAGTTATCAATTAATGGTTTAATTTCTACAAAATATAGAAATGTGTGTTTGCTCTCAATTATTTTAGTGTTCCCTAAACGAAATGGAAGTTACTGAGAGGAATGATATCTGTGAATCTACTTAGCGATGTTCTGGTCATGGTCAGCATAGCTGCAAGAAGGAGTAGCTTCCTTGGGTTCATTGTCTTTATTCTGTGAAGAAGAAAATAGCTTAGGTCTTTGAATTTGTGATTTATGGACTACTTTCTTCTTTGTATGTATGCTATTGGTAGATCACTTCCAATTTGGCCTTGACTAAGTACAGCTCCAACTGCGACATTGGAGGCGTCTGTCGTTAACATAAATGGTTTCTCGAAATCTGGGTATTGTAATACTGGATCGTTGCATAGCACGTTTTTACAGGTTTCGAAGGCTTCTAGAAATTCTGTATTGTGTTCGATGGTAGCTCCTTTCTTGAGGCATTTTGTGAATGGTTTTGTCAGCTTTGCAAATACTTTAATGAATCGTCTGTAGTATCCTGACAGTCCTAAGAATGATTTTATTTCTTTTGCTTCTTTGGAAGTGGGAATTTCTAGATTGCTATTAGTTTCCTAGGATTTGGTTTAATTCCATTTTTTGTGATCACATGTCCAAGAAATTCAACTTTGTCGTGTCGCCTGAGAAATTCTGATTTGTCAAGTTGCACTTTTAACCTTGACTCCTTTAGTTTTTCAAATACTTGTTGGAAGTCTTTTATATATGTTCTCCCAGGCTGGATGGAAATATGATGATGTCATCCATATACACAAAGCATACTTTTCCTTGTAAGTCCCGTAGAATGTTGTCCATGACGCGCTGGAACGTTGCAGGTGCATTTTTTTAATCCGAAAGGCATTCTCAGATACTCATAATTCCCGATCTCTACGCTGAAGGCTGTTTTTTGGATCCTGGGGCCATCTCTATTTGGTGGAATCCCGAGGATAAATCTATGGTAGAAAAATAAGTGCATCTTCCTAACCTATCCAAAATGTCGGTAATATTTGGCAGTGGATAGCGATCGTCTATAGTTTCTTTGGTTACAGCCTCTATAGTCTACGTATATTCTTCATTTTTGTTTGCCGCCGGAATCTAATTTTTTGGGGACAATCCATATAGGACTGCTCCATGGACTTCAGCTCTGTCGGATTATTCCTTCATCTGACGTTTTGTTTATTTGCCCTTGAACCTCTTCTTTATGGAAAAATGGATACCGATATGTTTTCGAATGTACTGGTATTTCATCGGTGGTTTTTATGAGGTATGTTTTATTTTATTTGTAATAGTTAATTTTTCTCCTTCCTGGTGAAAAATGTCTGAGAATCTTTGTGAAAATCTGGTAAAGTCCAGACCTGTAGGGGTTCTATAAACTGTAATGTTATAGGATTGTCAGTATAGTTGTAGATTTCCGTTTGTGTATATCCGTTTCTTGCCGTAGTAAGCGTTTCGGGAAAATAAAGATGATCTATGATGCTCTTAGGTATAATGATATCTACATTATTTTGTGAGACTGGTACGTTCGTGGTAATGACCTCCTGAGCGTTCAATATGATGCTGTGTATTTCTTTATTTGGTTCTCTGCAAATGATGGGTATAGTCACATTTTCGCTGACAATTTTTTTATTCATTAAGTCAATTACGATAATAAATCTTAATAATTCATTTAGTCCAATAATGCCATCACCATCAAAATAATGGTAAAAATCAAAGAGTTTAAAAGTTATATCGGCGTCGTTTCTGAATTCAGGGAAAGTGGGAACTTTGGTTTTGAAAAGAGTTTGCTTTTCACCTATACCTGTTTTTATTTTCGTAGGATAATTATAAACTTTCTCCGGAAAATATTCTTCTGCAATAGATGGTGGCAGTGTCGATTAAAAGTCTAAAAGGTGGATTTTGTATCGTAATATATGGCAAGCTGTTGTTTATTCCCGTATGCATATCAAATGTCAGTTCCCAGAGATCGTTGGGTTATGGCTATCTGAAAATGTTCAGTGTTTTCTGGCTCCTCATAGAATTGCCGAGCATTTTCATAAGAATTTAGGTAATATGCGTCAGGCATATTATAATATTGGGAATAATCTCCATAAAATGAGTTAAAGTATTGAGATTGATATTGATCAGCGAGATTTATGGCTTGATATTCTTCAGGAAGGCCTTCTGTAGGTATTGATATGATTCTTGAAGTATCAGTATCAGTGGTTTCAACCGGCTGTTCCGCTGTTCTGTTTGGGTTTCATCAATTTGGTACAATTCTTGCGAAACGAAGTTTCGAGGACCCGATCCGATGACTTGAAGAATTGATTACCTTGCATATTCTGATTTGGTAAAGTAGGTCTATCGAGATCTTGTGGACATTGTTTCCGGTTTATTTGTGGGTACCTGTCCTGTTGGTGTCCATTTGGTGTGCCATATCGGTGTTTGATGTTGGGTTTTATTACTCATAGGCTGTGTTTGCAAGGTGGGAGTTTTATTATAGATATTTTGCATATAGTTAAAATTGTCTTCTTCGTTCACTTGAGTCATGATGGCTGTTTCGATGCAATCAGGATTTTTGAGTCTGATGATTACTTTGTAAGATGTCCGGGTAAGCCTCTAATAAATGTACGTAAGCACACTTGATCATAATCAGGTCTATGATGTATCCGGTCCTGTTATTTTAACGGCTGTGTTATGGCTCAATATCTGTTGCTGTCTTTATTTTGACGTATAGAATAAACAGTGACAGATAACTAAACGTCGCTGTTAAAATAACAGAGAATGATACATCATAGGCCTGATTGTCTCAAGTAGAATATTTTAGTGACTGCATCCATATATGAGTGTCAGGAAAAGTGTTAATTTTTTGAGCTAAAGCACTACGTAATACTTGTAATCTTTTAGCAAAATCTAATGGATTTTAATTATTTTTATTTGGTACTGCCATAAACAGATCTTGTTCTAGGCATTCCAAATTTCTTTTGTCACCGAAGCAAGCAAATAAAGCAGCTTAAATATGATCCCAACAATCGAGTTCCATTCTGCCTCCTACTAATATTTGAGCACGATCTGTTAATTTCTTTCTAACAACTCTTAAGTGATAGTTCTTTAAAATTGGATCATTTGATTGATTGTAGGTAGCAAAAAGAAGTCATATAGGCTGATTGAAAACTGTTTAGCATACTAGGATCACCAATAAACGGCATAGTGGTGTCTATATACATTTTTAATAAAGTGTTAACAGTTGTGGGTGCTGGTGAGTTTGGCATCGTGTTATTGAAGATTTTAATTGAGAAAAATGATCTAACTAAATCTTCGATTCCACCATCGTTACTCTCGATCATCAAAATTTAAGATACTTATTTATCATACACTTACAACTGAATAATTACTTGTTATAGAATAGAAATTGATATACGAATAAATTTGAAAATTGAGAAAATAATAATATTAGTACTTAACTTATTTGAAATTTTCACGATTCCTAACCAGGGAATATGAAAGTTGGGAAACAGGAATAATTGGAAACTTATCTTTTGGTTGTCAGTCTAATATTCCTGGTACCTACGTTGATTCTCCACTAACCATTCGTTGATTTCCGAAAATCATCCGTTGCGTAGCCCTCTGATAAAGTCAATTTTTCTGGGTGCACACACGTGATAGTTAATTGATTTTAGTGTTCGTTTTCGGTGCCAAAGAGTTGCACTCACGTTTTTCGCGATCGTTTCGATAACGAGCTTTTCGATCGTAAAACTGCCCTGAATCCTACCGACTGCGCCAGTTATCTATTACCTACTGTTTTTAAAAATCAATTTTATTTCGAAAATTACGATAGAGTGTTCTAGCCTAAAGTTTAATTGAATCAAGAATAACGTTAAAAATATGAATACAAATATTTATAAGCTCTTGTTTGCTGAGTCTGCTTCTAGGTAATTAAAAACAACTCTGCAACTTTGTTCACATAACTGGGATAAACATTTCAAGTGAATTTCGCTAGAAAACTCGCAATGATTTTTGTATTCGTCTACCTATACCTATCATCAATAAGCAATCTTATTTCAAATTAAACTTCAAAATTACCCTGTAATAACAAAATAAGTATATCTACTGTAAACCGAACCCAACTTATAAAACTATCACCATTGTATTTTTCCTATACTGCTAAAATATGATTAATGCCTATATACCGGGTGTAGTTTACACGCCTATTTTAAGTGATTCGCAAGTTGTAAAAAAAACGAGCCAGTATGTCACCATGTAAGAAAAAAAAAGGCAAACGTAACGATGATTCTTATAGCAGTCTTCGGACAGTTCAAGTTCAAGTTCTAGTTCGAGTTCAAGTAACTTGTCTAGCGATTCGCAGCCTAGAATTTCGGGAAAAACAATTACGAAATCGCAATAAAAAACAGGAACGGGAAGTTAAAAAACTTAAATCTAGACTACATTCTAGGTTAAACTGTTATCAAGGTAAAATTGATAGTGTGTCGACGTTTAGTGGTCGAGTAGAAGACAGTGAAACAGTGGTTAGGTAAGTACATACTGTAGTGACGCGGAAATAAACCACCAAGAAAACAATTAAAGGTTCTGATTATTCTAAACAACTAAAGACATAGGATCTAACTACCGAAAAATAATCAAGAATAACAAGGACTTACCAAATAACTATCCCAGGAGAGATCATCACTTAGACAGCACAACCAGAAACTTCAATTAAAAACTATCTGAACATCGATATCCAGAAATTATTGAAAGCCGATACTCTATAGCTATTGACTAATACATTGGAATGTGACTAAAGCAAAAGTTCATGGACCTTTTTTTAAGTGCTTTCAACAATTAACATTCCAAAGGGCCAAAAAAATTCTAAAAGGATCAATAAATCATGCACGAGCCTATATGATGATACCCACGTAACAAACCACTTAGCGACGCCCTTGATAATTAATTAGAAGGGGACCAAATACACTAATTGATCGGATGATTCAACCACGAAAAATCGAGGTCAGAAACAATAAAGAAATTCAAGACAATGGAGGGACCAATGATATAAAAAGGCAACTTTGGCAGGAGAAAATCAGTGTTCGAGAAAACCAGTGTTCGTGAAAGACTAGTGTCGGTTGAGTAATCAAGAAACAAGTAGTAATCGAGAATCGAGAGACCTGTGTCCAGAAAGTCAGAACTACGGCGTGAAAGAGTTGTCGAATTAACAGAGAGCAGAAGCACGACGTGAAATAACAGCGCGAAAATATTCGAGTTTTTTATGAAGTGTTCATAAATAAAGTAAATTCCTTCGACCAATAAGATTTCCATGTAATTAGGTGTGGCCAGCAGTAAAAATATTATTGTTAAATGTAAGTAGTATTTTTTTTTGTTCAGCCAGAAATTATAAAGGCAAGAGTGTGAATCGAGTCAAACTGTAAATAAAATTTTTTACTTGGAATCATATAAATTTTCCTCAACTATTACCAAAGCCTGTTAATTAATAACAAGCATTATTTATTTTAATAAAATAAACTTTATTTTAATTGACCACAATATTTCTGTGTTTTACTCTCTACCCGCAAATTGGACCCACTTTAAACTGTGTCTCCACTCAGAAACTAAAGTCACCGCTCGCCAATTTTCTGAATTTGGGATCTCACAGTGCTATAGACTCTACCGGTGATGTTTTCGACTGGCACGATGAGGCTAGAATTTTTTGTATGGCCAATAAATTACGGGGAAATGCGCGAAGTTGGTATATTAATCAAGAAGATTTGAATATATCTTGGCGTCACTGGAAGGATACTTTAGTGCATATCCAGTAGGTTAAAAAGAGGTTAAAAATACTAAACGGACAAGGCAAATTGTGGATTTTTAGTATAAATCAAATCGAAATTCACGTAGAAGATAACAAGTGTTTGGTCAGGGCTATACAACAAAAAGATCAACTCTCACATTTTGGAGAAATTATCACGTCAGAAGAAAAACGGCAGCTACTTAATTTAATTGCCAAATACCTGAATTGTTTGGCTGAGAGCAATGATTTATTGAGTAATATAGAATGTAGACATCAAAAAGCATATTGAACTAACTTCTAACATTCCAATCACATATAAACCGTATCGTCTATCACAACATGAACGACAACTTGTGAGAGAGATAGTAGATGAGTTACTTGGCAGGGGTATCATTGAGCCTATAATTTCACCATATGCAAGCCCAATTTTATTGGTGACAAAGAAACAAGAAGGTGTGCGCATATGCGCAGACTACCGGAAGTTGAACGCGATTTGCGAACGAAATAGTCATCTTTTGCCTTTAATCGAGGATCAGCTTGAAATATTAAATGGTAACACTATATTTACTACACTAGACCTAAAGTCAGGATACCATCAAATAAAAGTAGAATAAAACAGTCGTAAATACACTGCGTTTGTAACACCAGACGGCCATCATCATATCACTCGTATACCTTTCGGCCTCTCAAACGCTCCTGCTGTGTTTCAACGAGCAATTAATATGGCTTCAGGAGAGCTAAGGCACGAGTATACTTTAGTGTACCTTGGTGACGTTAAAATAATGTCCCAGTCTGTAGAGGAAGGCCTAACACGACTTGACAAAGTGTTGGAAAAATTTGATCAAGCCAGATTAACCCCTCAATTTAAACAAGTGCGAGTTCCTAAAGGATACCATTGAGTATTTAGGAACCGAAATACTCAACGGCTCTATTATACCACCATCAAAGAAACCTGAAGCACTTGAAGGAGTAGAAAAGTTTCCATTGCCCAAAGATGTACAGGGTGGCCCAAATTCGAGCCTTATCATTGGGATTTTGGTAACCGTAAGTGATACGGGTTCGGTTAAATTATGGCAAAGTTGCGCAATTTTATGACCAATAGAATCCCGTTTTGAAACTAGAAAGATTCCGAATACTTCCGGAGATATTCGGAAAAATACGAAATTTTGTGAAATCGTTTTTATTTTTTCCCTGTCTTATTTGAAAAGCAATTTTAAAATAAATGTCAACCTCATCACTATCATTTTCTCCCCTTTAGAAGATGGTGCTACTAAATTTAAACTTCGACGTTTCGTCTTCAGGCGGCCATCCTCAACTTACGTTTTTTAAATACGAACCTAGATTTTTTATTTGTGATTTGGTCCTCTTTGGGCATCCTTAAACCGATACTGTTTATAATTTTTCAATAACACGATAAAAAAAGCATAACCTGTTAAATGTTTGTCTTTTGGTTCCAATTATTCAGCAGTACGAGAATCACTTTCCCGACCTAGGCCGGAAAAGTGTTTCCGGTATTGTTATTCATTGATGCCTTAGCAACTATTGAACCATAATTAAAATACCAGAATATTAAGTGTTGCGACCTGTCAACCGGTCAAAAATGCTGACATTTCTTGTCAATCGCAGAAAAAATTATAAACAGTATCGGTTTTAGGATGCCCAAAGATGACAAAATCGCAAATAAAAAAACCAGGTCCGTATTTAAAAAAAGGAAGTTGAAGATGGCCGCTTGAAGACGAAACGTCAAAATTTAAATTTATTCTATTTTATAGCTAATTTAGGAAAATTACATTATGCATTAAAAAATACGCCGAAGAAGGACAATTGTGTTCGTCAAAACGAAAGAAATTAGTCATTCATTCCGCAAAAAGGATCTTACCTTTAACATATTTAGTGTATAATAAGCAATTTTTGATAGGCTATTCAAATTGTCTGAATTAAGTATTTGGACTAAGTCATCCATGCCCAAACAATCATTACCAAGAAACTCTGCTCTACAAGCTTTATACATAGGGGAAAAATAAATGTTGAAGTGTTTCTGCCTCTAACAAGTTACATACTGTGCATACTTCCTCAGGTCTAATTGAGTAGGATAAACCCCTGTTTGAAAACTTAATATATTTTTTATTCGCAGTTCGTAATTGAGCTATTATTCTGGAAATAAAAATCGAGCAGGCAATCTTCAGGTAATTCTTCTGAATGTTAGATATATGTCAAAAAATTTGCTAAAAATAAGTATGAAGAATTTTCGAGCATAATAGTTAGGGAGACGACCGCATTTTTCCTACCCCGATCGAGTTATGTGTCGACACTATTATCAATATATAGTATTATGTGCATCTATTAACCTGTATTCCTGCCTGAGAGCAAATGCTGCCGGAAATATCTTTTAACAAATTATTAACAAATTGAAAAAAACGTAACACTACCCCCATCGAGTTATGCCCTAAGTAGGGTATCAGATTGAAGGTCTCGATGTCCCCTATCTAAAAAGTCAATCCTGCCTCGTGAGAACTTGCCGGAAAAGGGTGGCAGGGCAGCTTATTGGGGCAAGGGCCCGCGTTCTCAGCTTTGACACCTATCAAGTTTTGCGCTGAATGATGTGTCAAATGGAAGGTGTCGATAAGTTGATTTAAGGTCTCTTCGCACAGAAATCCCAAACCAGAAGGAGTGAATTTTATTGTTTGAAACTTGTTTCCTGACTGTTTCCAACCAATGAAATTCGCTCTGACTGGTTTGTGATTTCTGTGCGAACAGACCTTAAATCAACTTATTGACACCTTTAATTTGACACATCATTTAGTGCATAGCTTGATAGGTGTCAAAGCGGAGACCGCGGGCCCTTGCACCAATAATCTGTCCTGCCACCCTTTTCCGGCAAGTTCTCACGAGGCAGGATCGACTTTTTAGATAGGGGACATCGAGACCTTCAGTCTGATACCCTACTTAGGGCATAACTCGATAGGGGTAGTGTTACGTTTTTTTCAATTTGTTAATAATTTGTTAATAGTATATTACATACCGAGTAGGGAAGTGTTTCATTACTGTCAAGAGATTTATATAGTCAATCGAGACGCGAAGCGTCGAGATTGACTATTAATCTCGAGACAGAAATGAAAACTTTCCTCCGAGGTTTGTATACTATTTTATTTGCAAGCACACCATTAATTATGATTAGTCAATCAACTTTTTTAATATTAAAAAAATAAAACAAACATGCCAAAATGTGTCATTCACTGCTTTGACGTTTTTACCTGACATGTTCTCATTGTGGTAAATAAATTAGAGTGAGGGAAATCGGTGAGGGAAGTCGAATAGGGAAATTGGTGAGGGAAATCGAAGAGGGAAGTGACATAGGTAAAGTGTCACTTCCAAATTTTTAAAAAGTCAGTAATGACAAGATTACATATATGATTGCAAATAAAAGATATTTCCGGCAGCATTTGCTCTAAGGCAGGAATACAGGTTAATAGATGCACATAATACTACATATTGATAATAGTGTCGACACATAACTCGATCGGGGTAGGAAAAATGCGGTCGTATCCCAGACTATAAGTAAATCACAATTTTTTAAATAATTCTTTTAAGTTTCTAAGGCTTTTTTTCCGAAATGGGCAATGTTTACGCGCTTATCAATGATCTCATCCCATAGGGACACAGCAGATGATTTTTCGAAGATATTTTTTAATTGAAGGACCCAATTATATTTAGTATCGCACTGCGTGGATAGAATCAAAAGACGCTCAAAACAAATCCTTGGGAGTCTAGAAGTATCCATTTTAAAAATTTTCTGTAACCAAGATATACCTTCCTTCAATAAGTTATAACTAACTTTCCAGCGGCCAGTTTCGAGCCTGACTATATGATCTGCCGTGGACCTTGGAAGCAAAAGCAACTGTTTAAAAAACCCAACTTGAATCCGTTCCAAGACATCCTCATACCGTAGGCCCCAAATTCCAACCCCGTACGACATGGTAGATATGACAATGCTCTGGTAAAGTTTTATTCTGGTATCCCAGCTGTTTATCTTGGCTCTGCTCATGGTTCCCAGCACCGCTCCGAAAGCCCGTTTGCAGTTTAAAACTGTTCTCTTTGACATATGCAAAAATAAAGACGAAACGGAGAATTCGACGCCCAGATAATTAAACTGATTGACTACTTCAAGCTTTTGGCTGCCGTAATAAAAATTTAATTTTTTTGAATGGTGGAAGCCACTTTTAGTAAACACCAGCACCTTAGTTTTATCAGTGTTAACCAATAAATTGTTTTCATCTGCATATTGTTTTAGAATAGCGAGCTTCCGGTTCAGATCTGTAGGAGAATCCGCGAGCAAAGTTTGGTCATCAGCATACAATAATTGTTATTGAATAACATGTTCAGCTCAGTAATACCGTCGATGCTGACTCCTTTGGCCCCCTTAGTGATAAAATAATCGGTGATATCGGCAATGAATAGAGAGAACAGTAAAGGGCTCAGGGAGTCCGCCTGCAAAACCCCTTCAGTTATGTCATACGTCCTACTGAAAGTCGCATTGGATTTTATAGACATTTGCGCTATGTCATACAAACTTTTAATAACATTAATATATTTTTTGCTTATTCCCAGCCGGTGTAGTTTTTGCCAAAGTAAGTTATGATTAATTGAGTCGAAAGCACGTTTAAAATCGACAAATGATGTGTAGAGCTTTCTGCCTTTTAATCTAAGTCGTAATTGCACTATTGAGTTCAAGACAAAAATATTATCCACGCAACCCCTGCGGGCTCTGAATCTCGCCTGACACTCAGGGAAAATGTTGTTTCCTTCACAGAAAATGGTCAGTCTATTTTGCAGAATTTTTGTAAAAACTTTAAGTATACAGTTAATTAATGCCACACCTCTATAGTTGGCGGGGTCCTCCCTCGAACCTTTTTTGTGAAGCATGGAGAGAATGGTTTCTCCCCAAGCCAGCGGCACCTTCTCCAAATTTAATATTTTATTAAACATACAACATATATATAGTAGCCAGTTCTGTGGCAAAGACTTAATAAACTCGTACGTGATCCCGTCCTGACCCGGAGCTTTCCTACTCTTGCTTCCAGATAGAACTTCTAGTAACTCAGTTTTGAGAACAAACAGTCCAAGTCAAACCAAGGTTTATTATTATTTTTATAAGGTTTTTTAATAATGATATTACCGGAATGTTCGGCAGCACTCCAAATAGTTTGACGCAGATTCTCATAGAGCTCCTGTGGAGATCCCTGTACAAGTGCAACACACGGAGAGTTCATTAGGTTTTTAAAATTATTGCTGGGTTGATCGTACGATTTTAAAATTTTGACAGGCAATGAAACAGAGTTAGGATTATCAGTGGTTTTATTTTCAAAAAAGTTTAGGTATGCCAGCACAGGAAAGTGATCCGATAAACATGCTTCCTGCGAAACGACCAGATTATTAATAAGAGAAAGGGAGTTATTTTTGCAAAAAAAATAGGTCAATAACGCTACTACCCCTGCCGGCGTACGTAAAGCATGTAGGTCTATCACCAGCGATAGAGCCATTTATAAGTGAGAAATTATTTTCATACATGAATTCGAGCAATGCTCTACCTTCCGGTTTTACTAAAGTGTCATGACTTTGCATAAATTCGTATAAATTTGTGTTCTCTAAAAGTACTTCTTCGATTGATGCGATTTGACCAACTCTGCAATTAAAATCACTAAATATGAAAAAGGCAAGATCCTGATGGGACTCATTGACTGAACTCAATGATACCTGGAATAGATCCAATAGATCAAACTTATTCGATAGGTTAAAGTAAACAAAACATATAACAAAACTAAACCCATTAATAGTGAACATGCAAATTAGCCACCAAGGAATTGCTCTTCAAATAAGGCCAGGAAGAAATAAAAACGATTTTACAAAATTTCGGTTTTTTCCGAATATCTCCGGAAGTATTCGGAATATTTCTAATTTCAAATCGGCATTCTATTGGTCATAAAATTGCGCATTATTGCGCAACTTTGCCATAATTTAACCGACCCCGTATCTCTTACGGTTACCGAGATCCCAATGATTAGGCTCAAGTTTGGGCCACCCTCTGTATACCCCGATGTACACCAAACCAGACAGTTTCTTGGATTAGCCTCTTATTTCAGAAAATACATTCAAAATTTTGCCATCAAAGCAAAGCCTCTTACCACCTTGACAAAAAATCCATTACATGGAAATGGACAGACGAACAACATGGAAATGGACAGACGAACAACATGGAAATGGACAGACGAACAACATGGAAATGGACAGACGAACAGCAAACGTCATTCGAGTCACTTAAAAATGAACTGACGTCAAAACCTACTTTGGAAATTTTTAATCCGAAAGCAGCGACTCAGCTCCATTCGGATGCAAGCAAAATAGGCTTCACGACATAGAAGGCACAATACTACAAGAACAACCTAATACCAATGAATGGAAACCGACTGCCTATACAGGGTGTCCTTAGATAAACTGATACATTTTATAGGTGGACATCTCGAAAACAAGTAAAGATAACGGGATGCGGTTTGTGCTGGAAGAACAAGGATTTTTTTAAGTTTTTTTTCATGTTATCAACGAGTCCTGAAATTTGGTTTTACAGACATTCGATTTTTTGAAATAATTACATACTGCCTTATTCTTGATGAAACACCCGGTATATTTTATCATCGTCAAAAAGCGTGACTTTTCTTCTTTACAAAAATGTATAACTTTTTTCAATTATCTTTAAATTACATCTCAAAAATTGCACTTTGTTAAAAAGGGTACCATCAATTGGCCAAAAAAAAAGAAATACTTCAAATAATTAGAGGGACTTCAAACTTTCAGGATTTATTGAGTAATGTCTTTTTATCAAACAGAATAAACCGCGAATGGATATCAAACTCAGAAATGGAATTATTAATTTTTTCTCATTTAAATGAAAAAAAATCTTTAAATATTTCTATCAAACCACCTTTGGAAGCTTCTGAAAAATACGTTAAGCAATCAAAGGGACTTCAAACTTTTAGGATTCATTAAGTAGTGCCTTTTTATCAAACAGAACAAACCGCGAATGGATATCAAGCTCAGAAATGGAATTATGAATTTTTTCTCATTTAAATGCAAAAAATCTTTAAATATTTCTATCAAACTACTTTTAGAAGCTCCTGAAAAATACTTCAAGCAATCAAAGGGACTTCAAACTTTCAGGATTATTTGAGTAGTGTCTTTTTATCAAACAGAACAAACCGCGAATAAATATCAAGCTTAGAAATGGAATTATGAATTTTGTCTCATTTAAATGCAAAAAATCTTTAAATATTTCTATCAAACTACTTTTAGAAGCTTCTGAAAAATACTTCAAGCAATCAAAGGGACTTCAAACTTTCAGGATTTATTGAGTAATGTCTTTTTATCAAACAGAACAAACCGCGAATGGATATCAAGCTCAGAAATGGAATTAAGTATGAATTTTTTCTCATTTAAATGCAAAAAATCTTCAAATATTTCTATCAAACCACCTTTGGAAGCATGCATGTAATTTAAAGATGTAGGTACATGCACCTTCTTGAAGAGTGTACCATCGACTGGCTAAAAAAAAATTATAATAATTAATTATTTGTGTTTTATATGCACTTATTTGTGTTTAATACTTGTATTATTAGTTAACTATGCGCTAATTAGTTAATAAAAGTATTTAACACAAATTAATTCTCAATTTTTTGTTGGTTAGTCGATGGTATTCCCTTCGACAAAGTGCAATTTTCACGATGCAAGTTCAAAATAATTGAAAAAAAAATTATACATTTTTGTAAAGCAGAAAAATCAGGCTTTCTGACGAAGACAAAATATACAGGGTGTTTCATTAGAAATAAGGCAGTCATTTTATTTCAAAAAATCGCATGTCTGTAGAACCAAATTTCAACAAATTTTAGGATTCGGCAATAATGTGAAAAAAAACTTTAAAAAATCCTTATTCTCCCAGAACAAACCGCATCTCGTTATCTTTTCCCGTTTTCGAAATATTTACCTGCAAAATGTGTCAGTTTATCTAAGGACACCCTGTATGAGTCGCAACAGATGCAGAATCTAGATACCATAGCTACAAATTGGAAACATTGGGAGTTTCGAAGCAGTTGAGAAATTCCGCAGCAATATGGAAGGCACTTAGTAATAATAACTGATTGTAGTGCTATACGCCTGACTTGGATTAAACGAGATCTGACACCACTTATTGGTCGATGGTGGCTAGAGCTACAAGAGTACGACTTCACTATTGAACATATGCCCAGTACAAAAATGCAGCATGCAGACGCACTAAGTCGAAATCCTATTATTATTATGGCAATTCATAAGAAAGATTGTTTTTTTTGTGTACAAGCTCAGGATAAAGATTTGAAGCTTTTATCCAAATACCTATTGGTTTAATGATATGATGAGACCATTTGTCAAAAAGTTTGTGAAAATTTGTTTCGAATGCCTAAAAGCGAAAAGATCTACTGGTGAACAGTACGGAAAATAACATCCATCAATAGAAAAAATATCGGAGCCGTTTACTGTAGCAAAACGCCCCAAGTACTCTATGTAATTAGTTAGATGGTAAATGGCGAGCGGTATATTGATGGTGTTTATTTCCTTGGAGCTGCTACCTATAAAATTGTGGAAGGGTCTATTTGCAAGACAAAGGTCCAAATGAAAAATGCCTATTTTTGCGGATTTCTAAACTTCAATTGCGATTTGTGGCCTTACTATGGCCCATAGAAAAATTAGTTCCATTTAAACATTGGTCAGCAAGACATCCTCTATAACATACTAACATTTCAGCCAATTTAGCCGGTGGCCACTGCCCATGTTATTTGTGGCATGTCCTTTCATATAAACCTTTTCAATACGTCTAATGATTATCGTCAGCAATTTCAATTCATGACGAACAACAGTTCTTAAACTAACCACTCCATTACATTGAATGATTACCGTCAACAAACTTATTTCATGCACAAGTTTCTTTTCAAAACATCCCATTTCCTTTAAATTAGAACAATTACTATTTTTCGCAATCCGGGCTTACATACACAATTATTTAAATTCTATTTAGCTCGTTACTATAGCCCGTAACTTCAATTGGACAATCCAATTCAAAATTATTTTAATAATCCCTACTCAAATTCGATACTTATTAAGTTATGTTAAATGCATTATAAATTCCCTTCATAATGTTGGTACAAAATTAAATTAGAATGTCATTATATCTGAAGGCGATTAAAGTTATGCAATAATGTTCCATTTATAAAACACTCGAATTATTAATATTTATGCAATATTTCACAGTTAATTATAAAGTCAAAAAGTTTTTCTAGGAAAAATCACTCAAGTTTATAAAGTCAAAAAGTTTTTCTAGTAAAAATCACTCAAGTTTTTAGGCATTAAAAGTCATTTGTTAATTCACTTCTTATCGTTCAGAATTATTGATAAAAGTCAGAAAGTTTTACTAGTGAAAATCACTCAAGTTTTTAGGCATTAAAATTCAAAGTTTAATCACACAAAGTCATGTTCATCATTTATATTCAAATTAAATCTTGTCACTATAGAGTAGGTTACATTTTGTCCATAAAACACAAAACTAATCTAATTTAATTCTTTTGATTACTTGGAGCCCGCACATAATTTTGAACTAATTTCAAATGTTATTTATTTCTCGATTTTCCGTACTTTAAGTTAAATCGTACCCGTTTTCCCCGAGGCCTCACTAAGAACTTTTCGCGAATTTCAACCGGACAGACTCATTAGGTACTATAAACTTTAACTCAAACTGGACTGGACTGCTAACAACTGGCAACTCAACTGACAACTGCCTTCCACTTCTAAAACCGTGGTATTTATATTTAATCGATCCCCCCAAATTTCTCTGTCCATGACAATTAAGATGATGCAATTTCCTTGAAATTTTTATCATTCTATTAGTTTAAATCGAATAATTAGGTCACAATATCCTGATTTATAGAGGTCACGAATATTTTTTGGTTCAAGAATGCCATAAATCATTCGATTTAATTATTATGGCCTTGCTAAAAAAGTTCATTGTTCGGACGTTCAGGAGGAGATGACATCACGCGGGCTGACGAAATAATATAAGTTCGAATGTATTTGGGGTCACAATAATTTGTTCCATTTTTAATTTATCGATACTGATTTGGAAATACCGGAAATTCAGTTTTTGATTAATTGATATTATTTAATTTTTACAGTTAAGACATTGTTGATATCGGGACTATTTTTCCCGGATCATTACATTACGCTTCATATGGACCACCTAGGACCCTTTTTTAAAACCAAAAGTGGACTTACTCAAATCCTTGTCATATTAATTGATTATTGATACCTTCACAAAATATGTTTGGGTCGAACCAGTTAAAGATACAAGTAGCCAATCCTGGTATTCTTTCAATCTGAACAAACTGATTGTGATCACATGAGGTTTGTTCATGAACCGTCAAAAAACAGCTGGGGCCAATGAAATCGTTTTAAAACCGGATGAAAATTGTTTGAAACAAACCTGAAGTGACTTCGATCAGTTTGTTCAGACGAAAAACATATCTGCGAAAAACTGGAACTAATAAAACTTGTTCATCCTCCAACTAGAATAATCACTGAAAGCGGAAAAGGGTTCGATTGCCAGATGCTTAAAGACTTTTGCATCAAATATTATATAAAGCATGTTAAAAATTCAATAGCGTCCCCCAGGAGTAACGGACAGGTGGAGAGGTCAAATGGAAGCTTTAGCAGCCAGTATTAATGATAATCATCACGAATGGAATCAGCATGTCAATCAGGTTCAACGGGGCATTAATGGCACAAAGAATGCTACAACTAATTTCGCTTCCAGCGAGCTACTTCATGACTTTAGGCCAAAAGTGGATTATGAGATAATGAATGGAAGAAAAAAATTGGAAAATATTCGTCAGATTGCCAAAACCAGATGCGACGCATCCTCTAGAAAGATGAAAAAGAGATTTGATAGATCTCACTTGGAAGCAAAGAGATAAACAAGGCGATATCGTACTAGTTGAAGGGTGAGGGGTTTGACCAGTGGAAAGCGTGTGCTAGTACCAAAATACATTAGCCCGGTGCAAATCGTTGAAGTCCTACCGAATGACAGATATAAGGTGGTGTCAGGACAAGAGAAGATTTAAAGCTGTAATCTCAAGTGATAAGCTAAGAATGTTTGTACCTCAAACTGACGAGTAATAGAAAAATGAAAATGAAAAAAAAATAAATAATAATAATAATAGAAAAAAATAAATAAAAATAATGGATATTTTTTGCGTACTGTAATTTATGGTCTAGGGGACTACTTTAGTAACGGAGGTGCAGTAAACCACTCTTCTGTGATCTAGTGTATCACAGAACATAATCTGTGAATAGCCTAATGTGCTAATGACCCAGTGTGTCAATTTACCATGTTTATATCCTAGTGTGCTAATGACCCAGTGTGTCAATGTCAATTTAACATGTTAATAATCTACTGTGCTAATGTAATGACCCAGGACCACTGATCTCAAAAATAAATGGATAAACAAAAAACATGATAATAGCCTAGTGTGCTAATGACCCAGTATGTCAATGTCAATTTAACATGTTAATAATCTACTGTGCTAATGTAATGACCCAGGACCACTGATCTCAAAAATAAATGGATAAACAAAAAACGCTTCTAATGCTGCTAATTTACGAGGTCATAATGTAAACAATTAGGACAGCTGTGAGCACGCACAGTAGATATATGTACTGTGCATGCGCAAAATATTGTCAATGAAAATGAAAGATATTTCAAAATTTAGAACAGTTGTTCGAAAGATAAGACACTGCGCAGGCGTTAGGCCGTTCCGTTGCACAACTGCTCGTAGAGTATTGACCCCAAATTTTCGCACAAATTTAGCCAATCAAGCCGTACGATTGTTTATCCATTTATTTTTGAGATCGGTGCCCAGGACCAAGTGTGTCAATTTTACATGTTATTAGCCTAGTGTGCTAAGGATCCAGTGTGTCAATTTTACATGTTATTAGCCTAGTGTGCTAAGGATCCAGTGTGTCCGGAAAATGATGTTTACAGCTCAGTATGCTGAAGTCTTGGTGTGCCGAACCAACTAGCATATCTGTAGCCGAGTTTCTTAAAGGGACTAGTGGTCTAGTGTACCTCAGACAAAAATAATAATTTAGGGAACTGAAAGTTCTGCAGACCATATAGGTACCTTTAGTTTTAGGTTTAAGTTTAAAGTTTAAGGACTTTAAATAAGTGTTCATGACGAGGACCTCATATTTGTTAAGATGTAAACTGATCTTGTAAAAGTAACACCATTTTTTTGTATATTTTTGTATTTTTCCTACACTAGAAAATACGATTAATATTGATTTTTCCCACGGTAATACGAAAGGCCAGTTGTGGTATCTACCGAGAAGGGACGGAGCTATATGGCGTCTTAGTCATAAAACGGTCCCTTGGTATTTTTCCTCTCCGTTGCAAAAATAGTGATGAATTTTTCTGTAAGAATAGGTAGTTAACGTGGAGACTTGTCTCAAGGTGGTTAAATCAGAATTCTTTCGAAATATAATTTTTGTGCTTTCAAATTAATTTATGTTTTTTTAGGTCTCTTACACTACTTAATTTGCCACAGCCTACATTGGATCAATATAATCGTTTAATAACTTCACCTATTACTGTCGATACATAAATCAAATTTTTGTTTCTATTTTTCTGTACTTAGAGGACAGCCGGGGCTGTGCCATGTAGGGTTTTCCTTCATCTTGTCCTCGACGCAAGGCGATAAGGGTTCGAAAGGCAATTCTTCATGCTTGGGTCTTGAAAAAGCACCGTAAGGACCGTATTCGCACATGCTACCATAAGCATGGCTCAAACCGTAAGTCACCGGAGGTTCTATGTCTCCGTACAGAGTTCCCAAACCTGGGCCTGTTGCAAGCGGACCTATACCTAAAAAATTGGTTAGTGAATTGTACAACAATTCCTTTTTTGTTCGGAAAGAGTTCTTAGTAGATTTTTTTTTGGATTCAGTGAAATCAAATTCTTACCATATTCTGCAAATTTTTTCGTGGCAGGACAAAATTTGTTCTTGCAAAGTTGCTTGGAGATTTCGCTTGAACACATTTCATTTTCCTCTTCTTTTTCTAAAACGACCAAATTTGAATGGGTCTTTAGGTCACCTCCGACCGATTTGAGAAAAGATTCAGTACGATCAGCTTGTTTACGGTGTAGCGTTATTTCGGTTTTTTTCCTGGTTGTTTTAACGTCAGCGCTATAAATATTAGATGTGTTGTTAGTGCATGCAAATATTTTTTAGGGATTGTAAATTTTGAACGTAATACTTAATTAATTAAATACATTCACCTGATCAAGTGCAAGAAATCGAAAAATTTATTTTCGGATGGCCTAAAGCATATGGACATTTGTTCCATGTCGTGAAAGTCCAACTGAATACCTGTGAGAGAAAATTATTGATATGGATCTACTCGATTGAGGAGATACGGAAATTGAATCAGAATGAAATGCTTTCGAAATACCCAAGAGGTGAAATAATATGGGTCACTCTTAGATTTAATATATAGTGTGACATTTTGAAAGCACTTCCTGACTGTATTTACACAAAATATATTTTACCTCCTTCTTCTCCAGCAGCTTCAGGGCGCTGATAAGTACTGTCTTTTATTGTCATATTATCTCTTTCAAATATTTTTGTCAACGACACATTTTCTGTGTAATTCACAGCGTCTCTATTGCTCATGCCATCAACTATGACAGCGCTGAACATGGGACCTACTAGTGGTTGGTTTCTTTCGTCTGCATATCTGAAATTAAGGCATTTTAGTACTGTTTTGAAGTTGACTGGTAGTTTTCTGGTACCTACTTCTCAACTGTAAAAGTTTTAGAAGCGTTTCTTTGTCTAAATAGGTATTCGAACTTGGTTCCTGCTTTCCTGATTTGAAATACTGTTTGAACGTTTTGGCCGAAACAGGACATTCTTAGGAAAATTTCTATTTTGGCTGTAATTTCGTTTTTTTCGTTGTGCAACTCAAATGTATCTACAAACATCTATGATACCTAAAAGTACCTCAGTGAACCTTAAAAACTTACCTTCAACAGTTGTGGATTTCACTATACCGAGCGTCTCAAAATATTTTACCATTTCAGCAAATTCCTTTTTCCATGGCACTGTAGCCAATCCCAACGTCCGAGTACCTTCGTGCAGTTGAATTATAAAAGGGTCACTTTGAAGTAGTTGTCTTAGGGTAGATGGTTTGACAACGAAAAGGAACGTTTTGCCATAGTTCATTAAAAAACTTTTGCCAGTTTCTGGGAAAAAAAATGTGATCGAGAACCTAAACAAGGTTTGTTGCGTGTGACTAGACTACAGTATTAATTATAGGTATTTGAATAAGAGCTCATATTTCCTCCGCATATTACCTGGTAGCAACTGATAATTAGTAGATATAAAAATGATATATGCGATATCAAGCACACTAAACTTTTTTTAAATATTCGAAAGCAGGTCAACTCCAAATTTAAAAATATCAACAATCACTTGAACCAAACTGAATCAGATATAGATGTTGCGTAGAGATCTGCAGATTAATTAAACATCAGTGAATTTTCTTTTGAACATAACATACTTTCAGGACTTTCCGTAGGTATCTTCATATTTTGAGTTGAACATGTCGTCATTGTCGTCAATAAACTTCACTCTTCACTCCTGATAGTCGAGGAAGCCATTCTAGTTCAAGTCCAGATCATATGCCTTATCACCTGTTTTAAGAAGTGCTCAAAAGCATGTGATGCACTGCCCAAACCAAAGATAATCCTACTCCAGAGTAGGATTATCTTTGCCCAAACTATTGAATGAAATTTTGCAGACCGGCGCACTGCCTAATGGAAACTATCATAAGTATTTCGTAATAAAAAAATACTGTTAGAAAACCGGAGATAATATTTAAAATTTTACTAGTTTCGCGGTTACTTACCATCCATTTCAGGCGGGGAAAAAGAACGAGTATCAATATCAAAATTTATCAATTGAACAAACTTGAATCCAACAGACAAGGCATTAATATCATTGATTCGAATCGGAGATAAAAAGTCAATCTTTTTAACAATCATTTCCAAAACGTAGATTTGGTCGTTATGCATTTTCGAATTGTTTCCTGAAAACGATTCTTTAAAACTATAGGAATTTATTTTGTAGAAATTTACTTTTAAACACAAAAATTTAGATTTATTTTTCCCAAACAAAATTTGATAACTGAAATTGACTTCTAAGAACCTGCCAGTCATATTTTGATACTTTTCAGGTGACGAAGGCCTATGGAAGTATGTTACAGCACTGGATAAGACTCTAGTAGAAAACAATATAGATTTTACGGCGTGTTCACAAAAAATCACTTGCTGGGCTGTGAAAAAATCTTCAGAGAACGTTGCTAAAGGTAGGTAATAAATTTGAGGAAAACATATGTAGTTGATTGCACAGGTTGATTGATATTTGAAAATATACAGTGTCCCAGAATATGTAGGCAATCTCTCGGATTCAGATAAAACACAAAAAAGTAACATCACAATTTCCTATAAAAAAACCTATGAAGTTACGCGCCCCTAAAGGACGCCTCTAATAATCGTTTTTAAAAAAAATCAGATTCTTTTTGTTTAAATCATGATATTTTTTTTTTTAATTTGAATCAATTTGAATTAACAGTGGTCAAATGTTTTGGTAAATGAAGAAAGAAATAAAATCAGTTAACAATAAAGGGGTCCATTTCTTACATTGCCTCATTAAAAATTTAAATTTTGCACCCTTGTTAACTCCTAATTGATTTCTCACATCGCTGCGTACTATACCAAAGGTTGAGAAACCAGCGTCAAATTTTCTTCTGCACAATGCAATGCTCTTTGCTGTTCTTTTGGTGTCAAAATTATATCTTCATCACCTTCAGCTTCCAGTTGTGGTACTGGTAGACAGTTTTGGTTCGTTATACATGTAGCGTGTGATTTAAATTACAATTTATGTGAGTGATTTAAATCCTCCCTGGATAAGACCTCCTAAAATGGACCATTTTAAACACCTTTGGCCAATTCAGTTTGCTAGGGACGGACTAGCTGTAACACAATAATGCTTTGAACCTTGAACTAGAAAAAAAGGTAGGTACTCTTACTCTTATTCGATGAGCTGGTTTCGAGAGGAAGCTGTTTTTGTTTGTCACTGTTTTTTTATTAAATAATTTCGTATGTCGGCTCAACATGAGCTACTTCTAATCTTATGCATTCCATATTTTTAATAAAAGATTGTTGGACCCTCCAGAATGCTTCAAGCCCCTTTTTCGCGAAAATCGCGTGTACGTCCCTGGCAAACTAAATTGGCCAAGTGTGTTTAAAAGAGTACATTTTAAGGGGTCTTATTCTTTTCTTTTATCCATCATACCTATTGAAAGAAAAAAAAAATACATGCACAAAAGCCTGGTTTATACAGGAAATAAAATAAAATAAAATGAGAAATAACGCAGCAAATAAGGATAATAAGAAATGAGGCGTTTATACAGGAAAATATTAAATTAAATTAGAATTATTTTGAACCAATCACCACACGCCTAAACTGTCATCGGTATAATCTAATTGACGTCGTGACATGCGCAAATAGCATTTTCACGTTCTGTGATTTTCACATAAAATAAAATAAGAAGTTAAAAGTTAACCAACATTTTTGCTTATTTCTTATATTATTTTATTTTTGTGTATAAACGCTACCGTGGCTTCTCATAAAACAATCTTTCAATTTTATTTGATTTCTTATTTTATTTTATTTTATTTGCTGTATAAACCCAGCTAAAGTAGTATTTTATTTTTTTATTTATTTTATTTACTACAACACACAACAGAGCAAACTCCAAATGGCGTGACTTATAACTTAAAGTCTGTTTTTTATTTAAAGATAATTCCCCAAGTCAAAAATTTAGTAACTTACATTGTGTTGCCAACATAATGTCATTTTGACTTTTATCTTTAAAAAAAACAGATTTTATATACTGAATCGCACTCGCGCGCACCAATGACGTGGTCTGCCGATTCCTCCTCCTCCATGCACCAGCGGCATTCCGGGTCGTCCGTAATGCCCATGCTGTGGAGATGGCGTCTTAGGTGCCAGAGTCCGGTTAGTCTGTTCAGGCGCAGTAGTATAATTATACTTTATTCGAGAAAATAAACAGTGCTTTTCCAAATTACAATGGTACAATTTTTAGATATACCCTAATCCAACACCTTTCTAAAACAAAAATAAACAGATCTAAATGATGCTAACTTACAGCCACCTCTATATTATCTCTGAGCTTGTAATTAAAATGTTACAATCAAAAGCCTTGTGCTTAAATAACTGTCTTATAGAGCCCTACTACCTACATTAGGTTACCATAATTTTAACCAAAACTCCTACACGTCAAAACATTACAATTTTTAAAACGTCCAATTCTATAAGCGTATAGAAACCCCTGATTTCCCTCACTGCCAAATTTGTACAAAGCTTTACTCAAAATTAAAACCTCAGCCAGAGTGAATACTATAACATAACAACATCACATACACTCAGACATAACAATACTATCTCAAATCAATATTACGCATTTAATTTAAATTCTTAGACTTCAAAATATTTAACTATAATCAATAATTCAATGTTCATTAATTCTCTTCATTAGACAGAGCTCACTGGACACTGATTCAATAGCCATTAAAATTTCCTATTTATACTACACAAAACAAAAAAAAAAGTATTCAAAAGTTCACTCAAGTTAATGACATATTTGCGAAGTCCCATTTTCAATTCACTTACCACAGAATCACTTACTTCATAGTCATTTTAAGATTAATAAAGTCAAAATAAACATGTCACTAGAGTACTGACATTCCGTCCTTAAATCAATAAACTATTCTAAATCAATTGCTTTGATTATTTAGAGCTCGCACATAATGTTGAACGAATTAATGTTCTTTCTCCATTTCTTCTTTACTTTTTTCAAAAGATCCGATTTAGCGCGTTTACCCGAGGCAACAAAATAAAGGAAACCCTTCCGGACTGACTCATTAATCTTACTGTAGACCAGGCGCGGCTCGTGAGTATTTTTACAGGTGAGTCAAATTAAGAGGGACAGCGGCGCAGGCTAATAGCACCTTAGGCGAAAAATTTTTGGTATTAAACTAAATTTTTTGGCTTTAGTTTTTGTCTTTTTGTAGGAATTTAAATTTGAATATTTAAATTTTGCGCTCATTTATGGTCATTTTGAAATTTGACAATTGATGACGTAGTTGTTGGGTTTAGCGGAGGAGAGGTGTAATATCCTTGCTACTAATTTCAGGTTATGTCTTTATGTCTTACGTCAAGTAGAAAACAACAGGGTAGAAACCTTTTTGAATTCGTGCAATAAGTTATTTAGTAAATATTTAATTAATAAAGAAAATACAACAACAATTTAGTTAATTATACCCATCCCTACATTTTAAATAGAAAAAATAACTTACTTTGGGTGGATCTAATGTTTATTGTTTAAGTCGACTGAGTCCCAAATTTAGACACGTTTGAACAACAAATCAATTCTCCTATCCTTCTGATGAGCAAAGGGGTCAATGACTAGTTCATTGAAGTTCCCAATTTTTTTGATAAATGCCTTCTCAATACTGAGCATAGCCAATGCACTCAACCTAGACTGCTCTTTCGTGGTTTGGCATAAATCAAGCTTTGGTATTGGACCACCACTTTTCTTTAATTCCAACCGTTTTTCAAAAGTCAATCCCCCACTGGAAATTAAAGAAATTATTTCCTGAACAAGGGAACCCATTTTTGTGAAGCGAATAAAGAAAGATTCAGGACAGATTACCCAGATTACTCAAAAAATTAAATCAAAACAAAAACAATGTGTACAATGACAATAGGGCATGTCCATGTGACGTCACAAATGAGTTTGACAATCGCCCTGAGGTAAAACAAATCATTTATTTACATCGGTGTAGATAGGCCGGTTATGTTTTATGCGGTTTTCACAGCTTTTTTGCAAATTTTTGTGTTATTTTGTTTTAAAAAAGTTAAAGTAAAGTGTTTATGTTCCAGTCTATGTGGTCTTTTATCCAGAAGTTTGATAGGTTTTTCTATAATGGATTAAATTCAGGGTTTTTCCAACAAAAATCAAAACCAAGTGTCACAAGAACAAATATGTAAGTATAGTTACTCTATAATTCAATCTATTTTTCTGTCAAATCTTCTCTTTTAACAACATTAATCAATTTTTCTCTTCTTTCTTGAGCTAACAAATCAAACCTCCCATTGTTATTTAAAATTGATGGAAACCTATGGAAGGATATTGTATCCCTTGCGTTATACTGCCAGAATTAACAACTAAACAAACTCTAGGCATGTCCAAGAAACTTCTGGACCACACAAAAGGTATTTAATTAAAAAAATCTAACTAAAAACCTAAAAAACCACTGTAAATATATCTTTGTTTTACCTCAAGGCGACTGTCAATAGTGTCAAACTGTCAGATCGTGTACTTGCCCTATTCAGTAATAGGGTACTTGCACAGCCTCCTACATTTAACAAGCCATGAAGTTAAAAAGGCAACACCGCAATCTTACCGCCAAGTGGTGCTGGTGGTGTTTGTTTTTATAAATATATATTTTTTATTTTAATAATATGAATCACGAAAAATGCATAATTTATTGTACTAAAGGGCCAAAAACAGTAATTCAATGAATAATATAACTATTTGTGTAAATAAGAACAGTAAATAATTGATTTAAATGAATATATTTCTAGAGTCTAAAGTGTTATAGGCCTATGTTTCAGTATGTCTTTTGAAAAATCTAACTTTTTCTTTCTTCGGGATTTTTTCGGAAGGCAGGTCCATTCAAATACTTGAGCTGATTTTCGAAAATAAGAGGTACCTACTTTTAAGAGTTGGACGTTTCAGTTTGAACTCTCGAACTACGCCTTTATCCTTGTTTGTTTCAAATCTTTAAAAAAAAAAAAAATCTTTAACAAAAAATTATTTCGGTTTCTTCAAAATGTTTACAACACACCACAGAATTTTTCGTTATTGTATAATCTCGGGTATAATTATCTTGGTGTATTGCTTTCATCCACATTTTTTGCAATTCAGAATTTTTTTGGAAATGAAAATGTTTGCATTTCTTCAGTTTTTAAGGAACTCCTAATAGTTCGATTTGCACCCAGGAACACAGTAGTTTCATGGCATCTGGAACAAGTTTAAATATCTTAGGTAATATATCGAGACATATGCTCTTGCAGACAAATATTAATATTGTTTTTATTGTTTTATCTCACCTTACCTTCATTTTTGCTCCTGTACCCATTTGCTAAAAAATTGCAATCAAAGCACAAAGGAACAGGTATCAACTAAATATGGGCAATATATTGGTGTGTTTCTATCCACTTTTTCGTCAATAATGCCCACAAAAATACTAAACTGCAACAATACACAATGAAAGCAATACACAGAAACACATAACCCAATAACAAAATAGCACCATACGCGACGTTGCCGTCATTTCCAACTTCATGGCTTGTTAAGTATAGGAGGCAGTGGTACTTGCTATGGTAAAGTTTGTTTTTTATTTAAAGATAATTCCCCAAATCAAAAATTTAGTAACTATGTTGGCAACACAAGCCTTTTCTACATAAAAAATTTGAAAGCATTGACAATTTTACATTGTATTGCCAACATAATGTCATTTTGACTTTTATTTAAAAAAAAAAAAAAACAGATCTTGCATCAATTTTTTTTATTGCTGATTTCGTTAGTCCATGCAAAATAAGTCAAAACGTGTTTTTTCTTTTTCTTTATTTTAAGTCGTAATTTTTTCATAATTTAATGCGTAATTTAATACATAAAGTCTGTTTTTTTTTAAAGATAAAAGTCAAAATTACATTATGTTGGCAATACAATGTAAAATTGTCAATGCTTTCAAATTTTTCATGTAGAAAAGGCTTGTGTTGCCAACATAGTTACTAAATTTTTGACTTGGGGAATTATCTTTAAAAAAAAAAACAGACTTTAACTCAAAACCCCAGTTTAAACAACTTCACAATTTAATACATAATTTTTGAAATTTCATAAATATACGTGCGTTTTTATTCTCACTGATGTGCTCATCGATTAAGCGAAAATGTCAATTGGCTGTTTTTATTCTCATCAGTAAAACATCGATGGATTTCATCGGTCTGTTTTTATTCTCATCCTACACTTATCGGTGAAAGTACGATTAGCCATCGAATTCATCGAGGTTCATTTAGGCGCGGTACTTTCACTTGCAGATAGCGATATTTATTCTCCAGATTAGAGAATATCCTAGAGATAAGAAAAACGAGTGTATTTTCACTTCCGTATAGTGATATCTATCAGATAAATGCGGGCTAACCTTTAGTTAACGTATCCTGTGGTCAGACCTAAGAATAACCGGTTTTATCTGCCGAATAGCTCCTCGCGCAGTGTGTTTACTCTGATCAGTGTTGCCAGGTCTACTGATTTATCAGTAGATCTACTGATTTGGCCATTGGTCCACTGATATACTGATATCAATGTGAATTCTACTGATAAAATCAGCTGTAATTATTTAACCACTTTTTATGATATTTTTTAAATTATAATCATGTATGCTAATGTCACAGCAACAATTTCATGCTTGACCTGTGGGCTAGAACTGCTAGAAGTCTTAGGAGTGTACTCTAAATGACGGCCGATTACTCCGATCAGTCCGGTGTGGTATGTATTGGAACATTCGAACGCTCCCAATGCAGGCGCAGCGCTCAGCCTACTGGGAAATGGGTAATCCCCGGATAGGAATATTTCACGTCTCTTGATAAACTATTTCCTATATAGGTAGTATTGGTGTTTGATTTTCCAATGCAGGTTTTCACATTCTAAAGATTCAATGATTTGAAAAAATGTAAATAGAACAAATAATTGAGTATACCCTAATGGTTTACCCCTTTAACTAAGCAACTTATCTGTTTACTGATTTCTACTGATATTTAGACTGGTAGTCTACTGAAAAAACGAAATATGACCTGGCAACACTGACTCTGATTTAGGTGACAACACAGAATTCTGATGACCTAATTTTCTAAGATTTGTGTTTGTTTGAAAAATTCGCTAAATAGGGGTTTTTTTTTTTTTTTTTGTTATTTACAATTTCATTTTTGTACTTAGTATTTCAAATTTCAATATTTGCTCTTGAAAGCCCCTTGCTGATGATACCCTTCAAAACATGACTGGGGATGGAATAGCAAAGGGAAGAAACTAGAAGCCATAATATTATAGGGTTTTTCCTTTTTGATTTATTTGCAAAAATAATAGGCATGTATCTCTCAGATACACGCGCGACTAATTGAAGATTAATCAGCCACTCCCACTACATGATACAAAAATTATTTAACATAAACGCACCTTCTCTCTCCAAAAAAAACATAAACAAATAAATTTCAAACTCAAATCCACCACAAATCAGTCAAATGACAAGTAGAATGCGGCGGCACGACAACAACAAGCAACTAGACAAGAGATATATTCTATCTTTATCCGAAGCATTCAACTTCCCATAAGTTTTTCTCACTTTTCGTTTTTCTTTGGTTGGTAACACTAGCATTGCCGAAATACCGAAGGTACCAGCAACGGATTGTTAGCCCGAGGATAATTTTACCTGAAAATACCCCTCGGAGATATACTACAGATAGCAACCTCCCAGTGGCGTAACTTCAGATTTTGGACCTGGGGGCAGAGTGGTTTGGCGAGGCCCTGTTTGTCTAAAGGCCCCCACATTCCGTTATTTTTTATTCGTTCGAATCACTGCTAAATCGTAGAGCTGTTTTGCCCACACACTATGTGAATCCCATACTTATCTTCAGTCGCTCACGCACGATGGACACAAGAAAATTATTAGCAGTGGCGGTGGCAGGTTCGGTTTTAAGATAGTAATATACTCTAAATACTTTATGCGCCATAAACAAGGAAACTGTCTATACAAATCAATCAAATCTATGATACTCTTTTTATTGAGGGCATTTTGATCCATGTTTAGTGAAAATTTGAACACACACACAACAGAGTTCTTATTTTTAGAACAGCGGAGCAGCGTTCCCAGTAGAACGAGTGTTCTGTCTTTATTACTTAATATATTATCACTTGAAAATCATTGAGAAAGACGGAACAATCGTTCGCCTGGGAACGCTACTCCTCTGTTTCAAGAATCACACTGGCTAACCCACCGCCGGCGGTCCTTGTATCTGTGGAAAAGAAAACCGTCTTCCGGCGGCATGGTTTTCGTACATATGAGAAAACCGCCGAAAATCTAAACTAATTTGTTAATAAGGGCGGCATGCTATTAGTGTATTGATATAAATGCCGCCGGAGGGCGGTCTACTGTTTTTAAAGTATTGAATACCGCCGAAAAAATTAGCATCTATAACCTTATTTCTTCCATTTTCATTTGAATTTTAACTTATTATTAATATTCAATAGTTAATTATCGGGCTGTTATTTGTTTTTACTTTTCCTGGGTTAATTGTGATCGAGTGTATAAATAGCTAGGATAGCTTTGTTGTTACTACAACTATGTGATAATGAAGCTGGGAGACGTGTTCGAAAGTTATGAAGACCTAGATAATTAATGCTAACGAGAATTTGTATCCTTTTGGAAGAGAGATGGCATGCCGCAAGAATATGAAAATCAAATTTTAGAAACAGTGGCTCAGGATGATGAAAATCATGTTTTAGACACAGTGGCTCAGGATGATGATGTAAATCACATTCCAGAAGTGGGATTACATATTACATATTACGTTTATATCTGTCAGATTGCATACCTGACAGTTTATCAGAAGATGAATAAACCGGCCCCAACTCATCAGAACCAAAAAATAATTATTTTGCGGAAACCGCCTACCATCTTTCACGCTGCTAACATTACCAATCGCGATTTTACTTTTTGCGGAATACCTATACGTTTTCCAAATAAATGTGGGTAGTAAAAAGATAAGTAAGTCAGCAAAATTTTTAATTCAAAAGAAAAACTTTAAGTCTTCCTCCACAAATACAAATACATACTTTATTCGTTTTAAATTAAACGGCCCTACATACTTCGGGATTAGTAAATCCCATCATCAGGGGCAATAAATTAGCTCATAATGTTAACAGGAATGGATATCATAGGCTGCCAGATCATGCTAATGCTGAAAAATTTAAATGAGTTTTTTTTAACATGATTTATGATATCCAGGAAGACTTAGAGTTTTTTTTTAAATTTAAATTTCAACTCCACTTTGAGATATGGACTATGGATTACTTCAATTTAAAATTTTTAATGATTTTCGTATTTTCTTGATTACAATCAAATAAACTTTTCAATTACCCATATATACAACTTATTTTATTCTTAATAATTTATTTACTGGTTTCGTTAGACATTATTCTAAAAATCGTACGAATATGTTTTTTGATTGTAAATTTACTTTTGCATGGGACCTCGGATGAGGCCCAAAAGCCTCCTGGGCCCGGGGGCCACGGCCCCCTCTGCCCCCTCGGTAGTTACGCCACTGCAACCTCCGGTTTACTTATCCGATAGATAGTTATTCGCCGAATAAATTATATTTATACTGAGGTGAAAGTACCGGACCTAGGATGAACTGATGAATTATAATGGCGTTTCCGATTGGTAGATCTAGTGCAGAACTAGTGCAATTTTTTCTATTCCTGTCTTTTTCTTCTACAGGTCGAATAAAAGGATGCAAATACACTCAGTGCGCACTGAATCTACCAATCGGAAACGCCATTAGACTATCCAAAACACGTGACTTTGACAAGCAAAATATGGCCGACAAGAGGCACACAAACATTGACACAAACACAAACCATAACGTCATTATATTATGTTATATCATTAATAATCATAATTCAATACTTATTTTTTATTGTGTGCGTCCCAATTTTTGCCAGTTTCTACCCAATTACGCAATCCTTATTGTTTGGGCAAGGTTGCTCTACCTGCATTTCACTTGGACACGCAGGATCTACCCTTGATGTGAAAATATTTATTTATTTCAACTCCACCGTACAGTGTTGTGTTTTGATTTGTATTGTTTTTTTCACTTGGAATTTGAAAAAATTTAAGAATGTGCCGATCTCCACGACTTCCACATTTAATAATACAACACTTTGTAGGCATGTTTTTCGCGTTTTCGAGAACTATTTACTACTACTTACATACACTATTCAAATACACTATTTCTAACATTAATGAAGATAACAGTTTTAAGTATTAGAACGCAAATAATCCACAATGAGCCTGTATAGTACGCCCCTGTACTACCGACCGTTCGAGCAGAGACATCGCCGGCCGCCCGAGCGAGAGAGGGGAAGGCGCCATCGCGCCGACGACGACAGCCAGAGAGAAGAAGACAGACACGAACGACACAGGCCGCCAGCAACAAGTCGGCCACGCATAAAATAATATTTTTTCGATTTTCAATTGTCAATACACGTTTATTTAATACAAAACCAGCGCATCATTTTTGTGTACATCAGCAGAACACGTTACATGGTCCTTCGACAGCCAGATTCACGTCAACAAACAAATTTTAAACGAAAAATACGATAAAAAATAGTGCAGCACGGAATCGTTTGCGGCAGCAAGCAAGTGATTTTGAGAATTACACACACACACTACGATTATTATGCGGGGTAAGTTCCATTATCCTATCCTTTTTTAACCGTAAACAGAGTATCAATCGCAGTGGTACGGTTCATGCGTTTGATTATTGTCTGGAAGTTTTAATAAAGTAGAAGTATTACTGATAAAAAAAAAATGTTTGATATTAATTTGATTGCAATTATTTAATTCAATTTATTTTTGATGGTGAAATAAAATATTTATTTTAGTGTTTTATTTATTCATTGCATTATATTTTGACAATGTCGGATTCTGAGGAGGTAAAATCTCTAATAAAAAAACGCGGAACGCTCAAATCTAGATTAACATTATTCGAAAAATACGTAAATTCTATTGAAAGCCTTAATTTATCATCGGAGTCGGTAGAACGTTTTGTAGTTATTGAGTTGGAACAGCGAATGCAGGTATTTGATGGCTTAATAACTAATTTCGAGGATATTCAGGGTGATATTGAATGCGGCATTGATGATCCTGATAGCCAGTTAAATGAACGCGAAGAATTTTGCAATAGATACTACTGTATTTTATCAAAATCAAAGCAACTATATGAAACACTGAAACCGGTTGACACCCAAAGTAGTAAGTCAGTTAGTCAGAGTAGTTCAGGAAATCAGGCACAGCACTTTAATGATGGAATAAAACTGCCAGACATAAAATTGCCAAAATTTGACGGGTCCTTTCAGGCTTGGTTAGATTTCCGTGATATTTTTGAATCTCTCATTCATGATAATTCGGCGCTAAATAAAATTCAAAAATTTCATTATCTCAGGGCATCACTATCAGGTTCAGCAACCCAGGTGATTCAGTCGTTAGAATTTAGTGCAAATAATTACGATATAGCTTGGGATACATTGTGCGAGCGATTTAATAACACCAATTTGTTGGTGCAAAACCATATTAATGCGATTTTTACTTTAGAAATTATAACGGTCGAGTCCGCTATAAAAATTCGAAATTTATCAGACAATCTTTTTAAACATTTATCAAGCCTAAAGCAGTTAGGAGAGCCCACCGAGCATTGGGACACTTTGATAATATATATTTGTTCAAGTAAGTTAGATAAAAGTTCTTCTCGTGAATGGGAAAGACTGAAAGCAAAACAAAGTAGTTCATGCACGTTAGATTTTTTCAAGAAATTTTTAAAAGAGCGAGCCGATTTACTTGAAAATATGGAAATTAATTTTGAAAAAGTTCGAAATGAATCACGTTCTGGATCGAGTTCTGGATACCGTTTTCGAGATAAACTAAATTCGACACGCGAAAATAAACAAGGTTATACCAGAAATTTGCATATCAATACACAAGATAAAAATGAGCAGAAGTCAAATTTCAGTTGTTTTTATTGTAAAGGAAATCACAGTCTTTTTTATTGCTCAGATTTCTTAAAATTATCAGTACAGGATCGAAACGCGAAAGTCAGGGAAATGCATTTATGCGTTAATTGCCTTCGTCCCAATCACACGTTTAATGATTGCAAATGGTCAGGTTGCAAAATCTGCGGAGTAAAGCATAATAGTATTTTGCACAAAGACAAGGAAAAATCTAATACAGCTCTTGTTTCATCACAGTACGATGAAGAAAGCGAACTATCACAAAATTTGGCACAGCACGCAAGTTGCAATCTTGTAAATATAAAAAATGCAATTTTATCCACCGCAAAGGTAGAAGTACGAGATGCAACTGGCAACTTTGTCACAGCACGTGCACTTCTTGACTGTGGTTCGCAATCAAGCTTTATGACGACAGAATTGTATCAGAAATTAAACTTGCCAAAATCAAAAATCAATTTAACCATTACTGGGATTAACGATAAAACGACATATTCAAATTTTAAATGTAATTTAAAAATACGGTCATTGGTAAATCGCTACAGTTTTCATTTAGATTGTTTTATACTTGACAGAATTACAAGCAACATACCAGGTTTTAAAATTAATCGTCCATCCTTGCAAATACCGACCAACATCAAGTTAGCAGATCCCGATTTTGATGAATCACAGCAGATAGATTTATTAATTGGTGCAGACGTTTTCTGGAGCATTTTGCGTTCAGAAAAAATACAATTAATCAACAACGGTCCATTGTTACACAATACGGAAATCGGTTGGGTTATAGCAGGTCCGTTGGCTTCTTTGAACGACAACACAGTTTGCAATTTAAGTACACATTCGATTATTCAAGACCAACTTGCGCGTTTTTGGGAGATAGAGGAAGTATCCACCAAAAAACCCTTTTCAGTAGAGGAGGAATTATGCGAAAAACACTTCGTAGATCATTTGCAGGTTTCTCCTGAGGGTAGGTTTATTGTCTCTTTGCCCTTGAAGGCTTCTCCCAGAAAATTAGGCGATTCACGAGAAATTGCGATTAAACGATTTGCGAGTTTAGAACGAAAATTAATGTCCAACGAAACTTTGAGAAATTTATATACGGCCTTTTTACGCGAGTATGAGCAACTTGGTCACATGAAAGAAGTGACAGATAACGATGACGTTTACGACCATATTCCAGAATATGTAATGCCACACCATGGAGTACTTCGCGATACGAGTTCAACTACAAAGTTACGGGTAGTCTTCAATGCATCATCTCCATCATCTTCAGGCGTGTCTCTTAACAGTTTACAGATGAATGGCCCTATTATACAATCAGATTTATTATCAATAATAATGAGATTTCGCATGCGAGCTATAGTTCTATCTGGAGACATAAAGATGATGTATCGACAAGTTTTGTTGAATCCTGAAGAGCGAAAATTACAGAGAATCATATGGCGATTCAATACGAGTGAACCGATTAAAATTTATGAACTTAACACAGTCACTTACGGTACAACAGCGGGATCCTTTTTAGCAATACGAAGTTTATTTGAAGTCGCAAACGAGTGTGAGAATGATTATCCAAATATCGCGCAAATAATTAAAAAAGACATGTATGTTGATGACTTGCTCACAGGCGTAGACACACCAGAAGAAGCGCAGTCGGTTATCAAAAATATCATGCATGTTCTTTCTAAACGAGGATTCGATATGCGTAAATGGAAATCTAATTGTCCAGAAGTTATTCAGAATTTCAATGCCGATCAAGCGGAAAACACGTTAGAATTTTTTATTAACAAGGAAATCGACAGTAAAATTCTAGGTCTTACATGGGTAAGTGACAGCGACATTCTTAAGTATAAAATATCTCCTAAAAATGACATTAATCCTAAAAATGTAACTAAACGTATAATTTTGTCTCGAATTGCTACTATTTTTGACCCTCTCGGCCTAATCGGCCCAGTTATTATAATAGCGAAGAATTTATTACAAAAACTTTGGGCTAAAAATCTCACATGGGATCAACCATTACCCGAAGATATTTTAAGCATTTGGACCGAATTTTCATTTGAACTTGACTTATTAAACGACCTTTTCATTACTCGTAAGGTGGTATGTGATCGACCTACTTACCTTTCTTTACATGGTTTTTCTGACGCGTCAGAGTCGAGTTATGGCGCATGTATATACGTAGTTTCGAAAAACAATAAAGGTGAATGTGAATCACATTTATTGTGCGCGAAGTCCAAGGTTTCGCCTTTGAAGTCCCTTACAATACCGCGCCTTGAACTTTGCGCAGCTCTCATATTAGCAAATTTGATTTCAAAAGTTCTCGAATCCATAAACGATCATTTCGACGAAGTCTATTGTTGGTCAGATTCAACTGTAGTCCTTGGGTGGTTGCAGACCTCTCCAAACTTGTTGAAACCATTCATAGATAACCGCGTAGCGGAAATACAAAAATTAACAAAAACATTTACATGGAAGCACGTACCGACAAAACATAATCCTGCGGATTTGGTGTCGCGCGGGATGAGTCCAAAACAAATAATTGATTCAAAATTGTGGTGGCACGGACCAAATTGGCTCCGTTCTGGAAAAAATGAATGGCCAGAAAGTCCAATTATTACAGAGGATCTACCAGAAATGCGAAATATTTCTTTAATTTCTAATACTTCTTCGAAAAATTATTTTCCCTTTGAAGATTTTTCAAATTTAATACAATTAAAACGCATAGCAGCATACATTTATAGATTTATTTTTAACTGCAAAAATCCGATTGAATCACGCATTTTAACAGCAACTTTGTCAGTTTCTGAAATCAATGACAGTTTTAATCGAATCATTAAAGTTGCACAGTTAGAGTCATATCCTATAGAGTACTCAACCCTAAAAGCTAAGCGCGAGCTTCCATCCACTAGCAAAATTTTAAATTTAAAACCATTCTTAGATAGTCAAGGACTAATACGCGTAGGCGGCAGACTATCCAATTCCGATTTTTCATTTTCAAAAAAACATCCGATTCTGCTTTCGCCCAGCCATGCTCTTACAAAGCTAATATTTCAATTTGAACACGAAAATTTGTTGCATGCAGGTCCCCAATTACTTTTAGCAAATATTCGCGAGCAATATTGGCCGACATCAGGACGCAGTACTGCCCGTCAAATGGTACAAAAATGCGTAAAATGTGCTAGATATTCTGCCAAAAACGTTCAACCAATAATGGGTGACCTACCAGCGGCTCGAGTACAACCAGCTTTACCGTTTTTTAAGGTTGGTGTAGATTACGCGGGCCCTTTTTTAATGAAAGATCGACGTGGAAGAGGGTGCAAACTTATTAAGTGTTGGGTAGCTGTATTCGTTTGCTTTACCACACGCGCAATCCATCTGGAATTAATTTTATCTCTTAATTCCGATGATTTTTTACAGGCTTTTAATAGGTTTATAAGTCGCCGCGGAAAGCCTTCCGAAGTTTTTTCCGATAATGGCACAAATTTTGTTAGGGCCAATAAAGAAATTCAATCATTGTATAATTTTTTTGAGGAAAACGGTCCAAAAATTTTGAATTCAGTAACCAATATTGGTATTAAATGGCACTTTATACCAGCAAATTCGCCGCATTTCGGGGGAATCTGGGAAGCAGGGGTGAAAAGTCTCAAACATCATCTAAGGCGAGTATTAGGTACATATACTTTATTTTTTTATGACTTCCAGACTTTACTTGTACGTATTGAATCTGTTTTAAACTCCCGACCCATTTGTCCTCTCACTTCTTGTCCAAACGACCTTTCCCCATTAACGCCCGCACACTTTCTACTTGGAAGAGCTGGAACTGCCATTCCCGAAGGTACCGTCTTACATCTCAAAGAAAATTACCTATCGCAATTCCAATTGGTCCAAAAAGTATACGAGCAGTTTTGGAGCCGTTGGCAACGTGAATACGTCAGTGAGTTACAAACCCGACAAAAATGGACCAGAAACACAGGAACTTTAGAAGTTGGACAGCTGGTTATAATAAAAGATAACAACCTACCACCCATGAGATGGCGCATGGGACGTGTTTTGGAGCTTTTTTATGGTAAAGATGGAGTCTCCAGAGTAGCAATGGTCAAAACAGCTGAAGGAGTCGTATCTAGAGCTTTGGTGAAGCTTTGTCCATTACCTGTTGAAAGTTCTACGGAGAACCTTTCAAGGAGGGGGGCATGTATAGTACGCCCCTGTACTACCGACCGTTCGAGCAGAGACATCGCCGGCCGCCCGAGCGAGAGAGGGGAAGGCGCCATCGCGCCGACGACGACAGCCAGAGAGAAGAAGACAGACACGAACGACACAGGCCGCCAGCAACAAGTCGGCCACGCATAAAATAATATTTTTTCGATTTTCAATTGTCAATACACGTTTATTTAATACAAAACCAGCGCATCATTTTTGTGTACATCAGCAGAACACGTTACAGAGCCTTATTTTAAGCTCATACATTATTTGATGACAAATTCGATGACACATAAACAAAGGGTTTGTGTGCCTCTTGGCGGACATTTTAATTCAAGTTTGACAGCATCTTGGATAGTCTAATAACGTAAAATGTAACCTCAAAATTATATTGACGGTTGTTGATGGCTGACTGGCATCGTTTTGTTTTACATTTATATTCATTATGTGAAGATTTGCGAAGACCTTAATAAAAAAAAAAGGAAAAAGGGCATGTTCAAGTGATCTGAAGGGTGTGAAAACCGAGACCATAATGTCTGCCCAGCGACTCTGTGTCTACGAGGCAACGGTAAGGGGAATGCAGTTGTAAAAAAAAATGGCTGATTTCATTCATAAAATACCCAGCTGCGTGCGGAATTTTTTGGAAGTGTTATCGTATTGCAACTCCTACACGAAAATCGAAAATGACCAAACCCCCGCCACTGGATATTTCAATATAAATCGATATTCCAAGATGGGAGGATACAATGACAGAAGCCCTGGCCAATAGCAAGACGTAAGGTGACGTTTAGCCCATTGACAACGACATGGTTCCTCGTGGCAACGGCCATCCTGCCAAAAACTCCACCAATCAGGTTCATCCAGGCCGGATGCTTGCCAAATTGTCAAAAACTGATGGTATCTTTAGAAAATGTTTATTTTTTTACAATGGACAAAATTGAAGAAATCAGTTATTAGAATAAGAATAGATCTAACAACCACGTTGAAATATTTAGCGTTTTATTGGTATCTATATTTTGTTATTAAAAAATGGATTTTCAAATGAACTATACTTCATGCCTAGTATTTTCGCTTTTTTACAATTAAACGTGACAACATGGCACATTTACGTCCGAATTCCTTCCGTAGACTCAGATCCGCTGGGCAAACAATACCAAACCTAAGAGTTCTGAGCATAAGAGCGCCAAATTACCTAACTTTGTGACAAGTGAGAAATATATCTGAAATATTAAATCAAACTTAATTTGTGAGGTCTTAAAGCTCAGCTAACTGTCTCAGAGATAATTTTATTTCTAATATCTGACCTCCACTACAGTCCTAGTAAGTCTAAAATAAGACTTAACATCTAAATCACTATGCAAAGGAACTACAGAAGAAATATAATTTTGTATTTTTTTATGTTTTCTACAATTCAAGTAAAACTATTTCATCTGAAGAGCTTCTAGACTCATCAATTATGATGATGAAGAGCTCACAATTATTCTCAACTAACACTAGACTTCCAATCATTGTATGGCTACGGTTTTTTAAACAAATAAAAAAATAAATAAGTTTGCCACATCAAACAAACAACACAAATCAATGCCAAAAGTATCAATTCAAGTGTCAATATCCATCGAAGTGTTTTTTAGTTGATTCATTTCATCAACAAAATTGCGATGAATTTTGATGACGTAATGCTCATCGGCGCTCATCGGTGATGGAATTCATCAGGAAAACTCGATGAGAATAAAAACGCACGTTATTCTATTGATATTTTGAAATTTGACACTGGCAGAACTCGAAAAGTCCAGTTTTTTCATAATTTAATGCATAAAAGTTAAAAGTTGGGAACATTTAAGGTTATCCATTATGAACTAAATTATGAATTGAGCATTAAATAGATGTATAAACGCTTCCATAGAAATTAATAAATTTAACTTTAAATTTTGTGCACTAAATTGTGAATTACGCACTAAATTAAAGTTATGAAGTTGTTTAAACTCGCCTTGAGTCGAAAATTGACGGAGATACAAAGCTATGAAATTTGACTATGACGTCACTTATCATATAAATAAGTGACGTTGCACATGCTCAGGGTGTCCAAAATACCATGGGCCACCATTGGTATATCAGAAACGGTAAGAGATACGAGGGCGGTTAAATTAGAAAAAAGTTGTCATTTTCAAAGGGTATTTAAAATATATTTTCGTTGTTGCCAATTTTTATTAGTTTCCGAGATACAGGGTGATTTGTGAAAAACACCTAGAACTATTTTGCCGGTCTGGTTTGTGATTTCTGTGGAAACAGACCTATTAACAAAACGATAAAATATAAAACAATGGTGTCAGCTTGGAAAATTTTCCTTTTTATATTATTGGAAAATTATTCTATAAACTTTCATTGGGAAATTCTCTTATAAAAATTTTCTATGTATGATTTTTTTAAAAATATTTAGTAGTTTTTGAGGTCCTCAGGGGGGCGCGCGCCCCCCGCGCTTCTCCCCTGGGTCCGCCACTGGCGCTCTTGTTCCATTCCGATAAATACCTATGTCGATCGATCGAAGATCTGGCGCCGCTGCCGGCCGTCGACGTGATGGAACATATGGAAGTAAATGTGCCTCTTTATCTTACTCATTTACGCCCGTTATGTCTCTCTCTCTCTCTCTGATTCTTATTGCATTCGCCTATGACCATTTCAAGATTTTCAAGGCTATAAGCCCAATTTTAAATACGGCCGAGCGCAGCTAGGCCTGTATTTTGTAATTTTAAAAGGCGGGTACCCAATATGCGCAAAATAATTCGATTTCTATATTCTGTTGAGCGTGATGTTGGTTAATTTAAAACGTAATATTCAAGATGTTTAATTGAAAATTTATTGTTTGATTTTTTGGTGGGTCATTGACCGAATGACCTTACATAGGAGCCGCGCCTGCTGTAGACTCAAGACTCTAAGCTGAACAGAACTGAACTGATCCCAAAATTCCAAAAACCGCTGTTTTTATATTTTTTTGATCCCCAAAAAAATTTCGGGTCATGTCCATTCATTTACCTTCCTCTTTTCTAAGAAATATAATTATTTGTCTAAAACCATATATGTCGCCATTTCCTGGATTATCAGGGTCAACAGATTTGAAAGAATGCGAAGGACACCTAATTCAAAAACAAGCCGCACTCGTAAATCATGATTTTATTATAATTCTGTCACTTTGGGACCCAATTCAATTAAGTACTTTTGCCTTGATTTTAATATTTTTATGGATTTGGTTCATGAGTTTAATGTGATGACACACACGCTTGGTGACTAACTATTAAAATTTGAACGTATTTTAGATATTTCAATTAATTTGGGTCAATACTAATTAAATTTGTTCCATTATTTTTCAATTTTAATGATACCTACTGATTTGAAATATTGGAGATTCAATTCTAGATTATTTGATTACATTTAAATTTACTGCTTTTGTATTTCAAGTCCTACGGATCTATTTTTCCGGGGTCATTACAGTTGTTCCACTATACCCAAACATCGGAGCTGCAACTTATCAGAGAAAACAATGACTGAGAAAAAGGAATATTAAATACCGAGAAAACCAAAATCAGAACCAGAATTGCCCTCGCCATCCAGGACTCATTATTTTGCACCCGCCTTTATATGAGCTTTTATATCACCCCAATTGTTAACTATGTTTGCCAAGGTGCAATTTATCTGAGATCATTGAGGACAAGCCAATATCGACCTCGACTTATTTTTAAAGGCAGTTGGAGTGCAGTTGAAGTCGAAATTAATGGGGATTATGTGTTGAAAAGACGCATCATACGGTTTATAGCACTATTTTTGCCAATGTCGGTCCGGCTTCTATTAGTTGAGAACCAATATCTTATTATGTTATTCAAGCGTGTATTGATAGATGGTATACGAAAGTTCACAAGTGCCAAGAATTCAGAGAAATTTATGTTAGATATTAGTATGTAATTATTCTCAATCCAAATGTAAACGTAAGAGAAAAAAATTACGCCACTGGTAGAAGGGTCGAAGGGTGGCAGTTTTGTCCATCCAAGAATGCCTGATTCTCCACTACCTGTTGGCCCAAAAATATTTTGTTTTTTTGTTGAAGTAAAGTTCGTTGTTTTCATAGTCGATGCTTTTGATCAGGCGCGTGAACCTGAGTATCTAAAATATTGTGCATTAGTTGCTGGATGATATGATGCGAAGAATCGATGTTTAGTGCCATTTGATTCTAAAAACATCTTAAATTCATAGGCAGTGAAAGTCGGTCCATTATCACTTACCATAACGAGAGGCAAACCAAATATTGCAAAAATATCCCTCAAATCACGTATTGTCTTTGTAGCAGTAATTTGATTCATTATCATTGCTTCTAACCATTTTGAATATCCGCATCCACTAGGATTTTTTAAAAAATTCCATGAAAAGGACCTGCAAAATCTATATTATGTAATCATTGTCAAGGACTTTTGCTGTTCTCCCAACAATGTATTGCCGGTCAAATTTAATAAAGAAGTTTTCTCCGGGCTATAATGCCGTGGTCGAGTAATATTTCTACCTAACGTTCCGTCTACTTTACTGCTGCGGTAGACATCCTCAGAGGCGGTATGGTAGAGGACGAAGTCAGTGTTCCTCCGATGACTAGATTCGACATTGTTAATGGACCTGCGTTATTTATATTGTAATGACCCACGAAAATAGACTCGCAATTTACAATGTCTTTACTGTAAAAATTAAATGTAATCAAATAATCAAAAACTGAATTTCCGGTATTTAAAATTAGTATCGATAAATTGAAAATGAAACAAATTAGCGTTGACCCCAAATTAATTAAATTATTTATATACGTTAAAATTTTATTATTCAGTCACCAAGCGTGATGTCATCTCCTAAATCAAATCAATGAACTTATTAAAAGCGAGGCCAAAGTAATTAAATAGGTGATTTACGGCCACACGTGTGTCGGTATTCTTTGAGTTATATGTTCAATTCTTACAACCAAATCTGTTGACCCCGATAAACCAGGAAATTGCGACATAATTATTCGATTTTAAACAAATAAAATAGGAAGGTTATTGAATGATGAGATTTAGAATTTTATGTTATTAGTTGAGTTGAGTTGAGTTATCAGTTCAGTCCAGTTGTCAGTTCAGTCCAGTTTGAGTTAAAGTCTACAGTACCTAATGAGTCAGTCCGAATAAAAATTCGCGAAAAGTTTCTTTTATTTTTGCCTCGGGGAAAACGCGTTCAATCAAATATTTGTAAAAGTACAGAAAATTGTGAAAGAAAGAACATTTAAAGTCATTCAACATTATGTGCGAGCTCTAAGTAATCAAAAGAATTGAATAAGATTAGTTTAGTGTTTTATGGACAAAATGTAAGTACTCTATAGTGACAAGTTTTATTTTTGACTATAAGTGGTGATTGATGAATGAGTATGAAGTGAATCTGGAACTTTATTGCGTAAATATTAATAACTCGAGTGTTTTGACTATGGAACGTTATTGCATAACTTTAATTGCCTTCGAGTAAAATGACATTATAATTAATTTTGCAAAGAGTTTAAAGGAAGAATTTATAATGCACTTAACAAGTATCGATTTTCAGTAGGAATTATATATTAAAGAATTTTGAATTGGATTGTCCAATTGAAGTTTAAGGGCTATAGTAACGAACTAATAAGAATTTAAACAATTGTGTTTGTTGGCTAGGAATCCGTAATTGTTCTGATTAAATTGATAAAAAGTTTTGTTTGAAAATTGTTGTTCATGTTGTAACATTGATGACCTTAAGTGCTGAAATTTTGAATTATGGTTTTAATCATTTAGAAATTATTGTAAGATTTTATAAAAATATAGTTGGTAATGCATAATTACTTAATCCAGTGAGTCGGATTATGACTTAAATAATTATTTTGCATAAGCAGTCAGTAAATGAAGGAGTTTTAAAAATTTATAGATATAGGTGAAGGGTAGTTTTAATAGGAATGTGAATCGGAAGTGTTGTTTAAAAGAGTAACAGCTGTATGCAACATCCTCTTTTAACTTAAAAGCGATTTTTAAAAATTTGTATGGCATAGAATACACATTTTTAAAAGTGACCAGTTTTAAAAAACGCTTTCAAGCTAAAAGAGGATGTTGTATACAGCTGTAAATGTATAAACTTATAAGTTATTAAGAATAGAAGAAGTAGGGCGTTTTTAGTATGGATATTTCCTGATCCCTATCCCTAGTAATAAAATTTGAACGGATGTGAAATAATTTGAATTGGGAAAAATAGAAGTGGCTGTCAGAATAGAAAGATATTGGCTTTATTTTAATTTTGGTTTTAAGTATAATAAAATATAATTTAGTAAACCTCAATAGATTGTTTCTCTCTTTGTCATGTCATTTTTTTGTGTTCTCTCTATCTGAATCTGAGAAATAGTCCACATATTCTGGGACACTATACAGGGTGTCCAACTGGGAACCAAAACGATCTATACAGTGATTTCATAAAGTCCCGCATAAATTCATTATTGTGAAAAAAGAAGAATTTTTGAAAAATCGCTCAGACACGACAATTTTGTTTTTCGTTTCAAATTTTTTGATATATTTTTTATCATACAGGGTGTCTCAAAAATAGCTTTGCTGCTATCAACTTTGTTTCTTCTAATGGATCACCCTGTATATTATGACATTTATGGATTCTGCGGAAAATTCTTGACATATTTCATGTACAATGTCATAAGTATACCTATCTTCAACTGTTTCGGAAATATTGACAGTTGAAAATTGATCTTTTTGCAACTTTGACAGGTGTGAAATAGTCCGGTCTGGTTTGTATTCCCGTGTGCTTTTTCGGTATGCAAGCGTTTTTTTTTAAGGGTTTCTAATGCACTAAGGTGTAACTGTTTCCAGGCGGAATGCTATAAAATGTGTCAGTGACGCGCAGTTGACGTAAGTGGCAATATCCTATTTGCAATTATTATTATTTTTTAAATATGGTTGTTTAGTGATATGGTTGTCTCTATTTTGTCTTTATTTATGTAGGAACATACTAAAAAAGAGAAAAAACAACCACAAGATAGATCATAGACTGCGCATGCGCATAATTTATTGTTAAAAAGCGCTTATTTACAACATTTCAAATGTTTTAAAATACACAGGCTGCCTCTCCGTCTTCGTCACCGCTACTTGCTCCACGATTTGAGTTATTGATAAATTCATTGATTCATTGTCTTCACATCAATTTCCTCGACATGAAAAAATAAAATTGTCTTCGCATTTGTTCCAAATTAACGCCTGATAATGAGCTCTTATCAAAGAAGGTCTGGTTGAAGGTAAAATGCCGTGTGTTAGCTGCTCGGAAAAAAAATCCCTCCATAGAATTTCTTCAATGTCCGTTGAAGTTTTACATTCATTTCCAAGAGAGCAAGTAAAACAGAATCTTCAGCATTTTAAAAGGCCTTTCGAAATGTTTTTTTAGCTTTTTTACCCTTTTATGGGAACTTCCGGTTGTATCTTATCCGGAAATAGCTTGAAATCCTAATACTCAGTGCTGATGTTCCAAGCTTGCTAGTTATAGGTAATAAAGCAATAATTCTTGATTTCTCTCCTATTCCAGTGTGACAATAAGTTTCAGATCCAAGTTTGTAGGATTTGTGTATAGATTGTAGATTGTCGTTACATCTTGTTCCAGCCGCTCAAGCACTGCTATCTTTCCAGATATTTTGTGCGTGACTCTTCTTCTAGTTCTAGTTGATGCCCAAGATTTGTAGGCTTCTCCGACAGAACGCCAGCTTCCTGGGTGGTAAAGTGCCCACCTCTTGGGGTGTTAGCCGTACCCCTTCAAGATATTTCAGCATTTTGCATAAGTGAGCAGGGCATTCACAAATTAAATTTTCTGTAGTTTCTGGTCTGGTGCTTCTTCGCAAGATCTACTCTTTGTCTAAATTGCGCATTGTTTTTAGGTTTAGATTTCACCAGGCTGTTTTCAGTGAGCAGACCAACGACTGTTCTAATGTATCTTCTGGTCATGTCAGGAAATTGTTCATATCTCTCTGCTGAAATAGATATGAACCTCTTTGCCTGTCTCAGACCCGGAATGGATCTCCAATGAGCCAGCATTCGGTCCTTTTCCCATCTGTTCATTTCTTCGGAGGCAAGGCTTTTCATTAGTCCACAAAAAGGCTCTGGGCCTCTGGGAAAGGTTTTACAGCGCCTTGCTTTGCGAGACGGTCTGCCTGTTCGTTGCCCTCTATGCCCTGTTGTCCTGGCACCTGGCACATACATCAGGGTTACTTTGTTCCTCCCATCAAACTGGCAACAAGTTGCTTAAGGATATTTTCACCCTCCTGAAGTAGCTGATTGCTCTTAATGGGTCCCAAAGCCTTGACTGTTGGACAGTATGTAAATGTGCCCACTTAAAAGGCCTCTTTCAAGACTCTTTTGAGCACGGATGTTCATGGCCAGTACCTAGGCTTGAAATATTGTGGGTGTTTATCCCATTGCTGAGGAGTGTTTTAAGTTTGTTCCAGTTATTCCCAGACCGACTCCTTCGGTTAGCTTCGAACTATCCGTGTACCACAGTACGCTACATCGTCCGCTTGTAGTAGCTTTGCGTGCTCCCATGATTGGCGTTCTTTTACAACCACTTCATATGGAATGTCAAAGTTCAGTGATGCTATCAGTTATCATATATTCTGTTGGTTTACTTTGGCTTTCCAGCTTTATAGACTGAAGGATGCGTAAGTGACGAATGTGACGATTCAGAGATCACCAGGTTTAAATCTTTTTGCCTGTGCATCTATTCTTGCCTCCCTTTTCACATATAGGTGGAAAGGAGACATGTTCAGCAGTGCCTCTAGGGCTGCGATGGGGTGGGGCAGGTTGACATAGCCACTGTTATTTCCAGACAGATCAGCTTTTGTACTTTACGTAGACGGCCCTCTGCAGTAATTTGCACAGTCTTTGTGCATCATGCCAACGAGGCGTACCTATTGTCCTTCGATTTTAATCTGATAATCGGACGGAATGTGAGCTGGTGGCTCCCTACATTAGAACGCCAAAGGTTACGTGACTTCACGCCTGTTTTTGCCATATGAAATACCCCCTCGCTCCTCATACGGAAAGTGTCAGTTAAAAATCGACGAACAATATGTGACAATGGTTCTGACAACCATTTGGGAAATCCAATATACCATTTTTGGTCTTATCCCCCATGTTTTTTCCACGGGTTTGCGACATGTACAAGTAGCCGCCGTAGCTCGTGATATTGTTTTGTTCAGATGGTTGTTCCATGTAAGTTTGCGGTCCACAGAAACTAGTTGTGATAAAATGTCTCTTTTAAATGATGATATATTTTGTTAACAATTGCTCAACAATATTTTGCAACAAACATCGCAGTTTCGCATCGCATAGTTCCATCGTCGCGCTCTATGCTTGTCTACGCTTGTCCTGCCGCTCATAGGCGTACGCATATAATTTCCAAAATTATGTAAAATGTTAATAGTAATCATGATTTTGTATATTTTATGTCAGACATGAAATTAAAGTAGGTAATACAAATTATGACGGCGCAATAAAATGCCTTTGAAACCGCTCAAAAACTTCGTTGATCTTATTTTCCCGTACCGTACGCATCTGACACATAAGTCGGCGTTCCGACTGGACTTGGTTATTCTTTACACTACATATTTTAGTTTAAAAAAAACCGCTTGCTTACATACCAAAAAGGCACACGGGAAACCAATTTTGAACAGCTCATACCGGACTAAAACTTGAACGGTTAATTTTAGAGGAAAACCGATTTTACATTCTTATCTTAGATTTGCATAAATTATCATTTGACACCAACTTTGAATTTAACCGGAGATTAAATTTAATTGGAATTTTTATTCATGGATTAAATTCAAAGTTGGTGTCAAATGATAGTTTGTAAAAATCTAAGACAGAAGTGTAAAATCAGTTTTCCTCTAAAATTAACCGTTCAGGTATTACAGCCTGTCAAAGTAGCAAAAAGTCAATTTTCAACTGTCAATATTTCCAAAACAGTTGAACTTAGGTATAGGGTATATCACATCCCACATAACACTGAAAGAATATTCATATTCTCAGAATATTCCCTCAAAGTACTTTTTGGAATGTTCTTTTAGGAATGTTCAATGAATATTCTAAGATTGTTTCGATTGAAATATTCATTTTAGAACGTTCTATTTATGTAATAGGAATGTTGCTTCTATGCACCTACCTGAAAGATTGTGCTAAGAACCTACTTTATATAACATTATTTGAATATTCTCATACGAACATTATTATAATGTACCCTAAAAAATGTTCTTTTAGCTAATATCTCTAGCAAGTATTAAGAATATACCTACCAAGTTGTGCTGAGAAGTTTATGTAGGTAGGTAACCATGATAAGAATATTTTCATATTGTTCACCTAATTATCTAAAGTACCTACTCAAAAACCTTAATTGTACAATTAAACAATAATGCTCTATTTAGAACCTACTAAGAATATTATAGGTATATTCTTTTTCGTTTGCTTTGTATGACTTCCAAGAGAGGGAGCGACGCGCTATTAATGATCTACATCTTGCCTCGCATTTGAATCACCTTGGAACCTGTTTCTCTCAGTTGGCGTGCTTCGACGAGAGCATAACAAGCTCGAAACCGGAGCTTTGGTTAAATACTCGTGTTTTCTAGAGAAGTTTTCCAACAAATCTTTCACTGCCTTTAATATAAAAGGGCTGAAACGAGCATTATTTGGAAGCGAAAATAAACATTCCAAGTATATCCTTAGAATCAAACAAGAATGTTATGTCTAGGATGCATATTGAGAATGATATATGTAGATATATTCTAAGAATATTTCAAGCATATTGGTATAATATTCTTTTAAGAACATAACTATAATGTCATAGAAATATTCTTTGAATGTGAGAATATAGGTACGTTTCGAGCATATTTTTAGAATCAAACAGGAATATTCTTTTAAGGACGTACTGAGAATCTCATAGGTATATTCTAGGAATATCCTAATGGATTTCCAAGGAAGTTCTTGGGTATTGCAAACAGTATTTCTACAATCTTTTCTCAGAACATTCTCAGGACATTCGCAATGGTTTTGGCGAACATTCTAGGCACATTCCTCCTAAAAAAAGAACATTCTTAATACATTCTAAGGATGCAATTTTGTTATGTGGGATGAAATCTGCTCAGAATTTCCCGTAGAATCCAAATATGCAATCACATACAGGGTGTACTCATTTGAAATAAGCAAGTTGACGTCTACTTCCGGTATAACCGAAAGTTCCACCATCTTGAAAATATAGCCGGGTAGCCCCCTCTGACATTAGTATACTGTCAAATTTTCAAAAATTTTCTGCATACAGTTTTTCAGATGGATTTGGTTCCCGGCGGGACACCCTGTATAGTATGTAGAAAAAAAGTCGCTGAACAACGAAGTGGAATAAAGATCTCTTATCTTTGAAACGCAGAAGTAGATATCAAATTAATAATCCTCATTTGGAATGAATTTATAAAAAGTTTTAATTCCACTATGTCATTCACCCAAAACTTTATTTTATCAATATAGTTAGTTCATAGAAAACTAATAGGATATTTTCTACCTGACACATTATCAAAGGCAACTGCATCACCTTTCAAGATGCCTACAGATAACTTTTTTTTGACTCTTTGATAACTAACAACTGTTTTTAGGTGACGGTTCTTCCATTGAAAAAATCTTTGACGGAATAATAAGCATCCAATGGTTTCAAGATCACATGCTTAACTCCATGTTAACTGAAGCTGTTAAACATGGTCTTAACAGAGAAAGCTGCTCTTCGATGTACGAAACTTGTAAACTTAACAATGAGTCATTACATTATTTAGTTAAACCCTTCTTTGATAGTTTCAGTAGAGGATAAAATAGTGATTGGTCAAAGAACTGAGGTTCCACCAATTAAAATTAACTGCTGGATGACTGATTTCTGATTTGTTTCAGAAACCTTATGTTACATAGAATAAGTAAAACAAGTTAAATAAAAATTAAATCTATATTACAATACAATACATTTTTCATACAATCTAATTTACAAATTGCAAAAAAAAAAAGTAATCACATAAATTAGGCATCCATATTCATAAACAAAAAAAAAAGTGTAGATACAACATACAACAGAATAATTCAAGATTATTTTGTTAGACAAATTTCTGATGGATGAACAATGATGTTAATAATTATGTAAAATCCTGCACAGTTTGAAAATTGACTAAAACCGCACCAATTAATGATGTATAATGCTTACCTGAACAAAATGTGATAAGTTGAATAATAATAAAGAAAACCTCATTGTAATTTACACATTAAATAAACAATAAAGTCAAGCCTATTTTTGGGTTCCTACCCCTTTGGTTTTTTTTTTTAATGCGATTTTTACAATTTTTTTTTGGAAATACATACCAATGCAAATAAGTACACCCGTGGATCACATCCACTTATCAGCTAATCAGAAACGTATCCAAGGAGTAGGAGTAATTTTGTGCAACGAAAATTAATACTGGTAACAAACCTTTTGAAGGGCCAAAATATAAAGCAAATAACTGGCCATATTTTAGATATAAGGGGTACAAATATGGCAGGCAAAATTACAGGGCGTTTCACATCCCGTAAAATTATCAAATAAAAACTAAATCACAAAATAAAAGTTTTCAGTCTACTTTGACCACGCTGTAAATTTTCCTTATAAACCAGAAACAAGCGAAAAATCCTATCGTGCCTGTTAGTAGATTAAACAAAAACACCATTATTATTGTGTAACCGAAGTACAGAAAGGCAGAGGCGGCGTCTTCGATTTGCAATTTTGTATAAAAATAGTGGCAACAATATAAAAACAAGTAAGCTGAAGTGAAACCTGAAGTTAAGTAGGATCTCCACCACCAATGATAATCTTCAGCGCATAAATGGAAATAGCATAGCAAAACTGTCGTTTCTGCACAAGTGATTACTAAAATGATAAAAACCAGAAACAAAAACCCAAACATGTAGTACATTTGCGAGGACCAAATTGAATTAAGAATGAAAAATAGTTGAATAAATATGCAGCCAAAAGGCAACACTCCGCCCATGATGATCCCAGGAATCGGTTGAGTGTAGATGGATTGTTCTGGAATCAACCTGGGAATTTGATTGGTCCGTACAGGGTGTTCAATGGCGCGCTTTCTAAAACCTACAAACGCGCCTAAAAACGTCAGTGGCACTGAAACTAATAACCATAGGGCTAATAGGCCTACTAAGGTACTAAAAGGAATCGCTGCTGAGCTACCTTTAGCCCACAATACTAAATTCATCACGAAAAACAAGCCAAAAACTATTCCAGGAGCTAACATCGAGGTTAGCAGTACGTTTGACTTCCATTTTTCACCTCCGAAGCTTTTATAAATCCTTGCGGATATATAGCCGGCAGGTGAACCTAGTAAAACGTACAAGACCATGGCGCAAGTCATAAGGGCGCCTCTGTTGGCCGGACTGAGAAAACCTAGGCAGGCAAATGCCAAAGTTACCAGGGTCATGCAAAATACTTGAGTTCCGGAACCTAGGAGTACAGATAGCAGCATGCCTTTGCGTGGTGGTCGGAATACGTCACCATGGACTAGTTTCCAACCAAATTCCTCCTGGAAATGAAAAAAAAATATATATATATATTATGGGTTAGTGATGGATATCAAGACAATAAAACATCAATTTTTTTTACTTCACAGGTAGAAGAATGGTGTAAATTAAAAAAAATTGAGTTTTAGCTGAACTCTCGGAATCTGGAAACAAAAATTTAATGTTGGAAATGTGAAATTTTGCATACTTTTAACTTCTTTTTTAAACGGAATGGCCTATATTTGGTTCTGTATTCTTGAAGAGCACAATTTTCCGATTCCGAAAATATAATATAGTTTGCCGATATTTGATTAAACCGTCTCCAATATATTGGGTTGTCACAATTGTAAAATACCTCCTATGACAAAAACTTACGTCCTTAGATTTTGTGAACCATTCAACCTGTAAAGGTGAAAGCTAGAAGTGAAATTTGAAGATTTGAATTCGATGCTCCCCATTGGAATCTCGGAAACGGTAATGTCATGTACTGATATTTTATGTATAAGAATTGGCAACGTAGCCCTTCTCAGAAGTTATCGGTACCATACTAACCAGCTTATCGTTACTTAAATTAAGATAACTTTACTGAAAATTCTCGTTTATTATATGTAATTGTCTTCTAAACGTATACAGTTTATTATTCAAAGCTAAAGCATCACATGGTGACAGCGGTAACGCGCGCTTGGCTGTTTTCCGGATATCGGCGCGGGGGGCTTAACTGTTGAATTTCTCGGGTGGTACTCGACGGTGTTGTCGCGATCGTGTAAATCAGGATATGTGTTCGATTACATTTTGAATTGTTCAAATAACTGTTAGTGAGAGTATAAAATGCGTGATCAAACAAAGGCGCTAGAACAGCTTAGTTTTCATGGTGAAGTTGTTAAAGACTGAAAACTGCGGAAGCAAAAGTTCGAACTGCATTTGATTGCCAGTGGAAAGAACGATGAAAAAGATAACGTTAAAATCGCCATTCTTTTGAATTTGTTGAGAGATGAAGGTTTAAGGATTTACAACTCCTTTGAATTCGAAGAAGAAGAAGATGAGAAGAAATTGTCTGTCATTCTAGATAAGTTTGATAAATATTGCACTCCGATGAAAAACTTGGTTTATGAACATTTCAATTTTTTTAAACGAGAACGAAGAAACAATCGACGAATTTGTAACTGCTTTACGACAACTGACCTCTAGCTGGCTGAGTTCAAAGAAAAAGACATTAATATTAGAGATAATGTGGTTTTTGGACATAAGAGATACCCGCACACAAGAAAAACTTTTACAATACCCTAACTTGGAATTAAATGAAGCCATTTCTATTCCCCGATCCATGGAAGCAAGTGTTGCCACACAAAAAGAAATTAATAAAGACAGCTCTACATCAGCAGTTGATGCAATAAATCGATACTCCTTTAGAAGCACAAGAGGCCCAAGCAGATCACAGTCTGGACAGTCTCGTGATACAAGTACTGGCAGCAATCATTTTGGTTTTGGAAGACAAAACTATCAAGCTAGTTATAGTGAACATCGAGGAGTAGTTTGAAGTTTATCAAGGGCAATTTTCCAATCAGAATCCAGAATGTAGTGGTTTGGAAAATCGAAGTAACTCTGCAAGTTGTATGTATTGCTTTTGAGTGGTTTAAAAAACTAACTCTTCATTATAATTTGTATGAAGTGTGTATAAATTTCGAAATTGACACTAAGTAAATACTCTTAGTTTTACTGACTTCATTAGGCAAAAAATTCCAGTGACTGAACTGCATAAGTTTTTGTCTTCTTATTCTGGACATACAATCAGTGTTATTGGACAAATTAGACTGAAGTGCTATTTTCAGTTCAAGGAACTTTTATTTTTTGTTTTAGAATCGAGTGCTCCCTGTTCTATATTAGGGTTAAACGCTTTATACGATTTAGAGGTAATTCCCTCCAAAGACTGCAAAAATCGAACTTCCAGTGTAGTTTTAGTAAAAAATAGCTCTAAACATAAAATCTCCGACATGTTGTCCTTTATAAGTCTGTCTTTACTGGTATTGGGAAGATACATAAGGAATTTGGTATCTCTTGATCCGGCGATGCTATTCCTAGTGTAAGTGGTGCCCGAAAAATTCCTCTGGCCCTCCAAAATAAAGGTAAAGAAAAACTGGACAGCATGGTGGCTGATAATTTAATTACTCCACTTTAATTACTCCAGTTACAGAACCTACAGACTGGGTTCATCCTATAGTCGTGGCTCCAAAACCTAATGATGATGCATATAAGGATATGCATGTACCCAAGAAATTTAAATAAATTTATTAGCCGTGAAATTTTTGGAATTCCCACTCAGGAAGTTATTTTTGCTCAGCTGGCAGGTGCTAAGTTTATTAGTTTGATGGATGCCTCTTCCGCTTTTTTGCAACTACCTTTAAATTTTCACTATGTACAGGGTGTCCCATTGAAGATGGGAATCGGGGTTATCTGCTAAACTCGTAGAGGTAGTTTTTTTTTTAATTCCAGATTCCCGGGTCAATTTTTTATGGCGAATCGAATGCCACAAACCGCAGGTCTCTATCTTGTTTCGTTTTGGAGATACAGGGTGAAACTTGAAATGTTCACTTTTTGAGGGAAGCCATTATCTAGCGTATGAAAAAAGATATCGAAAAGGTGAAAATTGTATCTGACGCAGTTTTTTACGTGGATTTCATTGGCGTACTGGAATTTTTTTTCCGAGGTACCGTTTAAGAGATATGACACAAACTTCATCTTTTTTAAATGGGACACCCTGTAAATTTTTACATTTTCAAAATACGCATAAAATTACCTTTTCAGTGATATATAATTTGTCTATATTATTTTGTAATTTGCCAATATTATTATGGTATTTGAAACTTTCCATAAGAACCTTTGGAAATCGCATTAAATATGGATTTATTTTCTGGTTCAATGTGTGAGAAACTTAAAATTTTTTGATATGGGACACCCTGTGAAATAATAGTTTATCGAGGACCGGTTTATTCATCTTCTGATGAACTCTCAGATATGCAATATGACGGATAAAAATGCAATCTGCAATCCCATTGAAATGAATAAACCGGGCCTGAGGTCATCATACAATAGGCGATGATTCGATACCGAGTATGATATTCTCCTATTGTTTTTACTGTCGTCAATTGTGCGTTTTCTAATGGCTACATATACCAATTCTGGAGCCCCACACTCTTCGACAGTCTTGGCAAACCCAGCCTCTGGCAACATTGGTCTCTTCCTCTGTTCTCTGGCTCCTTCCTCTGCTCTCTCGCTCCTTCTCGTGTCTGCGTCGCTGTTCTTCAAAAGCTTGTGGTCCGTCGTGGACTACTCGACGCCATTAAGGCCTATCATTTGCCGTCGTCTCTCAGATGCAATGACGGATAAAAACGCAATACCTATGTATTCTCATTGGTCCACCATGTATCTGTCGACCACTAGAATTATGGAACGGTAAATTTTCCTTGCAAATAGTTTCCAGCAAAGTTTATCTGAATAAGGCCCGGTTTATTCATCATCAAATAAACTTACTAATAACTATCTGAAAGATAAATTCACTGATCTATAATCCTATCGGTTGGCGGGTAACTGACCGACCAATGGGATCCCAGATTGCGTTTTTATCCGTCAGACTGCATACCATATACCTGACAGTTTATCAGAAGATGGATAAATCGACCTTTAATCATATTTTTTTCCCATTTCAACGATATAGGTATTACACTTTATCGTTATATTTCCGCTTTAACGTCAAGAAAAAATAGTTTCTGATTGCAAGGAAAATTTGATGTTATTTTGGATTACCCGGTACAGCAGATATCATAAAAGAAATAATTAAAAATCTTAAGACGGTTTTACACTGACAATTTATTGGTCAATTTATTGATCAAGTCGCTTGTCAAGAAATATTGATAATGTAAAACGCCAAATTGGCGGCAATTTAACTTGTCCAAGTTCTCGCTCAATTTATTGACGGATTAGCGCATGTTCTATTTTTCCGTCAATTTTTGTGTCAATTCAGGCTTTCAACCTAGAAATGACTCTTTGAAAATATTAAACCTAGGTGTTGAAATTCTGGTTAAGTTGGTAGAATTGTTTATTGTCATTTCTGTTGTCAACAAGTTGATTCAGTGTAAAGCAAAGTTGAGCCATTGTTGAGCCAACATAAATTGACAAACAAATTGATCAATTTGAATTGTCAGTGTAAAACTAGCATTACTAATACTCGGAAACTTAATTTAATAGTCAGCCGGCCGAAGTGTCGAATTCCTTCCAACGTTGGACACATAGCGATTTGTGGCATCATGTAACGTGGGCTCGTGGCAAACAAGTGTCCAACGTTCACCACACTCAACTTTCGGGCCAAAGTCGAACGTTGACCACACTCAACTTTCGGGCCAAAGTCGGTAAATTTGACCCTCTTCAAAAAAAGCTTCCAATGTTGGACAGAGGTTGGAGACACTGCCACACAAGGATTGACAGTCGTCCATTTTTTAGGTAAGATTCAGTGGCGCTCTAAAAAAATTTATTTTTTCTACAAACGTCACTAAAAGTGTCATTTTTAACGGATGCTGTCAGTGTCTAAAATGCCATTTTATGACACTGGTGTTAAAAGTGATTACTTTTAGCACTAGTGCTAAAAGTAATCACTTTTAGTGCGTTTGTAGAAAAAATAGTGTATGATATTCGTGCTAAAAGTGATTTTATTTTGTTCAAAGGGATGGAACACTCCGCCTTCGGCGTCGTGTCCCAAACTTCCCTTTTCACAAAATAAAATGTCACTTTTAGCACTTATATCATAAATAACTATTCCGATGCTTGTCCTGACTCGTGCTACTTTGAAACGAAACGGCACTGACAACGATACTTCAACCGTTGTTCCAAGGTTTGTTCAAATGTGGGAAAGAATGTTTGCCTCGTCGTGTAGCGGCACATTTGCCAAATGCTAGAGTTCCAAACATTGTACCCAACGTTGGATCTAACGTTGGGACCAATGGCTGAAACATCGTGTGGCGTCGGCTTAAGGCCAGTTCATTTATCGTTAGATAAACTCACTGGCAAGGTCCTCCCTCCGCACATTTTAAGCAACTAGAAAGAAACCAAACCAATTGGCAACTCAAATCACCAACTACTTACCAACTATGAAATATGGATCACACACGACGCTACTGGAAAATCAAATCACTTCTTGATTATAGTAGCTTTGTTGTGTTTAAATTATCGTTTTAATATTATGATCAGGATATTGTTATTATCCTAGCAAAAATGTTCAATAATCCAAGTCATGAAGATATTATCACTTATCATAAAAAATAATTCGGCACAAGAAAATGAGATATTGGGTTTATCACTACATTCAAAAAATAATAAAATGCATATAGGATTTGAACTAGCCTAAAATTGAAGGATTATTCTCCAGTTTTCGCCGTTTTGCGTGCTTCTGGCTAACCAATCGGGTTATTCATAGATTGCCAGTTTATCCGTCATATATTACATTGCCTGACAGTTTATCAGAAGGTGAATAAACCGGGCATTAGACTATTAAATTCAGTAACTAAGCATAAGTGAGATATTTGATTATTTTTTATATGATATATGCTGTAGGTAGATACCGGCTAATGACATCAATTTTCTTTGCAATCAGAAACTATTTCTTCTTGACATTAATGTAGGTATAACTACAAAGTGTAATATCTATATCGTTGAAATGGAGAAAAATACAGGATTTAATAAACTATTATTTTACAGGGTGTCCCACATCTAAAAATTACACCAGAAAATAAAACCAAATATTCAATGTGATTTGCAAGAGTTATTTCTTATGGAAAGTTACAAATACCATGATAATATTGGCAAGTTACAACATAATATAGACAAATTATATATCATCGAAAAGGTAATTTTATGCGTATTCCAAAAATGTAAAAATTTACAGGGTGTCCCATTTAAAAAAGATGAAGTTTGTGTCATATCTCTCAAGCGGTACCTCGGAAAAAAAGATCCAGTACGCCAATGAAATCTACGTAAAAAACTGCGTCAGATACAATTTTCACGTTTTTGATATCTTTTTTTATACGCTAGATAATGACTACCCTCGAAAAGTGAACATTTCAAGTTTCACCCTGTATCTCCAAAACGAAACAAGATAGAGACCTGCGGTTTGCGGCATTCGATTCGTTATGAAAAATTGGCTTGGGAATGTGGAATCAAAAAAAATCTACCTCTACGAGTTTAGCAGATAACCCCAATTCCCATCTTCAATGGGACACCCTGTACAATATCTACATGTTTTGGAATATATAGGTATTTTCGATTACCCTACGGCGTCTCCTGTGCTCCAGAGATGTTCCAGATATATATGTACGAACTTTTATTTAGATGGTCTTCCTGGTGTACTGGCGTATTTTGACATTTTAGTATTTGGTAAAACAGTAGAAGAACATAACAAATGTCTCAATGCTCTACTTGAAAAAATTAAAAGCAGTGGCTTAACTTTAAATCGGGAAAAGTATGTTTCTTGTACAGTGTGTAGTGTGTCCCATTTTGGTTGTTCATAAGGGATAACTCGGTTGCTATTGGAGTTAGGAGGATGCGGTTCCCACGAACGTTGGCTACTTTCTTGTCAAACGAAAGATGGCGCCAACAGAATTGTCACCGCTTTTTTGGTTTTTCAGATACAAGGTGTTTTTGAAAAAGTTGCATTTTGGGACACCCCTTGTATCTCGGTTCTCTCATAGGTGATCGAAAAGGTGACAACGGTTTTTTATAGATATTTTTACGTATCTTTCAGTGGCGTACTTAGTCAGTTTTTGTCTAGAAGTGATAGTTTTCAAATTATGAACCAAATATACGTTTTTTCAAATGAGATACCCTGTATATTAATAGCTCATTGGATAGCTCTGCTTTTGCTGATTTCAATGATGAGTAGATGAGTTCGATAGGTTTATTTCTATCATGTCCAGTAGCGCAACCAGAGGTCAGGCCACCCCTCCAAAACTGTATTTTTACGTATATAAAATGTAGCAACATCAAGGCGTGGCACCCTGACACCTACTTTTTTTTTAAAGATTTTTAGTCACAAGCCACAACCTATGTAGGGCCCCCCAAACATATTTTCTGGGTGCGCCACTGATCATGTCTGTTTTTGTCATAAGAAACAATGTATCAGAAAAGGACTTTGCATTTGTAAGGAAAATGGGAAAGGTCTCTTTCTAACACATTGTTTCTTATGACAAAAAGAGAAAAAAATAGTTGCTCGAAACATGTTAGAGATAAACCCATCGAATTTTTTATCACTGAAATCAGCAAAAGCAGAGCTATCCAATGAGTTTATAATATATAGGGTATCTCATTTGAAAAAACGTATGTTTGGTTCATAATTTGAAAAATATCAATTCTAGAGAAAAACTGACTACGCCACTGGAAGCTGCGAGAAAATATCTATAAGAATCTGTTGTCACTTTTTCGATCACTTATGAGAGAACCGAGATACAAGGCAAGGGGCTCGGCAAGGGGTATCCCAAAATGCAACTTTTTCAAAAACACCTTGTATCTGAAAAACAAAAAGATTAATGACAATTCTGCTGGCGCCATCTTTCATTTGACAAAAAAGTAGCCAACGTTCGCGGAAACCGCATCCTTCTAACTCCAATAGCAACCGAGTTATCCCTTATGGTGACAACCAAAATGGGTCACACTGTATAAATAAAGTCAAGTTTCTTGGACACCTTATTAGTGACTGTGGAGTTGCTCCTGATGAGAGTAAAACTAAAGATATTCGTGAAATGTGTCCCCCAAAATCAAAAAAAGAACTACAACGGTTTTTAGGCATCTTTCGAAATTTCTGGCTAACCTCTCAAACCAAACAAGTACCCTTCGAAGGCTTCTCAGTGATAAAAATGAATGGTCTTGGACTGTGAACGAAGAAAACTGTTTCAATCAGATTAAGGACTTGGAGTCAAAAGCTACTACATTATCTTTCGTTGATCCGTCTGAAGAAGTTACATTGTCAGTAGATGCTAGCCCCTAAGGACTTGGTACTGTCATTATGCAATAAAATCGTCCAATTGAGTTTGCCAGTGCCTCATTATCTGCAAGTCAGCAGCACTATAATCACATCGAGAAGAAACTTCTGGCTTCAGTTTTCGGTTGTGAGGGATTTAATTTTTCGCTACAATTTTGTATAAAACTTTGTTCCTGGTAAAAATAATACCGTTCCGGACAGCCTTAGTCGGGATCCAGTTAAAGATGTGATAAATACTGAGTATTAAAACTCGAATTTCTAGTGTTTTCAGTTATAGCTACCAGACCGGAAAATGAGAAACGCTTGCAAGACGCTATAAGCAATGACGAAGTGTTACAAAAAGTCAAATTCTTTGTGTTGCATGGCTGGCCTCAGCAGAAAAACAACCTTACAAATGAACTTAATTTACCCTGTATTTCATTCAACTAAAAGGAATTTCGCAACACTGTGAACGAGTCTTGAATGGACAACTTGTTCTAATTTAACCAACCTTGTAGCTCTTGTCCTTTTGGATATGGCAATAGTGGTATCACTTAAAATATACACCCTGTATAGTGACTTTTTTTGATAGAATTTTTACAATTTTTAAAGCAAAAGACGAGGTCTCCCACCAGGAACCAAATCGATTTATTTGGAAAGAGGGGTCAAGTGATAGGTCATTAGATAACTATTTTTATGCACTTTAGTTTAAAAGTACCCTTTTAATCCCTGTATCAAGGGGATTAAAAGACCCACTTTTAATCCCCGGGATTAAATTTCACTTTATTTCCTGGAGATTAAATTTTTACTTTATTTCCCGGGGACCAGTGCATGAAATAGTGTATACACCTCAGGACTAAAGGGTTTTTTAATCCCTTGACAAAACTTTTTGTCTCGGGATTAAAAGTACCACTTTAGTCCCTAGATGTATAATGTACTATTATTAAGATTATTATATCCCCAAAGTTTTAAGTTGCTACTATTCACCTGCCGCAATAGCGGCTTATCAAGATTATGTGGTTTCTACCTCATAAAAACAAAACAACAGATTTTAAGTGATAAACATGAACCATTTTAAACTGAAAATACTTACTAATGAAATTACAATGTTATTTTATTACTATGAATAGGGATAGGTACTGTTAAAAAATCTGTCGTTTTGTTATTATGAGGTAAAGATCATACAATTTAGATAGGTACTTGAAAAAAAGAATTTCTGTCAACTTTGACAAGCTGCCATTACAGCAGGGTGAATAATAACAACTTAAAACTTCGAGGATTAATAAAAATATCTATCAAATGACGGAACCCTTGACTCCCTCTCCATTTGAAATTTTGGGGGTACCTGTCACCCCCACTCAAGGGTTGACAGGTAGGGTGTGAAAATACCAATAAAATGTGTCCCCCAAAAAACAAAAATTCATGTGTCCGAGTGATTTTTGATTTATCCCCTAACACCTTAAAAAACTTGGGTGGGAAGTTTTTCGTGCTCCACCCTGTATATTTTTGGAATCAAGAAATTGTGCTCTTCCAGAATATGGGACGAAATATACGCCAGCTCCCAAAAGTTCAGCTGAAACTGAAATTTTTTTGTATTTACACTTTTCATCTACCTGTATTTTTTTAAATTTTTTTGAAAATTAAAACAATAATACTAATGGCCGTTTCCACCAACAATTTTAGGGGAGCCTTAACGATAAGTATGCATAGAAATGACATTTTTACATGGAGAAATGTCAGTCTAGGGAATACTTATCGTTAAGGCTCCCCTAAATAGTTGGTGGAAATGGCCATAAAAGTTCTCACCTGTGCATCTTCTCCGTTATCAATCTGATTATATCTGGCGATGTCTTTGTACAGAGTGCGCAATAAGATCATTGCAACCATACCAGATAGGAAAAGAACAATAACCAGTGAGTTCAAAATGCTGAACCATTGGATGTTGGTGTAAGGCATGGATTCCAGAATATAGTCCCATCTCGACGACCATTTCACCATATTATTTTGAATAAAAGTCACCGAGTAGGTGTAAGAGATTTCAAATTTTTCATCTTTTTGCAACGGGTTTGTGGGGAAACGAAGGGGTTCGGTGTTTTGAGTGTTGCATTGTCCACTGGAAATAAAAAGCATCTAGATGAGCTACAAAGTAAAGTTCACAGCAGTTTAAAGACATGCTTTTTGTAATAAATAGCAAGCCTAGCTAAAGGTTTTACAGTTTTTACGGTTTGGCAGGAATTATTTATGTCATAGTGAGACTATTTTTAAGGATAATTTTAATGTGGTAGATAGCACGCAATTGAAAGAGCAGCAAATATTACACTTGCAGCATCTACCTACAACTTAGAAGAGCAGTCTTCAAGAATGTAAAACCAGACTGCCAGTTATCTTTTGGAAAAAATCTTGTGTCTTCCACCATCTTATTTTTACAATTAAATGTTTTCTTATCTCTAAACAAATATTGAATTGCCTTAGATAACAGAACAAATTAAATCCAATAGGTAAATTTTAGCCATCCAAAGACAATTAAAACTATTATAATCTTGATACTTGTGTACACTTACTTATGCTTTATGCTTCTTGGTACAACCTTAACAGAAATGATCCTACCCCCGTTGCTACCAAACTGAGTGCCCCATTCCTCCTTAGCCCCTGAATGATAAGTTATAATTAAATCAACATGATTGAATATATAAAATCCATCTTGCTGTTCAATTTCAGGAACACAATTGGTTCTTCTATTTCTTGTATAACACCCCATTTGGAATCCCGTGTTGCAATAAACCCTGTTGTCTTTTGTGTCGAAGCAACTTGTTACAGGCATATTGTCAACAATCCAATGGTGTTTGTAGTTAAGGCTAATGCCTTTTCGTAATGTGGCCAAAAGCAAATTGTCTTCTTTTCTGTTGCCATCGTAAGTTTTTTTGCAAACTTCTACACAAGACATGTTTTTCATAAACTCGATTTTGTAGGGCGATGGTCTGATTCTTTCCCCAAGAACTACTTGGCCTAAGTTTTCTACAGGGGATTTTTCATCGTCGGCCAGGCAAAAGTCAAAGTGGTTGTATTCATAAGGCATTACAGATTCTTCAGTGTTTAGACGGTTCACGTAGAGTTTTACTTCTGACTGTAAAGGAAATCCTTATTGCAATCAACTGCATTTTAAGTGTTTTGGGGTACTTACTTTGCATGATATTTGTTCTTCTTCCTTTTTACAAAAATTCACAGGAGCCAATCCCGGTAAATAAAAACACTCGACACAAATAAAATCAATGAGAAATATACCTATGATTTTAGCACCCCGCTTCATTGTAAATTAATTATTTCTCATCTACATATACCAGAATTACTTTTAAACGTGGAAAAGAGGAGATTAGTGAAGCTGTATTGAGAAATGCCAACGCGAATTTTTTTTGAAAACGTCACCACCTTTCCATAAATTTTGCCGAATTAAATGGTGTCTTTCTGTTTGATCAACTGGGGAAACTGTGTAACTTAATGGATAATTAGAACATATAAAAAATGAACTGTAAGGGTAATTATAAAAGGTACTATTCAATTAAATTGGTATGAAAAAAAAATTGTTTTTTACAGAAACAGGGTCATTTTGTCAATTGCGTCGGAATACACAAACATTGAACCTCCCTTCCTCTTCCATGACAATAGGTAAAAAAAAAGAAGACAAGGAAAAAGAAGAAGAAAAGCGTAGCAGCCGGGCCGGGGTGCGTTCCAAGGCCAACTCAAGTCAACTTAACTGACTCCTTAGCACTTGCTATCGCCAATCGATTCTTGTTTGTTTGGACTTTTTATTAAATTAAAAAATTAATTTTACTTTATTTTCTCATGTTCAGAAGAAGCGGGATTAGCGGGAAGAAGCAAAGTAAATTTAAATCGTCACAAATAAATAGCACCACGCACCATCCGCCTCTCGAGTAGGTAAGCAGAGCCGCTTTCGGGTGCAGAGTGCGAAGCTCCTAGAACACTTCACACCTGAGGCCTTATTCTTGACTTTCTCTGGAGAGAAAATTTGACTGTGTTGACTATTAAACAGTGCATTAACCAATGAACTATAGCTAAAAACTGGAATGCGCTCACATTGCCATATCTGCCAGAAAAATGAAGCCATGAAAGACAGATGCCACAAGGGGGAATGTTGTTTTTTTCTGTTGCTCGCTGACATATGACGTTTTCGAAAGTTTTGTCATATTTCCCTTCACAGGTTTCATCAATTTGAATACGTGTTGGAAGCAATTTTCGCCATTTAAAATAATGAGTGCGACAAAAACAGGTATCCCCTCCGCAGCAGCCGCACTAGGCTTCACGTTCGTCCTTATGTGTTAGCATTCCAGTTTTTGGTTATAGTTCATTGGCATTAACTGTTAACAATGTCAAATTTTCTACCTAGGTAAAGTCAAGAATAATGCCACTGCTGTCATATTCCATGCGTTTTGCACTCGAACGCTTGAAGCCGAACAGTTGTATTCCTTTCAAGAGCTTGAAACACTAGAGCTACTCGCTCCGGTGTTAGTCGACCCCGATTTCAAAGGAACAGGAGTCCGTTCAAGGACGACAATGCTAATGCCAAAACGTACTTTTCCCCTTCTACCGGCGATGCCAAATCTGGTGTGAATTTGCTGGAAGGCCAAATATCGTTTTTCAATTCTCATGACACTTGCCATCAAACAAAAGCCGCTTTCCGCTTTCCAGCTGACTTTGTGTTTGTGCTTCAAGCACGGTGCAGCACAGTGTTCTGCGTTTGAAACGCAGAATTTAGTAGCTTGAAGCATTTGCGCTCACAAGCTCGATTGCGTGCCTTAAATTTATTATTTTCAGATCGTCAGCGTTAGTATTATCTATTCACAACTTTCAGTTCCGTTCTAGAAACTTTTTGTATTGTATTATTTATGTGTTGTTATTTGTGCCAAAAGTGACAGACCCCACTTATCCAATCAAAATTCGTATAACCATTTCTAGACTCAGTTGAAAGCACCTCCAAAAGTACTTTACCGCGGCCGATTTTGAACGTGTAAAGCCAACCGTTTTTCGCACGCTGGAGCCGAACTTGAACGCAATATGTCAATTTTGGCTTGGCTTTAGCCGTTTTTGAACGCAGCCCAGATGCGCTGGCTTTCATGCATTTAAGGCGATTTTCAGCCTGGAATGATTATTATTTGGTTATAACCAATGCATTTCCGCCGTCGCGGTTTTAACCAAAGTAGGGGAAGTTGTGATGTCACATATCAGCTGATTTGCTTTTGGTATTTACCACTTATAACCGATTATAACCCAGCTTTGGACTTGGGTTAATCTTTTGGTTACAGCTTTTTGATGTTATTGTTATTATTTTGGGAATTGATATTGGTATTTTTGTGATTTTGCAGTTGTGTTGTGGCCTAGCACAATGGAAGAAGTATACACTCACTCACTCACTGCAACTCGCCATGTTTAGATCGAGGTTTAGATCATCCCCAGAGAAAATCTGTTCGATAAACGAGACTAACGAGAGATTCCGCTCCATTTTTTGTACCTAAACAACAAACCATTGTTGAAACGAAAAAACAAATAGGAATGATAAACATAATCCTACACTGCTATAACCAAATCATTTCAGCGGTCAGTTCCTTGGGTTATGATTCTTGAGTGGTGGGGGGCTGTGACGTCACACCTGGCTGTCAAAGTTGTCAACCAAAATAATAACCACGGTATTTACCGATAAATAATCATTCCAGGCTGAAAATCGCCCTTGGTTTGAGTCGGGCTTGAGCTCTCAGGTGCAACAAACACTTCTCGAAAGGAATAAGCGCGTAACGCCCCGGAGCTCTTCCTAGGTGTGAAAGGAATACAACTATTGGGAGTAACTCAAGAGCACTCAAAGGGTGATACAGGAGGCTGTGGTGATACCCGAAAGCAGCTTTGGCCTATTCCAGCTCGCTCAGCTATAAGCTACCATGACGTCATGTGAGAAATGGGCTATAACCAAGGTTGTTTGAGAGGCAGGTTGCCTGATAACTTTTATGACATTTGGATGCATAAATCTTCATTCTTCCTGATGACGTCATCTGTTTACCATTATCAGACAACCTATTAACCAGGCGCGGCTCGTGAGTTTTTTTACAGGTGGGTCAAATTAAGAGGGACAGCGCCGCAGGCTAAAATAGCGCCTTAGGCGAAACATTTTTGGTATTGAACTAAATTTTTTGGCTTTAGTTTTTGTCTTTTTGTAGGAATTTAAATTTGAATATTTGAATTTCGCGCTCATTTATGGTAATTTTGAAATTTGACAATCGATGACGTAGATGTTGGGTTAGTTAGCGGAGGAGAGGTGTAATATCCTTGCTCCTAATTTCAGGTTATGTCTTTATGTCTTACGTCAAGTAGAAAACAACAAGGTTAGAAACCTTTTTAGAATAGGGCATGTCCATGTGACTTCACTAATGAGTTTTGACAGTCGCCCTGAGGTAAAACCAATGAACTATAACAAAAAACTGCAATGCGAACACATGAGGACGAACGTGAAGCCTAGTGCGGCTGCTGCGGAGGGGCACTGTTTTTGTTGCACTCATTATGTTAAATGGCGAAAATTGCTTCCAACACGTATTCCAATTGATGAAACCTGTGAAGGGAAATATGACAAAACTTTCGAAAACGTCATATGTCAGCGAGCAACAGAAGAAAACAACATTCCCCCTTGTGGCCTCTGTCTTTCATGGCTTCAATTTTTTGGCAGATATGGCAATGTGTGCGCATTCCAGTTTTTAGCTATAGTTCATTGGGTGAAACCATAGACAATAAAAAATAAAAAGACCTTCAAAAGTATAGCCGAAATGGGTTATACTATTACTGCGCATCCGGTTGCGCATAGCGCATTGCGGAATTTTTGGAAAGCTAGAGACATACGAAAGATCAGTCCGATCATTCGATTCTGTTTCATCTTTCTCTGTCATATCAATTCACAAGACAAGGGCACCGTATGAGTTACAGAGCTTTCCTAGCTGTTTTGTAGAAACCTATCAAACATCCATAACTATATAGTTGGGGAGCTGGCGTCAAAAACATGCAAGAGTTTTCGCAAGGCGGATATTTTCAAAATAGGTCGTACTTAAGTGCTAGAATGCTAGTGTACAGTCAGCACTCACAGTTCCGGGACAGCTGGCTCTGGGACGCGGGCAAAGTTGTAATTTTAAGAAGCATCTAAACTGTTTTCTCAAAGCTCAAAATGTATGTTCGTTGCAAAAAGGGGGTCAGACGTCCTCAAAGTTTTTATTTTATGGCATTTTCTTCGGTTTCCTGTCAAAATATATTTTTGCAGGTATTTGACAAATATATTTGAAGAAAATGCCATAAAATAAAAACTTTGAGGACGTCTGACCCCCTTTTTGCAACGAACTAGACGTCTGACGATTTATATACGCTATCTGTGACCTTCAAACAGATAATGTGCAAAATTTCTATAAATTTTGAGCTTTGAGAAAACAGTTTAGATGCTTCTTAAAATTACAACTTTGCCCGCGTCCCAGAGCCAGCTGTCCCGGAACTGTGAGTGCTGACTGTACACGAGAATTCTAGCACTAAAGTACGACCTATTTTGAAAATATCCGCCTTGCGAAAACTCTTGCATGTTTTTGACGCCACCTCCTGGACTAATAGAAACTGTGACCGAGAAAACAAATAAGTAACCTTAAAATAACGACATTTCCGTGTTGAAATTTGTCATTTTTAACCGATTGGGCGGTCGTCTAAGAAGACTCGAACTCACAAAATCTAAAGAACAAGAAGAAGAAATTGTTATTTTTATTAAGGCACTCGTTATCGCGTACCTATAATATTATGTACAACTAGGATAAACTGAACCAGTAAGTATACATGTTAGTTTTGTGATATACGGCATATTTTTTTACTGTTTAAGGAGACCTCAGTCAGAAGAGATAAAATGTAGATGTTAGGCCTTGGCCAGCTTAGCTTGTTCATACATTAAAGCATGTATAAGGGATGTAATAACTGTGTTTGTAAACTCTTTAGGTATTTGACCTATCTAGATATAATATATATTTTTTCTAGTACAATTTTAGTGTTTATTTTGCTTTTTTTTTTCAATCTACATCAAAAAATGGCACAAAACTTTATGGAGTACCACATCATTTTTCTCATTCGGATTTAAGAAAAAAAGATGTGGAACAACATAAGTAAGTTTTTTGTGCAATCAACTCAAGTCAAATTTCAAAATTCCCGCCATTTCAGTATTTGTTCCGGCTGCCACTATTGACGCCACCGTCGCTGTGACGTCAGCGTTATACAAACTTTCATGTTATCAATCAGGTACTCTTACCTTGGTTTATTATATTTCTCTATGGGTAAAACCATTAAAACACATCATTATTTACATTGGTGTAGATTAGGCCGGTTATGTTTTATGCGGTTTTCACAGCTTTTTCACGAGTTTTTGTGTTATTTTGTTTTAAAAAAGTTAAAGTAAAGTGTTTATGTTCCAGTCTATGTAGTCTTTATCCAGAAGTTTGCTAGGTTTTTCTATATGGCAGTGGATAGAGGTCCGAAAATTCGGATCCCTAGTGTTCATACTAAAGATCCGATAATTTTCGGATTTTCAATTTGTATAACAGGGTGTCCCACGGTGGATGGCGTATTAGACGTTTATGGAGAACTAAAAAGCGGATCATTTTAAAAATTTGGCAACCGGGATAAACGACCATGATCTACACTTTAAAAATATTTTTGACCATGCGGTGCTGCCGCTTCTACTCTAAACTAGCAGCAACATCACTATTTTAAATGGAACACCCCGTATTAAATTGCATATTTGGATTCTACGTAAAATTCTGAGCAGATTTCATGTGATATACCCTATACCTAAGTTCAACTGTTTTGCAAATATTGACAGTTGAAAATTGACTTTTTGCAACTTTGACAGGCTGTAGAACCGGAACGGTTAATTTTAGAGGAAAACCGATTTTACATTCCTATCTTAGATTTTTATAAACTATCATTTGACACCATCTTTGTATTAAATCCATGATTAAAAATTTCAGTTATATTTAATCTCCGGTTAAGTTCAAAGTTGGTGTCAAATGATCAAAATCTAAGATAGGATTGTGAAATCGGTTTTCCTCTAAAATTAACCAATTAGGTTTTACAGTCTGTCAAAGTTGCAAAAAGTCAATTTTCAACTGACAATATTTCCAGTTGAACTTAGGTATAGGGTATATCACATGAAATCTGCTCAGAATTTTACGTAGAATCCAAATATGCAATTTAATACGGGGTGTTCCATTTAAAATAGTGATGTTGCCACTAGTTTAGTGTAGAAGCGGCAACACCGCATGGTCAAAAATATTTTTAAAGTGTAGATCATGGTCGTTTATCCCGGTTGCCAAATTTTCAAAATGATCCGCTTTTTAGTTCTCCATAAACGTCTAATACGCCATCCACCGTGGGACACCCTGTATTAGGGGTCCGAAAATGCGAATCTTTAGTGGTTATAAGATCCGAAAATAGATGTTTATTTCTAATTCTGTCGTAATTAAGGAATATTATAAAATTTGCTTATATTTTTTAGGATTGATACTAGAAAAAATGGATCCTCTAATCTTTTTTCTAATCAAGTTTACTCGAAAATATTTGGTTGGTGCAATTTCAAACAAAAAAGTACAAAAAACAAAACTAAGTACCTACCTTTTTTCTTTCAAAACATTACATAAATAAAAATAAATATTTGTTTATTTTAAGGGGTGATAGGGTGAGAGGTGTGAATAAGTTCCTTCTGCACTGCATGCATACCAGGCTTTCTCACTAGAAGGCAGCTTTGTTACTGAACAGCACACCGAAGACATGCATCACACCGTCGTAAGCAATCTTCATGTAGGTATCACTTTGTTACATATATCACAAATCCATTTTAAAATACTATTTGGTTTTTTTTTTTCAATTCGTTTTTGTAATAAAACATTATAAGAATCCTGCCAAACATATGCTTTTATTTCTGATAAAGATATTTCTTCTTCAAGAAGAAGTGGATCAATTTGTTGATGATGAGGAATGTTTTCTTTCCAAATCTTCTGTATTTAAAATTGCATTAAGCATTATCTGGTGCCTCAGTTTAGGAACTTCATTTTTGAATGAAACAATTTTTTTTTTCTTAGACCTTTTTAGTCCAAATGCAGTTAATTGATGTCCCTTGGGTCTTCCTTTATGGGCAAGTTTTAAAGGAAATTTAATACTTTTTATTTTTTCTTCTAATTGATTTTGTGCAGTATTATTTGGTTGTTGGGCTAGTTCCATTAAAATGGCGTTGCAAATATTAACAAAGAATAATATTCCAGATAAGTCTGTTTCTGTAGAAATCACAAACCATTCGGAGCAAATTTTATTGGTTAAAAATAGTCAAAAACAGTCAGAAAATTAGTTTCAACCAAAGAAATTCACTCTGACTGGTTTGTGATTTCTGCAGAAACAGACTTATCTCGAATATTATTCTTTGTAGATACTTGCGACGATAATATTCCTCAATTAGACAGAATTAGAAATAAACATCTATTTTCGGATCTTCAATTACCACTAAAGATCCGCATTTTCGGACCCCTAATATACAAATTGAAAATCCGAAATCGGATCTTTAGTATGAATACTAGAGATCCGAATTTTCGGACCTCTATCCACTGCCTTTTCTATAATGGAATAAATTCAGGCTTTTTCCAAAAAATATCAAAACCAAGTGTCACAAGAACAAATATACCGGGTGCCCACGAGATCACTTTCCAGCTGCCATTTTTTTATTTATCTATCGATATCTACGAAACTTGGTAGGGTTGATATTCTAACCAAACGCCATTTTTATGCATTTATGACAAGTTTTCCTGACTTGAGGTTTCACCGGAAATGACCGGAACTTTTGATTTTTAAATGGCACACCCTGTATATTTTTTGTTTTTCGGATTCTACAAATCGTTTTACATCCTAATGCACCACTTTTGAATCGATTTTTTTCGAAATTTTGTTTTTTAATTAAAGTTAAATTTTTTAACTAGAGTGCCATGATTATCCTAAAATGACTCTACATACTTTACTTAATTTCAAAAAAATACAAACTCAATTTTTTCTTTGAAATTTTTTTTTATAGAGGGCTGTAAACTTCATTATTTTAGTATTTTTGCCCTAGCTCAGAAACTAGAATAGAAACATATCACTTTCACAACATCACTAATGGCCAGTTGCACCAACATTTTAAAACTGACTCAAGTCGGACTTATCTTTAAGCCGAGACTTAACTCTAAATTTTAGTTGCACCAGCAGTCGAGCTAGACTTAAAGTAGCCTTAAATTGAATTTTCTTAAGTCGCCAAAATCCAGGACTTAAATTCAACTTAACATAATATAAAGGTGGGTTCTAACAGAAAATTGAATCTAACTTAACATTTAAACTATCCTAGCCTAAGAAGTTCGGAATATGCAGGCTAACGACGGCGCCGGCGTTCATACAGCTCCACTTAACTTAAGATATAACCTAACTTAACAAGAAGTTCGCCAACTTTTATCTTTTCCTTAAATTAATGTAGATTTGTATGAACGACAAAAAATAAATTTTAACTGAGTCTTAAGTTAGGTTAGGTTAAGTTAAGTTAAATTTTTTGTTAGAACCCATTAAAGGCCGGTTTCTCAATAGCGAGTCACCTCCAGTGGTTTTAACTCCAGGGTAAGCGTGTCGAGTTGCTATGTTTACCCTGGAGTTATGCTTAACCCGAGGGTGACTCGCTCTTGAGAAACCGGCCCTAAGGTGGGTTCTAACAAACAATTGAACCCGTAATAACCTACAAATTTCTCATATATCTTTTTTTTTTCTGTAGATCCTCTTTTTGATTTTTATAATACTGTTTCAAAGAATCCAAACTTCTCTCTCTCATGCGCGGTGAAGCAGCATTGAAAGTCCTGCATACATGCTCCCACGCCTCGTTTTTTTCATGAATGGATAGAGCATCTTTTTTATTTTCATATATAATATCACAAGAGAAAAAATTTTGTCGGCAAAATTTTCGAAAGGTATGATTTTGTCAAAAATGTCATTCGCGAAATTGCTGAAAAGCAACAAACTTGAATAAAACCTTGAGAACAATTTTGCCTACACAATTTTTTCTCGAGTGGTATTCGTCATGACTATTTCACGTAAGATTTTGAAATAAATAGAATGCAAAATTATGAATAAAAACTTCAAATTAAAAATACCAGTTTGACAATGTCAAAAGATGGTCGCTGAAATACCATGTTGTTGGTATTGTCCAGGTAGCGTTATTGTCAAGCCGGGCTCAAACGACTCGTGTACTTGACGAATAATCGTTACTTGCGTATACTTGCCATGTCGTGTGAGTGGGTTACTTGTACAATTATTTGTCACTCGTTGGTTTTCCATTTCTTGTCGGTAAAAATGTCCCGAGTCAAAGGGATCACGATTATTCGTACACTTGCCAAGTTCATACTTGTCTATACTTGTAGAGGCGCTCAAACGAAATGCACAAATAATTGTCTTTTACTGCGACTATTTCATTTAGTTTTCGACGAGCATCCAAGGTTTAGCCAAATGTTTGCGCTCGCGTACTTGTAGATTGAACACGTCGTGTGAGCGCCCTGCTTGCCATCACAATTCGCAAAGCTAGTATACTTGCCAAGTACGCGAATAATTGTGTATTCGCCAAGTACACGAGTCGTCTGAGCCCGGCTTCAGGTGAATACCGAATTTATTGCTGGTGTAATACACTCTAGTGAAATAGTCAATAATATTTTCAAGTCTTGCCACTCTATTAATTTTAAGGCCTCCTTTTATTCTAATGTAAAATTCGCGCCCCTCTGCTTTTTAGAATCTAGTTCTTCCATTGCTCAATCTCTCGATCAGAAACACCCAAACACCGAAAAACCACAAAATACTAAAGACTATTTGTCAACTTTTGTCACACTTCTGTCCGTTTAAGGCGTTTACTGAGGATTTCGCAACGTTGCCATCGCCAAAAATTATTAAGTCCGACTTTGCCAAGTCGGCATAATTTGTCTATGGTGCAAGTAAATTAAATTAAAGGCTAACTTAAAATTAAGACCTGACTTAGCTAAGACCAATTCAAGTTGCGGTTGGTGCAAGTGGGCATAAACGCAGTATTTTAAGGCGAATCCAACGATATAATACACTACGACATTTTTCTTAATTTTCGTTTAAACATTTTTGATGTAGGTAATTTTTTTTTTCTACTTAAAATTTAATTTGAAAACGAAATTTGGACAAAACTAGATTTAAAAGTGGTACACGACGTAAAACGATCTGTAGAATCGAAAAAACAAAAAATATACAGGGTGTACCATTTGAAAATAAAAAGTTTCGGTAATTTCCGGTAAAACCGGAAGTCAGGAAAACTTGTCGTGGATGCACAAAAATGACGTTTCGTTAGAATATCAAGCCTACCAAGTTTCGTTGATATCGATGAATAAATAAAAAAATGGCAGCCAGAAAGTAATCTCGTGGGCACCCGGTATATTGTTCGTCGATTTTTAGCTGACACTTTCCGTATGAAGAGCGAGGGGGTGTTTCATATGGCAAAAACCGGTGTGACGTCAGGTAACCATTGGCGTTCTAATGTGGGGTGCCACCAGCTCACATTCCGTCCGAGTATCAGATTAAAATCGACGGACAATAAGTATAATTACTCTATATTCGATCTATTTTTCTGTCAGATCTTCTCTTTTAACAACATTAATCAATTTTTCTCTTCTTTCTTGAGCTAACAAATCAAACCTCTCATTGTTATTAAAAATTGATGGAAACCTATGGAATCCCTTGCGCTATATACTGCCACAATTAACAACTAAACAAACTCTAGGCATGTCCAAGAAACTTCTGGATCACACAAAAGGTATTTATTTGAAAAAATCTAACTAAAAACTTAAAAAACACTGTAAATTATATCTTTGTTTTACCTCAAGGCGACTGTCAATAGTGTCAAACTGTCAGATCGTGTACTTGCCCTATTCGTGAAATAAGAGGTACTTTGGGTGGGTCTAATGTTTATTGTTTAAGTTTACTGAGTCCCAAATTTAGACACGTTTGAACAACAAATCAATTCTCCTATTCTTCTGATGAGTAAAGTGGTCAATGACTAGTTCATTGAAGTTCCAAATTTTTTTGATAAATGCCTTCTCAATACTGAGCATAGCCAATGCACTTAACCTAGACTGCTCTTTCGTGATTTGGCATAAATCAAGCTTTGGTTTTGGACGACCATTTTTCTTTAATTCCAACCGTTTTTCAAAAGTCAATCCCCCACTAGAAATTAAAGAAATTATTTCCTGAACAAGGGAACCCATTTTTGTGAAGCGAATAAAGAAAGATTCAGGACAGATTAGATTACTCAAAAAATTAAATCAAAACAAAAACAATGTGCACAATGACAATGACAATTCAGTAATTGTTTTAAGAAAAATAACTCTGGACACCCCAAAACTCTAGGCCTTTTGTTTTTCATCTTTCTTCAATAAACACGATTGAAAAACGAATTCTGAGCGCTCTTGTTCCATTCCGATAAATACCTATATCGATCGATCGAGGATCTGGCGCCGCTGCCGGCCGTCGACGTGATGGAACATATGGAAGCAAATGTGCCTCTTTATCTTACTCATTTACGCCCGTTATGTCTCTCTCTCTCTGATTCCTATTGCATTCGCCTATGATCATTTCAAAGCTATAAGCCCAATTTTAAATACGGCCGAGCGCAGCCTGTGTTTTGTAATTTTACAAGGCGGGTACCCAATATGCGCAAAATAATTCGATTTCTGTATTCTGTTGAGCGTATTGTTGGGTAATTTGAAACTTAATATTCAAGATGTTTAATTGAAAATTTATTGTTTGATTTTTTGGTGGGTCATTGACCGAATGACCTTACAGAGGAGCCGCGCCTGCTATTAACTTCAGGATAGGGATGCGCACGATGTATCGATGTTTCAAAAACATCGATTTTCTTATTTCGATGTTCGATGTTTATATCGATATTTTTTTATTCGATATTATTAGAGAACATCGATATTTTTTTGCGATGTTTTTTCGATGTTTTCTTCTAAATATTACACTAGTACTTTCAGTCCCTTAGCAAAATTTGATGAAAATCTATTTGTTGAACATTGGGAAGAAATGAAGAGTGTATATCTGCGACTATCAAAGATAGCTTCAAAATACTTGAGCGTTGTAGCAGCTTCGGTTCCATTTACACTATTTTCAAATTCAGGACAAATTTTGACACAACACAAGAATTATATGGAAAAGAAAAAAATAGCTGATCATGGATAAGAATTGTGATTCAAATACCTATGACTGTTACTCGTATTCATATCATTTAAGTCAAGTATCTAACTAGATTTACTCCCTAGTGCTTAGTTCTTGCTACTGTTTGCTTTCAAATGTAGGTACCTACTTTTTCTTCATTATAAATCGTATATTTATTAAGTGTATGTATATTATATCAAAAATACATGTAACATAAGTAGGTAGTAGGTTAAGTAAAAAATGAGATTCTATTTGTTTTTGTTAACAGTTTAATTTTTTCTTGCATATTTTCAAACACATCGATGTTTAGAAACATCGATATTTTCAATCCGATGTTTTTACAACATCGATTGTGCATATTCGATGTATCATTTGATGTCAACATCGATGTTTTCAAAATTTTGCGAATCTCTACTTCAGGAACCTTGGGCTATAACTGGGTTCGCGATGGCCGAGCCGAGCTGGAGACGCTGGAGCAGAGTTGGAGTGGCGTTTTTATCACGTGACCAAAGTGCTTCTGATTAGAGAGTGCTCCTGGTGTAAATTTGTGAAGCAGAACGGCCAGGGTGCTTTTGGAGTTTCTTAACTTAACCGAAACCCCAATAATTGACAAATTATTATTAAAAAATAGAAATAGTTCATTGTTGAAAATAAACTTTTTGCGTGTTTTCTAAGTTTCCAATTCAATCACTTGAAATTTTCAATCTTGAATTTCAAGATTGAAAATCGCAAAAACAAACACACTGCGCATGCCCGCTCCGGCGCTTGCATGAAGAGGTGGTGCTTTTTGAGTCCAATGTCCTTCCCGAACGCATGTGGAGTTGCTCTTTTAGCTCAAAATTACAATACCCTAACGCATCAGGAGGGTTTAGTGCACTTGGAGTTTATAGAACACACATCCCGAACGCACCTTATGTTCAAGATTCCAAAATTCCAAAACAACCTAAAGTCTGTTTTTTTTTTAAAGATAATTCCCCAAGTCAAAAATTTAGTAACTATGTTGGCAACACGAGCCTTTTCTACATAAAAAATTTGAAAGCATTGACAATTTTACATTGTATTGCCAACATAATGTCATTTTGACTTTTATCTTTAAAAAAAAAAACACAGATTATTGGCGATTTCAAAAATCAATGCGGCACCTGGCGGAAATATTTAGAACTAACTTAACGAGTGATAGATCCTTTGTTCACATACCGTATTGGAATATTTTCTTGCTTTTTCGATGTTTTCTGTTCGTTCCTAATTTAAATTACGACGTGTTTTGTGTCGAAAAGTGGGAAATAATCAAGAGGAAGCTTTTATTGTGATTCTGTGAGGTGCTTATTACAGGAATTCGATAGCATCTGCCTCAAACTCCCAGCACAACACAAACTGCTGTGTATACGAATGCCATTCCCGAAAAGATGCAGACAGAACTATTCATTTTCACTATTTTCCTAAGAAAAATAGTGATCGCGTGAAAATTTTTAATGTACCTACTGGGACAAGTCGGACAAGAAGAGGTGATAGATCGGACAAAAACTGTGGCCAAACTCAAAATAGGCCTCCATTTTCCACATTTCGTGTTGCATGGATGATACGAAATGCACAAAAGAAAGTCACAACGTTCAAAATTTAAAAAATATAGTAAAAAACCACCGAAAAAACTACGAGAACAACGAGAAAATTAGCGAAAGAAATACGAATGCATATAAATATAATGCTGTGCTGAACGTCAAAATATTACTCGTTTTCTGCTATATTTGTTTACAAACGCCAGCGCCCCCATCGGTAGTCGAAATCGCCAGTTCTACACAAAAAAATTGAAAGTATTGACAATTTTACATTGTATTGCCAACATAATGTCATTTTGACTTTTATCTTTAAAATTTATTTCAATTTCAATTAATGGTTCAAAATGAGTAGATCAGATAGAATAGTGCAGATAGAGTAGAACAGATGGAGTAGTGCAGTGCATGCAGTGCAGATAGAGTGAAACAGGGCTGCGCTGGAGATTTTTTTTTGTTTTCTTTACATTCTTTGAAAATTCCTGTGCCTGAATATTCCTGTGCCTGAACATTCCTGTGCCTGGTGATACACTTTACAAGAATAATGCTCACAAGCGGCCTTAAAAGGGATGATGTAAAATTTTAATTTTAGGTGATCTAGAGACATTAATTTTCTTCAACCAAATCCAAATTCACCATCGAAAAAAACTGAATTTAATTCAACTAATAGATACGTTAACACAACATTTAATAATTTTGGCAATTCCACTCATGTATAAATAATCCCATTTAAATTGTCAAAAATTGTAGTTTGCTAGCGGATAAATAGGAAGGAAGAGAAAATATAACTGGATAAAAAAATCGGATAAATTTTCTGTTGATGCAATCGTTACCATAGTAACAATTGTATATTAAATTGGTTTTTGAATCATCTGTCAAATAATTGTGTCACAAAAATTCACAAATTCGATCATTTCAGCCTCGATTTTAGCTTATTGAAAGTGTTTTGTTATCTGAGATAAATAAATATTTTGTTTTGATTTCACATTCGTGGAATTGCCGTACTAAATACCATTCGAGCTCAGATTTTGAGCAGGATATTTTTTTGCTTGCTCTCTCATACTTACTTTCACGCAATTTATCTCGATCTGTTCAACAAAATCACTCGAGCTGCGCTCTCGTGATTTTGTCGGAACAGCTCTCGTTAAATTTCCTGAAAGTAAGTATTCGAGACCAAGCCAAAAAATATCCGGCTAAATCTGAGCTCTTATGGTATTATCGTAGGTAATACCATAAGAGCTCAGATTTAGCCGGATATTTTTTGGCTTGGTCTCGAATACTTACTTTTAGGAAATTTAACGAGAGCTGTTCCGACAAAATCACGAGAGCGCAGCTCGAGTGATTTTGTGGAACAGATCGAGATAAATTGCATGAAAGTAAGTATAAGAGAGCAAGCAAAAAAATATCCTGCTCAAAATCTGAGCTCGAATGGTATTTAGTACGGCAATTCCACGAATGCATAATCAAAATAAAATATGGAAATACTTTTTAAAATGAACAGTTATTGAAAGTACAATTAGAATAAATATTTTGCCCCTTTGAATTTGACTCTACAGAAAGAGAAGTCTCTCTTTGTGTTCTCGGGAATTGAATTTTCCATTTCGCTATTAATTTCATCTTTGATTGTTCTAAATCTCGGCATGTTTAAAATATTTTTAATTTTATTTAAAAATACCTACACTTTTAATAAGCTAAAATGATCGAATTTGTGAATTTTGGTGACACAATTATTTGACAGATGATTCAAAAACCAATTTTATATGCAATTGTTACTACGGTAACGATTTCATCAACAGAAAATTTATCCGATTTTTTTATCCAGTTATATTTTCTCTTCCTTCCTATTTATCCGCTAGCAAACTACGATTTTTGACATTTCAAATGGGATTATTTATACATGAGTGGAATTGCCTACGAATATTTCTTAGATAACCTGAATTGACGTGTCTCGCAGAAATAGAAAAAGAGAGCTTAATTGTAATAAACACAAGTTAGAAAGTAATAAAAAATGACATGCGCGCGCAACTCGTGGCTGCAGTGTAGCCGCCAGATTGTATTGTTGCAGAACAAATGTAGACAATACAAATCGAACATTATAACATTAAAGAAGTGATATATTGTCAAGTGTTTTACAACGCCTTAAATCCGACAAAAGAAGAGCTTTGAAGTGTATGTTAACATCGATGGCACTTTTATTTTGATAAATGTTCCATCCGGCAACATCGCACAATAAAATTGCCAAGGAATATGTCAAGTATAATCTAACATAACCTTAAACGACACTGCGATAAGTTCAAGTAATACGTAAAGTATTAGTTTGCTCTTTGTCGAATTACACGTTACAAAGAAAGAAGGAACGATTAATTCTGAACTTGTCCCTGAATACGAATATGACGCAAGCCCGTAACAAACTCGATTTTAATTGGACGCTCACCTGCAAACCACGAGTTGCGCGCACACACCAGGTATTACGAGACACGTCAATAGTTCAATAAATCTTTATTCAGCTCAAATGCTTGTTGATTTTTCCTGAGTTCTCCACGTCCAAGGATTGCGAATCGCCTATCGGCTCCGTTTTTGGGAATCGCGGTGTGCAAAACCACATAATGGAAGATAAATAACTTGATAATTAGTGGACTGTATAATTAGGTGGACTGGATGATCGACTGGATAGGGAACTAAAACACACGCGCTTTTCACTGACACTATATTTACAACAATTTACACAATATTTACACTATTTACAATTACTACTACAAGATGACAAGAAGCCAGAGCTTGCTTAGATGCCCAACAGGGCAGAGCTAGATTATAAAATTTATTAAAATGTGAAAAGGTTTCTGGATGCTTGTTAACGTGGACAAGCTCCAAGCTACACTGCTGCAATGACAAAAATGGCGCGCAATATATTGACAGACATGACAAAATAGACATGACGACAACGCTGCAGTGTTTCAAACTTTATATGTATAAAAATATTTTGCCATCAAAAAGAGATAGCATGATTGTTGGAACATGTTTCCAACACGCGGTGTAAGCACCATTGCCTACGTCATTAATTAAGTCGTCAGCTGTTTGTGCCCACGGTCGTAGTTTACAATATACATTTATGATGAAAAATATTAGCTGCTTTTTTTCTAACACCTATCTTAGCTAACCTAAGTTATTCTGAAATAAAGGACCGTTTTTTCTTACATCTAGATAAGTTTCTGTCAGTCGAAATTACCAACCCCCTTGCCTACGCCAAGGATGCCGGATTCCATCCTTTAGTTCAATTAGGCATTCCAACGACCTGTCAAAAAGTGCGTTCTGGGCGGAAGTTCATTATCCCGTATATGAGTGTATGGTATTTAAAGCTTTTTGAAGTGCATTTTGTGGTTGTTTTGTGAATGAACTCTGAGTATTTTTTTATTTTATTGACTTCATTAGCGTTTCATCCAATTAGAAATGCCACAAACGTGTCTTGTAGTTAATTGTGGAAGTCGTTTCAACAAGGATGATGTCAGGCTTTTTTCAGTTTCTTCATTGCCCTCTGTTCTCTGTTTTAAAATTTTCCAATTACAACGTCAAAATTTTTCACTACCACTGTTCCTGCATCTGAAATGAAGCCAGACTCAAAATACTTAAAAATCTAAGCTTTTGTAGGCCTTCATTTGGTCATTGATGTGAAAACTGTTGGTAAAAATGTCAACTGAACATTTTTTCCAACTAACCGTTCGCCCACATCCTAATTTTCCTGCATTTAAGTCTTTAAATATTCACTCTGCATCTCAAGAAGTATATTATAACAAAGTAAACTGTAATTAGCTTGAAAATATTCCTCAATATAAACAAAGAAACGTCAAGTTTTCCACGCTCGCCATCTTGAAAAATTACGTGGTTTGGAGAGCCTCTTACCTAGGGATGTAAGCCAAATTTTCTGACAGTGTCATGTCACAGTCAAAATGAAAATGACGATCACGTCATTTATTTTTATGACACTCGGGTCATTTATTTTTTTATGCATTAAATTTTCTGACAGTCAAACTGATAACTGACTGTCATTAAAATATATGACCCCCTGCGTTTTTATTCTCATCAAATTTTACCGATGGATCCACCATTCTATGTCGGTCATTGTCATTTTCCATTCACTAAACAAAGATAGCTAACTCATCGGTGAATCCACCGATGAGAATAAAAACGCAATCTGCAATCCCATTGGTCGGCCAGTTATCCTCCGACCAATAGAATTATAGAAAGGTAAATTAATCTTGCAAATAGTTACCAGCAAGTTTATGTGAAGATGATTAAATTGGGCCTAAATTTGATTGGTAGAGATAATGCTCATATCCCTTATGCGTCATAGAATAGTGTGTTATAAGGATCTTAAATTTTTCCACTTTTGAAGTGCCTGTAGAAAACTCATTTAGATTTTTTCTTTTTTCAAATATACCTACCTAAAATAGTCCCTCATTTTAGATTTTTTGTTTAATTTACTTATTTAAATTTTAGTGAAAGAGTCCATTTGAATAATTTAAGAAACGCCAATTTCTGAGTTACAAAAAAATTAGCGCTCCATCCTGAGGCTCAAATTTCGTGAAATCTAGCTGGATTGGTATAAACCACATTTTGGCATCTTCAACCGTTAAGCCGCTAAAGGTTATTTCTCAATTTTGAGCAATACTGTGAAAGCTTCATAACTTTTTTATTTATGATAATAGACAGTTGAAGTTGCACTCGAACGCAAACAAAAAGAATCATGTAAACGTGAACATACACATTTACGGAATGCTTCATAAAGTGTGTTGAAATATAAAAGAGGACGTAAACAAAGGAGCTTGCAAAAACAAATAAATTCAGTTTAGATTATCTAACCTCGAACAAATGTTTTGAATAGTTTTGATTTTTTTTTATTGGACACCTATATAATAATAACTCATTTGATAGCTCTGCTTTTGCTGACTTCAATGTTATCAAGTTCAATAGGTTTATCTAACAATTTACATGATCATTGCATGATATACTATTATAGGCCGCCGGCCGGTTAAAATATAAATAATCCGTTATTTTCAAACATACCCCTTATAGCAGTGTTTTTTTTTTTGTCAGATTGAAAGATATCTGCGAAATATTTAGAACGAAACACGGCTGATAACTGCAAAATGTATGATTGAAAATAACGGCCGGCGGTGAGATAACATTATAGTATGACAAAAAATAAATACCGATATATTACCCTTTTCTAGGAGCACTAAAATATCCTACCATAAAAAATAAAACAATTATTATTCTGAAAAAAACATCAACATCGTTATTTCTTTCAACCTAATGAAATAAACCCTGAGTTAAGATTACATTAAAAACAATCATGAAACAACAATAATAATTTTGAATTATTTAATTAGTTATTTATATCACTAGTGCGGTATCAGCTTCATTACAGTAACGAGTGGGGAATATTGCCAAGACGAGGTCGTAGACCGACTCGTGGTAATCACACGAGTGGTGTAATGTGCGTTACCGTACGTGTGATATACATCATTTTATGTACGACCGAGATTTTTTTGTATGTATTCGAAATAGTTTTAATTTTTTACAATAGACTAAATTTATAATTTTTCCGAATAAAGTAATTTTAAAAAGTGCCGTTTTTCAATGGTAATGAGTTTCGTTATGAGCTTATTACATCACTAAGTACGATAATACAATCTATTACGTAACTCAATAAACATACTAATATGAGTTACGTACCTAATAAGCTCTTACAGTGTGGGTCGTCCATAAATAAATTTGTCTTCAGTTTTGCAAATCACGTGGAAAGGTATAATGCAGCTGTCTTAAGAGTGAGAAGACTCAATTGAAGTTCAATTTATTTAAATAACTTAAAATTAATATTGTTGGTTCATAATTGTATTTTATTAAACTCAGTGGGTTTATTTCATTAGATTGAAATAAATAACGATGTTGATTTTTTTTCAAAATAAAATAATAATTGTTTGAAAAGTGAGGGTTAGTTTGAAATTCATTTTCGAAAATGTGAAATCAAATTTCGTTTATGAGAAATTAGTTTTCGTTACTTTGAAATCAGTTTTCATTTGAGCGAAATTAGATTTCACTGATGTGAATTTAGTTTTCATTAATTTGAAATCCAATTTCACTAGTGTGAAATAATGCTGGAAATGGTATACAACTTAGCTCAGCTAAGAATTTCAAAGTTAGCTAAGAGATAAGACAGCTTGCAGAAAAAAAGCAGCTATTATTTAATTTTGATTAACATAATAGGCAAAGAGGAACATGCAAATGAGATCTGAAAAGTGTTGTTTTATGGGCGTTTGCACCGACCATTTTAAGGGAGGTTTAACGTTGCAACGTTCGAAATGACATTTTTACATGTAATAAAGTCACTTTAAACGTTGATTATCGTTGAACCTCCCTTAAAATGTTCGGTGCAAACGGCTATAAGAATATTAATTAATATACTCAAACCAAGTATGCATAAAGCAAAAGCCCGCGGAAACATAACCTGTGGTGCAAACAACCTACATGAAGGCAGAAACGACACGCTGCTTACGTCATCACTAGTTCTTTGGCGTAGTGGGCGGCTTGAGATTTGATTTACACAGGCCTAATGCGGATAAGCTATTCTGTAGTAGTAGTGTGTATTATCCTTGCTCTACGTCTACGCAGCAAACAACATGAGATTTTCCTGCCTTCGATGCAAGAAACGATCTTTTGAAACAATAATTTTTTATTAATCGTAAAATAATAAAATTTGCACTAGCACTAGCTAAAAATATAGTTATTTATGTATCAAGGGAATTATGACGGTGTTAATACCCCAGGGCAAAGTTTGTGTCCCGAGGGACACCAATTGCCCGTGGGTATTATCACCTTATAATTCCCGTGGTAAATCAAAATTAAATCATATTTCATCATTTTAAATTCTAAACTACGACCTCTAGTGCAAAGAGCTGACGACTTGTTGATGACGTTAAAAATGGTGCCACATCAATGGTTGCGTTCCTGCACTCAACATGTTGAGTGATTAGTCAGCGGCTATGTTGAAAACAGATGAAAATCAGCTCTAGGCCAATGAAAACTTTTCTACCTTGTGCATTCCACTAGCTGGAACAAAGCCGCTTACTAATCACTCAACATGTTGAGTGCTTAGGAACGCGACCAATATGGCGGCGAATACCAAAAACGAGGCCGATGAGCAATCCTTAGTAGTGTGTATTATCTTTGATTCCGCCCATTCCTATCAGACGCCACATGCCATCAACAGTGACATGCGACATTCGTTGGCGTGTTATTTTCCAAAATGGCGTTTGCTTTTTGCCTTTGCTTTGATACTTTTGATAATTGATTACCAAAGCGAAGGAGACCAAGCCCCAATTATTTATAATTTTCAATCGAAATGTTGGAGTTGTTAAAGCTTTCCCAAGAAGCCATTGCATTGGTTGATTGATGGACAGTGACTGTACCAGCTCTAGCTACAAAAGTGAGTGCCAAATGGTGAAGTAAAAAAAATCAATAAACAAAACCTATTAGCAGCCCCAATTTCCCATTGTTATTGTGTAAAATAGGAAGTGTACAGCTTAAGAAGATGAAGAAATTGCTTAAAAACAACTTGGCTGATATATTAAAAACCGAAATTGTTATAAAATTTGTATAATAAAAGAGTTTATCAAACCTAACCTGTGTCTATGTTGTTTTTATTGGCCATTGTCGATTGTCCTCTGCATACTTAACTTAATTATAACAGCACAGGGCCTACCAGTACCAGTATTCCTCTTGCATTCACTAAAACCCTAACCCAGTAACAATCCTGATAAAAAAAAATATTTCAGGTAACCCCTTTACACCATGGCAAACTCTGTTTACAACATTTCCGATGTGACAGACGAGGCCCTAAAGGACAATTTAATGATGTTAATCGGAGAAGATGGAACAGTTACGCCCAATAGAGAGGTTGTAGAAGAATACTTGAGTAAGTTTTGTAGTTTTTATTAGTACTGCTTTATCCCTTGTCTGGTTTTACTTAATCTAAAGTTGAAGTAAAATATTTTCTATTTTAAACCAATAATTTTTATTGAAGGAACACTGTTTTGTATATAAATAACAATTAACAGTATGTGTCCCTAGAGGAACAGTATTTTTGAAGATATTCATTAAGCTTCACAGAGTTGTCATTTACAAACTCACCCAAGCCAAGCATTCAAGTTCAAGAGAAAGTATCCCCTTTCCCCCCAAATGGAGATCCTGAGTAGCTTCAATGGTGATGGTATATATTGTTTATTGCATTATTATTATTTTTTTTTTTTGGAATAAGTGTTAAAATTCTTGCAGCAATAATGCAATTGTTAAAATACCTACAAATTTATTCCAGAAAGCCGAGACGTTCCTACACACATTCAAATAATAAACCTGCGGGACTCTCAACTAAATGAAAGCGGTGAAATGACCATCCTCACAGAAAAAGTTACATATTATCCAGAAAGTATGAGGGTCGAACAAGAGGAAGGTGGGAATTTTAACAATTATAATTGAAATCTACATATTATGCTAATTAATTATATTTTCAGATGTGGTCGCAGAAGTTGATGAGTCTTATGATGTAGCTGCTAATCTCTCCAGTATTAAACTGGATCACGATTACACTTCTCTAATTGAACCTCTACAGGAGGAAGATGACCTTGGTAAGCTTCCTTTTACATAGAAAATGCATCCCATACAAAAAAATTGTTATAGCAAAAACGATGAAACTTCTACATGATGAAACACCCTCTAAGACATCGATAGCAACACCCAAAAAAACCATAAATATAATTTCAAATATTACGATTCCTCCTAAAAATACTGCTAGGTATATTATTACCAATGCTGGTAAATTGGTGCCTATAACAGCAGCATCTGTTGGAGTGCCAGATGAGTCCTTGAAAAAAGCTGAACCTGAAAAACCTAAAGCAACAGCAAAGGTAAGAACTTGACACTTAAAATGCATCCATTAATGGTGTTCCAATGGATTCTTTCAGTAATTTTTGAAATTGGCATAATTTGATAAAGCAACTAAAAATCGAATTTTCTGCATTCTTACTTTGGAAAAATTCATAGTCCTTTTTGAGAAAATAGATGAAAAATATAAACACCAGACTTATCAGCACTACATCACAGCTTGCCTTTTCACAGTGTTGCCACTAATTCTCAGCATTGAAAATTTTTAGTATATTTGATTCTGAAATGTTGGCAAAATACCAAGGAAAATAGTTAAATTAATTACTTAGGGATTCAAGAGTTAAGAATTCATCACATTTTCTTTTTTGAATTATTATCATACACAGTTTAAATTTATCTTTTGTTAACTTTTTAATTTTTTTTTCTAATGATGCGCTACATTTAGTCATAACTGGCAACAGCGCAATCAAAGCTAGCCAGCTTGTTGATGGAATAGGTATATCCTTAAGGGCCCATTTATTCACCTTCTGATAAACTCTCAGATATGTAATCTGACAGATAAAAACGCAATCTGCAATCCCATTGGTCGGCCAGTTATCTTCCGACCAATAGAATTATAGAAAGGTAAATTAATCTTGCAAATAGTTTCCAGCAAGTTTATGTGAAGATGATTAAATTGGGCCTAAATTTGATTGGTAGAGATAATGCTCATATCCCTTATGCGTCATAGAATAGTGTGTTATAAGGATCTTAAATTTTTCCACTTTTGAAGTGCCTGTAGAAAACTCATTTAGATTTTTTCTTTTTTCAAATATACCTAAAATAGTCCCTCATTTTAGATTTTTTGCTTAATTTACTTATTTAAATTTTAGTGAAAGAGTCCATTTGAACAATTTAAGAAACGCCAATTTCTGAGTTACAAAAAAATTAGCGCTCCACCCTGAGGCTCAAATTTCGTGAAATCTAGCTGGATTGGTATAAACCACATTTTGGCATCTTCAACCGTTTAGCCGCTAAAGGTTATTTCTCAATTTTGAGCAATACTGTGAAAGCTTCATAACTTTTTTATTTATGATAATAGACAGTTGAAGTTGCACTCGAACGCAAACAAAAAGAATCATGTAAACGTGAACATACACATTTACGGAATGCTTCATAAAGTGTGTTAAGTATAAAAGAGGACGTAAACAAAGGAGCTTGCAAAAACAAATAAATTCAGTTTAGATCATCTAACCTCAAACAAATGTTTTGAATAGTTTTGATTTTTTTTTATTGGACACCCTATATAATAATAACTCATTTGATAGCTCTGCTTTTGCTGACTTCAATGTTATCAAGTTCAATAGGTTTATCTAACAATTTACATGATCATTGCATAATATACTATTATAGGCGGCCGGTTAAAATATAAATAATCCGTTATTTTCAAACATACCCCTTATATCTGCAGTATGACGAAATATTTAGAACGAAACACGGCTGATAACTGCAAAATGTATGATTGAAAATAACGGCCGGCGGTGAGATAACATTATAGTATGACAAAAAATAAATACCGATATATCACCCTTTTCTAGGAGCACTAAAATATCCTACCATAAAAATTTCACTTTCAGTTCAGTCGAAAGTTTCCGGTCGATCTACTTTTGAGATTATTACTGCCATAAATTCAATTTAATGGTGCCCCATACTACTAACTGAAAGTTCGTATTTTACGAACAATTTTGAATAGTTTTTGTATATATTTGCCTATACCTGAAGTGTAATATTTTTGAGAATGAGAAATGAGATATTTAGTGTCTTATAGGTTAGGGGGTTGCCCTACAACTGTCGTAGAGCTTGCATAATGTGCTCGGAGACCCATTGTGATCACTTCTTCAGGGTGGTTCCGCCCTAAGTCTTTAACCATTTCTTCGTTTTATGCCGGTGCATGGTTTTTACGAAGTTCAGTTTTTCCATTGTCCCTATCTTTCCCGCATAGGCGTTCCACCACAAAAAGCAAAATATTCCCTAATATTCTTAATATCATTCGGCAAGTTGCTATACATTTTCACGCTTTCATACATAATAGAGTTTTTTGTCAATGCCGATCTAGGTATAGGGTAAGGACAAGTTGTTGTGCCTCAGGTTGTACTACTTGTACTGTACTTCCTCTCTTTCGAACCTCTGGAAATTTTTAAATATTAAGCATACAGTCTCCAATATAAAGATACACGGAACCGTTAGAATTTCATGCTTGATAAAAAGAGGCTTACAGCTCTCCCTGCATCCAACCTGGCAAAGATATCTCATCGCTCCTTTTTGTAGAACAACAACCGATTGAATAGAGCTTTGTGTTGCTTTCCTAGTTCATGGACGATGATCTTTATAATGTAACAACCTTTAGCTAATTTTTCATCAAGATGATCAATATGTCAGTCAAATTTGAGTTTCGAATCTATGTGGAGTCCCAGAAATTTCTCGACTTCCTTTTCTTCCAAACTATTGTCGCAGAGTGTGATTCCGACAAGGGAGCACTTGAATGGGAGTATGTTTGTTTTTTTGAAATTAAACACAAGACAGTTAGCATCGCACCATTCTCCAACCTTACACAAATCCTGCTCTATTATGTTGGCCAAAAGATTGTCATCTTTATGTTTCCAAAGAATTGTGGTGTCATCTGCAAAAATTACAAATACCTCCAGTATCGACAGCCCGGCTAGGTCATTCACGTAAATTAAAAATAAAACAGGCCCAAGAACAGACCCTTGCGGAACTCCATGTGTCAACTTTGAAGTTTCTGAATCTTCCTAATCTGATGCTCTGACAAATTGACTACGTCCCGCAAGGTATAACTCAAACCACTTTAATTCTGTTCCCCTAATGCCATAATGACCCATCTTGCGCAGCAGTATTTTGTGATTTACACAATCAAATCCTTTGGAAAAATCACAAAACACCGCCGCTGCCTTTGCGCCATCATTTAACCCAAAAAACAGTTTCTCTAAAAAGGAGAAAATAGCATCTTGTGTACCCCTTTACTCTTGAAATCCAGACTGTTCAGGACTAAGGATATTGTTATTACCAAGAAATTCTACCAATCTTGCTTTAGCAACTTTTTCTATAATCTTTGAAAGGGTAGATAGCATAGATATCCTTAAGTTATTAGCACAACACCATCTGTATACTCTCTCCAAGCTGTGGTTAACTGTACCAACCGCACATTCCGTTTCCCTACTTGAGAAGTGCAGAAGTGTATCATCAGCAAACAAGTGCAGTGTACATGGCCCAGCTGCCTCAGTTCTATCCTTTATGTAAATCAAAAATAACAGAGGTCCAAGCATACTACCCTGAGACGCACCCAAATCCTTAGCCAGAGGATAAGAAACAACACCATTAACATTATCTCTGTCTTCTATTCTCCAGATAGCTACTCCATCAATCAAATGACCTTCCCTTAATCCCAACAGCCCTTAATTTCTGCAATAACGCACCCTATCTACGATTTCAAATGCCCGCCTGAGGTCCAAGAACAAAGCACACGTAACCAGTTCATCATCAATATTTCCCCTAAAATCATCAACCAGACACTGTAATGCTGTTTCACAGCTATACTTGGAACGAAATCCAGACTGTACATCGTGCAGCAGATTGGTTTGGATAAATTCCACTAACTGCGTATACACGACCTTCTCCAAAACCTTCTCAACAATGCTCAACATATTAATGAGCCTCATGTCTGATGCCCTGTTGGAGTCATTAACCTTGGGTACCGGGACTACCGTAGATATCATTAGATCCTTTGGCACCTCGCCTATTTCGAGAGTTGTTTATAAGGTTTAGAAGAGGGCTGGAAATATTATCAAAACAATTTTTCACAAAACCAACTTTCAACTCATCTGGAGTGCTCATGAGTGCTCATGTAGGTCCTCTATGAAGACTAGTGAAAAATTCTCCAGGGTTGTCACGCCGAGATCCAAACCAACATTATTCGAAATTGGATATTGTGGTCCCGATTTATCAACTCCATTAGTTATTTCTACAATGCTACAAAATATCTATTCAAACAGTTGGGTTTTTTTACTAGCGGATACCTGGTGTGTGCTACGTAGCCCGTGCATTAGGTTGTAGGTGGATTAGATACTATCTCTAGTGATCTACCTGCGATCTAAAAAACTTCCAATTCACGGGCTACGTAAATCACAGTGTATACCTAGATAGATAACAGGATTTTCATTCATTTCAATTTCTAGCACTGACTCACTTTCCTTGTTATTTGGTATAATCTACTTCAACACTTGCCACAGCTTTACAGAATTGCCTCTATTGTTCATTAATTTTTGTCAAAAACTATTTTCGCTTTTCTTCCCTCATAGTCTTAACAGCATAACTTCCATTTTTTATACGCTCCATCCCTTATTTTTCCAGCCTCACTTACATTTTGTTGTGCCACGCCCTTTATATCTAGGGCGTATTATCATACACCTCTTAGGAGCAGCTTCATTATATGCCTTTAACATGCTTCGATACATACAGTGAGCACGCAGTGTCGGACTGGGGGTCATTTGGCCCACCGGGCAAATGGTGAAGTGGCCCACCCAACCTAAACCCCATTCAATAAAAACAATTTTGATATAGTGAAATTATTAAAATAATGGTTGCAGGTCATCAATGACATCGAAATTATTGCCAATTGCAGTTTGTAAGAAATTAAAATTCGTTTTAAACTCAGAGCGCATTTTCTCTTTTTTTTTAACCCTAGTTAAAAAGAGACAAAATGGTGTCGGATCATATAACCGAATCTGCCGATAAAATGGGATTTAGGTTGGCATTTGTGGGTAATGTTGCCTTCTGCAAATCTTTGGTTATTGATTTTAACATTTTAAGGTTTGTTGTCAGTTTCTAACGAGTCGGGGATTGATATAGTTTGGATATAATTTAACTTGCTATAAAATTGTATTAATGGAATTTCGTTTTTTGGTATTATAATTATTCTCATCAATTGACGTGTCTCGCAGAAATAGAAAAAGAGAGCTCAATTGTAATAAATACAAGCTAGAAAGTGATAAAAAATGACATGTGCTGCAACTCGTGGCTGCAGTGTAGCCAGATTGTATTGTTGCAGAACAAATGTGGACAATACAAAACAAACATTATAACATTATAAAGAAGTGATATATTGTCAAGTGTTTTACAACGCTTTAAATCAGACAAAAGAAGAGCTTTAAAGCGTATGTTAACATCAATAGCACTTTTATTTTGATTAATTTTTCATCCGGCAACATCGCACAATGAAACTGCAAAGGAATATGTCAAAGTATAATCTCATAACTTTAAACGACACTGCGATAAGTTCAAGTAATACGTAAAGTATTAGTTTGCTCTTTGTCGAATCACACGTTACAAAGAAAGAGGCAACGATTAATTCTGAACTCGTCCCTGAATACGAATATAACGCGAGCCTGTAACAAACTCGATTTTCATTGGACGCTCACCTGCAACCCACGAGTTGCGCGCGCACACCAGGGGTGCGTTCAAGGACAGCAATGCTAATGCCAAAACCTACTTTTCCCCCTCCACCGGTAATGCCGAAACAAGTAGGTTGGAGCCGAGCTCGAACGCAAAATGCCAATTTTAGCTTGGCTGTAGCCATTCCTGAACGCAGCCCAGGTATTACGAGACACCTCAATTTATTGATAAAAATGTAACCTGGGAAAATGACAAACAGGTATGGTATGTCAAAGTGAAAAAGTTGATGCGGCAACATTGCGACATGCCAACGTCAGAAATTTTGATCCCCCACATATACACTGTTTTATTAATTTCCCTATAATCATTTGTTGAATCTGAATCACGATTTCTCACTGCGGAAATATTTTCGATTGATCGACCACTGCGAGGACGTATTGGTCTTTGGACATCATATCGGGTCTTCAAAAAAAAAAAAAATCAAAGGCTGCTCTGATTACAAAAACGTACGTCGAATTATTGTTTCTTTATTGGTCAGGATTTTTGACATGACATTTTGACATTAACGTTCATTGACAAAATTTTAAACAATATTGCTAAGACATACGTTTAAAAAACCATAGCAATCTTTGATTGTTTTTTTTTCTGAAGACCCGATAGAATATTGGACATCCAACACTGATCCGGTTCGGTCAAATTTTTGAATCTTTTTAACCGCGGCACGAGATGGACGGTTGGTTACCGAAGTCATTTCGTAATGCACGAATCGTCTTTGTTAAATTTCCTTAATTTCGGAAATAGGTTTTAACAATTAAAATACGATCTTGTGTTGAATACCGCTCCATGTTCGTAGATGTCAATACTCACTTATGACACATGCCAAATTTCAGCCATATATTCAGCAAACCAGTATTGCCATATTCAAATTGTAACCTCAAACTGAATCACCCTATAAGGTACCATCGTCACCAAAACTAACTAGGACAACATCATATAAGCTCCTGTACTATTATATGAATTTTATTGTCAAATATTTGTCAAATTATGAATTAAATGCATTGAAATGAATGACGGAAGAATTAGTCCAGGAGATTATTATGCATTATTTTTGTCCCAGATACTTTTGGTGACGATGGTAACTAGGTACGTACTTAAGGTACTTAAGGTGCCGATACTTTTGTTCTCAGTTTTCGAATTTGACAGCTGTTAAAAATAATCAGGGGTTTGAATGTGCTCTAACCACATAGTTACAGACCTTGGCCCATGCAAAACCTTGTTAAATTTAACGACGTGTCAAATTCGTTAATCGGGAGCAAAAGTATCGGCCCTATAGGTTTACTTCAGCTACCTGTTTATATTTTGTTAATACCTATTTACATTTACCGATGTAGTATGTAAAACATAACATTTTCCATAACAGTTGAACTTGGGTAAGTATAGGGTATATCACATGAAATCCGTTCAGAATTTTACGTAAAATCCGAAGACGTCTTTTTCTGTTGAAATTCTTTCAAACCGTTTCATACTGGTTTGGAACACTCCATTTTCGTGTTGCAATAGGACGACAACGGTACAACCAGCTTTGAAATGATCTTTGGGCACGCTTCAAACAGGGTTCTTGGCCAATGACCTATTAACACAGACAGACAGAACAATAAACAATAATATAGGTTGACTACATCCCAGGAACCGCATCTCTCCCCACTACTTATTAATCCTGGTGTTATTTTGTATCTTTCTCTAACACGTGGAAAGCGATTATTTTTCAATGAAAATTAGCAACGCTGCAAAAAAATAAATTCCACCTCGAATTCCACCTTTCTACCAATCAGCGGCTTCTATTCAATTGTCATGTCAAAATGCGGCCTACAGGTATTTTATGACAATTTCCATTTGTTAATCAGTGCGCAGTGAATGTATCCGCATCTTCTTCTAAAATCATGTAAAATATAAGGATAAGGATACACTTTTGTAGCACTGATTCTGGTTTCAATTTCAAAGTTACCAAGTATGCGATAGTAAAGTGGGAGCGGAGTTAGCGGAAGCATTTGAATCCCTACTCCTAGCCCCTTTCACAGCTCACCCCCCCCCCCCCCCCCCGGCCCATAAACATGAAGTCAACCAAAACAAAGCTATTTTATCAATCAATGGGATGTTCTGTCTATCTGTGTTAATAGGTCATTGTTCTTGGGTATATAAGTATAACCTCAAAATCATTTATCGTTGTTTTTGTCAATATTACCTATTTTACTGTAAATAGTGCCAATATCAACTGAAGAGTAAATTAGCTAGTGCAAATATGGATGAAGACTCAATGCGAATTCCATTTGTAGAATCAGTGCAAAAAAAAATGTATCCCTATCCTTGTATTTTACATGCTTTAAGAAAAAGATGCGGATACATCCAGTGCGCACTGATTATAACAAATGGAAATCGTCAAGAAAACGTGGAAATGACAGAATTTCAACTTGGAATTTTTTTATGACTATGACCTGACAATTTTAGATGTCAACGAGTGTCACGCGAATCGTTTCAAAATCGTGCATTTTTGTCACACTGCAAATTGATGACGTAACAATCGAAATAGTTTTGATTCAGGTTTGAAACGGTTTCATGATCAAAAAGATGTCTCAAATATGCAATCACATACAAAGTGTTTCATTTAAAATAAGCAAGTTGACTTCCGGTATAACCGGAAGAGCCACCATCTTGAAAATATTTTAGCCGGGTTGCCCCATTGACATTGGTATACTGTCAAATTTCCAAAAAATTTCTGCATACAGTTTTTCCTATTATTATATAGGTAGATCGATTTGGTTCCCGGTGGGACACCCTGTATATAACTTATTCTTTTTTAGCTTTTCGTTCTCGGACATCTAGGGTGTATAAAAATAAAAAAATAGAGGGAGGCGGAGGTCGAGATGTTTAAATGATATTATGGTCTCAGAAGAGAGTTAATTTCTAAAGATATCGTAATCAATAAACAGAGAAACTATTCCAGTCATTCTAAGCGTTGCTGATTAGGCTGATTTTCGGAAAAACAGGGTGATTAATTTGCAAAAAACGAAGAGTTATTAAAGCATTTTTAATACCAAAACCAATGTGAGGATGTGGCTTTTTCCACAAATTCACTACCCTGTCTCTGTATTTCTGAAAATCAAGAACGGCTACGTCAGTTGAATTCAAATTCACTGATATGCGGCGGGCGATTTCTACGCGAATTCGGCTTGAAATTTTTCAGAGCAGAAGGTGGTAGTCGATATTGATAATGATAGTTGATTTTTTATAAGGACGGTGGATTACGCGAAATAACGTATGATTTGATTTGATAGTCAATGGCGCGTGGAGTGGAATATTTTAATTTATTTTTATAAATATTCGAATGGCCCACCTGTCGAAGACGTCACCTGGCCCATCGGGATTTTGCCCGGTTGCCCGGTGGGCCAGTCCGACACTGTGAGCACGTAAAGGTTGGAGTAAAATCCATGAAATATACAGGGTGGATATTTTTCAAAAAACCTCGGACACGTCGATTTTTTATTCTAGTGGCCGTTTTTTAGATGATAATATCATGTATACAGGGTGACCCAAGTCATGACAGTTAACTTCAGTTTTTTAAATAAAAACACCAATTTTTTATTTCATTTTCAAATTATATGTTAAATTCTGAACCTATTTTACCTATAAATAACTAAATAAATAAATAAATGTATATTTACTGACTGGCCATTTACAGAGATATTTAAAGACTACATTGTCTCTTTAACCTATACTATACGAAAACGATTTTCCCTGTTCCACCTCCAGCATTCCAAGCGCTCCAATGGAGTTGGAATAGGGAAAATCGATTTTCTTCTCTATTTAACCTTAGACTTTTTCTAGACATTTCATTCTTTCTGGTCATTTCATGTGGCCTTGTGATAAAGTTAAGCTACATCTGCTGTGTATTTTGCCCTGTATTTTGGCATACAGGATTAGGATAATGCAATCATCCCTGAGTTTGTATGACTCTTGAATATTTAATGTTTCTGAGTATACTCTGGCTCCTGTGCCGGTTTTTGTTTTTGCGGGATCTGTGAAGATTACTATCTCCCTATGTATATAGGGGTTTGATCCCAGTCTTGAAGACATACTGATATTGATCTTGTCCTCAAAAGAATATGTGGCTACTATGTAGTCCGTTGCCTTGAGGAATGATCAGCCTCTTGAATGGATTATGTGCGGTTGCAGTCCCGATTTTTTGCCGATTAGTCTTCTGCAGGTGTATATTGCATTCAGGCCTTGTTATAATTACGGTTTGTCAATTTATAAATTTATCCTAAAATTGTTTACCAGTAAAATCTTATCCTAACAGAACAGACAGCACATTTTGAAAGTCCCGAATTTGTTTTCATTGTAAAATCTAATTTGTTTTTTACAGACATTGCCTTTGTCACCGAAAAAGACAAAAACAGGTCCACCGACAAAGAAAACATCGTCCCAAATTGAACAAATTGACGATGAGGAAGAGGATTCTGACGAGAACCCACTTAGTGAAGAAGAAGATGAAGCTGATTCTGACGCAGAAGAAGAAGAATCTGATGATGAAGATTTTGATCTGGAAATGGATGATGACACAGATGATTCTGATTTTGACATTACACAAGAAATTACTGGCAAAAAAAACAAGAAGAAAGATACAAAAACACAGGAACCTTCTAGGAGACCCACTCGATTGAGGGAACCTGTTAGAATGCCAGCACCGCCACCGAAAATTTTTAAAACTTACAAACCCTCTAGAATCAGATTGGTTGTGCCCAAAAATGTTGAAGCTACTAGCACGGCTCTCCCAGTGACTCCAGTAGTCACTAGCACAGCGCAACCTGTAGTTCCAGTAGTCACTGGCACCTCGCAACCAGTTACTCCAGTAGTGAAAAAAGACCAAAAGATCACAAAACCAGTTGAAAAACCAACGACTGCAGTTAAACTTGAAGAAAAACCACCAGAAACTGACCAGAAAGTTGAAAAAGAAGAACCCAAACTTGAAGAAAGCAAACAGCTAGAAAAGAAAACACCTAAAAAGAAAAAGGACCCTCTCAAATCTATTCCTGGCGATTTTGCTTTATTCTCCACTCCCGACATCATAAGAAAAGTGGCTGGTAAAGACCCAGTTACGCCTGAAGCCATTGCAACTACAAAACTAATAAAAGACCCGAAACCTCCTAAAACTGACATCCCTACGACACCAAAACCAGCAAAAATCTCGCAAGAATTTCGCTCCAAGTCCACTATTACTGAATCACCATCGGACTCTTCAAAGAAGATCACCAATAGGTTGAGTTTGGATGAAAAAAATCAACAAAAGAGCGAAATTAAAAATAAAGAAAGACGAGAGAGTGTTGATAAATTGAAACATTGCAAATCTGAAGAAAGACAGAGTAGTGGCAGTCAAAGATTGTCAGAAACTGAAAAAAATCATAAACATAAACTGAATCAAAAAAGTGATTATTTAAGGCATTCTAGACATTCTAGTGAGAGCCAGGAAGTAATTCCTAGTCCCGCTGACATAAGGTAAAACATATTTGTTTATTTTGCTAGCTAGTTTAACATTATTTGCATTACAGAGCTATTATTATGAACGAAGACACTAAAACCTTCACAACGGACACACTACTGAGTCCTGAAGCTTCAGTTCACCAAGAGTCTGCGATAAATCTAGACGAATCAGGTCTGGAATTGGATCAGTCCATTTTGGACAACATCAACAGTGACATGATTTCCGAGGATATTTTGTATCAAGTTGCGAAACAGCTTGTGTCAAATACTGAGCTTCAAAACGCTATTGATAAAGGGATTAATGAAGGTGTTTTGGATACTAGTGGCATTGATATGTCAGAGGTGACGCCCAGTGTTGATAAATCGTTTTCGGTAAGTCAACAACAATGTTTTTTTTTTTTTAATTCTAGTATGGTGTTTATTCAAATAGATAATATGCTATGTATTAGTATAAGAAGGATTTTAGATGCTAGATTTTCTAATTTAATCTTCTTCAAAACCGCTGGATTTGACTTTGTGCCCTCTAGCGACCAAAGAAACAAACCTCAAGAACAAGCACTAATTAACCTGCTGGTATTAAAAAAACTCTCATTTGGACATGCATATAATTGAGTTTCTTAAGCTGGTCTCTGGACTGCAATAATCTTAAATTGCTCTGACTAGTACCGACAAATCAATAAAATACTATATAGTAGTAGTATACATACATACATTCTTGAATAAACCAGATAGAACAATTATTTATGCTTAACAGAAATAAAGTAGTCAAGTAAAGAAGATGTTACCACCAGTCTATACTTTTCAATCAGAGTTTAAATTAAAAGAAAATTGTTGAAAACTTAAATTATGCAACCCTATCAGAGTGATGATTTTTTGATGGGCTACCCTGTATTTTGGTTTTAAATCACATGATAACTTGAGCCCTTTTTCGAATTTATAGGAACAGAACCAAAGCAACATAATCCAAGAGGGCAAAGAAATTGTTAGGCCCGACGGTACGATTCTTAAACTTCCTCCCATCGAGCGACCAACAACGAGAAGCAGAAATAAGCGAACTCCGGCTTCCACTCCAGCCAAACCAGGCCCTACACCGAAGCCATCATTTAAGTAAGTAATATTTTTGTTGCTAGGGTTTTTATAAGATTAACTTATAAAAAAATTACTGAAAGGCAACCCCTTGAAGAGAAGGAAACAAGAAGTAAATCAAGGTAATCAACTTTTGAAATAAGGCTTTTATACAGGCTTGCAACTTATCTGAAAAATTTAAACCGTATATGCACATTTAGGTTAATTTATTTGGATAGTTCATGCATTGAATTCAACACACACCTATTTTTCTTAAGACTGAAAACACAGCCTAATGAATTCTTCTATAATATAGAACCAGCCATAAACCATTGGACACAGAACATGTTTCTGGAAACGAACTAAGCTCAGGCGACGAAGAAGAACAGTCGGAAGACGATCCCAACAAATTGTGGTGTCTTTGCAATCAACCTCACAACAACCGTTTCATGATTTGCTGTGACACGTGTGAGGAGTGGTATCACGGTCGGTGCGTGGGCATCACCAAAGCGATGGGACAACAAATGGAGTCAGAGGGCAAAGAATGGATGTGTTTGTTTTGTAAAGTAAGTTATGTAGAAAAAGATGTAGGCATTTTTACTTTTTAACAGACTAGCTGAACAGCTACTATGATTACAGCTTGACCGATCAGATACATGTGAACGGAATGCCTCGGTTGCCTAGTTGGTAGATTTGGCATTATTATAGAGGTTCAAATCCTAGTTGAGTCTAATTTTTGTCAACTTTTAATTATTCTGTCTGGTATGCCATGAATAGTCTCCTCTATAAGTAGTACCTGTTCAAATGTATGTATAGGGGTTGTATACTGTGGGTTCCATGCACTGCCACAACAATTATAACAAGATGCTCACAATAAAAGAGATACTGCAAGTTTTAAAGCAGGACTACAATCTAGTCAACTTGATGAACTTTTTCAATATAGGTTTGAATATTGAATATTGGATGTCCTGGAGTTGTTCAGTCAGATCCGCTTACTGAATAGAATTCCATGAATAACCCTGTCAGGTCCCAGAAAAGTCTGGATAAATGTGTACAAGGTTATAAGAAACATACTCCAGGGGTTCCTTCCATTTTTTTAAATAAATAGCTAATAAGTGAATGTTTCTGATCGCATTACTGTTGTGGTGGATTCTATACTAATATACAACTATTTTCAGGATTCTAAATTGAAACGACCACTGCCAGCCCAAAAAAGAGTCCGCAGAGCGTCACGCCATTCCCGTCACTCTACAGATAGCAGCAATTCTGCTAACACCAGTGTAACGGAAAAACCAGCTGCGGCCACTCCGATGCCATGCGTCGTTTGTCAGAAGGCTGCTAGGAAAAATTCGATTTATTGCTCGGAGCCTTGTATATTGGCGCATGCACAAAAAATCGAAAAGGTAATATACATCTACTCCTATAGTTTATAAAATAATGGTCCTATCTCTCACTAACAACTCTATGACTAGTATTTAAAGGAATAAATACAATACAACTTGTGTCTGAAATTGTGTGCTATCTGCTTGTGAAACCACTCGTTCTATTATATGAATTGTGTCACTACCTATTGAATTGGTTCATGGTTTACTCATCAAATGTGAAAGCATCAAGCTACTAGAGGGATACTCGGTTTTAAATGGAACTACCTACCTGCTTCTTAAGAAAGCTTTTACAGTTTGGCAATGACGTAGTAATTGTTTGGTTTTCTTTCAAAAAGGAAATATATAATATATTCTTTTGACCTACCTACCTGTTCTATCTTATGTGCTAATTGAACCCTCTCTTTTTGTTGAATAGATCAATCTGGGTCTGTTTTGTAGGTAGAACAACCCAATCAGCTGTCCTGCTAGTTACTTCTAAGAGATACGTTCACGTTGTCATGTTTTTGTGAATTTTCAAAAGTTTTTAGAATTGCGAATTGTATTTTTGCTTATTTATTTATAAATAATACCATATTAATAGTGGGTAAATGTGTTGCATTATAGTCATTATCCAAAAAGGGATTTGAACCGTTCGATTCATGGGTAAGTAAATATTTACCAATGGCCAACGGAGAGAGGTATGTCTTAGCTCCTTTCTTGTAGCTGATGCCCAAACCATAAACAGAGTGGTGTTGTGTTAAATGACACAACATCGCCTGCACGGTTCAGAGGTCTCTAATAACTTGACGTACTCTGCTATGTAGAAACTGATGGGAACTGTAAGTGGACTGTATTAAAAGAAAGGCAGTTGAGCTAATGAACTCAATCAGTTATCAATAAATACTGGGGTAACGCGATAACGACAGGATCGAACACGTATTTTAAAAATCTGATAAAAGCGCAGCACGTCACCGATGTACTACTAACTCAAATAGAAAGCGACTGACCTACTTTCTCGGTTGTGTCCTTTAGTCCCTTGGTTATCCTATAAACCGCTCTGCGTCTTGCACACCCCTTTTCATCGGCACACTGTTTTTTTTTTTTTTTTTTTTCTCGAAACAAGCGTTTTATTTATAGATCAGTAATTTTTATGTTAGGATATTCTTATATTTGTGTAACACAATGCAAAAATAAGAATTCCTAACATGCCCAGCCTAAACGAAAAACAAAATCAAAAGTTTCTTAATTAACCTTAACTAAATACATGAGCTCAAAGCCAGAACAACAACATAAACTTCTTAACCTAGAAGTAAGAATTGTCTGCAATAGGTAAAGGAGCTAGTTTAGCCAGAGCGCGCTTGATCACACCTGAAGCAGTAGTTATTGACGTAACACGAACTTGTCCATCACTTACCGGATGCACTGCACAGACACGTCCAAGGCGCCATTTGTAAGGAGGCAAATCATTGTCTTGAATGAGAACCATGTCACCAATCTTCAGGTTGCACTTGGTTGACTTCCATTTCACACGCTGATGCAACTGAGAAATGTATTCCACTGACCATCCTTTCCATAATAACTGTTTTAGTCTTTTTAGCTGTTCATATAAAGTTAACCTGTTTGTTGGAATGCCTTCCAGGTCATGATAAGGTAATGATTCTGATGTGCGACCAGCTAAAAAATGAGAAGGCGTCAAAACGTTTAACATTGGGATTCGTTGATAAAGCTGTTAATGGTCTTGAATTCAGTACACTCTCCACCTGAAAAACCACTGTGCAAAAACTCTCGAATGTCAATGTGTTAGGTGCAGAAGTCAATATTCATAATAAATGATGTTTGGCAGACTTGCCAAACAAATGAACAAACAAAGATAACACTTCAAATACCTTACTTTACGGTCCTTATAGTAAAATGGACCAGCATAATCCACAGCATCATTTGCAAATGGCAAACTAGGAGAAGTTCGCGGATGAGGCAAATTGCTCATTATTGGATGTAAAAACTTAGGTTTAAACCTAAAACAGAAAACGCAATCTCTGACAATTCTGTTTGCAAGATTTTTGCCAGAAATAGGCCAATACCTTTCACGTATATTTGCTAATAGATATTGAGGACCACAGTGGTAAAGTTTAGCATGCTCATAGTTCAGAATTAGGTAAGTCAAGTGATGCTTGGAACTTAGTAGAATCGGATGCATCTTATCATAGGAATAGGGAGAATGACGCAGCCGACCACCTACTCGAATTAGACCATCTTTAAGAAATGGAGCTAGACTGAGAAGACTGCTTTTATTATAGTAATTTTAATTTGAACTGAAACACTTAAAAAACATTTAAACCGTTTTCTCGCGTCCACTTTTTTGACATTGTTCCAAAAGCAATTTGAAACAGTCAATGGAAACACAATTGCCCGTTTCAAACCTGTTTTGAACCAATTTCAAAACGCGAGAAAACGGCTCAGATGTTTTTTTAGTGTTTCAATATAAATTAAAAAAATTATACCTACAAAGGCTAATTTTTGAAGCTGTTTTATGTCCTTGGCAAATTACTCTTGTTGAAAAAGTACAGCCAACTTAGTTGTGGCATTTCCTATTTCAGCAACTGAAAGATTACCGTCGAGCCTCTGATCCTTAGAAACCTTACAATTTGAAATGAATCGTAAGCATGTAGCCATAACCCGCCTAATGCGATTGGAAGAGGAGGACCGCTTAAACGGAAAGAGATTATCAACTTGTGATTGAACAAAAACCTTCACCTTTTTTCGTAGTTCTGGAAGTTCTTCCGATGAAGACGAGGTTGTTAAGGAAATGTCGATTGGCCAATAAGCGGGATCCTCTAATCACCATGTAGGTCCATGAAACCATACCTTTGAAGAAAGAAGGGCCTTCGGGTTATGACCCTGACAAATAAAGTCTGCGGGATTTTGAACCGTAGGAACGTACCGCCAACACCTTGATGAAGTAAGGGTTTGAATCTCAGAAATTCTATTTCTTACGAAAACTTGAAATTGACGTGAGAAAGAACGAATCCAACCAAGAACAACAGTTGAATCAGACCAAAAATGGGAAGACTCGAGGATAAATTACCTTTTGAAATAGGTTTGCTAATAGAGTCGCACCTCATAGCTCCAATTTAGGTATATTTATTGCCTTGAGCGGGGCTACACGGGTTTTTGAAGTAAGTGAATGGATACATTGCTTAATGAATCAATGGATCTCAGATAGATACATGCTCCATATGCGTATTGAGAGGTGTCTGAGAATCCATGAAGCTCAGTGCGTAACAAGTTTTTGCAAGAAGCATGTCTGGAAATTACCAAAGAATAAGCTCAGATCGAAAGGATTGCCACCTTTTTGCAATTTCTTGTGGAACCTCATCGTCCCATCCTAGTTGCAAGGACCATAGTTGTTGGAAAGTTGTTTTCGCTTGTATGACAGGCGGTCCAAGTAAGCCCAGAGGATCAAATATTTTTGCAGTTTCAGATAGGATGACCCTTTTTGTTATAGCCTTAACGTTGGGTTGAGAATCAATATGGAGTGATAATCAATCAGCCTTACTACATAGACCATAGCATGCCTAAAGTTTTGCATGTTTCTGCTGAATTAAAATAATATGTTTCTGTAGAAGAATGGGTCTGTTCCAAAAAACTAAGGATCTCCTGACTATTAGTTTTCCATTTTCTCAAGGGAAACCCAGCACTGGATAAAACGTTAGCTACTTGGCTAGATAGAAAAGTAAGACCTTGAACTGAATCTGCGCCAGAGATATTAATTGGAGTGGCTTAAATACGTCGGCAACCAGAATTTGGCGGTACGACTTGCAGATATCTGCTGTTACCACAAATGTGTGTTGTCTAAAATGGAGAAGTATGGATAAAAGGTCCTCTTGAACTCTAGGCCCAACCAATTGCAAGGAATTGTATGAAACACCAGAACTTGAAGGAGAAGAACTGTTAAAAACTACTCTTAATTTTGTAGTAGAACTTTCTTCTTTAATTACATCATGATGAGGAGAAAAAAATAAAACAGTTTTACTTGAAATGTCAACTGCAGATATGTGTCCCATATCGCAATATTCTCTCATGAATTCTGTATATATTTCTTTAAGTTTTGGGTTGGCGGAAAACCGTTTCTCCAAAGCGAAGAATTGTTTTACAGCAGCTTGGAATCGCCTAACAGTGAAATTAGATTTTTCAAAGAAATATTGACCACAAATCGACCGTCATTATTTCTTTGAAAGTTTTGCTGAAAATTAAGTTCAACCTGCTGCTCTTCCTCTGACAGATAATTTTCTAGTGACAATTCTTCGATTTCCCAAATTTCGAAACCTGACGTTGAAGTGTATCCCTTGTGTTCAAGAGATTGCAAGAAACATTTTTTAATTTCGTGGAACCAATTGACCCTGATTTGAACCACCCAAATTTGCTTTTCTCGAGAACAAGCATGTTTTCTCCCAAAGACTTTCTTCCATTGCACAGAAGTTTGCTAAACAGCCCTATCTCAATGAGACCATCAATTTTACTAGGTTTAAAAAAACGACGATCGACTCATTTTATATAAGAAGGTATTGGCAATGCACGTGTCTCTATCTGAATATTAGGCAAACTTTCTGTAATGCTTTGAACTGGCTTGAAGACTATCAATACCACTAATGTAGGTCCGTGAAGTTGGCCCCTAAAGTGTTAAATTTTTTTTGGAAAAATATGTTGTTTGTTAGTGCTTCGTTAGTGCTTTTTAGTGCTTCAATTGTTTTCGTTAGTGCTTTTTTCGTTTTGTGTATATCGATTTTTTTGTAGTTTCAAGGTGAGCCCTGACAATCTGTCAAAATGAACGAAACTTGTTACTATGTTTTAGTGCTTCGTTAGTGCTTCAAATAGTTTCGAAAGTGCTTTTTTTATTTCTTAGATATTTTAGATTTTCACTTCAAGGTCAGCCCCCAAAAATTTTCCGAATTTCCCAATTTTGGTGTCAGTTTTTAGTGCTTCGTTAATGCTTCTCAGTGCTTCAAACAGTTGCATTCGAGAATATTTTCTTTTTGAGATATTTAACTTTAAATTTTCAAGGTCAGCCCTCAAATTATATGGGATTGAGTTAAATCTAGAGTCGTTTTTTTTGCGCATCGTTAGTGCTTTCTTAATGCTCTTTCCGTATTCTGATTATTTAGTATTTTTTATTTTAAAATTAGCACCCAAACTTATTCCAAATGTACAAAAAACACAGGAACGCCACTGAAGCCAACATCGGTTCATAGCAAGGATGATACACCAAATCACCAGTTGTGACGTAGGCATGTCCTTTCTCGGATGGACGTAGGCCTTTTGCACTACAGGTTATGATTCCGCGGGCTTTGGCTTCATGCATACTTGGTTTTATTCACGGTTTTACTACATTAATAATTAACATTCTGAAACAACCCTTTATTTAGATCTCGTTTTCATCTTCCTCTTTGCCTATTATATTGATCAATATTAAACAATATTTTTTTTATCATAAATTTGAATTATTCTAAGCTACGACCTCCAGTGCGTGAGTTTTCGGCGTAAATTGCCATAAGTAGCTCCATTTCTCTTTCGGAGCTCCCCTACTTATGTTGTCTGCACTCAAAAGCTGTGCCAGAATATAACCCAGGGCTGGGTTCACGACAAGTAGTAGAATTCTACTAGAATTCTACTTTCATGACGTCATGAAAGTAGAATTCTACTCGTCGTGATCCCAGCCCGGGGCCTCATTCTGTAAAGAACGAACCGTTCGATTCGGTAGAATTTCTTCGATTGTGACGTCATTTTCGGTTTGCTAGCGCGGAAGCTATTCCGAAAATGCCGAAAATGACGTCACAATCGAAGAAATTCTACCGAATCGAACGGTTCGTTCTTTACAGAATAAGGCCCCATGAGTCGTATTCTATATCGAATATGACACAGGTATCAAATTTACTGATACTGACTTACTGATAGTTAAAAATATGCCATTTTCCAACTTGTAAAGTGCGGTTCCTCGTTGGGCGCTATTTAATGACAGAGCCATTCTGTTTAAAACAAAGGCGAGTTACCCCGGAGTGAGATGCTCCGGTGCTAAAAAAGCGCCAGTTAAAACAGCGTCTGAACGAACGAAATAGCGCCAGCTAAAACAGTGACCAATTAAAATAGCCCTTTCCAAAACAACTAAATAACCATAAAAGAGAGAGATAGAGAGCGCACCGGCACCTTAGATTTCCTCCATACTATAAACCAATGTTGGCTCCAGTGGCGTCCGAGGTGGCGTCCCTATGTTTTCTGTACATTTTGGAACAAATTTGGGTGGTAATTTTAAAATAAAATCAGAACACGGAAAGAGCATTAAGAAAACTATCTGAAGCACTGAAAAGCACTAACGATGCGCAAAAAAACGACTCTAGATGTAACTCAATCCCATATAATTTGAGGGCTGACCTTGAAAATTTAAAGTTAAATATCTCAAAAAGGAAATATTCTCGAATGCAACTGTTTGAAGCACTGAGAAGCACTAAAAACTGACACCAAAATTGGGTAATTCGGAAAATTTTTGGGGGCTGACCTTGAAGTGAAAATCTAAAATATCTAAGAAATAAGAAAAGCACTTTCGAAACTATTTGAAGCACTAAGAAGCACTAACGAAGCACTAAAGCATAGTATTAAATTTCGTTCATTTTGACAGATTGTCAGGGCTGACCTTGAAACTACAAAAAAATCGATATACAGAAAACGAAAAAAGAACTAACGAAAACAATTGAAGCACTAAGAAGCACTAACAAACAACATATTTTTCCAAAAAAAAATCAACACTTTAGGGGCCAACTTCACGGACCTCACTAATGCTGCTACATCCCTTGGAATAAAGTTTGACATTGAACCACTATCCAATAGTGCCCTACATCCATGAAAATAACCATTTGAATCCTTCACCTCAATTGAAGCTGTTGCTAACAAGACGTGGCCTTGCCGTAAAAGACCGCAACTAAAATTCTGAGATTCAAAGTGACCTTGCGATTGCTGAGATTCTGAATCTGAACACTCCACATTGCCTTCAAAAATCTGAACTGATTCCTCGGAAGAATTGAACTGCGAGGTTTGAGCTACATAGTGAGTTATGTTTTTCGTTGTTAATCAATAAATACTGGGGTAGCATGATAACGACAGGATCGAACAGGTATTTTAAAAATCTGATAAAAGCGCAGCGCGTGACCGACGTACTACTAACTCGAATAGAAAGCGACTGATCTACTTTCCCGATTGTCCTTTAGTCCCTTGGTTATCCTATAAACCCCTCTATGCGTCTCGCACACCCCTTTTCATTGGCAAACGAGCTTTCTATTTATAAATCAATAATTTTTATTTCAGGATATTCTTATATTTGTGTAACACAATGCAAAAATAGGAATTCCTAACAAGCGGTTCATAAACATTTTAAATTCATATGCGCGAGAGAGTGGTGGTGGTCTCATTCTGGAGAACAAATTTCATAGCACATCATTGTCGTTATTAGTCTAGAGAGAGAGAGAGTGTGTTCGATGGTCGAAGTATTAAAGTGACCAAAAAGGCCATCAAGCCATGTTCCAAGACCTAACCACATTACGTTTCTCTCAATGAAAAAATGAAAAGCACAAAATAAATTAATAATTTTTTTTATTCAGGTTGTTGTCATTGAAAAATCATCTGGCAAAATGCTGAGCGGTAGCAAAGCACCGACTGCTGTCAACCTCGACCAGTGGCTCAAGGAACATCCAGGCTACCAAGTGGTCAAATCAGGTGGTAAAGTTGCCACATCAAACATCAGCGCTCGCCCACTAACCCAATCCAAATTGAAAATAGTCAAAAATACAAACAATCATGGCGTCTCTTTAGCGCTGCAACAAAAAGGTGTCAACGTAGGCGTGCTCAAACACTCTCCCAAACACCCTCAACCGCAAGAAACTAAAGCGGCGAAATTCTACAAAGTTTTCCAAAGAGATCCCAATTCCAAAGTGAAACTTATACAACCGCAACAGATGAAACCTAAAGAGGTGTCTACACCATCGCCTAAAGCTAAAGTTCAAGTGCAAACTTTACTAACGCCCAAACTTACACCAAAGACTCCTCCTGTTCAGACTCCCAAAAAGACCCCAGATTCTGCAAAGCAGAAAACTCCTAAATCCAAGCAAAAGGACGATGCTCCAACACCACGCAAAAAAGAAGATATTCGGGATAATGTTAAAAAGACGATTTTTGAACAGTTGACTGTTAGGTTGAAGGGAAACGATATTAAATTGACAGAGGAAGAGGTAAAATTTATCATTATTTTAAAAATAACAAGACTATTGAATATTTATTTGCAGATTAGAAATATTTCCATAGAGATTGAGATGGAATTGTACAAATGTTTTGGAGACACTGGACAAAAATACAAAAACAAATATAGAAGTCTTATGTTTAATGTTAAAGATCCAAAAAATCAAACATTATGGAGAAGGATTTGTGAAAAAAGCATCAGCTCATACGAATTGGTAAGTAAATTGATAATAAATAATTTGGTAAAACAATTTTGTGGCAATTTATACACTTTTTTAGTAATTTTAGACAGATTTGAGACTATTTTTGAATAAATTTCAGGTGAGATTATCTCCTGATGATATGGCCAGTCAAGAATTAGCAAAATGGCGAGAGCAAGAGGCCAAACATCAATTGGACATGATTAAAAAATCTGAAATAGAGTTGCTCAATTGCAACAGGCAATATGTGCTGAAAACACACAAAGGCGAAGAAGTATTGGAAGATAACCGTCCAGGCATCAAAACGGATAATACTGCAATTATAAAGAGCCTCACTGAAGGAACTGCTTTAGACACAGGTGTGGACGCTAAACGCGCGAAATCCAGTCACAAAGACAAGAGCAAAGAAAAAGACAGGCATTCGAGTAAAGACAGAAGAGAGGAAAGAAGTAAAAAAAGGTCGAGAAGTAAAAGTAAAGATAGGACAAGATCTGAAAAAAAGAAGAAACGTAGCAGATCTAGGAGCAGAGATAAAAGTAAAGATAGAGAAAGAAATAGAGACAGACATAGGAAATCATCGTCGTCTAATAAAAGTTCCAAACACAAAAAGCCGTTATTATGTTCAACTGACACTTTGGATAAACGTTCCAAGGAAATTTTAGAACAACTTAATCGTATCGTGCCACCAGTTGAAGAGAAAATATTGAAACAAGAAGACATTCTCCCAGATCCACCAGGTAATATCAAATTTTTCTACATTGTGAATAAACTATCAGTACAAATCCGTATTTAAATTCCTGTTTTTTCAATGTATAAACTAGAAACACAAAGACAATACAAACACTTTAAAGTGACTATGTAAAATTGTTCATAATTTCGTTTTTTTTTTTTTTACTTTTAACATTGTTGTTGACCAAAAGAAAATTATTGAAAAACAGGCTTCACTGATTTTGATTATGAATAATATTATGTATATATTTGTTTTAGCTACAATTGATAGTGAAAGTGATCACGAAGTGCCCACTTCCACAGTGACTATTCCCACTCCGCCACGAGTTACAGACATTGAAGAATTTTCTTCCGAAGAGTCAAAAACTCCAAAAGACGACGAAGATTTGGAAGAAGACGGCGGATTATCGCCACCACCGAAAAGTACTCCTGCCACAGTCTGGTCGGGTACTATCGAAATGAACGATGTAGTGTCGAGGGTATCTATTACTGCTCATGAAGTGTCAGGTAACAAAACAAAACCAAAGTAAATTGCCTTCACTAAAGATTTTCTCTTAGGCGATTGTACGGGACTAGGCCAAGAACTCGCAGAACGTCTAAAAATTGTCGGAAGAATATCTCCGGCGATTGCGTGGGATTACATAGGCCAAATGCGCAGCTCCAATACTAAAATAATTTCTTTGATAAGGCTTAAAGCTAAAAATATCGAGGAACAAATACTTTATATGACTTTGTACAGTTACTTGAGCAAGAGAAATCGTTTGGGAGTGGTGGAATCCACCAATAGATCTATAAAGGACTTTTATATTTTACCTTTACCTGCACAGAAACCTATACCTTTATCACTTTTGCCACTTAATGGACCCGGTAAGAATAATTTTTGTTAGGGTGTCCCACGACGAATAGCCACTATCAACTCTGAAAATAAATTTTGGAAAATTTTGAGAATTTGGCAACATAGCAATATTGATAGAGGGTAAAATATCTTTAAGATTGCGGCACTTTTATTTACCAAGGTATATTTTCTGAGAAATCGATCGCGGCAGTTTGTCGTTGGACACAACCATACATATAGCGAAATAATTTATCATTTTTTGTTCAAAAGGTTTCGAAGAGGCTAGACCAGCCCTACTCCTAGGCATCATCGTGAGAGATCAACGGAAACGTTCCATTACGGACTCTCTGCCTGTAGTCACACCTCGAAAAAAACACAAAGTCGAAGTTCACGTCAAAGTTTTGCCTCCAAGGTCCTACACGCCGCCGCCGATGCCTCCAGATGTGGCGCCTGCGCCTCCGCCTCCCTTACCACCACTACCACCCATAAAGGTAAGAGTATGCTGTAACAAGAACTTCAAATGAATGATTTTTTTTTTCAGACTGAATCAAGGTTATTAGCTGAGTTGCCAGTGTCTCCGGCAGTATCGTCACTTTTATCGCCTTCAATATTATCATTAGTGAATTCTCCAAAAGGTAGTCCCACATCGGCGAAACTAGACATGCCTAAAAAACCAGTTGCTGCAGATGACGGTAAGATTTTTATTTTTAAATTAAATATTGTTCCCCAAGTGAAAATTTTGGGGAAAACATTTTAAAGGATTAAGCGGTGACGAGATTGAGTGGTGGAGGAGATGAAGCCAATTATGAACTATTTGCCAAGATACATAGAATTGTGATCGCAGGAAACAAGACACAGAGATGTCATACAGAAATCTTGTTTAATAATTTAGTCCTCAGTCGTTAGTACAGCATATATGCTGTATATTTCTTATCGGTTTCCTATTACCTAATATTTGGTGTTTACTATTTTTCATTTATTGTTCCCTGTAGATTTTGTTCACTTGCACCTCACTGCTTTGTACTTCCTATCCTTAATCCATTGTAATATGAGGTGTATACACTGTGATTTACGTAACCCGTGCATTAGAAGTTTTCCAGATTGCAGGTGGATTAGTAGAGCTAGCATCCACCTGCAATCTAATGCACGGGCTACATAAATCACCCTGTATTGATAATGTAATAAATTTTTCATTATTTCCACCCATTCCATTTAAAAAGTTTTTCCCAAATGTCTCTCATTGTTCTAAATTCCTCACGGAATTTCCTACATATTAATAATAAAAATGTCCGCACTTTCAATGGACTGCAACATCATCATTTTTGATTAAGAGAAACAAGGTATGTGATTCACCAAGTAATAATAGGTACACATTACACAATAATGGAAATATCCTCGGTAATATTAGCATTGTGCCAAATAGACTGTGAGATAGGGGCTGTTTAGTGGAGTCATTTTTTTTTGTCTGGCATTTTAAGGGCCGAATGTGGCTACTAAGCTGATGAGAATATGGGTGATTTTAATGCCGGCCTCCCGTTCGAAAATTTGCAGAAGAAAAAAATTGATTTACATGAAGAATTTTTTTTTAATCATGTCAAATTTTCTAGCTTTTAAATAAAAGATTGACATTGATAAATAATTCACCCATGAAAAATATCAGATGCTTTTCAATAGCTGAAAAAATGGGGATGGGTGTCAACTTCCAAGAGAAAAGAAAAGAACCTTCCGCGTTCACTTTTTGTCTGGCAATCGAGAGAATGAAAGGTTTTGTTGTGAAAATTACGCTGAAAAATCGCCAGACGGTATTCACAGTTCGAAATCGAGTTTTCCAGCGAAACATTCTGTGGACAGTTCGAACAGGAGGCAGGCATTAAAACCACTTATATTCTCATCAGCTAACTAGTCACATTCATCCCTCAAAATGCCAGACAAAAAAAAATGACTCCACTAAACAGGCCCTATCTCAGGGTCTAAAATGCATTCATAGCTTTCTTGACATAGAGGATTTTTTAGCGAGTAACCGTTTGTAACCGTGTTATCACAAGCTAAAACCATACGATTATTAGCCTCATCACTGGTGTTCTGTCAAAATAACCCCCACCTAATAAAGTTTGTTGATAAACCTCTTTTTCGCAAAAACGAACCGGTTATTAGGCAATCCAAACCATTCAAGATGGCGTGGCGGCCACACATGGGCCAAACTTCATGTTTTAGTCGTGTGCTGTTTGCTGTTTTTTCGCAGTTTCACAGTTTTATGTGCTTTAAGGGGTATTTGTAAGAGATAAATCTGTTAAGTGCAATATGACAAGATATTATCATTATGCAGAGCCTATATTTGTAAGAACTTGGTGCTCATAGTCAGGATCTTAGTCAGAATTATCCACATCCTCTAACTTACTTATTGGTTTTTTTATTATAAAATAGATCCCATGATGATACAAAATAGAACTCGTTCATTTTTGTGATAAAATGCTTACTACAAACTCTGATTTGCCACTTTAGATTGTGAAAGGTCGTTCCGTTTGATTGCCGGTAACGACTCTAACCATGCTATTCGTCTTTTTCCTGATAGTTCATTTAAATGCGGAAATCATACTGAACTGGGCACGCTTAGGAGTCGGGACCCTCTAGGTTTGAGATTTGAGACACATTGTCCCTTTTTCGGAGGCTTTGACATCCCACCACAACCACACTTACTTGGCATTTTTACAACATAAACACACAAAAATATCCAGACACACAGGCCTTATGAGAATAGGCCATCCTGTAGTAAAGTCCGACAAATACCATTTTAAAGTCACGTGATATTGGTGGCAAAAAACGTATGTTCGTTGATTATGTCGTTGACATCACCTACAAAAAGCTACTTGTGGTTAATTACTATTGAATTTTAAGATATGTTCCCACTAGCATTTTACAAACGCGTTTCTGAAGTAGTATTGACTAATCAGATGAGAATTTTAATACTTGCAATTGTTGCGAGACTCACTTTTGTCGCTTCTGCTGCCCCTTGTAATACATTCTGAACTTGAATTGGGTACCCGTTTTCTATTTGCATCTTTTTGAGTTGGAAAAAGGTTAATATAGTCAAAATTATTAGCTGTGTTTGTTCGTTGTATCATTTTCTAAAATAACTTTGACAAACTAATTGATGACAGTGACGGATTCTATTTCAGGCTCGATTTAAGGTAAGAATTTTATGAACAATAATTAGACAGCAATTTTTTTGTCAATTTTACTATCACCGCTGTTTGAGATGTATTCAACAAGGATAGAGAAAAATCACGTGACTTTAAAATGGTATGTGTTGGACTATAGTAATGTGTATCATCCTTGATAGAAAGCTTAAAGAAAGCGATTACTTATATACAAAAGTGACATTATAGATACCTTCTTCTTCTTTTTCTTAATGGCTTGTGCTCCAGTTGGGCAATTTACCAGCGCATTCGGATGCGCCTAATGTGTGTCTGGCTCTAAACCATATCCCAAGCACTATGTTTGCAAACTTTTGTGTAAAGTGTGTTTTTTTTTTTAAAGATAAAAGTCAAAATGATATTATGTTGGCAATACAATGTAATTGTCAATCTTTCAAATTTTTTATGTAGAAAAGGCTTGTGTTGCCAACATAGTTACTAAATTTCTGACTTGGGGAATTATCTTTAAAAAAAAAAACAGGCTTTATATGTCTTTTAAGATTTAAAGTCTGTTTTTTTTTAAAGATAATTCCCCAAGTCAAAAATTTAGTAACTATGTTGGCAACACAAGCCTTTTCTACATAAAAATTTGAAAGCATTGACAATTTTACATTGTATTGCCAACATGATGTCACTTTGACTTTTATCTTTAAAAAGAAACACATTTTAGTTACTTTGTGCTGTGCTCTGTCCTTGTTTGAGATTCAATGTTAGTAAAACGATACAAGGGGAAACCCAAGGGCACTTCTACAATGGGAATGAGACAGTCACACGTGGACACAAGGGCGTCCATAGAACATTTTTCAGGGGGGGGGGGGGGGGGCAAAAACCTGACTTTTTTTATTTTTTAAATAAGACCATTTATGGCATTTATGTAGGTAACCATACGTATATTACTGAATCAACATAAGCAGTCTAAACTATACTCATTTGTAATGACATCATTTTAAAAAATAAACACACACACATTGCACAGACAGAATGTCAATTTGACAAATATTATTTATAATAATTTTGGAGCTAAAAAAAAAAAATATAGAATTTCCAGACTAAATGCTTAGAAAATAAACACAAAATTTGAATTTTTGAGGGGAAAATAAAAATGTTAAATAGATGTGGAAAATAAACAACAGCCGTATTCAACATCTTCTTTTAACTTTAAAAGCGACTTTGAAAACTGTCTACAAATTTTTAAAAGTGACATGTTCCAAAGCGTTTTTAAAGTTGTAAAAAGAGGATGTTGAATACGGCTGTTAATTATAATTTAAAAATTTTGATTTGATTTATTATTTATGTGCTATAAACTATAAAAAATGCACGCAGAAAACGCCTGAAGAAAAAAATATCGTGTGAGTGTGAGCAACTTTTAGTATCACTTTTGCTATTCTGTTTTTTTATTCTTCTGGTAGCAATGGTAGCATTGTAGTGACCTTTGTGTTTTTACTATTGTATTTTTACCTTTGTGTTTTTACCTTTGTGTTTTTATTATTGTTTATTTTTTTGTGTGTAGTTAGCTTTGGTTAGTTGTTAGGCAAGGTTGTGGAGATAAATAATTTCGTTTTTGTTTATTATTATTATTAAAAAGTTATTAACTGAATTGCTCCTAATTCTTCCAGAGAAGTATTTTCTCATTTGAAATATTGTGTTCAGACAACACAATAACTGGTGACCCCGTTTTGAACCATGAATGAAAACAATGAAGCAGTTTTATCAGTAAATATTAAATTACCTAGTTTTTGGGCAAATGACGCAAAGCTATGGTTTGCTCAAGTGGAATCAGTATTTACTACGAAGAGAATTACTGCAGAAAATACAAAATTTCACCATGTCATTGCTGCATTAGATCAAGATACGGTTTTGGAGGTCAGAGACATTATTTTAGATCCTCCACAAGCTAATCCCTTTTCCAAATTAAAAGAAGAATTAATCAAGCGAACTTCAATATCCTTACAGAAAAGGATTAATCAATTAATTGCTTCCGAGGAACTTGGTGATAGAACTCCTTCCCAATTACTTCGTAGGATGAAGCAATTAGTAGGTGATATTAAGTTGGACGATAGCTTTCTTATGGAAATATGGATGAAGCGGCTTCCATCCAATGTAAAGATGATCCTTTTATCTACAGCTAATACAATTTCTTTAGAAGATTTGGCAAAAAAAGCTGATGATATATACGAAATTTCTAAAACTGAACTTGTCAATGTTTCTGCTGTCAATAGTTTTTCGGAGGTTGACAAAATTAAAAGTGACATGGAAGACATCAAAAAAATGATTAAAAATTTACAATTTGGTTGTCGCAACAAAAGTAATTTTCACCATAGCGGATCTAATAGAAGTAGAGAAACCATCATTTCATCCCGAAGTAGGAGTGCCAGTCCAATTTCAAACTCTAAGTTGTGCTGGTATCATGAACGATTTGGTGACAAGGCTGACAAGTGTATTCCTCCTTGTGCGGAGGCTAAGAATGTTAGTAGGTCGCAAAATAAATTCAAAAAATCTTTAAATAACAATGTTTTAGGTTCGCAATTAGATGTCAGCAACTATTGTTTTAATAATTTTGACAAAGCCTTTCCCCAGAATTTGTTTTATTTGCAGGATTCTATTTCCGGTCATCGTTTTCTTGTGGATACTGGTGCAGAGGTAAGTCTATTAGCTTTCTCTAAAGGTATGAATCCAACAAACAAGTATGATAAAACTCTTTTCGCTGCGAATAATTCTGTTATTGAAACTTTTGGGACCAAATCATTAGTTCTGGATTTTGGTTTTAAGAAAAAATTTAAATGGCCATTTGTTATAGCAAATATAAAACAATCAATTTTGGGAGCTGATTTTTTGAGAAATTTTAATCTGCTAGTTGACATGAAAAGGAGGCAAGTTATAGATGCTTTAACGTATCAAAATATTATAGGTTGTCCTTCAAATATTTCATCCATAGCTCCTATTTCTCTAGGTAATTTCTATAATTGTCAATTTACAAATATTTTACTGAAATTTCCATTACTTACCAAGCCGCTTACTCGAAATTTGACAATAAAACATAACATAACACATTGCATTGAAACTCGAGGACATCCAGTTTATGCAAAGACTAGGCGACTAGCGCCTGATCGTTTAAAAATAGTTAAACAAGAATTTGAAAGGCTTCTAGATTTAGGTATTGTGCGTGTATCTTCTAGTAATTGGTCTTCTCCTTTACATATGGTACCTAAACAAGGTTCAGATAATTGGCGTATTGTAGGAGATTATCGAGCACTTAATAATGTTACAATTCCTGATCGTTATCCAATTCCTAATATACAAGACTTTTCAGGTAGTTGTGTTGATGCAAAATTGTTTTCAAAATTAGATTTAGTTAGAGCTTATCATCAGATTCCAATTGAACCTTGTGATATTCCAAAAACCGCAATTACTACACCATTTGGACTATTTGAATATGTAAAAATGAGTTTTGGATTGAGAAATGCAGCTCAAACATTTCAAAGGTTCATTAATGAGGTACTCCGGGGGTTTGATTTTTGCTTTGTGTATCTTGATGATATTCTCGTGGCTAGTAAAACTGAGGGACAGCATGAAGAACATTTACACAAAATTTTTCAAAGACTAGAAGAATATGGCGTAATTTTGAACCCAGAAAAATGTAAATTTGGGTTGAATGAAATAGAATTTTTGGGTCATTTAGTTAATGGCAGAGGAATAAAACCCTTATCTGCAAAAGTTGAAGCAATTCGACAGTTCCCAGTTCCGTCTTCTCAACGCAAGCTCCAAGAATTTTTGGGTATGGTAAATTTTTACCATAGATTTATTCCAAATTGTGCAGATTTATGCAAGTTCTTGTATGATCTCGTTAAATCTAATAAGAAAAAGAATTTTGTTTGGACAAATTGTGCTCAGAATGATTTTGTCAAGATTAAAGAAGCATTAGCTACTGCAACATTTTTAAATCACCCTAGGGAAAATGTACCTCTGAACATTATGGTGGATTCTTCTGATTTTGCAGTAGGTGCAGTTTTTCAACAATATCATAATAATTTTTGGCAGCCTGTGTGTTTCTTTTCAAAAAAACTTACACCTACTGAACAGAGATATAGTACATTTGGAAGAGAACTTTTGGCAATTTATTTGGCTATCAAAAAATTCAGGTATTTACTTGAAGGCAGGGTTTTTCATATTTTAACAGATCATAAGCCACTGGTATATGCAATCAAATCAAATTCAGATAAATATTCCCTTAGAGAATTTAGACATTTAGATTTCATTTCACAGTTTACTACAGATATTAGACATATTTCAGGTAAAAACAATGCTGTTGCCGATGCTCTAAGTCGCATTGAGTTAAATTCGATTTGTTTGGAAAATATTAATTATTTAGAACTTGCGAAAGTACAAGAAACTGATCAGGAACTAAAGTTCTTTCAGAATTCAGACAATACTTCTTTGTTATTGGAAAAGTTTCATTTAGATGACGAATCAGTTGAATTGTTTTGTGATGTATCAACAGGCAAGGCTCGTCCGTTTATCCCAATTAAGTTTCGGTATAAAATTTTCAAAATTATGCATTCTTTATCACACCCTGGAATTCGTGCTTCACAAAAGCTTATTTCATCTAGGGTAGTCTGGCCAAACTTAAGATCTGATATTAAGAGGTGGACAAAAGAATGTGTAAGTTGTCAAAGGTCTAAAATAATTAGACATACGGTAAGTCCTTTGTCACAATTTGAGACTCCTAAAGACAGATTCAGTCACTTACATATCGATATTGTGGGTCCTTTGCCCTGTTCTAAAGGTTTTAAGTATCTTGTTACTTGTATAGATCGGTATACTAGGTGGCCTGAAGTAATTCCTGTTAAAGATATTAATAGTTCTACGGTTGCTGAAGCTTTAGTTTCTCAGTGGATAAGTAGATTTGGTATACCAACTTTTATTACATCTGATAGAGGATCTCAATTTGAGTCAAAATTATTTAAAGAATTAATGTTAATTCTCGGCACTCATCACATTAAAACAACAGCTTATCATCCTATTTCTAATGGTGTTATTGAGCGATTTCATCGAAGTCTCGAAAGTGCTTTGACGGCGGTTGATGGTATTCATTGGGTTGATTCGCTTCCCATAGTCATGCTTGGGCTGAGAACTTGCTTTAAGGATTCTATCCAATGTAGTGCTGCGGAAATGGTTTATGGGACTACTTTACGTATTCCTGGAGAATTTTTTGAGAATTCTACTTCTGAAAGCCAAACTTCTTCTGACTTTGTTATAAAACTTAAAGAATTTATGCAAAACTTAAAACCAGCAACCTCAAATTTTAAACAAAGGAAGTTTTTCATTAACAAAAATTTGTTTGATTCATCGCATGTTTTCGTTAAGATCGATTCTCATAAGAAACCTTTATCGTTTTCCTATAATGGTCCATTTAAAGTTTTGGAGAAATCAAATAAATTTTTTAAAATAGATTTAAACGGAAAACCCTATAATGTATCAATTGATCGTATTAAACCAGCGTTTATGGATACATGTTTGTTGGATAATTCTTTGGAATCAGTATTGAAGGTGAAAAAATCTGCACCAGTGAAACAAGAAATAAATAAAAAAATAAAAAAAGTGAGATTTAAAATTTCGAAGTAGAATACTTCTGGAGGAAGGTTATGTAGTGACCTTTGTGTTTTTACTATTGTATTTTTACCTTTGTGTTTTTACCTTTGTGTTTTTATTATTGTTTATTTTTTTGTGTGTAGTTAGCTTTGGTTAGTTGTTAGGCAAGGTTGTGGAGATAAATAATTTCGTTTTTGTTTATTATTATTATTAAAAAGTTATTAACTGAATTGCTCCTAATTCTTCCAGAGAAGTATTTTCTCATTTGAAATATTGTGTTCAGACAACACAATAGCATCATGAAGCAATAATAATCGCCAGGCCTAGGGGGGGGGGGGCAAGTGCCCCATTTGCCCCCCCCCCCCTATGGACGCCCCTGCGTGGACAGGATACAGTGAGTCTGGAACACAATAACAGTTAGAGGAGAGGCGAATATACTTTCATATATCGATCTTGTTGTGAGTGAGGAATCTATTTAGAATCAAAACAGTTTCAGGAGTTATTTTAGAGAGTATGATGGCCATGTTGAATGGCGCTGGGATTTTTTTGTTGATAAAAATTTGATAGATGTCGAAATTCGGTATACGATTAATGGGGCATTCCAGGAAAATGTGGTCCAGTTTTTCAATCTGGCTGCACTCATAGTACGGATTCTCTTTTACCCCCATCCTGCAAAGATGCTGTCCTGTCGAACAGTGCCCTGGGGCCTTATTCTGTAAGGAACGAACCGTTCGATTCGGTAGAATTTCTTCGATTGTGACGTCATTTTTGGTTTGTCAGCGCGAAAACCAAACCGAAAATGACGTCACAATCGAAGAAATTCTACTGAATCGAATGGTTCGTTCCTTACAGAATAAGGCCCCTGTACGCATCCTAGTGATGGACATGATATGCTGTCTATGTGTGTATTGAAGATCTTTGAACCATGTTTTCGTTGGGAACTCAGTTTGCACCTGCCTGTACCAATTCCCCTTTTTATTGAGTGACTTCTTCCAAGAGACTGCATGTTCGCAATTTATTTTATGTCATACCAATACATTATTGTGTTTTTATACCTTAGATACCATCTACATAATTCATTACTTTATGCCCGTGCTTTATTAACAAAATATAAATTTACGCTTATAAACATATTATTGTTGTCAAAAAATGATGTTTGCACACTGATGACAATTTGCGAAGTGACACTTTTTTCCCAGGTATTTATTTTTCACAACCAACTGGTATGGTATGACATAAAAGTTTGTATGCACCACGGGTACTAATAGATATATATACCCTCGGGCGACTTACGAACCCTCGGGCCAGAGGCCCTCGGCTTTGTAAGACTGTCGCCCTCAGGGCATACTCATCTACTTAGTACCCTTGATACATAAATAACTATTTGCTTTGATCAGAGGAAGGATGTGAGATGGTTCCAGAGGGAGAGCCCTTGGAACATTTAGAATTATTCCTATGTTGGCAAGCTTGTCAGCGCATTCATTGCCAGCCAGGCCAGCATGGCCCGGAATCAGAGCTGGGCAGGCTACTTGGAAAAAGTAGCTAGCTACAAGCTACAAGCTACTTTACATTGTAAGTAGCTAAGTTACTCAGTAGCTCAACTACCTCTTTGAAAAAGTAGCTAAGCTATTAGTAACTTAACTACATTTTGAATCAATGAAAGCTACTATTTAAGCTACTTTTATCAATGTTCATGCCCCACCTAATTTAATTTCATAATATCATCATATGAAAATAACATATTAACTTTCTCTAAGAAGTAGTATTCATATTTTTGTCAAAAACCACTGGACATTAATTTATTAGGTTCACTTTGATCACAGTGATCTGCGAATGCGAGAATAAAATAGGACACATAAAACATAGGTACCTACAGAGATAACTAGAAACTAGTCTAAGCAAGGCAGGATAAGAATTTTTCGGAAAATGTTAATTGTAGCTTGAGCAATTTAAGTAAGTATAAAGTTACTTTTATCGAGCGGTAAATTCAAACGCGGGCGATAGGTTGGTGGAAACGTGCCTTTATAAGGGGAAAACTGTTTATTTTTGAAAACAATGTCGAATGGATGCCATTATATTATAGGTAGGTATAGTTATTTTATTTTTGAACTAGAAGAGTCCGCTGCGCATAAAACGTAATAAGTATTTTGGGCGTCAAGTGTCGTTACCACACTCTCGGGCGGTAAATGACACTTTCTGCCATTAATACCTGAATAACTATTAACTATTTACCAAAAGTAGCTTAAGTAGCTTGTTTTAGTAGCTAGCTACTTTTCACAGTAGCTTATGAATACTTGAAACACATTACCAAAAGCTACAGCTACAAGCTACTTTTTTTTCAAAGTAGCTTGAATAAGTTATTAGCTACCAAAAAAGTAGCTAAGTTAGTAGCTTAACTACTTGGTAGCTAGCTACTGCCCAGCTCTGCCCGGAATCCATGCTAACTTAATGTTATTTGCAAAATTAGCTTCTACAATAAGTCTTTTGGTTTTAAGTTCTATTTCACTGCTGTCAGGAATCAGGATTGATGTAGGTTCTTTTCAACTTGTCTATTGCACTTTTGGAGTCAGTCAGGATCAGTGCATTTTGTATGTTTTGTTGGAGTGCATAGCACAGTGTGCAGATATCCATTTCGGCCTGCAATCTTGCAGATAAGTTGTATTTTTTGCTGGGGCAGTAAATCCATATACAGTTTTTCCATCCTTCCTAGAGTCATCCGTGTAGATTTGTGTGTATGAGCAGTCGAGAGAGGCAATACTTCCCCTGAATCTATTGATAGTGTTAGTTTCATGTTTTCCTAAATGGAGTTCTATGACCGGCAAACAGCTCAACTGGACTTCCCTTTCCATTTCGAAACATGGCAAGGCAGTTCTCCGTTTCATCCTTCTTCCATAAGTCAGGAAGTAGTCATATGCCTGTACCAGATATATTTTTTTCCGCAAACGTCAAAAAATTACGACTTTTTTAACCTCACTTCTTAATGTTGAAGTTTGACTTCACAGACGTCATTTTTTTGGTTACTTTTGTTGTCCGCGCGTTCCGTGAGCGTACAAAAAAGTACTTTTTTGTACGCTCACGGCCGGACAAAAAAGTGACGTCACAGAAATTTCCTAGATTCGATGGCTTTGAACACCGTTTGCGGAAAAAATCGCATGTTTTATTCGGAGAAAGGCACTTTTTGTGGCTCGTCTAAAATTGTCGGACTCACTACGTTCGGCCGTCAAACATTTAGTCTCGCCACAAAAAGTATAACTTTTACTCCTAATAAAACAATATACTATTTTTATTATGATTATAAGTGTGTGATTTTCGAAGCTGTAGATTTTGGACAAGTATTTGACAGCGAGCCATCTTCTCCTGTATTCCAGATTCATCCTCCGCCATTAGTGCATTTACGGGAGTAGATCTTAGCATCCCAGAATGACTCTGAGTCCTGCATTGAAAACACTGTTGATTTTCTGTTGGTTCTTTTTCGAGAGAGGCTTCAACAAAAAGGCTCCATAATCCAGATGGGATATTACCAGTCCTTGTAGGACCATTCTCAGAGTTAGGGGGTCAGAACCCCACCATATTCTGCAGAAAAATTTAATTACATTGAGTCTTTTTTTTGCCTTCTGTATTATATTCTCTGTGTGTTTAATAAAGTTTGGACGGTTGTCCAGATGTATACCTAGATACTTAACAGTTGAATTTCGTTTCTTTTGTTTCCTTTAGCAAAGTGAACCACCTCGCATTTATCATAGGACAGTCTCAGACAGCTCTTGCTCAACCATTTTCCAAAGATATTCAGGAAGAAATTTATACTATTTGCCATCTCCAATGCGGATTTTCCCTTTAAGAATATTACAAAGTCATCTGCATATCCCATAATTTGGGTTTCCTCTGGCAGTGATTCGAATCCTGTATGTATATGTATATATTGAACAAGATTGTACTTAGAGGCGAGCCCTGCGGAAGTCCAGAGTTCACCACTTTAGGGCCAATCAGCTGTCCTTTTGTGTTTCTAATGTAAATTTTTCTATTTCTTAATATTTCATGTATTAGGTTGCAGACTTCTGTGGAGATGTTGAGCCTGGTCATTTTTGTATAACTTCTGCAAATTGACATTGTCGTAAGCTGCTTTGATATCCAGGAAAACTGCGAGGACTGTACACCCTTCATTGGGAGCAAGCGTAATGTAGGAGACAAATGTATGCCAGGCAATCATTAACTCCTTTTTTTTCTATAAGCTGTTTGTTGCCATGAGAACATCGATTTTTTATAATGATTCCCAATAGTTTCAGCATACATGAAGCCAGTATAATGGGACGGTAGCTGTCTGGATTTTCTGGATTTTTATTGGATGGATGAGATACTCTTTCCACTGATCAGGTATGGGGTCACCCCTCATCAGGTTGTTGTATATGTACAGGAGTTGATGTTTGGCTTTTTTTGGGAAATTTGAGATCATGGAGTAGGAGATTTCGTCAAGTCCCAGTGCTGAGTCTTTTTTTCCTTTAGTGCAGCGTAGAATTCACCTAAAGTGAATGGGATGTGTTCTGCCGCATCTTGGATAATGACCTTTGCTGGGTTGCAAAAGCTGCCAGCCTGTCTAGAATTTTCGCTCTTATATCGTCTGTGGTAATTGTTTGGGATTGTTTTTCGTGATTGCCAGCAAATTTTCTAACTTTAGATCAAACTTCCTTGATGCTAGAGTCCCTGTTGACTGAAGGCCATGAATTTTTGTTTTTTCTTTTTCCTGAAAAAACGTCTTGTTTTTGCAATAGTATGTTTCATTTCTATGAACTTTTCCATAGATGGGTTATTTCTGTAGTCCCTTATAGCTGTTTTTCTTTTTTGGAGTTGTTCTGTGGATTCCTGGTCCCACCAGGAATTTCCAGTTTTTTTCCTGCCGTTATCTGATGATTTTGGTATGTGCTTGTTGACAGCCTCTTGGATGACGTTCGATAGTGTGTTCCATACTGGGGGGTCCGCAAGGGTGTCAGTTTTGAGGTTAACTTCATTGTAGTATTCTGTCCAGTTTGTCTTGTGGAATTTTCTTCTTGGTATGTTGCTAACTATGAATTTTGTTGCGTGGTGTTGCCTTGTCCTGACATTTAGTTTGGCTATTGTGGGGAAGTGGCTGTAGCCACAGTCCGAAGCTCTCTCCCACAAGAAGCGAGAGGCCATTTCCAGATTAGTGAACATGATGTGTATGGGGCTTGGGTTTTCGTTTGGAGGTTGGATTCTTGATTCTTGTGCTTTCACCATCGTTTAAGATGATCATATCGTGGTTGTTTATAATTTCCGAGAGTTGTCTTCCATTAGCATTTATGATATTGCTGCCCCACTCGTGGTGGTGTGCATTTAGGTATCCCATAAATACGATGTTTCCAACCAACTGTGCAAATATGTTTTCCATATGGTTTTTTATTTCAGGAGATTGGTGGGGGGCATATACTGTGATTATGTTGAGATTTTCTATTTTGATTATTTTGTGTTGAATAATGTACAGGAGTTAGCATTATTGATTGGACGTTCTGAGTAGATAATGTTGTTTTTGAGGCAAATTGCCACTCCTCCGATCATGTCTGTCATTTCTTAAAACATGGTAATTCTGTAGATGAAAGTGTTGACTTGGTTTGAGCCAGGTTTCGTTCAATAGGACGACATCTGAGTTATATTCTCTGAATATGTTGAATTTCTGGTCGCTTGTTGGGAGACGGTCGTTTGTGATACAGTAATTGCTTCATTTTCTTCTGTTTTTTTTTGCCAGGTGGACTGGAAAGCCATTTGGACGATAGGTGTATTGTCCAGCGTATTGTGATGCTTCTCCGTAGGAAGAGTATGTTTTTGGGCACATTTTTTGCGCATCAAAATGGGGAATATTTTCATATACCATAAGGTTTTTGATGTTTTTCTGTCTGGTGAACTCTGGACAATTTTTTGCGATGCTTATGGGGTCAAGGCTTTTGCAGTGATAGCATTTTTTTGTACACTGTGTTGTGGGTTCTCCATTTTCGTTTAAATGTTTCGTGACTAGTTTCTCCGCAATCGAAGCATTTATTTTTTCCTTTGCAGTTGGTTTTGGTGTTTTCATAAAGTAGGCATGAGTAGTACTGGGTGACAGGGGGAATATATGGAGTGACTGGCCTGGGGAGGCCGTAAAAGGTGACTTCTCGGGGCATGGTTGTGCCATCAAAAACTAGGATAACTGAGTTGGTTGCTGTGTATTCGAACTTTTTACTCTGAGGGTATTATGGTTTCTGTTTAGGACTCTTATGTTTAGTCTGATAATATTAACGATTTTATTGGCTGAGTTGAATCCTCTTTTCAAGGAGTTGATGTCGATATCAGGATCTATTCGACGCACAACACCTTGCAGGACGTGTAATTAAAGGGGATCATCAGCCTTAGGCCTCTACTTATTAGTCTTTGTTCATTGAGAAAATCATTAGCTGAATTATAATCAGTAAATTCAATTGCAATTTTATTTCTACCTTTTTAAATTTAGATCAAAGATTTCTTTGGCTATTTTTAAATCAGAATGGCGTGTGAAAAATTGTAAGCAAGTACTATCTTGCGCACGCTCGTAGGAAAACCATCTTTCATATGTCAGCTGGGTGATTTCCAAAGCAAAATATATCGATAATATGTAAATAGCTAAACTAAAAACGCCACCTGATACAGGTAATATTTCAAAATAACGACGTTACAGCAATACACGCAGGAGCAAGTTTTTGTTGTATCTTTGAAATCTATTTGCGCATAGCTCTGTTCCAACCGACATGAAAACCATTCTAGAACGGTAATTTTTAGTCGATCAACGGTTCTCATGTCGGTTGGAACCAGAGACATGAGTATGAAATGGACTGCGTGTTCCGTATAATTGCCGTACGCGGCAGTGATGGAAAGATGGTTAGGCAACCAGTCTTTCGCATTGTGGGCAAGAAGCTACACAAGCGCATTACCCACAACGAGAAATAACACATAATTTCATTTAAAGGTGACATATAATTGGTAATCCATAGTGTATCATTGAAAACTAAATACCAGACGTGCTTAAATGTATGTATATTGTGCAGACCTGTGAGGCAAAAAAATAAAACAACACTTAAACGTTAGATAAAAAAACTTGTTATTCCTAAACAATTCTTGGGCAAATTCAAAGGCACAAAATACTAGATTGTAAGGTACAAATACTTATATGTAAACTTAAATTTAGGATTTAGATGCAAAACTGATTTTAATTCTACTGGTTCCTAAAAATTACAAGTTTTGTATACATTTGCCTAACTCTATCAGTGATTCTACTTGCTTCCTTATTCTGATAATGGATTCTAACGAGAAAATAAACACGTAAAATTGCGTTGATCAGCTGAAGTAAATGATTATTAATAGGATCTTGGTCCAATATATGATCACCAAGCCCCTTAAAATAATTGTGAATGTTCATGTCACTCATGGTCCATATTATAATTTTTTTGAGTGTAGTGTTTAGAGTGGAATGAGCACGAAAATTTTTTTCGGCTAAACTGCACAGTTTTATTACATCTTCTGATGCCTTACATAATCCCCCAAGATCTTTTCTATTTAGTAAAAGTGATGACGACTCATCAGAAAACAAAAAATTACAACAAATCGCGTATCCAACACTAACGTATAACAAGTGCGCGCGGATATCTGCCCCTAATGTGCAGTTAGGGTTGCCTACCATGTTTACATCACTATTCGTGCCGTACGCCCAGTCCATTTCATACTCATGTCTCTGGTTGGAACAGAGCTCTTATCATCCTGGGTCACTATGAGTGGAAATGTCGGTTCTACCAAACTTTTCCTGAAAAGATAACTTGTAGAGCTTAGAGCTCCTAATTACCATAGCAAACCTGAATAATTCCTCCTTAATTCTTTGAGGTGTGGTTTTGTCGTTCTGTCATTAAATTTTGAAACCAATTTGGATATCAAGAGCATACTTTTGTCGGGAGTGGGCCATTCCGCGTTATTTCTCCAAAATATTTTGGGTTGCAAATTGGTATATCAGCACAGAGGTCTAGGTATCTATCTTTTGGGCATATCTGTCAGACCTCATAACATATTCATAATCACATTGTACGTTTGAATTTGAACCTTCTATGCTCGTCTTAGGGCGGGTATTATAAAACTATTTTGACAGATAGCAAAAAGTTAACTTATGGAATTACTATGGGAAGTAACGACACTCCAGAAGTTAACTGTCAAAATGGTTTTATAATACCGACCCTAAATCATAGCATAGCTATAGCATAGTGGCTGGCGTGACGCAACGTAGCCGAATGATTTTCGGCATTTTGAAGTTGCACCGACGTTAATTAGATGAATCTCAATATAAGGTCTGTTTCTGCAGAAATCACAAACCAGTCAGAGTGAATTTCATTGGTTGAAACTAGTTTTCTGACTGTTTTCAACCAATGAAATTCGCTCTGAGTGGTTTGTGAGTTCTGCAGAAACAGACCTAAAAAAAGTAGTTGAATACAAAAAAAATATTTGGTTATATCAAGCATATATTTTACCCAATTTTAAAAGTATAGTCACTTTTCGCGACCAACCAGCCGATCGGCTCACCGGGAAATTTCCCGGTCTCCCGCCTGTCCCATCAGTCCCTTCGTTCTACCTTACTGAGCGTTTTTTTTTTACCTTTTACGTTTAAACTAACAACCAGAAACCCACGTCCACGTCTCGCAATAATATTTCTTACTTTTCGGGTTTGACGTAGTAAGGTAAACAAACCCAAACGTCCATTCGAATAAAATCGAACTGTCAAATGTTCTATGACCGCCAGTAACCCAGGTCCTACATAGGTTACTGAATTTAATACCGTGTTATAAATGCGTGACGTCATTGATTTCCCCTATTGACGTCATAATAACTTCCCCTATCACCGCTGCCGTGCTAAAATTTCAAAGGTTAGAGATTTTCAGTTACCGTTTATAACACGGTTACAAACGGTTAGTCTCTAAAAAATCCTTCTAGTATATTCCCCATATTTTGACATCCCACCTGCAGCGAATACCTTCACAGGTAGAAGTTGAGTTTTTTTTCTGATATGGCAGATTCTAAAAATGTAGGTAAAACTCAACAATTTTCATATTTACACCCTTCTTTCACCTGCTGAGGTGAAAGCTGCAGATGGGGGAAAGAATCTTGTCATTATCCTCATTCTTCTGTAAAAGGTGGTAATCTCAACCAATCATGATGCTATAAATTCACTGAAATTAACCTAATTAATTTCCATGGTTAGATGAGCCTTACAGTCCTGAAGATTCGGACCCCGACACTCCCGACACAACAGCACCCGACACAGTCTCACAGACAACCATTTCAACAATGATGTCATCAGATACAACCACTTCTAGTAATTATTCAACAATCCCGGGTAACACACAATTATTCACTTTAAAATATTTCTTAACTAATCCGATTTCGATTATTATTAGGTCTCGGTGAAGGTATCCTACCAACAAAACTGGACATGCAAAGGCAAATGGAGGAACTCAATAAACAAATTGAACAGCAAAAATCCGAAATAACCAGCATCACGAAAAATATTGCCACTTCCGCCGATTCAGAAATCGTCGGTTCAGCATTGGCCAGCATCGCCTTGCCCAGTAACCTCCAACAAATTTTAGACAGCATCAAAACTATCAGTGGAGACACTGTCAGCAGTGATTCTTCGGTAAGTAACTAAGACTTTTGTATAATATGAAGTAATTATCAATAAAGCTAACCTTTTTATTATTTTGCCTTGCAATACAAATATTTTATCATTTTTACAGTCTTCACAGTTGGTTCCTCCGCCAGAACAGGAACTTACGATACCACTTATAATCCCGAAAACCTTCTCAAGACCCATAAGTGAGACCATACCTTTGAATTTACCGACCAAATCAAAACTTGTTTCGAACGAATCGTCTTCAAGTAGCGTCTTGAGTTCACTAACCGAAGCAGATTTGATTAAAAAAGCAAACGAAATGTTAGAGGACGAAGGGAAAGACAGTAAAAAGAAAGTCGTACCCAAAACGCCACCGCCGCCATCTTTAGTGAGTTTTTCCATTGTGAAAAAGTCAAAATTAGACGTTAAACTGCCTCCCGTGCCTGGTATTGACGATTGAAGTGTTGAATATAGTGATTATTGGCTGAGGAATAATTAGGATTCAGATTCATGAATCATATTGTGTATATGATTTTTATTAATCTAAGTGAATTATGGTTAATAATGACCTAAAAAAACAATTACATGATTGGACAGTATTTTAGAGAATGAAGCATATTGTGTAAATAATAATTATTAATCTAAGTGAAGGCATTAAGGTGAATAATGCCCTAAAAAAAACAATTGCATAATTGGACAGTACTTTAGACAATGAGTTATTTTTAAAAGAATATTTGGGGTATTTAATTGTTTAACATTATATCGCATTTACTTAGTTGAGAGTTAGGTATTGATTGTTTTTTTTTTAATTGTAAATATACTAGATACTTAGTAAGAAGTGCAATGGTTTCAATTTATTAAATAATTTTTACTGCCTGAGGAACATGAACTAACCAAAAACTGTAATAATTTAATTTCAAAATTATCATTATTATTATAATTTATTGTAAATGAACATCTATTTGCATTACCTCAATTTAACGAAGATGCTACGAAAATATCAGGAAAAAATTCAGTCAGCTCAGTTAACACACATCTCAACATGATAGAGCGCCGCCTCACAACACTTGTGCTTATGCAATTTCTTGGATTAGTGCTTTCCCAAAAAATTTATCGGCAACCAAGAAGGTTTTTTCCTCTGCAATAGTACTAAGTCGCTTCAATGGAGTGAAATTTATTTTGGAATTTCTTTTCAAAAAAGCCAAGAAGAAAATAACGATTCTGCAAAATGTCGGAAGGTAAATTAGATGCTATTTATACTAATCCACTTGCAAACTGGAAAACTTCTAACGCACGGGCCAAAGTCACATTTTAGATTGTTACACCATTTGCTTTATGTACAAAATAATAATTAATTTAGGTTTCTATATAAATTTGTTTTATTTGAAAACAAATCTTCTGCTGAGGAGGTGAAGCTACACTTGCAAAGTAGTTCTATGGACCTTGGGTGTTCTACAGTTAATACTGATTAGAACACCTTGACTGTCCCATGCCATCGGTCACATATGATTCATAATATGTTTTTTTGAGCTAAGTTAATCGAAAAGTTAACTTCGTTAAGTGTTAATTCGCTACCTAGAAAGTTAACTTCGATAATCGTTAAATTTTTAAGAATATAATGCAAGTTAAAGTTCTCCGTTAGGAGTTGATCATCGAAAAGTTATATTGATGTTTGAAGCTAATTGGCTACAGCCTACCTAACAACAGAACTAAGAGCTTGCACATCGATCTCACTACAAAATCGGGTTTGGAGTCAAGTAGTTTTGGTTTGAAAGTAGGAGCGGTTCCGGGAACAAATGGTTTTATCCAACTTGTTCCTTCATGTAATGCATATATGAATAAATGACAAGAAAAATTATTAATTGAATAAATACATTTAATCATCAACTAATACATTCTGGTATCTCATCTTCGACGTTAGCTCGTCGTCTGCAGTATACCTCACAGTTCCTGGAGGAATTAACGCACCAACAACATTACGTCCTTCGGCATTCAAAAAATTAAAAGTAGGACACGCGGATTCTGTTGGAAGAATTTCCAAATTGATTTTGTATTTTCTAGAAAAGTCCATCAAATTCTTATATACCAAATGTGTATCTGCGCAATCGCCAGTACCAATGACTATAATATCAAGTTTTGGTTCTAAAACTTTAAATAACGATAGGGAATCTTCGTTGACTTCAGTTACGCCACTTATGTTCCAAGCTAGGACAGATCTGCAACAAACATTTTAACAATTTGGGATTAAGTGGAGGCTTGAATCTGGTTTACCTTTGAAATATCACCATGGGTCCAAGGATAGTCAAATTGTTATTTAGTCTAAATCCAACCTGAAAAATGTCTCCTATTTAATCAAGAAAAAACTTTACTAATAAACAAAATGTTAAATCTTTTTAATTAGATGCCATTCTTTATAGGTACTAATCTAAGGTTTATACCTCCCAAAGGCAAAACTACATTAAGTTAAAAAAATAGCCAATAGATTTTGCAGGTTGGGTTATTGAAGTCATTTCTCAAGATTGCTGTTTTACCATTTTATCAACTATCTTTCTAAATTCTGTTGTAATTTTGACAAATAATTCGTTCATTTTAACGTATTAAGAGGAGCAACTGGAAAGAGTTAATGTTATAAAAGACCTTGGAGTTTATATTGACAGTGAGTGATTATCATATAAATTATATAAGAAAGGAATAATAGTTATTTACAATACAAGTGCGTTCATGAACATGATAACAATAACAAGTGTGAAAGATTAGAACGACGAGGTTGTGGACCAAGTCGTTCTAATCACTTCCAAAAATAGTTGTGTTATAGATTCATAGCCTAGTCCATAACACCACTAGTTGTGTTATGAGTCCCATGACATAACTCAAATACTAGAAAAATGATTATGTAAACACGTCATAACCAAACGCTTCTAGTTAATAGTTATTTATATTACTAGTACGGTATGAGCTTCATTACAGTAACGAGTGGGGGATATTGCCAAGACGAGGTCGTAGACCAACTCGTGGTAATCACACGAGTAGTGTGCTGAGTGTTACCATACATGTGATATACAACATTTTATGTACGACCTAGATTTTTTTTTATGCATTCGAAATAGTTTTAATTTTTCACAATAGATTATATTTATAATTTTTTCGAATAAATAAATTTTAAAAAGTGCCGTTTTTCAACAAAAATTAGTTACGTAATGAGCTCATTACATCACTAGTGATGTAATGAGCTCATTATATCACTAAGTACGATAATACAACTTATTACGTAACTCAAACAGGCTAAAATGAGTTATATAATAAGCTCTTACAGTGTAGGTCGTACATAAAGCAATAAAAATGTTAGGCTTTGTAAATAGAACACTGACTGATTTTCATGATGTCATGTGCTTTAAAACGTTGTATTGTAGTTTTGTAAGATCAGTATTAGAGTATGCTAGTCCAGCCTGTCCAGTCTCTATTGTTTGCCCAGCGGATCTGAGTCTACGGAAGGAATTCGGACATAAATGTGCCATGTTGTCACATTTAATTATAAAAAAGCGAAAATACTAGGCATTTAAAAATCCATTTTTTAATAACAAAATATTGATAACAATAATAAAACGTTAAATATTTTAACGTGGTTGTTAGATCTATTCTTATTTTAATCCTGATTTCTTCAATTTGGTCTATTGTAAAAAATTAACATTTTCTAAAGATACCATCAGCTTTTGACAATTTGGCAAGCATCCGGCCTGGATGAACCTGATTGGTGGAATTTTTGGCATGATTACCGTTGCCATGGGGAACCATGCGGTTGTCAATGGGTTAACGTCACCTTATGTCTCGCTATTGGCCAGGGCTTACGTCATTTTATCCTCCCATCTTGGCTTCCCTAAAATAGTTGATGAAAACGGCCATGAGACAAACAAACGCTTTGTTTGTCCCCCTATCAAAAATGAGGTTATGTGTGTGACGTCAGCTATTGTCTCTAGCACCACAAGAAAAATACTAAAAAAAAAACATGATAGGGCCCCAAAAATTTTTTAAGCGTCGGGCCCCAAAGGTCCTAGGTCCGCCACTGTGTACAAGGCAATCAAGCTCTCCGTACTTGTGAACTCTTTTGTAGACCTAATAATAAAGCCAAGTGTTTTCAAAGATGATTGAACGATTTGGTCAATATGTTTATTAAAATAGTTTACTGTCGATAATTACCCCAAGGTCTCGTATGGAATCTACACTTGAAAGATTGGTATTTTCAAGTCTATATGCAAACTTCACTTCATTATGAAGTTTGGAAATAGTCATAGATTGGCATTTATTAATATTTAGCGGAGATTTATTTGTGATACACCAAGAAGACAAGGAGTCAATGTCGTTTTGTAATTCTGAACCTCGTTCTGAACAGTCCTGTATGGTGTCAATAATTCTAAAAATTTTCAGATCATCAACAAACAGTACACACTTAGATGGGATAGTGTCAGTGATACCATTCACAAATATAGCGAATATTAGAGGAGCTAGATTGCTTCCCTGAGGAGCGCCACTTGAAGCGCTGAAATCGGCAGAACAAAAACCGTTGTACTCCACAAACTGTCTTCGCCCACTCAAATATGAGATAAATAGATTTACCAGGTTCCCATGAAACCCAATGTTGTACATTTTCTGGGCAACGAGACCATGATCCAACCTATCGAAAGCCTTCGAAAAGTCAGTATATATGATGTCAAGTTTTTCCTATTATTGATAGAAAGATAAGCTTTTTGTAGGAAACTTGTAAGATTTGTGATAGTTGATCTCTGTGGAAAGAAGCCATGTTGAGTAGGAGATATTAGGTTTTTAACTTGATGGAAGAGACTGTTGTGAATACAGATTTCAAAGGCCTTCAAAAAGTTGGACAGTATGGAGATAGGTCGATAGTTAGTGATATTATTATTTTGACCTGCCTTAAAGACAGGACAAATCTTAGTTTTTTTCCATTGTTCCGGAAATATATATATTTTTTTAAATTCTATCTATTGGAGATAAGATGTAAGGACACTGATAGAAACGGTGAGCAATCACGCAATATAAAAGAAGGTATTTTATCATAACCTGCAGTTTTTGTATCCTTTAATTTTTTGAGTGCACTGCACACTTCAAGCTGAGAAATATTGTTAATGGATATATTTGATGATGCAACATATACACTTTTGAAAAAATTGGCAAATCCATCCACTATGTTTTGCGGGGACTCTAATGACAATTGGTCCAGAATCATTGATCCTGGTATACGAGATTTTTGCCGGATATATTTCCAAAAATTCTTAGGTTCTCTTTCTATTAAATGATTCAGTATTTCTTATGTAATATCTATAGGCTTCATCAATTTCTGCTTTAATAGTCTGCCTAAAAGTCGAAAAAATGTCATAGTCACTTTTTAATTTAGTTTTTTTGTAATTGTTGTGTAGCCCTTGTTTTTGATTTAAGTGACTAATTATTTTTCTAGTGTACCAAGATGGATCTGAGATTTTTTTTGTGTTTATATGGAAAAGAGGGACTGACTGATCAAGAATATTGTAAAATGTCTCGTGAAAGAGAGTTCATCATCCAAGAAGTTCCAGTCTGTTTCTGATAGTAACTGATACATAAGTGGATAGTTTGCTCTTTGAAAGTTATAGTTTTTATTTGTGTTGCAAGGGAAGTTTCTGGTTAAAGATCCCATTTGTGGATTCATTTCAATTGAGAGGGTGGGGTAAGCTAGATCTTCAGGAACAAGGGGTAGGTATAGTTTGTCTGTTTATTTCACACTTAATATTTGTAATGACAAGATCTATTATGTTACCAAAGTGGTTTGGAATATTGTTCAGTTGATCGAAGTCAGTTAAAACTAGAAAATCTTTGAATTTGAGTGATTTTGTGTGAGAGTTGATGTTGAAGTCACCAATTATGATAACTTGATTATTTTGCATAGACTCATAAGTTGTGAAAAAATCAAATAAGCTCTGGTTTAAAGGTGATTTTGGTTGTATTTATATTGTAAAGATATAAATAAAATGGTACTTAAAATAAAGCTAACAGCCCAAAACATCAATCTCTGGAATTTTTGTTCGCTTTTAAGTACACTAATTGTCTCATTATTGGGAGTATGTATTCCTGTTAGACAATAAAGAATTGAATTGAATATATTTTTGAAATCGGGAAATTGTACTCTTCAGGAATATAGAACCAAATATACCTAGGGCATCCACACTGACATTCAATTTTTGTTTTTGACCATGGATTCTAGAAATTTAACCAAAACTGTACAACTTTTGTATTTACACCTTTTTTCTACCTGTAAAGGTAAAGGATGTAGGTGCGGTGTCAATATATAAAAAACACGCTGTACAGAGACGATTTTGGAGAACTAAAATCTGTTTTTTTTTTAAAGATAATTCCCCAAGTCAAAAATTTAGTAACTATGTTGGCAACACAAGCCTTTTCTACGTAAAAAATTTGAAAGCATTGACAATTTTACATTGTATTGCCAACAGAATGTCATTTTGACTTTAATCTTTAAAAAAAAAACAAACTTTAGGTATACATTTTTATGTCCGATTGACCAATAAAGTGGTATTTATAGAACTGTTTTGCGTCAATAAAGTAGCACTTTATTGTACTAGTAAAATAAAGTGCTACTTTATTTTACCAGTAAAATAAAGTGCTGTTGCTGTTGTATTTACAATACATGTGCCTTTGTGGCGTAGAACTTGTCATTTTTTTTTTTTCACAATAAATTAAAAACCTAAATTAAAACTAAAATCGTACATACTACATATAACATATATCTAAGTAAAGAACAACAAACAACATGAAATGAAAGTGAAAAATTACCCCGTTTTACACAAAATCTGAGGAGACACATGGACACTCTCTTTGCTAGTCACAGGAGTGTGTTTTTCGTTTCATCATCAAAATATTCCTGTAGGCCATAATATGATTTTTTTTCCAAGAATTTTTTTAGTTGGTTTTCAATTAATTTGTTGTTTTTCTTTCTAAAACTTAAAGGCAGGCAGTTCCAGATTTTTGTTATTGTGAAAGTGGCATTTTTTTGCAAATAAGAGAAGTGTGGTGTACCAGTTTTTAAGTTATCTTTTTGCCTTGTATTGTGTTCGTGGGACCTTTTTTGGTGATTAAAAAAGTTTTGATTGTTTATCAGGAATTTTACGCATTCAAAAATATAAAGATTGTATACAGTTTGTATTTTGTGTTCTTTAAATAGCTCCCTGCAGCTTTCTTTTTTGCTAATTTTTAGGACTGTTCTAAGGCATCTTTTCTGTAGTTTTAATATTCTGTTTGCTCCTATTGAATTTCCCCATAATATTACACCATATCTTACTCGTGACTGCACATAGGCATGGAATGATCTTAGTGCCGCCCCAACACCAATATTCTCTCTCACTACTCTTAAAGCATAGCAGTATCTGCTCATTTGAGTTGCCACATCCTCAACATGAGCCTCCCAGTTTAGATTTTCATCAATTTTCACACCCAGTATCAGAGCCTCCTCCACTGCCTCCAGATGCTCCCCCTCATACTCTATACTTAGTTTGTCTGTGTTTTTTTTGGTCTGAATTCAATTATTTGTGTTTTATTTTTGTTTAGCATTAAGTTGTTCGCTTCAAACCATTTTTCTAGAGTGGTCAGATCGTTTTTTATTTCAGTTTCAATTTGTTGTTTGTCTTCGCTTTGGTACAGAACTGTTTTGTCATCTGCGAAGAGTATTATGTTGTTTGTTAGTACATTTGTGATGTCGTTTGTGTATAGAATATATAGGAGTGGAGCCAGCACGGATCCCTGTGGAACCCCTTTTTCTATTGTTTTGAAGTTTGATCTGATTTTTTGACCATCACTAGTTGCTTCTTCCACACATTGTTGCCGTTTGTCCAAATATGATTGAAAGAGTTTGTTTTCGATATTCCTTATGCCACACATATCCAACTTTTTGAGCAAGATTTTGTGATCGACTGAGTCAAAAGCTTTTGACAGGTCTATGCTTACTGTTGCTGTAATTTTTTTATTGTTGAGGGATTCGATTACATGTTCAAGTATTTGGTAGATAGCTGTGATAGTTGATTTCCCTTTTCGGAAGCCATTTTGATTTTTGGTTAGGATGTTTTGGTTTTCCAGAAAATCAACTACTTGTTTGTGAATGACTTTTTCAAATATTTTGCTTATGTTGTTTAGTAAGGATATAGGGCGGTAGTTTTTTAACTCATTTTTTTCTCTTTTATTTTTGTAAAGAGGTCTGACAATAGAACATTTTAGTGCAGAAGGAAACACTCCAGTTTTAAATGCAAGGTTTGTTATATATGCTAGAGGCTCCGATATAGAAGTAGCAACTGCTTTTAGTACCTTGATTGGGATTTCATCAACTCCTACGGAATTCTTATTTTTTAAGCTCAATATGATTTTTTCCACCCCCCTGGGGCTGATATTTTGAAAATAAAAATTTTCCTTATGCTTTTTTATGCTTTCTATGTTCTTGTCTGTGTTTCCATTGATATTGGGACATGCACTTAGAAAAAAATCATTTACGTGATTTAGAAAATCAGAGGATTGAGTTTGGTTGAAATTTTCAAAAATGTTTTTTTTCTTTAGTTTTGTTTTTGTGAATCTATTGATGGCATTCCAAGTTGCTTTTGTTTTATTTTCTGCGGAGTTTATTTCTTTGTTATGTGATAGCTTTTTTGCATTTGTTATGGTTTTTTTAAAGAGGTTTGAGTATTTTTTGTAATATTTTTTACTCACCTGTCCAGTGAGGTAGAGTTCATATAGACTTCTTTTATGCTTTATTGAAGTTCTAATACCCTTTGTGATCCAGCTCTTACGTGTTCTTTTTTGGCCTTGTTTAGTCTTTACTGGAAATATTAAATTTAAATAATAGGAAAGAATGCCCACAAAAGTATCGTATGCAAAGTTGACACCCTCCCTCAAGTATACACCATCCCACGCGTAGCCTTCAAGTTCCTCTTTAAATTGTGCTATTTTGTTTCCTGAGAACGTCCTACCTGAAGATTTCGATCCTAATTTTCTGCAGAAATTGACAGTTTTTATGCTTATAATTTGCGCATGATGATGGCCTATACCATCTTTAATTACTTTATTGCTGGAGAATTCATTCATATTTACAAAGATGTTATCTATGCACGATTCTTTATATTGGTTTGGCCGTGTTATATCAAAAATTGTCTGTTTAAAGTTGAAAGTACCTAGCAAATCAAGTACCATGTCTCTATTCCTGATTTCTTCCCTTGTTAGTTTATTATTTTGTTTAATAAAATTAACATTGAAATCCCCCACCCATATTATTTTATATGTCTCAAATTTTGCAAAAGTTTTTTTCAGAATGATGTCGAATATTTGATAAAAATGTTTAAATGATCCCAGACATGATCTATATATACAGCCTACTATTATCTTTCTTTCTTCACTTATCACTGCTGACATTTCAAAAGTTCCTTCAATGTTGTAGTTTTTAAAGAGTTCAAGTTCGTCAAAGTCGTTGATATCTTCTCTTGTAAATACACAGGTTCCTCCCCTACTGCTGTAGGTTCTTGCAAAGCATGATACAAGCTGGTAGCCTTCGATCTTCGTGAAATCTACCTCCTGTGGCTTCATCCAATGTTCACTTATGCATAAAATATCCGGAGGCTTTTGAAAAGTGCTTCGAGTTCAGATATTGATGTTTTCAAGCATTGAATGTTCTGATGGAAAATGTTTAAATCTGTATCTGATCCTTGATTCTCTCTTTGCAGAGGATTTGACTTTCGTTCAATTTTAGCCGTCGTAGGAGATATACATATGTCTGAGATATTCCTAGTACTGTGTTGACGAGTATGTTGGTCCCCATCCTGTATCATAATAGTGTTCTGTTGGTCGAAAAAAACAATACTTGTTTGGATATCTCGAGGGCTCTGGCCTGATTGGCGTTTGATTTTTTATATGTTTGTTGTTCATCCACATACTATCAGCATTTTCATTATTCACAACCCCATCCGATCCACAATCACCCTTTTCATAGTTTTCTGCATAGTGTTTTTGCGGAGTGAAGCTATGGAGTAGTTTGGTTTTGTTTTGGATTTTCTTCGTTCCATTTATAGGAGTGGATGATCTGCATATTATGTTTGTAGCCTCAGATGGCTCTACGTAATCTGCTTTGCCTGATATTGGTCTTTGTAATGTAATATTTTGAAGTATGGTAATCTTGGGTTTATTGGAGAATGGTTGTCTGAGCTTTTGTAAAGTTTTTTTTTTTATATAAATACCTAATTAATTTAAAATAAATTTATGAAAAACAATTTCTAATATTTACTTTCTTCTTATGGCCATTTTTACCAACTATTTTAGGAAAGCCCTAACAATAGGTATGTCCTTAACTGACATTTCTCCATGTAAAAATGTCATTTTAGGGAATACTTATCGTTAGGGCTCTCCTAAAATAGTTGGTGGAAATGGCCATTCACTCCCATATGTACGAACCACAATTATTAGCTCTTTTAAGCTTTAAAAAAACCTTAGTGATGATTATTGATCTTTTAAAATATGATTTGTATCGGTCTAAAGTTATCGGCCAATGAAGGGCCGATATACCGATATACCTGAAAAAGGCCGATACACCGATATGCCATATCGGTATCGGTCGATCCCTGCTGACAACCTGCCAAGGTGAAACAGATATACCTAGGCGAATTTTACTTTTTTCATTAAATTTTTTTAATTTTTAACAAAAATCAGTCGCAATCGTACATAACGCTTACATAAACAGGCTTTATTGACTCATTATTTAATAGCCTCGCTCGCAAGCTCGCTCGGCCATAAAATTATTCGTACAATCAAGCCTTACTTTATGTACTTGTTATATAAATAGCTATAATTTGGGAATTTCCATCCCATTATTAAACATTTGTATGGAAATTTGAATTTACAATTTACCACTTTTGGAAGTTAGAATGGGTCTGTTCTAGACCTACCTGACTATATCCATCTACCATCAGTCCAAGATCTTCATCTTTATTTAAAATGTGTACGGTAGTCTTTCCTTCGCCATCCAGGGCTTTCAAAGGTGCTCCTGTACTAATCGCTCGGCTACAATATGTTAAATTGAATCTATAGTCTGTCGGCACAAGAAATTGATGTCAGTTTACCTTAGTAGATTGCCTAAGCATCTGAATACCGGTCTGTTGGCTAGTAAATTCATCACTTCTTGTTTATAAATTAAAATTAAAATAATTTTTAAAAGTTGTTTTGTTTTCGAGGTTATGTGTGGCTTTGGATAGCGCTTTCTTCTTTTCAACCGGAGGTGCTTTCCAGTGACCCATTTGAGTTACTCCTGAGCAGCTCAGGAGTGCTCTTGAGCTACTCATTTCTGTTATCCCCTACCCCCTCGAGCAACAACCCTTTTGCTTGTGTTTCATGCTCCTGAAATCCGAAATGGTGGGGGTTAAGACGAGAGCGTTCCAGTGCTGCTTATGTCGAACAGTTCAAGAGCGTCACACTTCAGGAGCATGATACTCTAAAAGGCTCATCCTCAATCAATTTAAGCTACATCCTCAATCAATCTGCTAGCGAAGTGGCACTTTGGGACCTTTCTCATGCAATTAACAACAAGGATAGTTTATTAAGCTTTCTGCAATAAAGAAAGAGACACATATAATGACGCGCGATACCTGTGTGGAATGACTTTGATTGGTTCCACTTGTCAAATTGTGCAATTTCGGTTATGTTTCTGTTTTTGTTTATTTTTAAACGTAAATATGACAAAATACTTATTAACATTAATTAGAAAAAAAACCCACCGCAGCAGAAATGTTTGCAGTAAACCTTTAATTGTACATTATTGTATTTGATATAAAAATCGTTATTTTACGAACCCTCAAATCTCTGTCCCAACCTAAATCGACTTCATTCGGGTTGAGAGCACGTAACTATTGTTTTCTTACAATTTGATTGCTTGGAAACTTGTGAAAAGAAAGGTTTGATTCTTTTTCGCCTGATTCTGACAAGAACTCATTCAACTCATTTGAACCATTGTATCATAAACAGTTTTTGTAATAATTTTCAGCAATATTGATTGATATCATAGAATAAAGTTTATTGATATGATCGATTATTGAGGTTAGCTTAAATACGTCAGGGTCAGACCGTGTTCAGTAAATTGACGATTTAATTATCTGTCACCCACAAGATGCGCGCGCAGCACAGGTAAAATGAAAAAGGTCCAATGGACCTTTTATTAAACGAACGTGAATGAGCCTGAACCGAGTACACTTTTTGAATAAACGAACGGTAAATTCATGCTCAGAGAACTCAGATCAAAATGCCGAAAGCACGGTATGTGACCGTACTACACGCAGAGCAGACTGAAAATTGACAGCATTGAGGATGAGTATAAATTTTCCAGCACGCGTGCCAAAGTGTCACTTCGCTACCAGATTGATTGAGGATGTAGCTTAAAGCCTAGTAGAGAGGCGATTTTCAGCCTGGAATGATTATTATTTGGTTATAACCAATGCATTTCCGCCGTCGCGGTTTTAACCAAAGTAGGGGAAGTCGTGACGTCACACATCAGCTGATTTGCTTTTGGTATTTACCACTTATAACCGATTATAACCCAGCTTTGGACTTGGGTTAATCTTCTGGTTACAGCTTTTTGATGTTATTGTAATTATTTTTGGAATTTGTATTGGTGTTATGTGATTTTGCAGTTGCGTTGTAGCCTGGCACAATGAAAGAAGTATACATTCACTCACTCACTGCAATTCACCATGTTTAGATCATCCCCAAAGAAAATCTGTTCAATAAACGAGACTAACGAGAGATTCAGCTCCATTTTTTGTACTTAAACAAAAAACTATTGTTGAAATAAAAAAACAAATAAGAATAATAAACATAATTCTACTCTACCTACACTGCTATAACCAAATCATTTCAGCGGCAGTTCCTTGGGTTATGATTCTTGAATGGTGGGGGCTATGACGTCACACTTGGCTATCAAAGTTGTCAACCAAAAGAATAACCACGGTATTTACCGATAAATAATCATTCCAGGCTGAAAATCGCCTTTAACAATTTAGGCACTGGAAAGCGGCTCGGGTGTACTGAATGTAGTTCTATGTCACTCTATGTTCTAAAATAATTAAAAAATACGAGGATATTGGTGAATTTCGGATTACCAAAACTTGAATCTATCGGGTCTTCAAAAAAAAAACCAATCAAAGATTGCTTTGGTTACGAAAACGTACGTCGCATTATTGTTTCTTTATTGGTCAGGATTTTTGACATGACATTTTGACATTAATTCCATTGACTGACATTGTCAAAATTAAAGAAAAATATTGCTAAGACATACGTTTAAAAAACCACAGATATTTTAAAATAGCGAAAAAATTAATTGACGTGTCTCGTAATACCTGTGCGCGCGCAACTCGTGGGTTGCAGGTGAGCGTCCAATGAAAATCGAGTTTGTTACGGGCTTGCGTCATATTCGTATTCAGGGACGAGTTCAGAATTATTCGTTCCTTCTTTCTTTGTAACGTATAATTTGACAAAGAGCAAACTAATACTTTACGTATTACTTGAACTTATCGCAGTGTCGTTTAAGGTTATGTTAGATTATACTTACTTGACACATTCCTTTGCAATTTCATTGTGTAATGTTGTCGAATGAAACATTTATCAAAATAAAAGTGCCATCGAAGTTAACATAAAATTTAAAGCTCTTCTTTTGTCTGATTTAAGGCGTTGTAGAACACTTGACAATTATATCACTTCTTCAATGTTATAATGTTCGATTTGTATTGTCTACATTTGTTCTGCAACAATACAATCTGGCTACACTGCAGCCACGCGTTGCGCGCGCATGTCATTTTTCAATACTTTTTAACTTGTATTATTTACAGTTAGGCTCTCTTTTTCTATTCCTGCGAGACACGTCAATTGGAAATACAATAAAAGTTTAAAGCAGATCTCTTATCTCTTTCAGGAATAGATTTGTTTAGTTCGACCACATATTGCTAGATGTCGTTAAAAATTAACCATTTTTAAAGGTCACTCTATCTCATATTCAAATTTTGAATATTATGCGCCAAGCGCAAACAATCATCTTGACAACGATGTTTTATCAATCATCAGTTTAGAATTTTTCCCTGCAGTATTATTTGCTTATATACATTCATTTTGCTTATATACATTCATTTTTACAAATATGGCAGGCCTTCCTAAGCTGCCAGGGTTTAGCTTCAACGATCCCACTGTAAGTAAGTTTGTCTCTAATAAAAACCCTGTTTTAAATCCACGATGTGGTCTTCCAGCTCACCAAGTTCCACCTATCTCAAACTTTTGATATCGTCAATGGGTATAAACAACCCAGGACCCAATATATGGGTATAGGTGGACGAGAATTGGACTCAAACTCGGTGAAGCACATCCATAAATCGGATCCAGTTCGCTATGACCCTTCACTTACCTATGGTAGATGCAAATCCAAGCCTTACCCACCTTTTCGGCCCCATTTTGCATTGTATGATCAAAAATGTTTAACTTTTAAAGCATTTTTCAAACAATCCGTTGTTGAGTCACCATTTGAATTCTACAGGGTGAGGCCTGTGAATATTATTTATTTTTTGGAGGATGATTCTATTTCGGTTATGGAGCCTAGAGTTATAGTAAGTATAGGACTGCAACAACGACAGTCTTGAATAAGGTTTGCTTTCTGTAGAATAGTGGTCTTCTACAAGGAAAAATTGTAAGAAGAGGACATATACCCAAGTACGACGATGGTTCTTTTTGGCACTGGAAAGATTTACAAGTTGGAAAAGATTTGGCTTTTTATGGTACTGTTTACCATACTGTTGATTGTGATCTGTTTACACGGGTTTGAGTTTGTCTTTTATTTCATTTGAAAATTTTATATACGAAATGTCTCTAATAGGAATACATGGCAAGTCAAGGTATTGATATGGGTGAACCTGAAGAAATGCCTTACGACCCATACACTTACCACAGACAACTTCAAGTAATCCCCAAAGTAACCAAAACACCTCCAGCTGATGACAAATTGCGTAGATTCTTGGAGTTTGATGGTAAAGTTTTGAAATTCAAAGCCGCTTGGGATGACAGGGAGAACGAATATGGAGAATTGATGAAGTTTGAAATTTTATATTTTTTGGCTGACGATACTGTTTTGGTGAAGAATGTGCAGCAGGAGAACAGTGGTAGGGATCCTTGTGCTGTGTTGTTGAGGAAAACTAAACTTCCAAAGGTAACAACTCGTATAATATTAGGCATTTCAGGGTTGGTTTTATGATTACTGAAGTAATTAAAATTGGAAACTGTATATAGAGCTCAGATCTACACTTAGTTGCCGTATTAAATCGGTCATGACTCAGTAACTATTGTGTAATAATTTTTTAGATCTACACAGATACTCCAGTTACTTATCCAGCAATCTACTTGGAGAAATCTGACCACGAAGTTACCGAATACTACCAACCGAGAGATTTTTTGGTTGGTAACACTATTTTTGTATTGGGCCGAGATATGCTTTTGTATGACTGCGACAAATTTACAAGAGACTATTACAAGTAAGCAAACAAACTATAGTTTGTGGAATATGTCACAGTTTATTTGTATTTAAGAAACGCCCTTTGTATTGAGCAAAAACCAGCACTGCAGTTAGAAGAAAAGGAAATACCGACTCCCCCAGTTCAAGTACCTCCTCACGATGGTTTAGGAAGCTTAGAAGATTCCTTACAAAACACTTTAACCTTTCTAACGAAAACACCAAAAAAAGATGTTGCAAAACAACTTATCAATGCTAACAAATTCTTACGTTATCAAATGATTATGGATGCAGCTCATCCTGAAGACACTATCCGTAAATTTATACTCTCATACTCGCTAGCGGATGGTACTTGCACGATCCAGGAGCCACCAATTAAAAATTCAGGGATACTCGGAGGAAAATATTTAAGAAGCACACTTCTGGTCAAACCCAACACAGATCCTTTAAATCCAGAATTGTACACTCCAGGAGATTTCTATATTGGTGCCATAATAAATGTTTTCAGTCAAAGATTTATCATAACAGGAGCCGATTTGTATGTTTACAGATATATGCAAGAAAACTTTAGCAAATTTTCTTGTGAAGTAATAGACAATATAAGAAATTGGATGTTTAGACAAGGTTACCTTAAGGGTGATCTTGATGATTTGGTAAAGGATAACTTTGAATCGAAGAAGGACTTTGAAGAAACCATAGGTAGGTAAGTTTAGTTGTAAGAAATTAACAACAAATATTAAATTTCATTGATAATTTCCAGATGAACGTAAGCTAACTGATCTGGAAAAATGCCTTAGAGAAACTGTAGGTGATGTGGAAGATGACAAAGTCAAGCAACAGAAAATGCTTCAGGAATATGAAGATTCCATTAAACATACTTACAAAGTTCCTCCTCATGGAATTGTGCCTGTGCAAATGGAATGCCCCTATCCAGTGTATACTGGAGAACCAAAAGATCTCACTTGTAAAGAAGATGTTGAAGGTAGCACTTTCAATTCATATTACATACCAGTTTTCACAAATTTTTGATTTATTTTTGTAGGAAAATACACGTCTTATACTCCAAAGCACATAGACACTCCTGAAGAGGTAACAGAAAAGTATTATAGAGGCGTGCTCCAAGAGCAACAAGAAGTTTGTGATGGAAGATATCCTATCCAGTGTACTGATACCCCTCCCAGAGAAAAAGAACGTGAAGAAAGAAGTGGACCCATTATGACAAGTCCGGAGGACATTCCTCCAGGATCCTGTAGAATCAAGAAGAAGAGTGTGAGGTTTGAGGATCATTGTACAAAGGATAGGAATGATCTTTGCGATTTGAAGACAGAGAAAACTCATTGCGATTGTACGGACTATTGTCCGTAATTTGAATAGTTTTATTTTTATAATAAAATATTTTTCAAATAATTGTTTTGTTTTCTATTATCATCATCATAACTATTTGATACTAGATGGTTTAATTAAATAAAAAAATCGGAAAATCTAATCTTGAGAAATCCATGCCAAGAGTCTGCTAGTGTTACTCTCCCTTAGAGGAGTTATCAAGCCTAACTCCCTTTCTTATAATAGTAAACATTTACTATTAAAGAACAATTTTAACAGGAAAAACTCATTGAGTTATGTTAGGTATTTTATTTAAAATCTAATTACTTAATTAAATCAATTACAAATTATATAACTTCTTATTTTATTTACCTTTTCGTAAAATTCTGATCCATATGTCTAGAAGACCGCTGAATATTATTCAATTTCGACTTGATTCTTTCTTCGACCGAAGAATGTTTTGCGCTTTTTAGAAGAGCATTGTGGATCAAATCAGCATCAAATTTTTTAGACACGAGTTCTTCTTCCTGTTTATTATTCTCCCTATATTTTTTAACAGTATACTCGCGCTCTATATCCCGTGATTTGGCATTTTGCATCATTTCTTTTCTTAGTTTTTCTTTTTCTTGTTCAGTCATTTTTCTGATATTTTTTCTTTCAGTCTTTACAGGCTCCTCAACCTTTTTTGTTGCTGACTTTTTCTCATATCTTTCATTTTTCAAGGCGATGCTTTTACCATCTGATGTCACTAGACCAAAAGATTTCTTTTTAGGTTTTTCATCTTCTGAGTCACTATATTTGAATTTCCTATTTTTTTCCTGATCCTCACTACTAGTGTCTGAATCTGAATCATTACTTTTTTTGAGATTTTGGGGTTTCTCTGGATAAAGTACTTTCTTTTCGGCTTTAGTTTCGAGTTCGCCTCTTAACAACTTTAATTGAGCCATTATTTTTTTTTCTAGTTCAGTTTCGCTGTCATTCTTCGTCTTACTTGATTTCTCTTCATATTTTGTTGCCTTCTTCGTAGACGTTTCTTCTACTGAACTATTATTCCTATTCTTTCTTATATTTTCATATTTAACCTCTCTGCTTGCTTTATAATTTTCTCTTGATCTACTCCTGCTTCGTGAACGTCTCCTTGAAGTTGCTTCTCTTCTTTTTTTATCATTTCTTAAGCGCTCACTACTTTGTCTCCTTTCTTTTGACCTACTTTCACTGCTATTTCTTCTCTTGTTATGGAATTCCTGTTCTTCACGTTTGCTTGGTCGTCTTTCATCCCTATTTTTGCTAAAAGTATTTTTGGCTTCTTTACTTCCACTGTATGATCTACTTCTATTTCTTCTCTTATTATGGCAATCCTCTTCTTCTCGTCTTCTTGGTCGTCTTTCGTTATTATCATCTCTTAAAGTATTTCTTTTGTGTTCTTTACTTTTACTGTCTGACCTACTTCTATTTCTTCTCTTATTATGGTAATCCTGTTCTTCACGTCTTCTTGGTCGTCTTTCGTCATTATCGTCTCTCAAAGTATTTTTTTTGTGTTCTTTACTTTCACTGTCTGACCTACTTCTATTTTTTCTCTTATTATGGTAATCCTGTTCTTCCCGTCTTCTTGTCTGTCTTTTATCATTATTGTCTCGAAAAGTTTTTGTTTTATCTTCTTCACTTTCACTGTCTGATGAATGCTGTTTCTTTCTAGTCTCTGTCTCTTCATCACTGTCACTGCTCACTTTTCCATTTAAGATATCATTCAAATCCTCTTCAGATAATTTGGCTTTCAACGCGTTAAATTTGTGCATTAAAATTGTATTAAGCCCATCATCTTTGTCTTTTTTGGATTCTTTTTTAGATGTTCCCAATCCCAAAGGATTGCCTTTGAGGTTTTTAAGTTTGTTTTTAATTTTTTCATCCAAATCGGAATGCTTTTTTTTCTTTTTCGGTTTGTTCTTTTTGAGATGCTTTTTATGCAATGCTTCCTGGAGTTTTTTGAGCTGGACTGGATTTTGTAGGAACTGTCTACGAGCTTCTTCTTCACGTTTTTTGATGGCAACTAAAGGATCTTCTTGTAGTTTCGTAGATAAATCAACCTGGAAAAGAGAACTATTTGAGAAGAAGTAAATTTAGCCCCAAATTTGTTGTACAAACAAACAAAGGGATTAAGAAATACTTAGTTTGATTACAGAATAAATGTTCTGAGGGTAAGCAGAGTCTAATTTTTTGCTCATATCGGTTAAATAGAAATTGAGAATTTGCTATAACCAATGACATGCCCATAACTGTAATATCTCATTCAAATGCTCACTCGCATGTGCAGCTAAGCTGTGTTGAAAAATATGGAACTCATTGATTTGCTCGTTTTACAATGAAATAAAATATTCAAAATAAGCGTGAATAAAATACACTACTCTTGATCCTCTGTTGAGGACTTTCGAAGGACCACCCTTTATTATAGGTCAAAGGGAACCCAAACACATTAACGAGAATTAATACTTTAATTGATTAACCATTTATTGCGGTACAAAACGAATTTTTAATTGATTATTAGTCAAACAATAACAACGTGATGTCGTGACATGCTCTCGAATCCGTCTCTTCTTATTGGTCGCGCCGAGCGATCCTATTGGTCGCGCTGAGCGATCCTATTGGTCGCTTGCCGTTCTTCCTGCAGCTGTTCTTGCGCGTTGCCAGATCCTTTTGAGTTGCTAGGTTTATTACGGCGTTGCCATGTTTAAGAATGTTGCTACACTTTTGTTCAATATAACAGTCTGATATAAGAAATTTGATTTGAATGTTCAAATAGATTTGAATGTCCAAACATATCGCCCCCGTTGAAAAGTTTTAAGTTTTCGAAATGAAACTTTAGCACTTGACACTTGAAATGTTTGCAACACTGCTGACAGTTAAATAGTTTATATTAGTCTTTATTCTGTTGGTAAAAGGCATATCTTCTTCAACGACCTTTTCGTAACTGCTCCGCTGCGTAGGCGAACTGACACTACCCTGGTTATGTGATCGGTACCAGGGTGAAGCTGCACCACACGTGCCATTGACCACTTGAGGGGAGGCAAGTTGTCCTCTACTAGGACAACCATCGATCCGATTTTTATTTCATCGACTGTCTCTTTTTTCCATTTGGATCGATTTTGTAGAGTGGACAGATATTCCGAAGACCATCGGTCCCAGAAATGCTGGAATATTTGCTTTAATCGTTGGTATCGGGTCAAACGGTTCATTTTTATGTCTCTGACGTCTTCATCAGGTGGTAGTAAGAGAGAGCTCCCGATGAGGAAGTGAGAAGGACAAAGGGGTTGAAAATCGTTTAAGTCATTGGACAATGGGGTGAGAGGACGAGAGTTTAGTACAGCCTCGATCTGTACTAACAATGTATACGTTTCTTCATAGGTTAAATTTGCGTTTCCCAAGCCTCGCTTCAAGTGAAACTTCAGGGACTTTACTGCTGCTTCCCACAGGCCGCCCATATGAGCTGAACGAGCGGGAATGAAGCTCCAGTTAATTTTATCGGGTGCTAAGAAATTTTTAACGCCTTTTTCGTGTGATGGACTATTTATTAATTCTTGAAGCTCAAGAAAATAATTGTTGCTGCCAACGAAATTTAACCAGTTATCTGAGTAAATATTGATAGGTTTTCCTCGACGAGCACAGAATCGTTTTAAACAATGAAGAAAGCTATCTGTCGATAAATCGCAAGCCAACTCGATATGAATAGCTCGAGTTGCAAAACATACAAATACGCACACATATGTTTTTACGAGCCTACTACGACGAGACGTGTTTTCTTTAACATAAATAGGTCCGGCATAATCTACACCTACGCTACTGAAAGGTCGGTTAGGCGTGACACGATTAAGAGGTAGATCTCCCATTAAAAAATTACCGGGTTTAGGGTTGGCTCTAGTACATCTGACGCATGATTTAATTACTTTCTTAACTATATTCTTACCCTTGATAGGCCAATATTTTAGTCTTATGATGGAGAGTAATGTTTGACATCCCGCGTGAATATTGTACAAATGCTCATCTAAAACTATCAGTTCCGTGATACGACTTTTATATGGCAAAATTACAGGGTGTTGCTGGTCATAATTTAAATGTACTGCGTGAGTCAGTCTGCCACCAACTCTTAAAACTTTGCTTTGATCGAGAAAAGGATGAAGACTTAAAATACGACTACTACTACTTATTTGTTTACCTTTATTAAGATCTGATATTTCTTGTTTAAATGCCTCATTTTGAGCGACTCTAATTAAAATCAAATTAGCCTCATTTAACTCTGAAACACTTAAACTTTCTCCAGATTTTATTATCTTATTTAATGTTCTATTTTTGAATCTTACAATGTACCCTATAATTCTTTTGAGTTTATCGAGTTTTGAATATTTGTCAAATAAATCAAAATTTTCATTTTCAATTTCGAGTGTCGGTTTTTCTACAGTATTTACAACGAGACTAACATTTTTCATTTCCGGAAGTTTCTCTAAATCAAGTTTATAAGAATAGTCCGTGATTTTCGAGCTTAGGTAGGTGTCGTCTTTTAGAAATTGTGGCCCGTTAAACCACATACTATTGTTTAACAATTCAGTTGGATTTACCCCTCGACTTATAATATCTGCAGAGTTTTCTTTAGATCGTACGTGTCTCCATTCATTAAAATTTGAGATTTCCAAAATTTTTGAAACTCGATTGGCAATGAAAGTTTTTAGTTTTGAGGGTTCAATTTTTAGCCACGAAAGAACGATCGTTGAATCAGTGAAATAAAGTGTTCTATAAATGTCAATATTTAATGTGTTTTTAATTTTTGAGACTAACTTTGCGAGAAGATGAGCTGCTGAAAGCTCAAGTCTGGGTAATGTTTCTTTTTTGAGTGGCGCAACTTTGGATTTTGCAGTTAATAACTGAACAATCTTGCTACCGTCATCGTTGTATGAAGCTAAATACACTACACACCCATAAGCCTTCTCAGAGCTGTCACTGAATCCATAAATCTCTACATGCTTACAATTTTCAGCTAAAACGTGTCTTTCAATACAAATGTCATTTAAGAGATGAATTTCCGAGATAAATTCTAACCAATGATCCTGTAGATCCTTTGGTACTTCTTGATCCCATTCTAATTTCCTGTGCCACAGTTCCTGTATTATTAGTTTCGCTTTTATTACAGTAGGCCCAATCAGCCCCAATGGATCAAAAATCTGCGCGATTGTTGACAAAATTGTACGTTTTGTAATTTTATTTTTATTTATCGTGACATTAACGTTAAACTTTAAAAGATCAGAATTCGCGTCCCATATAATCCCTAAAGTTTTCAATTATTTTTTTATCATGAAACAGAACATAGTTTTCATCGTCCGTTACGTTTTGTTTTTCGATATAATTTAAAATATGTTTACTGTTTGACGACCATTTTCTTAATTCCAACTTTGCATCGTTTAAAATTTCTGATACTTCGTGATAAATATCTAAAGCTTCCGATTCCGAATCAACACTGGTGAGGAGATCATCCATGTAAAAACAAGTTTTAATAACTTTTGAAGTTCTAGGATACTTATTTTCAAATAAATCCGCTAGTTCGTGTAAGCAACGCGTAGCCTGCCATGGTGCACTCGAAGTGCCGTATGTGACAGTATTTAAATCGTAAATTTTTATTTTTTCGTCGGTACTTTCACGCCACAATATTTTCTGGTAGCTACGTTCGCTTGGATCTATCCAAATGCACCTATACATCATTTTTACGTCAGCATAAATGACATACTTCCGTAATCTTAATCTTAACAATATAGAAAAAAGATCCGATTGAATTGTTGGTCCTACTAAGATTAAATCATTAAATGAAATTCCGTTGCTGCTCTTCGAGCTAGCATCGAAAACTACTCGACATTTTGTAGTTACAGCACTATCTCTCAGCACGGCACTGTGAGGCATAAAATATGAATTTCTTTCCAAAGAAACGTCCGAATCAAAGAATCCACTAAAGGTCATGTGTCCTAAGGATTCGTATTCCCGCATAAATTGTAAATAGTGCGTTTTTAAATTGCTATCTCTGTTCAACCGTGTTTCTAAATTTTTTAGTCTTTTAACAGCACTACATTTTGAGTCTCCTATAAACTTCAAATCTGTGGCCTGTTTAAATGGGTATTTGACTACAAACCTATTATCATTACTGCAGGTCGTGGTTTCTTTAAAATACTGTTCGCAATATTTTTGATCATTGGATAAAAAATTATTAGGTTCGAACTCTTCAAGTAGCCAGAATTTTTGTAATGAATCGTGCAAAGCATTGTTTGAAATTTTTGAAGTGTTGCATACGGTTTTTCGATATCGTTCGTGAATGTTTAAAGGACCGACTAATACCCATCCTAAAGATGTTTCTTGTAGAATTGGAAGATTAGTACCTAACTTTATTTTGCCTGATTGCAACAAGTCATAAAAAACTTCTGATCCGAGTAATAAGTCTATTTGTTTGGGAACGTTAAACTTTTCATCTGCGAGACAAATGTCTTTGGGAACGTTAATCAATGATTTTTTGAATTCTACGATAGGGAGTTGTTCTGTTATTATTGGCAATACTAAAAACGTTAAATTTCTTGTGAAATTTCCAAATCGCGATTTTATACATGCAAAAGTCTTACTGTTGATTTTTGTTTGAATCTGATTGATGCCTGAAAGGGGAACATTGAAATCTTCGCATTTCAATTTTAATTTATTTATCAAAGACTGGCTAATCAGATTAGATTGGCTTCCTGAGTCGAGTAAAGCATGACATTTAGTCCAATTTCCATAAGAATCTTTTATTAAAATAGTTGCGGTAGACAATAATACCTGACTTTCTGAGATAAGACTATACGTGCTTGAATTACTTTCAATTAATTGACATTTTTCGCTCCCGCCACCTATTTCCAATAATTGCTCATTATTCATTTCTGTGCTAGTTACACACATCGTAGCCGTAGGCCTGGTGGTAACATTACCTATCTGCTGCCTTTCTCCGCTACCTGCATTTGCCGTCGGCTCTAGCGCTCCTGAAAACGACGCCGAAGAAGGCCCCGCGCGAGCCCTATCTTCCCCCAATGATATAAAATTTACAGCTGAAGGCGAACGCTGAAGTTGTCGTGCAGCATTGTTGTACGTTTGTGACTGATTAGAATAATTATTATTTTTTGGATTATCATTATTTTGAGAATAGTTGTTTCTAGAATAATTGCTGGAATTTGAAGCATTATTTTGATTAGAATACGAGTTAAGAGATCGATCTACGTGTAGGCAAGTATTATGCTTGAGGTTGCATTTTTTGCACCCACTTGACATGCATTCTGATTTAATGTGGCCTGACCTAAGACAATTTCTGCAAAGTTTATGATTTCGAATTTCATTATATTTTTCAGCAATAGACAAACTATTGAATTTCGGGCAATGATAGATAAAATGATTCTGATTGCACACGTGACAATTATTACTGGCTTCTCTTCCGCGGTTTTCCATTACTGGAAACGAAAGTCTACGAGGATTTGACATTTCTCTATTCGCGTTTTTCAAGTGATAACCTCTATCAGAGTTCTTTTCAAAATGCGTGTTTTTATTTGAACCTTGTTTTACAAAATCTTGATTTACTGCTTCAAGCGCAAAGCATTTCTTTGTTAAATAGTCTGTTAAATCTGTAAGAGTGGGTAAACTGTTGCCATTTTGCTTATTTTCCCATTCCCTACGAGTCCTTTCATCTAACTTTTTCAAAATCAATGGAATCAACAAGGTGTCCCAATGAGCAACTGGCAAATTTAATTTCTCGAGCGCAGCTATATGCTGATGAGCAGCATCTAAAAGTTTCCTGATATGTGTGGCCGATTCTTTTATAACGTTGGGTAGATTAAACAAAATGTTATTGACGTGGTAATTTATAATAGCTATTTTATTGTCAAAACGTTTTTCCAAGAGATTCAATGCGATAGTATAATTATTAGCCGTTACGTCCAGAGCTTCAATCAATTTAAGCGCCTCATCCTTACAGCAAATTTTCAAGTACAAAAATTTATCAATATCACTCAAATCAGTTCGATTATGTATGACCGAATTAAAAATGTCGCGAAAGCTGTACCAAGTTTCATATTTGCCGTAAAAACTGGGTAAACCTAAATCAGGAAGCCTGGCGACACCAGCACCTGTATTACCAACTACATTCCCGTGTGCGTTTTGTATTGTATTATTCGCGATATTTACTTTTTGTTCATTACGTTCATTTGCAATTAATCGTTTAGCCTGCGATATTAACGAGTAAAATAATGATTCAGTATCCAATCTAAAATCCTTTTCATCATTGTCTAAAAATTCTAAGCGCGTCTGTACCTGGTCAAACTCCGAAAAATCGTCCTCAACGCTTTTAAGCCTGATTTCGAGTTGAAAAATATCAATGGGTTCGTCATTGCTTAAATAGTCTTCGAAGCGTTGATGCCTATCACAAATTACTGATCTTGCGTGTAAAAATTCTTGAGTTTCAATTGGCATAACATCATCATTATTATTTTTCGAGTTATTTTTCTTATTACGAGGCATTTTTATTTATTATTATTTTTTTTTATAACTTTCGATAAAATCAACTTAAAAGTTCAATGTTTCGTGTTTCGAGACGAGAAAACGAGAATTTATATACGTGAACGAGACCTGAAAAATACGTGAAACGAGGCGTGAGAAATACGTGAAACGAGACCTGAAAATTACGTGAAACGAGGCGTGGTTTAAATTCGAGGCGAAATTATGCGAGAAATAAATGATAACGAGATTACGTGCTTAATTATTACGTGCAATACAAGATTTACGTGCAATTCGAGCTTTATTTACGTGCAAAACGAGATTTATTTACGACCAATGCGAGATTTACCGCAAAAAAATGGATTAAATCAACAAATAAATTATTATTAATCACACCGAGACTATACAAACTTTCAATTATGATTGGAATCATGGATAAAATACGAAAATATAAAGGAACGAGCTCACCATTGACGGCTTCTTCAGTATTCCACAGGTTGCAACAATCAATAAATTCACATCCGACCGAAGTGACCAAAATGATCCTCTGTTGAGGACTTTCGAAGGACCACCCTTTATTATAGGTCAAAGGGAACCCAAACACATTAACGAGAATTAATACTTTAATTGATTAACCATTTATTGCGGTACAAAACGAATTTTTAATTGATTATTAGTCAAACAATAACAACGTGATGTCGTGACATGCTCTCGAATCCGTCTCTTCTTATTGGTCGCGCCGAGCGATCCTATTGGTCGCGCTGAGCGATCCTATTGGTCGCTTGCCGTTCTTCCTGCAGCTGTTCTTGCGCGTTGCCAGATCCTTTTGAGTTGCTAGGTTTATTACGGCGTTGCCATGTTTAAGAATGTTGCTACACTTTTGTTCAATATAACAGTCTGATATAAGAAATTTGATTTGAATGTTCAAATAGATTTGAATGTCCAAACAACTCTAAATAATATAGCATTACATTTAGGTAATAAGTAATATACATTGCACATTCCTAATTTAAGCAAAATCATATCTTTCACTGTTTCCGTGATCCCCATACTGGCCCTCCTTATCTTGGACATATTGTATGAAGATTTAAAAATGCAAATTAAAACAGCAAAATACTAACACTGATGAATATTCTTTTCAAGACCATTAAGAAATGGATACCAAGGTACAAAAAAATCCAATAGTTGGAAAACCCGTTTGATGTTTCACTCACATGGAAAACAAATTCCTTTAGACCGATTTAGACCATAATTAGGTGGTTTTAATCTGAGGTTGAAAAAAATGTGCAATTTTGTTCTCTTCATTTTATATACACAATATTTTAGGAACTTGTGCTGTACTTTCTCTTTGTTACCAATATGCACTGCATGGGCTAACTTCCAGACACTGGAAGCATATTTGAGGTTTGCTCTAACCAATGCGTAATTAAGCAGGTTGGTCAAGTATGGTAATAAAAATAAAAGGTATAGTGGCCTTCATAGTAAACATGAAAATTCATAAAACTGCGAAATCTTTTATCCCAATTTTCAATAGAGTAGCATTCCTCCAACTCAATTCCAAACCATACGATGTGAACATTATGCAGACATATGCATCAACCTGCGATTACCCAGACGAAGCTGTGGAAATCTTTTACGGACAAGTCTAAAGCGTCGTAGATCTCACTAAGAAATTACAATTATAATGGGCGACTTCAATGCAAAGATTGTCAGTGGAGTAAGGGATGACATAGTTGGTAAATACGGGCTGAATATTGCAGACGAACGTGGTGACTGACTATTCGGGTTTTGTCCTTTGTCTCTTTTTTTCAACTTTCACCAAGACGTCTTTACACCTGGACTTCTAACGCTCATACGGCGGACAGAATTGTCAGAAACCAAATTGATTTCGTGCTGATAAATAGACGCAACAAAAATTGCATCAAATCTGCAAAGACATCCTGGCGCAGCAGATATAAATTCGGATCACAATCCGCTTGTAGCAAACATCCAGTTGACACTAAGAAGATGTACAGCTATAGAGAACAGCCCAAGATTGGATCTGACAATACTAAACAACTCAACAATTCTAGCCGAGAAACAAATTAGATAATAAGCTAAATGTACCTAATAAACAGGGCAGAGAATCAAGAAGTGGAGACTGTATGGACCAGTATCAGGGAAACTTTTGTTAGCGTCAGCTCAAAATTGTCATCACGTAACACTATAGGGTCAGGAAAAAAGCTTGGATGACTGATGAAATCCTTGACTTGCTGGAAGAAAGACGCCTGCGAAAAAACCAGCCAGCATATCGCCAGTTGAATCGTGAAATAAAAAACAAAGTCAGGGTAGCTAAAGAAAATTGGCGAAAATAGGAGCCCTTAAAGCAAAATATGACAGTTTTAAAATGCATAAGAAAATTAAAGAAGCTGCTGGTGTATACAAACCTCGACAGACTGGCATTCTGTTGGACAGTCAGGAAGATATAATACTTGATGTCAACAACAAAGTAAATCAGTGGTGCAGCTACATCGGAAACCTGTTTCAAGACAAGAGATGGGACATTCCTGAAGAGTATTCACGAGAAGGACTAACTAAGGAAGAAGTCCAACACGCCATTCAGTTATCCAAAAACAGGAAAGCTCGAGAAAAACTGCAGGTCCAGACTGTGGCTACTCAGCAGAACTTATTGAAATCCTGAAAAAATAAGGAGTCACTACACACAATAGTGAAGATTTTCAATATGGTTTACCGATCGGACATCATTCCCTTTGACTGGCTTAAATTAACATTTGTGACGCTTCCGAAGAAAAGCTCCGGAAAAAGATCTAGCGATTATCGCCTCATTAGCTTGATCTTGATGAGCCACTTTCTCAAGAGTTTTCTAAAGATAATCCATAAATGAATATACGCAAAGTGCGAGTCCTTCAAGGGCAAATACCAATTTAGTGTACGATACGGTTTTGACACAAGAGAGAACCCGTTTAGCATCCAGGTGCTGGTTCAAAGATGTAGAAATGTTTCTGTTAATTCTGTTCCTTTATATCAGTGGTTCCCAAACTTTTTTCTTTTGCGCCCCCTTTCTGAAATCAAGAAGTTGTCGCGCCCCCTTTCCTTCCCCCATTATACAATAACATTTTTATTACTTACTGTTACTCGTCTGAACTGGAGTTTGGAAGAGGAGGAATGGGCATGACAGTGGGCAGCGAGCTTGCGCTGTATCAATGATTGCATGGCAAAGCTGTTTTGGCTTAGGTATGCGCTGTTGCCGGATCGTAGACATCTTTTTTAAAATTTTAACTGATTTTTTATTTTAAAGCTCAAAATTTGTATTAATTTTTTAGAAGACTTACGCCCCCCTAGTTTGGGAACCACTGCTTTATATGCATACTTCGTAGACAATCAGAAAGTGTTTGACAGGGTACAACATAAGAAGCTTATGAAAATTCTCAAGGATTGTAGGCATATAATATGATAGATAGAGACCTCAACATAATCGCAAATCCCTACTGGAATCAGAGGGCACAAATCAATGTTGTAAATTATGGAACGTTCGCGTTTATTCTCGACGAACGTTTACTCTCGGCGAACGTTCGCGAACGATCGCAAACGTTTAAGACTTAATTGGGAACGTTCCTTGTCAAAAACACGAATCAGCACGCACGAGAACGTTTCTTAATAAAAATTAGCATAATAAATAACATTTATTTTTCAACACATGGGGATCGAGAAAAATTACCGCCGGTACTCGACAGTCGACCGCAGGGTTTCGCCCAGAAAAAAAAAAGAAATATTTTGAAGTTTTTTGTGTTAAAATCGATGGCTTCCACAAGCTATCTATAGTTTTGTTCAAACACACCAAGAAACCGTACAATGTATGTACCATCAGGATTCTGCGCAAAGCCAAAAATAGGTGCGCAGAACCCGAAATTGGTATACAGAGTGGTTTCGAAACCGTTCACGGGGCGGTTTTTGACGTGTTGGAACAGACCTTATATATTATTGCTTTATTTATAGATCTACCCAATAAGCAGATATTTTTAATTTTTTATAATTTCCCATTACTTTTTTCTTTCATGCTCATTGCTCATTAATCTCGTTCGTGCTCGGAGAACGTCCTTCAAAAATAAATTCTCGAGCATTTTACAACACTACAAGGTAAATACCTAGTTTTTAATATTTATTCGAACAAAATATTTGAAAAAGCATTAGTATGCAGACGATACGACGGTCGCTGATTCTCTGGAAGGACAAGTATTATTTGATCATTTGGTTACTGAAAGTGGAGAGTTTGGCTCAAAATTAGAAGCCAAAAAAACTAAATGGATGGTGTTTAATAAGAACCAATATTTTTTCTACAATCCATTAAAATATCGATCATTCGAAGCTGAAATTGCATTTATAATCTATTCACAATCTGAAGTCCAAAGGTAAAGGTAGATTTATCACCTTTCAGTTGGTAAAGTCCGACAAATACCAATTTAAAGTCACGTGATAATATTGGTGGCAAAAAACGTATGTTCATTGATTTTGTCGTTGATATCACCTACAAAAAGCTACTGGTGGTTAATTACTATTGAATTTTAAGATATGTTCCCACTAGCATTTTACAAACGCGTTTCTGAAGTAGTATTGACCAATCAGATGGGAATTTTAATACTTGCAATTGTTGCGAGACTCACTTTTGTCGCTTCTGCTGCCCCTTGTTATACATTCTGAACTTGAATTGGCTACCCGTTTTCTATTTGCTTCTTTTCGAGTTGGAAAAAGGTTAATATAGTCAAAATTATTAGCTGTGTTTGTTCGTTGTATTATTCTCGAAAATAACTTTGACAAACTAATTAATGACAGTGACGGATTCTATTTCAGGTAAGAATTTTATGAACAATAAATAGACACCATTTTTTTTGTCAATTTTACTATCACCGCTGTTTGTGATGTATTCAACAAGGATAGAGAAAAATCACGTGACTTTAAAATGGTATTTGTTGGACTTTAGTTGATTACCTGCATAAGTTGGTAACATTTTGATATGTCTTTGGGAGGTTACGCATGTGTCATATTTTGATGACAATTGACTATTTCACTAGAGTGTTTTACACTGGCAAAATGTCATAGGAACGGCCGGTGTCCTACTGACAAAACTCCTACCTGTTCTTTCCTACCCTAGAGTAGAAAACTAGTGAGTTTGACAAGGGTCACCTAAAGAATAGCTATTTTCCTAACGAGTGCGGAAATTTCTTCCCGCAAGAGTTAGGAACTATATTTTTTCTATGAGCATACTAAAGCTGATGTAACGAAGAGTTTAATTTAAATAAAATGCGATTATGCAGAAGGTAGAATTAAAAATGTATTAAAAGGTATTTATAAAAAGGTAAAGGTACAGGTATAGGTGTATCAACAATTTCAAACTCTTCCCGCACTGAGTGCGGGAAAAAAGTCTTCCCGCACAGCAAATCGTGCGGGAAGAGCCATTTCCCGCACGCTCGCAGAAAAAATAAATTTTCTAAATGAAAATTTGGCTTGTTTTTCTTGTGAGATAGTATGGTTCAATATTAATTCTCTTAAATTGAACTTATCTAAAACAAAATTTATGTTAATAGGTGGTAGAGCAGATAAAGAATCAATTACACAAAATGATCTTCATGTTAAAGTCATATTATTGAAAGAGTAGAGACACATAAATATTTTGGATTTGTTGTTGACTCCTCACTAACATTTAGGGATCACATTTTGTATACAATCGAAAGAATTACCAAAGGTGTAAATTTTCTGTCTAGATTCACATCTTTTTTGTCACAATGGACCAAGCTTACTATCTATAATACTTTGATCTTACCACATTATATCTTTAGTTCCTCGATCCTGTACCTGTGTAACAAAAATGATCAGAACAGGTTGCAAAAATTGCAAAATAGGGCAATGAGAATTATTTTACGTGAAAGGCGTGAAACGCCTATAAAAAATATGTTAGCAAAACTAAATAGACCGATCTCCTATTACCTGGACTGCGCGCGTCGCTTGCAGGCTGCAGGTGAGCGTCCAATGAAAAACAGGTTTGTTACAGGCTTACGTCATATTCTTATTCAGGGGCCAGTTCAGAATGAATCGTTCCTTCTTTCTTTGTAACGTGTAATTCGACAAAGAGCAAACTAATACTTTATATATTACATGAACTCACCGCAGTTTCGTTTAAGGTTAAGTTAGATTATACTTGACATATTCCTTTGCAATTTCATTGTGCGATGTTGCCGGATGCAACATTTATCAAAATAAAAGTGCAAACGATGTTAACATACATTTTTCAAGCGCTTCTTTTGTCTGATTTAAGGCGTTGTAAAACACTTGACACTATATCACTTTTTAATGTTATAATGTTCGATTGTATTCTCTACATTTGTTCTGCAATAATACAATCTGGCTACACTGCACCTACGAGTTGCGCGCGCATGTCATCTTTTATTACTTTCTCACTTGTATTTATTACAATTGAGCTCTCTTTTTCTATTTATGCAAGACAGGTCTATTGGCTTTCTGTTGAAAAATTTCTTATTTACCAAAATATGTTGTTAATTTATAAAATGAAAAATGAGCTAACACCTACATATTTGACTGAAAAATTAAGAAGTCATTCTTCTGTACATTCGTACCCTACTAGGAATCGTAACAATTTTTATGTTACAACAAAAAATAAAAAAGGAACTGAAAATGGTTTATACCATAAGGGTTTAATTTATTTTAATGCTTTGCCTCAACAAATAAAGGACGCCCCAAATATTAATTTATTTAAAAGAAAGTTAAAGATTCATCTTATGGGAGAATAATTTTAGTATTTTGAATGTAGAAAATGTTGAGATAGCGGTTCGAGAATTCTATTCTATTCTCTATAGAGGTATTGAAATGTATGTTCCAGAAAAAAGATCTAAGAATAAGAGGATCCCTGGTTGGTATAGTGATGAGCTAAAATCGAGGGGTAAGTCACCCTCAAAATTGTGTACAATAAATTACCACTTTCTTCAAAAAATACCAATAATTACCAAAAAACATTACCAAAAATACTAATAAATACCAAAAAAAGTCCAATAATTTCCAGAAAAATACCAGTAGTTGCCAAATAATACCAAAAAATACCAATAATTACCAGAAAAATACCAATAATTACCAAAACACTACCAATAATTACCAAAAAAATACCAATAATTACCAAAAAAATACCAATAATTACCAAATCAATTACCAAGAAATACCTACCAATAATTACCAAAAAGCTAAGGATCCATGAATCTAAGAAACTCTTACTGTTGCATACTCCTCGGCATACTCTAAGTGGGGTTGCAATCAGCAGGCTAGCGCGAGTGACAGCCCATGTAATAAAAGAATTCATGGTCGGGACGTCACTAGCGGCCATTTTGGGATACGAAACAGGGCCTGATTAACAATAATTTAGGTTTTTTTCTTTCGGGTCACAGAGTCGTATTGGCTCTAAATAAAGTTATTGATTTAGAAGGAAGACAATGGAATTTTATCAAACATTGGCTATGGCTTGAGAATTTTTAGTATTGAATCAACTGATAAAATAATTTAATAGGTCTGTTTCTGCCTCAGTTTCTGCAAAAATCACAAACCAGTCAGAACTAATATCATTGGTTGAAAACAGTCAGAAAACAAATTTCAACCAATGAAAGTCCACCAATTTATTATTATTATTAAATTGACAAGAATGATAACAGCATAAATGACAACACTAAGAATACACGAAAATCACAGCATCTAAAATTGTATGCTGTGCTAAAATTACAGCTTAAATTCCGCTCTACATTGCACGACTATGACCTCCACCTCGACCTCCACCCTCCACCAGAAATAAACAAGTAAAATAAAATTTCGGCGTCCCCGCCGTTCAATGACAGGATGGTGTTCCCTAATGGCGGCGTGCGCAGAAAAGATGCGCGTGAGAGTTAGCCTGCTGATTGTTATAGTATATGCTGTGGTAATGTTCAAGTTAAATCGTAGACACCTGCTGCAATAAATCAACCACCTCATCATAAAAGCTAATATGGGATTTTCGGGCTCTATGGATTTTGCCCATTTTTTGATATGTTGTAGAGGATTTAATCCTTAGCAACCTTTAAATGAGACGAAATCTTGTAGGTATTACGGTCTTTGAGATATGAGTGTTGAAAGATGAACTTTTTTCCGACTTTTTGTGTGGAGAGTATACGAAATACTGGTATTTGTCAGTCAAAATATTGACAGGTTCACCTATTTTACGTCACTCACAAATGTCAATATAGGCTAAGGCCGGGGCCACACTGGCGCCAACATTGGTCCCAGTGCGGTACCGGCCTTAGTCGATGTTGGCATTAATTTGTTGTGACGTAAAATATGTAGACCTGTCAATATTTTGACTGATAAACACCATTAGCACCAGTATTTATAATAATAATAATAATAATAATAATACTCTCCACACAAAAAGTCGCAAAAAAGTTCATCTTTCAACGCTCATATCTCAAGGACCATAATACCTACAAAATTTCGTCCCATTTGAAAAATGTTAAGGATTAAATCCTCTATAACATATCAAAAAATGGGCAAAATCCATAGAGCCCGAAAATCCCATATTAGGTGTGCGTTATCCTTTCCAACCTTTTCAGTCAGGGCCGGCCCTTAGGATTTTACCTGGCATGTGAATTGAATATAGAATAGATAAAATATTATTTTTCTACTACCGTGCGTAAAGTACTCACTTTACGCACTATTTAGAAGATGTAAAATTTCTCTTCGCGCACTAGTGCGTAAAGTAGTTCACTTCACACACTAGTGCGTAAAGTGATGTCAATGACAGATGTCGACCTGTCAAATTACTAATTTTCTGGTAAATTACTTCACGCACTAGTGCGTAAAGTGAACATACTTTACGCACTAGTGTGTGAAGAATTTGTATAAATTTATTTTTTTACATATATTTGATTGGTGGTAGAAAAAAATTTGTATGCAATACGTGCGTAAAGCACCTTTTTTCACTCATGTGATTGTCGCACTCGCCTTCGGCTCGTGCGTCAAAATTCACATTCGTGAAAAAAGGTTCACTTTACACACTTGTTGCATAAATAACTATTGTAGATAATGTTGTAATAATAAAATAATTAAATTCCCTATATTTTTTTCTTATTTTCCAATAATTCTTCAATAAATTATTCAACAGGAATCCCGAGACAAAACCCTTTTGGGTAATAAAATAAATGGCGTCATATGTTGCCGCATATGCGCATTGTGTTCCGGCCATGATAAATACCAATTAAATACCTATTAAATACCAAATATTACCAAAAAAAAAATACCATAATTACCAAGTATTACCAGAAGTACCACAAAAAATACCATAATTACCATAATTACCAAAAAAAAATACCTAAAATACCTATAAATACCAATAATTACCAAGTGCTTGTACAATAAAATACCAAGGTGACTTACCCCTCGGCTAAAATCGACTATTCTAAATAAGAAGAGGGTACATACATTATGGAAGAAAACACATAATACGCAATTTTATGGGGAGTTTTGTGATTTAAGAAGACAATGTAAAATTTTGATAAAACAATGCTATGGTTGCTATGTCATTGATGTTCAATCTAGTATTATCAATGATAGTGGGACGTTCTGGAAATTTGTAAATGTGAAAAATACTAACTATGACTTGCCAAATTGTATGAGTTTGAATGGTAAAACCACACATGAGCCCCAGGAAATTGTACAGTTCTTTGCGGAATTTTTCGGGTCTGTTTATAGGAAGATAGACTGTGGTGTACCGGAGGTAAATTGTGATAGAACCCTTGATATTGATACTTGTAATATAAATGTAATGGATGTATTCAACTCGATCGTAAATATTAAAACAAATCTATCAGCTGGTCCTGATGAATTACCTGTAGAACTTTTTAAGGAGTGTAAATATATATTGTCTGAAATTCTAGTAAAATTGTATAATGTATCTTTGTCATCTGGAACATTCCCTTCACCATGGAAGGATTCTCGAGTAACTCCAATTTTCAAGAGTGGCGACAAATCTTTGGTTGATAATTATAGGCCAATTTCTAAGTTTAGTATTATCGCAAAGTTATTCGAATCAATAGTAACTAATAAGATAGCTCCTTTAGTGTACAGTGTATTATCGTCATCCCAACATGGTTTTGTAAAGGGTCGTTCAACTGTTACGAACCTTCTGGTCTACACTGAATCACTGGCGAGGGCCTTGGAAGACAGATATCAGATTGACTCAGTCTACACCGATTTTTCCAAGGCTTTTGACAGGGTGCAGCACGATATTTTGTTACACAAATTGGAGTGTGTAGGTTTCCATGGTTCAATTCTGGCTTGGTTTAAGAGTTATTTATCAGACCGTACGCTGGCAGTTAAGATAAAGAATGTGATATCATTTAAAATAAATGTGTTATCTGGAGTGCCCCAAGGATCACATTTGGCACCAATACTTTTTGACATTTTTATAAATGATCTTATTTCCAGAATTAAATTCAGTAGTAAACTTCTTTTTGCTGATGACTTGAAGTTATTTAAGACTATAAGGAATACTGAAGATTGTCTTGAATTGCAAAAAGACTTAAATAGCTTGTGCCTGTGGTGTAAGTTAAACGGTATGGAATTGAATATTCAGAAATGTAAGATCTTAACCGTATCTAGAAAAAAACAGAACATTCCATTTGATTATGAAATCTATGATGAGCAACTGGAAAGAGTAAATGTTATAAAAGATCTTGGAGTTTATATTGACAGTGAGCTGCGGTTTGATTACCATATAAATTATATGAGGAATAAAGCAATAAAAATGTTAGGCTTTGTAAATAGAACACTTGCTGATTTTCGTGATGTCACGTGTTTTAGAACACTATATTGTAGTTTTGTAAGGTCAGTGTTGGAGTATGCTAGTCCAGCCTGGTCTCCATATTATAATGTTTATGTAGATTCTTTGGAGAAGGTTCAGAGACGATTTTTGAGAACTATAAATTTTAAATTGGGAATTCCCATGGAAGACATTAATTATGAACATTTGTATGGAAAGTTGAATTTACCACTTTTGGAAGTTAGAAGGACTCAATTTGATATAATTACTTTGTTCAAAATTGTAAATGGCATGATTGATAGCCCTGAATTGTTAAGTAATATTAATATTAGAGTACCCCAAAGATTAACCCGTCAGCATGACTTATTTGCAATAGATTTTCATAGAACTAACTATGGGTTAAATAGTCCTATGTCCAGAATATGTGGGCTGGCAAATTCAAAGTGTGGTAGTGCTGATCTTTTCTGTACCGATCTTGCTTGTTTTAAGAGACTTATAAAGTTAATTCTTTAAATTGTATCAAATTACTGGAAAGGCTGGGTGAATCTATTAATTATCCTATTCTATTTTTTGTAGTTGTATTTTAGTGCATTGAATGTAATTTATGATAGATTGTAAAAGCTAAATGGCAAGTCCGTTAATAAACAAATTAAATAATACAGTAATACTTGTTTCATCTTTGTTGTTTTTGTTGAATTTTGTATATCTTTGATTTCTGTGTTTTTCAAGACTTGCATGTTGTTCGTAAATCATTATATTTGTTGTTTACTATACACATTTTAAGGATTTTTATTTTTTTTGTTTTTTATTATGTAATATGTAATGAACATGTAGGATAATGACGCAAGTGACATATATATGTATATTATTATATTTTATATTCTATTGTAGTTTTTTAAATTGTTGCTATATATTTTTATTTTATATTTTATACTGTATTTTGCATTATTGTAATTTGTATTTATCAAATTATTCAATAATATTTTTCAAAGATATTTAAATATTATTTTGGAAATTACTGCACAAACGTCATGTCGTTTTGATTATTCATTTACACAACTTAAATTCTGAAGAATAACAAAATTCACCTTTTCAAGTTATCGATATGTCGGAAATTGTAGCTCTGTTCCAACCGACATGAGAATCGTTCCAGAACCAGTAATTTCCAGTTGCCCACCTATTTTTCAATGAGTTTATCCTACTTGACAAATTAATTGATCAACCGGAAATTACCGTTCTAGAACGGTTCTCATGTCATCTCATACCTATGTACTTAAAAGTGTAAATTTTGTTTACTTAACCACAATTAAGAATTTGTTGCACTGCGAACTGCGACCCCTACACGTCCTTATCAAAAGTTGGAACAAAAGTGCCAAAATTAAAAAAATATTAAACAACTTCGAATTAGGGCAAGAAAGTTTCTCTCAGACTCCCCACCACAATTTGTCGTCTAATTCGCGCGTACCAGGCCCGAGTAACACTATAAGTACAGTTCATTTCAATCCCGCAAATCCCGGCGGGATCCCGCTCAGTTTATGAGCGAGATCAGTCCCGCATATAGCATGCGGGATCCCGGTATTGCATTCACTAGCCCTGATGTGATGTCGGAGAGCATTATTAGCCAGACAGATAAATCTGACATTGGGTGTAAAAATAATCTTGAACTCCAACTTATGACAGCTTTAGAAATCTTGAAAATCATAGATCTAAAAATAAAAAATCAACCGGATATAATGAGATCCCTGTTAGCATTATAAAAGCTTGCGCAAATTCACTTGCAGAGCCATTAACATACCTGATAAATCTCTTGATGCAAAATGGCATCGTGCCGGCTAATCTTAAAATTGCACTGCTAAAACCAATCCATAAAAAAAGGTACCCACTGAGCTGAAAAACTACAGACCAATTTTCTTGTTATCCAACTTTAGTAAAATTTTTATAAGAATATTAAACTTCTTGGAAAAAAATGTCTTATTGAGTGAAAAACAGAATGGTTTTCGGAGGAAAAGGTCCACTATAAGAGCTATCTACACAGGGCTTAATTGAATTTTGGAATCACACAACAAGAACAATGTCACTACGGCTGTCTGTCTAGACCTCTCATAGTCCAGGGGGCAGTGACATTTTTTAGCACTTATTTTCCCAGTTGGCGTATATTAAATAGGTTGTTCTCTTGGTAATACAAAACAAGAATATTTGAGTTTCGCAAAAATTTTCGGATGGGGTCACAAGATCAATGAAAAATACAAGTGCACTTATTTTCCCAATCATAAATATCTCACATTCACTACAATAGAACATAAAGTATATGAAAATAGCAATTTGGCTTATCTCAGATTAAAGTGAGTCTGGCTGAAATTTTTTGGATCTTCAATTTTTCACTTGCCAGACTTATTATCCATACTCACAGATTAGCCGGACTATTTTTTTAAGTAACTTCAGTACACTTCTCATTAGTAGAGCTTTTTTTATCACTGGAAAAAAAGAGGGCCGCATTTGTAAGCTCTAACGCATTCTGCGCCTCAACCCATCGGAAAACCCCCCCTAAAAATATATAAATTTTGCTTAGAATTACTAACCCTAGAATTCTATCCATGTTGTCTGACTGGGAAAATGAGTACCGAAAATCGTCACTGCCTCCTAGACTATCAAAGGCTTTCGACAATGTAGACTTCAGCCTGCTCTGTCGAAAGCTTGAGAGGATCAGAGTACAAGTCACATCACTGAGACTGTTCGAGTCATATTTGGATCACAGAAAACAGGGTGTCGTGGCAGAAAATAGCCTAGGGGAGGTAAAAAAAATAAATTTTGCCTACATAAACAGAGGCGTATGCCAAGGCTCGATACTGGGCCCATCACTACTTAACTTAATATAAGTATACAAATGATGTTGCAAATGTACTAGAAAACAAGGTGGTACTCTTTGCTGACGACACTTCTGCGCTCTGTTGTAACAAAACTAAAAACAAATGTGTCACAAATGTCCGCGAATCACTTGAGGCTTTTCAAAATTGGTTAACAAGCAACAATCTTCAAATCAATGTGGCAAAAACACAAATATTTAATAAACTTTAATTTAAAACGTGAAAAAACAGTGATTGACTATAATGACACTACAATTGCCACAAAGGGAAATGTTATCTTTCTCGGAGTGGTGCTGGATGAAAGGCTGGACTGGTGTGCACATATTGGCCAGCTTGTAACAAGCACAAGTAAATACTGTTATGCCCTAAGGGTTCTCAGTAGAGATTCGGCCAATCGCCACGGCCTAATATTCGGTTAATGTGTATTGTTGCTTGCATCATTTCTTAGGTTTTATCAATGGGTTTTATTCTGTTTTAAAGGTTGATTTAGTTTGGGGTTTGCATTATCTTTGTTGGTAGTTGGCAATAATCGATTTCATTCTTATTGATGTGAATTTCCGTGACGACTTGTGTGTCACTGGTTGCCGAATAACGAATATTCGGCATTTACTCAAAAGTGGCCAAATATTTGGCAAACCGACTACTCAGTGCATCTCTAGTTCTCAGAGACTCAGCAGGCTACTCGGCAGCATTAACAGCTTATCAAGCTTACATCCAATCAAGGGTGAGATACGGTGTCATTTTTTGGGGTAGTGTCTCGGAGTCGCAAATAATTTTCAGGCTTTAAAAGAGGTGCTTAAGGACTACTTATCAAAGAAAAAGTACAGAAAGTTGAAGAAATCTTTTTATTGAGAGTAGTGTGCAAACAATTTTTAATACATATATCCGAGTCTACATCTTAGAGTGAATAAAATTTGTATCAGAAAACCCAGATATTTTTGACCAATTAAAAGCAGACCAGTCACGATACTAGGTTGAGAGAAAACTTGAAAACAGAAACCGCTCATCACTCATACATTGCAAAGACTGTTAAGCATAGCATTTTGAGGTTCTGAAACGCTCTTCCCATTTCATTCCGAAGGCAATGGCCACAGGTTATCGAAAGAGAAATTAAAACATTCTTGAACACAAAAACTTACTACAGTCTAGATGAGTTTTTCACTGATCCACAAATTGACAAGTTGGTGAAATAAAATTTCTCAAGATCAAACACACGAGCAATCATTATTAAACTAACACAGACGAATCAGACAAATGGCATAGATGGGAGAGCACACTGGTCCTTTCAGTGCAGGCTCTCGAGGGCTCAGGACATCCGGAAATTCATATTTCTTCATATATATGGTTCATTTTGAATTGTTAAAGTTTATTTGTATTATGTATGTTGTAAGTTTAAGAAATTTTTGTGACTATTTATATTTTTATATTTTGTGTTTGTATGTTTGATACTCGGTTTGATATTATTATTGTTATATGTAATAATGTTTGTTTTTCTCATGATCGAATAAAGAATCTACCTATCTATCTACACATCAATAGCTTGATTACCTAATATAGACTAGAGCAAATTCTAAAACATCTACCAATATGAGCAGAAGCAGGAGTATTTCAAATAGAGCTCCGATCAAATTCAAATTGAGTCTGAGCTTAATTTTATTAGTAGGTAACACCTTAAATGCCTTACAAAACATATTCTAAGTATCCAGGAGCAAAAAAACAAATGTGATGACACTGTTTATAGTCTTTAGTATCTATAAGTATGGTCGGTCCTCTGAGGTCGGTCCCTTACATTGGACCCTTATTAGATTTGTTTATTGCTTCCGATACATTTAGAAGCTGCTATTCAAATCACATTCATCCCATAATAAATAAATCCTTACCTGCTCGGCTTGTACAATCTTATTAAAATCCCTAATTGACGGAGGTATACATTCATGTTCTACATGATTTTTGGGCGTAGGCAAGACGAATTTCTTCTCCTTTTCTTCATCGTTGAGCTGCTCCAAGGTTTTGTCAACTTTTCTGCCCAGCAAATATTCTTCTCGGTCTACTAGACCCTTGACACCTTTATAGATCCAGTCGAGTTTGTCTTCTTTCGCCATTGCGGGATTGTTCTTGGACAGTGAATTTTTTACTTTCTGTAATGTACAAATTAAAAATAAATTATTGCTTATTTTTACTATTTTTAAGCATCCATAACCATAACCTCGAAAATAAAAGATAGGAAGACTTGACACTGACACGACCAATGACGCGAAAAACAGCTCATGAGTTACTGTATTCCTTTTACCCGTTGAGTTACTCGGAGCTGCTCAATGTCAAAAGCTTGAACGTACCTTTTAAAAGTGCGTTAAGCACTCGAGTCGCTCATAGTGCATCCCCATTTCCCCTGATGCATCGAATTTCCGTGGGGTGCAAGAAGCCCTTTTAGGTGATGACGGTAATGTTAATATAAAAAAATAATGGTAAAATCTGAATTGTGTGTTTTTGAGTGACTCCGAGGAGCTCATTCGGTGTAACTCGATGTATAAAAGGAATACAGTAAGTGATGAGTCGCTTTCCGTTGGTTGCCGTGACGCACTTCAAGCACTCCTGAGCTGCTTTAGAGCGCCCCGGACTGTTTATAGGTTCCAGTGCATTAGAGTTTCGTGCAACTGAACTGTTCGTTTTTCCTCTCCCCTGCCCACTCTCACGACGCTTAAAGTAGGGAGCGTTCCAATGACACAACAGTTGTTTGGTGCACTAGAGTGTGAAGCTACAGGTGTCGAGCACCTTTAAATTCGTAACTGGAAAGCGGCTATGGTGGGTTCGGGATGACTGTTCTGTTCTATAAACACCAAGTGCAATAAACACTCCCGATACGTTCGGGTATTCTCATTTTGAGCTGAAAGACTAACTCCACATGCGTTCGGGAAATACGTGCGGGAGTCAAAAGAGTTATTAGGGCTAGGTTAAGTTAAAAAAACTCCAAATGCACCCTGATCGTTCGGTTTCACTAATCCACTCCAAAAGCTTTTCCGTCACGTGATAAAAACTCCAGTCCAACTCTACTCCAGCCTCGCTGGGCTATTCCGAATCCACCTAGAGCCGCTTTCCAGTGCCTAAATTGTTAGAGTATCATGCTCCTGAAGTGTGACGCTCTTGAACTGTTCGACATAAGCAGCACTGGAACGCTCTCGTCTTAACCCCCACCATTTCGGATTTCTGAGCTGCTCAGGGGCGCGTTCAGATTGAAGAGTCCGGACGACGTCCAGTGAAGAGCGCACCCGATAGAGAGCGCACTCCGAGTGTGCCCGGCGATTCGCCCAATCTGAACGGCCAAGACGCATTCTCTCTTTATAACCTCACTGATTCTAACATTTTTGCCATTTTCTTCAAAATTTTTTAAATAAATACTAACTATGGAAGAAGCCATAGTATCTTCCTTCATATTTAAAGAGTTATTTAATGATGAGGACGCTTCATCTTCGGACCACGAGGATGTGCTAGTGTCAGTGATTGCTATCAATTTAGCATCACAAACTAAACAAAAAAAAAGAGGCCACTTTTTTTTTAAATAGAGTTGATGAGGATAACGAAGAATTTGGATAAACCCACCATAACTCGCAAAAATAATTATTTACAATATTTAATATTTGCCTTTATTATTTAAGGTTAGAACATAAACGCGCATGCGGGGCAAATTTTATCTTGCTATTTTATGGGACGCAAAAGTGTGCGTCCGGGCGTCGTCCGGTAAAAATCTACTGACAATCTGAACGGCTGGGTAAATTTTACCCAAAGCAATCTGAACGGTCAGAACGCGCTCGGGCGACACCCGACGTTCAATCTGAACGCAGCCCAGGAGTAACTCAAATGGGTCACTGGAAAGCACCTTAGAGATAAGGGATTGGATAAGCTATTTATTTCTTGTTATATCTCAAGATTGAACATTTTAAAATATATAGTTTTGATTCTCTTTCATTTATGATAAATTAAAAAAATAAACTGCACAAACAAACAGATAATTATTTTTAAAATTTGACATATTTGACACTAACACAGGCGTCTCACGCCATGATACTGGAACCTGGAACGGTACAAATCTAGTGCGTGGCGCCCCCGAGGTGCTCTGGAGCGCGCCAGAGCGCGCCAATGTGCATACTGCTGAGCCGCTTTCCAGTGCCTAAATTGTTAGAGTATCATGCTCCTGAAGTGTGACGCTCTTGAACTGTTCGACATAAGCAGCACTGGAACGCTCTCGTCTTAACCCCCCACCATTTCGGATTTCAGGAGCATGAAACACAGACAAATGGGTTGTTGCACGAGGGGGCAGGGGATAACAGAAATTAGTAGCTCAAGTGTACGACACTCTAAGCACTGGAACGCGCAAAGCAATTGTGGAGCACTCCTGAGCTGCTCAGGAGTAACTCAAATGGGTCACTGGAAAGCACCTCTGGAAAGCGGCTAAAAGGGTGAGAGGGAGACAATTTGCTGTCAACTGTCGAATGTCATGATTGATCTCATGTTTTCGTTTTGGTAAATTTTTTTTGGTTAAGTTTTTCCAAGGAAGGCCCCACCAAAAAAAAGGTAAATAAAATGAATAAAGGGCAAAAAAGCACGTTTAACCATTCAGTAAAAGTGCCCAAGCTTTATAAATGTGCAGCCAAAATAGCTCAGGATGTCGCTGAGGGTGCCGGAAGTATAAAGCAATTGGTTTACGAAAAGACACATTTTGTAAGTAGTATAATATGGGGCTTTTAACAGCATATTTCAAAATTCTAATATTCATAGTGGAGTTTCTATAATAATGTCTATCCCACATATCGTTCCTCATCTTCAATTTTATTTTTTTAGAACACAAAAGCTCTGTACGCCCTTGTAGCAACTTCTTTTCAAAAATCAAATGAAATAGATTTACTTTTAAAGAGAACCAAATTGCTGGATATCGAAACACGCTTAGATAGCTGGCTGGCAAAAATTTTGATATCGGAATTAATGTGGGGAAAAGGACAGCTACCTAATAGTGGTGCAAAACCAATTCAAACTATATTGTCTTATGAACAGGCTTTCCGGGCACACCTCAGCGACACCTTTAAGGATAACAATTATACAGGTAAATTATTTATTTTATTTTGTTTTTCAGTAAATGGAAATCCAAAATTTGACCCAAAGAATTCCTAAGAATGGGGAAAATATTTCCCAAACTATACAAGAAACTTCAGATTGGTTGCCACAACAGACTCGCCTGGCTGCTAAAGCATTAGCGATGCTTCTATTCTTCAGTGCTCTTATGTTCAGCATTCCTTTTGTAGTATTTTTTGGTTCTAAGCACTATTTATTGGAATATTTCCACTTGGAACTTTTCCAAGCCAATGCAATTTCAGTCTTTTTATCAGTAGTTAGTGTTAATATAATCATTGGCATTTATTGTTATATAGCATATAAGGAACCTGAGTATGATGCTCAGGGAAATCTTATACCAGAAGACTCTGTGAGATCTAAAACCCAAATAGAACTCAAAGAAGACTAGAGTATTGTCGAGAGTATTGTAATAATATGTAGTTTTAATCTATTTAAACATAAATTTCAATTAATTGTGTAAACTTAAGAAAAACATTTCAGTAGTATAAAATGTATTTTGTTTTTATTTAAAAATTCCCAAAAAAAGCAAAAAGGTAAAATTTTATTTAAATTGGAGGTGATTTTCTATTTTTGATTTGTTTTTAGAAGATAAACACCTCACACGTGGAAAACCAAGATATATACGCATAAACACCTTAATTAATTCAATGAATGAGGCTCTAGAGCTCTTCCAAGAAGAGGGTTGGACATTGATACATCCGAGCAAAGAAAATACCTACACAAGCTTTTTGGAACAAGTGGAAAACTTAGAAGACAACTGTTTTCTAAGAGATTTCCATGTACCAGAACTATTGGTATTTCCTGGAGGCACGGAATTTTATAATCATCCAGGGTACAAAAAAGGAGTGATTATTCTTCAGGATAAGGTAAGTACACCATATATTCCAGATAATTTGTGCAACACAACTACCTTTATCTTTGTTTTTGATAAGCTTTAAACATTCAATATATTTTTTTGTTTTATTTTCAAGGGCTTTCCAAAGTTGAATTGGTTAAAAGTAGAACATACTGATAGTTGGGGAGCTGGCGTCAAAAACATGCAAGAGTTTTCGCAAGGCTGATATTTTCAAAATAGGTCGTACTTTAGTGTTAGAATGCTAGTGTACAGTCAGCACTCACAGTTCCGGGACAGCTGGCTCTGGGACGCGGGCAAAGTTGTAATTTTAAGAAGCATCTAAACTGTTTTCTCAAAGCTCAAAATTTATAGAAATTTTGCACATTATCTGTTTGAAGGTCACAGATAACGTATGTAAATCGTCAGACGTCTAGTTCGTTGCAAAAAGGGGGTCAGACGTCCTCAAAGTTTTTATTTTATGGCATTTTCTTCGGTGTCCTGTCAAAATACATTTTTGCAGGTATTTGACAAATATATTTGAAGAAAATGCCATAAAATAAGAACTTTGAGGACGTCTGACCCCCTTTTTGCAACGAACTAGACGTCTGACGATTTACATACGTTATCTGTGACCTTCAAACAGATAATGTGCAAAATTTCTATAAATTTTGAGCTTTGAGAAAACAGTTTAGATGCTTCTTAAAATTACAACTTTGCCCGCGTCCCAGAGCCAGCTGTCCCGGAACTGTGAGTGCTGACTGTACACTAGCATTCTAACACTAAAGTACGACCTATTTTGAAAATATCCGCCTTGCGAAAACTCTTGCATGTTTTTGGCGCCACCTCCTGGACTATGACTTAGGGTCGATACTTTTGCTCTCGATCAACGAATTTGATACGTTGTCAAAGTTTTGCATGGGCCAAGGTCTATATAAGTATGATGTGGTTAGAGCACATTCAAAGCCCTGATTATTTTTAACGGCTGTCAAATGAGAGCAAAAGTACCGGCACTTAGGCTTCCTGGTTTAAACACCTTACTTATATAAACATCAAATATTTCAGGCAAGTTGTCTTCCAGTGCACATTTTATCGCCTCCCCCAGGAAGTGTTGTGCTCGACATGTGTGCAGCACCAGGGATGAAGACTACACAATTGGCAGCCACTTTACAAGATAATGGGATAGTCTATGCAGTTGAAAGAGATCCGAAACGGTTTGAAATATTGAAGAAAATGGTGGAAGTATCAGGTATGATTTTATATGGTTGACATTTTTTGAAGATATTTATTCAAAATTATTAATTATTGTAGGAGCAACATGTGTTAATGCAATAAATGAAGATGTATTACAATGTAATGTGCCTGAATTTTCTAATGTTGAATACATAACAGTGGACCCTAGTTGTTCTGGATCAGGTACCTAATAATAACTACTTGAATTTTGTTGTGCAATAAGTTGATTGAGTGCCTGCCTTGTGCAAAAATATTAGTGTTTTCTCTAGCATGAATATTAGGGAAAATGGTTGATTGATTAATAACAAGAAAATGATGTACATACATATCTATAAATAATTCTGTTTTATTTTCAGGTATGATAAATCGTTTGGAAATCAACAAAACCCCTGACAATCTCAGGCTCCAAAAACTAGCTGGCTTCCAAATTAAAATTCTACGCAGTGCCCTAACTCGATACCCAAATGCGAAAAAAATTGTATACTCAACATGTTCTCTCAATCCAGAAGAAAATGAAGATGTCGTAAGACAAGTCTTGGAAACGAATAATCAATTTAAGTTGATTCCCGCAATATATTTTGTGAATAACCAGTGGATTAACTACGGATCATCAGATTTTAGCAAAATTGGACAATATACTTTATATGCCCGACCCGAAGTGGACTTGACAAATGGATTTTTTGTTGCTGTCTTTGAAAGACTGGAGGAAGGAGAAAATAATGAATTTTATAATGGAAGAGTCTTGCAGTACAGAAAAAAAATTGAGCAAAATGAAAATAGGAAGGAGAGAAAATATCGAGAAAGTTATAATACTAGTAATATGATTGAAGATACAGATTGCATTGCTGCAAATGAAATAAATAACAAAATAATTGAAAACCCCATCAAAGACAAAATTGGACCTGAAAAAGAAGTCTCCAATGAAGTGGCTCCAGATAGTCGAGAAAGTATTTTTGATGAATCCACAATAACTGAAGAAGTCAGCATTAAAAAGCATAAAAAGAAAAAACATAAGGATATAGGTACAGATGAATGTGTAACATTTGTTCCTCAATCCACTGTTGCTAGTAAAAAAAGCAAAAAGAAGAAACATAAACATTTGGAAGAAGAGACTCAGATTGAAGTAGCAGCCAGCACTGGAGATGTTTGTGATGAGCCTGAGAGAAAAAAAAAGAAAAAGAACAAAAATCCCACAGAAGATAGACTTTTGGAAGTCTCAACAAATGTAGAAAAAAGAAAGAAAAAGAAGTCCAAGGAGGAATCAGTCGAAATAGTAGGAATCAATGAAAAAACAGAAGGAAAGCCTCGTAGAAAGAAGAAAATGGTTGAATGTGTGGATTAATCATTGGAAGGATTTCAATTTTATTTGCTGATATCGTCTTTTGCAATAATTACAAAAAATAAATTAAAATATTATATCAAGTGTGACCTCTGCTAAATCAAATCGAAGCATTATTAGTAAAAATAAAAACCTACGCTATACAATACAGCAGACAGGAAAAGGTATGTTGCGACCAGTGGCGTAGCCAGGATTTTGTCTTGGGGGGGGCAAATTTGCAGGAAGCGTCTTTTGCGGCCCTACCGCGACCGCTGCCGGAGGCTTAGCGAAATTTTTGGGTGCCACGCCCCTTTTTCAGGTTTCTTTACGCTATTTTTGGGACTGTTTATCTTAATTTTGAAGAAATATTCATAAAATGTAAGGGTCTTGGGGGGGGCAAATGCCCTCTTGCCCCCCCCCTGGCTACGCCAGTGGTTGCGACCAATAAGCGGCATTGTATATGTTTCAAAAATCTATCTTGGGAAAAAATACACTTCATTGGAAATTTGTTTGCCATACTATCGGTGAAATTTAATACAACCATCAACCTGTGATCATTTCGTTGAAGCTTATGATTTATGCAAGGCAGTGTGTGACGGCATGTGATGGTAAAAAATCGTTCGTTTTATGAAGGCTTTAGTCTGGGAGACGACCGCGTTTTTTCTACCCCGATCGAGTTATGTGCCGATACTATTATCAATATATCGTATTATGTGCATCTATTAACCGGTATTCTTGCCTGAGAGCAAATGCTGCCGGAATAGTTATTTAGCTAAGTGGTACTTTTCCGCACGAGATGGCAGTTGCACGAACGACGCGGAGCGGAGTTCGGGCAAGCCGTCGAGGGTGGAAAAGACATTTTCAGCAAGAGTTAGGTACAATATTTTTCCTACGAGTGTTTTTGTCCATCTTATTTATCAAAAAAAATGTTTCCAATACGCAAAGATTTTATAATGATGGTACAAAAGAGCACATAATATAAAATAACATATAACAAATCATTTATTTGATCCTAAATATCTTCATTTTTAGAAATAAAAAAAATCATGATCCTTGGGCCTATATCTAAATTGGCCAAAAAAATTGTTAGGATCCCCCACCCTCGCGGGGCTATGCCACCTAAAATAGGGGGCCCTGCGGGGCTGTGCCCTCAAATGAGGGGCTCCCGCGGGGCTCCGCCCTTCAATTAAGGAGCTTCGCCCCCCAAAAAGGCCCCCAGGGCTCCGCCCTCCCAAAAGGGCCACCCAAGGCTCCGCCCCCAAAAAGGGACCACTGCGGGACTGTGCCCCTCAAAAATGGGGCCCCCGCGGGACTGTTCCCCCAAATAGGGGGCCGCCGAACTTTAATATGTATGGGTACACAGTAAAATTAAAAATAGTGCGGAAAAGTACAACTTTCAAAACGAAAAATCGTGCGGAAAAGTAACTTTTCGGCACGCTCGTAGGAAAATATCATTTAACAAATTGAAAAAAACGTAACACTACCCCCATCGAGTTATGCCCTAAGTAGGGTATCAAATTGAAGGTCTCGATGTCCCCTATCTAAACAGTCGATCCTGCCTCGTGAGAACTTGCCGGAAAAAGGTGGCAGGGCAGCTTATTGCGGCAAGGGCCCGCGGTTTCAGCTTTGACACCTATCAAGTTTTGCACTGAATGATGTGTCTGTCAAATTAAAGGTGTCAAAGAAGTTGATTTAAGGTGTTCGCACAGAAATCACAAACCAGTTAGAGCGAATTTCATTGGTTAAAAACAGTTAGGAAACTAGTTTCAACCAATGAAATTCACTCCTTCTAGTTTGGGATTTCTGTGCGAAGAGACCTTAAGTCAACTATTATTGACACCTTAATTTGACACATCATTCAGGGCAAAAGTTGATAGGTGCCAAAGCTGAGACCACGGGCCCTTGCCCCAATAAGCTGCCCTGTCACCTTTTTCCGGCAAGTTCTCACGAGGCAGGATCGACTTTTTAGATGAAGGACATCGAGATCTTTTATCTGATACCCTACTTAGGGAATAACTCGATGGGGGTAGTGTTACGTTTTTTTCAATTTGTTAATAATTTGTTAAAAGATATTTCCGGCAGCATTTGCTCTCAGGCAGGAATACCGGTTAATAGATGCACATAATACTATATATTGATAATAGTGTCGACACATAACTCGATCGGGGTAGGAAAAATGCGGTCGCCTCCCTAACTACTTGTAAAGTTGGCCCATTATAAAACTGATACAGGCATGTGTTTTTCAAATTTGCGTAATGTGAGTCTGGCTTAACAATAAAAAGTATCTCCTGAAAAAAGAAAATTTTTGTCAATGTCAAAGCTGAAACAAATGTGGAAATCAACCAATGATCTGCTCATGGCCGTTCCCACCAACTATTTTAGGGGAGCCTTGGCGATAAGTATTCCCTAAACTGATATTTCTCCATGTAAAAATGTCATTTTAGGGAATACTTATCGTTAAGGCTCCCCTAAAATAGTTGGTGGAAACAGCCATTTGGGCTGGTATTAGCTTTGTTCCAACACACCAAAAAAACCGTACAATGTACCATCGTCACCAAAAGTAACTGGGACAGCAGCACATTAGCTCTTGTCCTATTATATGAATTTTATTGTCAAATATTTGTCAAACTATAATTTAAATGCATTGAAATGAATGACAGTAGAATTAGTCCAGGAGATTATTATGCATTATTTGTGTCCCAGATACTTTTGGTGACGATGGTACCATCACGATTCTGCGCAAAGCCAAAAATGTCTGCGCAGAACCCGATATTCGTATACAGAGTGGTTTGGAAACCGTTCGTGGGATGGTTTTTGACGTGTTGGACGTTGGAATAAACCTAATATAAAGCGTTGACCAAAAATTATCTTTCAACCGACTTTGAACTGACATTTTTGTATGATTTTAAAGAGACATTTCAGTTCAACCGTTGCTTGAAATTCAACCTTCGCTTCGGTCAACTGGACTTTATAATACCGGCCCTTAGTAGATCATTGAATTCAACTATCAATAACAATTCAACCAGTAACCTGGGCTGGGATCACGACAAGTAGAATTCTACTTTCATGACGTCAAGTTGCCTAGCAACCGTCATCATCACCCTGTATGCGATAAATAGGTCGCGGGTGACGTCATGAAAGTGGAATTCTAGTTGTCGTGATCCCAGCCCAGTTCTTTGAATATGACACTGACTCAAGTCTCCTAAAGTTGATAGGTTATCTGGTAATGGGTAACTTGATGACGCATCCGGGGTACCTTAGATGACGTCATCCAGTTACCTAGGCAACCGCCTCTCGCAAATAACCTTGACACCTATGACTTCTTTTTTAATTTTTGAGGTGATAAAAAAGGTCGATTCACACACAACACAATAGGAAAATGCATGCAAAACTATTTTCTCGCGTTCACTTTTTTGAAACTGGGTCAAAACAGGTTTGAAATACTATATTCTCGCGATGAACCCATGACGTCACACAAAGTTGGTTCAAACCGTTTCGAAATACAATCCAATCCACGTTTTTAAACCATTTTCTCGCACCGATAAATTATGACGTCATTGTGAAACTATTTTAAACCAGTTCGGAAAAATGTTCCAAAACTTTGAGACGCGAGAAAACACCTCAGTTTTATGATTGGCCAAGTGTACTTATGTCATCGATGACGTCATAACATAGAAAAAAGGGTGGGTTTGTCAGTCACAAGGTTATTTGCCTGATTACTTTATGAAGTTATCTAGGGTGGCTCAACATAATGCAAATCTCCATAAGGCACCCCAGATTCGTCATCAAGTTATCCATTACCTACCAGACAACTAATTAACTGGTTTGTCACAGAAATGATCGTAGATTTCAGGTCTGTTCTCACAGAAATCTCAAACCTATGAGAACGGTTGTTCGCGATTTGCATCAATAAAAAACGCTCTGACTAGTTTGTGATTTCTGTGAGAACAGAAATTTCATATAAATTCAATAGCGTTCACCGCACATTTTCCTAAAGGAATTTTTGATCTCAAGGTTTGCACCTGCACAAATTATGGAAAATTTTGAAAAATACCGATTTTGTATTGAATAGGCACAAACAAGTAAAGTCCGTTTCACCCTCAGACTGTTTCACCAGGGTTCATACTTGACCTTGAAACTTGAAAAAAAAGGGTTATCGTAGATCGATTCATATGATACATGCAATTTTTTTGACAAATTAAAATGAATGACTTTTGGTTAAGAACCGACAAACGTTTTTGACGTCAGTGATTTATTTCAGTCAATTTTTATTTGTTAAACAAGGAAGGTAAATGCTGGTGGCAAGTACAAACCCTGGCGAAACAAACCTTAGGTATGTTCCGGTATGTTCCAAAAAGCTCTTTAGACTACAGTGGCTAAATAAACCTCTACATACAGTGGCGACAATAGAGGTCCCGCCGCCATTTTGTTCCCAACCTCTTGTTACTTTTAAATATTATTATATAGGATTTAAATGGACATCTATCATAAAAAATTGAAATCGACGTATATGACTATAATTAGGTCCATAATACGTTGTTTTCCATGTTTTATTATCCATGTTCACCCAAATCCCATATATTCATATTTGAAATAAGCAATACGTGGGAACAAGAGGGCCGCGTTTTCAATATAAATATATGGGATTTTAGAACCAATCAAAAATAAGACAGCAATTCGGTTTCTCGATAGCGAGTCACCTCCGTGTTGGTTTTAGCTCCAGGGTAAGCGTGTTCAGTTGCTATGTTCACCCCGGAGTAGTTATGCTTAACCCCGGGGTGACCTGCTATTGAGAAACCGGCCCTGAGAGTCCTGAGACGAGAATCTCGCCCCTTTGGCTGTTTTCTCGTGTTCGTTTTTTTGAAACATGGTTAAACCAAATTCAAGCGGCAGGAAACAGTCCATGCGCTCGGTATTTTGATCAGTTCTCCGAGCTTGAATTTACCGTTCGTTTATTCAAAAAGGGTGCTCGGTGCAGGCTCATTCGCGTTCTTTTATTAAAATTTCGAGAGCTGCCATACAGCGTAACTCTGTGCGCTCGCTGGTCACGTGATTACGGCTCCGCTAGGCACCCTCTGCTCTTTGAGCAAAATACTGAACGCAAGGAGTATATTATCACGATGAACCCATAACGTCACATCAAAATAAGTTGAGTTGAAACTGTTTCGAAATACAATCCACTCCACGTTTTAAACCATTTTCTCGCACCGTGAACTCCGAGAAAATATGACGTCATGTGAGACTGTTGTTTTATTTGAAAAACGTTTTAAAACATTTGAGACTCGAGAAAACATCTCTGGTTTTGAGAATCGACAAATATTTATGATGTCTCAGATATGTTTTAGTCAACTTTTATTTGGTAAAAAAACGAAGGCAACTGATGACGTAGTACAAACGTGAACTCAAGGTTCCTAAAGGTCTGTCCTCACAGCAATCACAAAACAGTCAGAGCGAATTTCATTGGTTGAAAATAGTCAGAAAGGTTGTTGGCGATTTACACCAATCAAAAACGTTCTGACTGGTTTGTGATTTTTGTGAAGCACACCTCAAAATGTTCCGAGTTGGTTTTAGGTCTGTTTCTGCAGAAATCACAAACTAGTCATTGTATTGAGAAACTGGCCCTAAGGGCGGGTTTCGAGTCACCTCCGGGTTGGTTTCAACTCCAGAAGCGTGTCCAGTTGCAATGTTTACCATGGAGTTATGCTTAACCCGGGGTGACTCTTTATTGAGAAACCGGCCCTATATGTGTTCAGGCTACCTCCAAGAATCGTAAACTCTACAGGATTGCTCAATCCCATAAGACAAACGTTCATAAAAAACATTGAAGATGACGGTATGCCAATGACGTCAGGCAGTCCTTGATTGGTTCGTGTTTTATTATGACAGCGCACTTTCCTTGCATTTTCAAACGTGAAAAAATGTTATTTGGAGGTTATTTCCTTTGAAAACTGTATTTTGTAATTAATTTATTAATTTTAAAATTAGCAGACTTCAAAAGTTTGTGTCCTTGAGGCTTGAGTGGTTGGCTTATTAGAAAGACGATGAGTTTGTTTGCTTTTGTTTATCAATTAGCCAAATATATTGACAAAAAGTCAAAACAACAAAGGGCTGGAGTCAAGCTGGCCCCCGGATTTAATTAGGTACAATGTTTTTTTTTTTGTTTATGGAAATGAGCACAATTCGCATAAATACTTGCACAATTGAGCACAAAACGGACACAATTGAGAAACAGTAGAAAACCAAATGTGGGGTACCAACGTAAGCGAGCCGGCTTAATTTTTGCATTTCAATAATATCAAAATATAAGCGAAACGTGGTTGCAATAGTGTGTTTTATTTTTTACTGCCCCTAACTAATTTTTAATTATTATTCAATAGTTTAATAGGTACTATAACGATTTAATAGGGACATTCAAAGTAAGCTTATTTCACAAAGCCAAATAGTGATACCTACCTAATTTAGATTTTCATAATCATATTACACTGCAAGTTTCCCATATTTTCCATGCGTTTTCATAGTAAACGCGCCAGTAAAGGAATTTATTTACATATTTATTCATTCACTCTTTATAAACACTAATAGTAATTACATGCAAAGGAAACTTACAACTAAGTAGATATTTGATTTACAAAAAAAAAGCAATATCTACAAATGCTTGACTAGGAAAGACTAACAGTAGAAAACTAGCAATACACACGAATAAAAGAAAGCGATGTCCTGATACAACAAATCCAGTATTATAAAACCAGAAAATGCTTGGGGTTTTCGCGAGTATTTTCAGCCACGAGTCTTTTATGCTTACACACATTAAATGAAACATTAAATTACACTTATAACAAACACTTGATAAATCCGAATTTACGATAAAATAATTGTGAGCACAAACTGAACATCATTCGTATCAGCGGCCATCTTGAAAATCCGGGATGCACGTGACGTCACAGCAATTGTGAACAAATTTAGCTGATTGAGCAATCCTGTAGAGTTTACGATTCTTGGGCTACCTCTACCTCAATATGTTTAGAGGCTTCCAGATGACGTCCAAACCCAAGAATCGTTAAAGGTCAATTCTCACCTGCGCTTCACTCAGCTCGGCGACGCGACACGACGCCGCGCTGCATATTGTCGCTAGATAATTATTTCATTGGTTTAAATGCGACACGATGTAAATTGTAGTGCAGTGTAGGAATCTATTCATTTAAATCAATGAAATCTTTATCTAGCGACAATGTGCAGCGCGGCGTCGTGTCGCGTCGCCGAGCTGAGTGAAGCGCAAGTGAGGATTGACCTTAACTCTACAGGATTGCTCAATCGGCTAAATCCACAAAACATCCCCTGGGGGGATGTTTTGTGGACGTCTGGGGGGGGGGGGGGGGGGGGGCAAATAATATTTTTCATCAAAAATTTAAATTCCAAGCTACGACCACTGGCGTAAACAGTTGACGTCGCTAACGACTTAGTTAATGACGTCGACAATGGTGATACACCAATATGGTGGCGATTACCAAAAATTAGGCCGATAAGCAATTCAGTTCAGGAATGACACACCCAGTGTGAGTGTGACACCGGTGCGACGCCCTAGCTGTTCAAAAATGCTAGACGGTGCTATGGGCCCAGTGGCCAATTGTCAATACAGGCACACCCATAAAATCGCACTCGCACCCTATGCGTTATTTCTGAACTCGACCCAGGCATTAGTAGTGTAATGGTTCATTTACATTCACTTCAAAGTCCAATTTGTCTTGAAATGGACGTGCTTGCCATACAATGAACTATAGCTAAAAACTGGAATGCGCACACATTGCCATATCTGCCAAAAAAATGTAGCCATGAAAGACAGATGCCACAAAGGGGAATGTTGTTTTTTTCTGTTGCTCGCTGTCATATGACGTTTTCGAAAGTTTTGTCATATTTCCCTTCACAGGTGTCATCAATTGGAATACGTGTTGGAAGCAATTTTCGCCATTTAACATAATGAGTGCGACAAAAACAGGTATCCCCTCCGCAGCAGCCGCACTAGGCTTCACGTTCGTCCTTATGTGTTAGCATTCCAGTTTTTGGTTATAGTTCATTGTTGCCATATGGCGACAGCACAGATCCATTTACATTGAAATAAATTTGAAGTTCACTTCAACATGAGCGTAACTAATCATGTGATTTAATTTGTACGATTTCATTGGCGGCAATGCAGCCATCTTGAATTTTTGACATTACCTGCCGCTACGGCAAAAAGTTGGGTTTTGTTGAACTTTTCGGCGTAATCGTGGCAAATTTGTGACGTAATGTATGAGGTGAGTTCAGCTTGGCAGAACGGAGTTGGGGCGGATAAAGAGCAGTTTCATAGTAACCTGAACACAGAGCGAAAAGAGTAAAATGGTTAGTCGTACGCATTAGGAGCAAGGCGAGCCGCGGCCAATGAAGAAATGCTGCGGCCCCCGAATGCTTATCCCCATCACAAACCGGAACATGTTTTTCTGCGGATATTTTGGGGAGCGATGCCATTTTTTCTACCAGGATCCCCAGGGAGCAACCAAGCCCTAAGCAAAAAAAAAATCTTTTTTGAATTCTTTAAGTTATAGGATATTGAATACCTAAATTTTACGCCTTTTGGGAATATAGGAAGTGCGCATGCTCGCTTCTCGAGTTTCATCTCGCGAGGTGGAGCTTATGGATATGGAGTTAATTATTTTTACTCTACTTGGCTGTACAAAAACGATGTGGAGCTTCCACTATTAGCTCCCAGTGGCCCGACCCGAACGATTTTGCAGTGAAAAGTTTCAAAGGAGTCGAAAGAGTTGCCAAGCCGAACTTACCTACTCACTTATGATAGAACAATCACAGAAAATAAAAGGAAAAGGACTACAACAAATAAGTAAATTTTCATTACAACCTGGCAAAAAATAAACAAGATATTTGTGTTAGAAAATGTTTTTGTTCTGGTTTTGATGCACTACATGCGGGATGTCGAGCCAAAATTCGCGTAGAATTGACGTTCACGCTGATTGCGCTAACTACGCCCGTGGGGATTCGCCCTAAATTTGGGCGAGCTGCTTGCCGAGAGCAAGCAGTTTGTGAAATGTCAAATTTTTAAATTATCCATTTGATTCTCATGAAATTCTGACGTTTTGACTTGACGTTTTTGTTCTGCAATGGCTGTTTTCGATTCGCTTTGGTCCGTCATCAAGGCAAACCAAATTAGAACCAACCATTTCCGATTGCAAATCGGTGACGTGACAGGCATCGCTTGGTCCGTCTAAATTCGAACCAGCTTCGCAAGTTGGTTCGAATTTTGGTTTGAATTTCGGTTTGCTTTTATAACCTTAAAACATGGCGCCTTTTTTGACAGACCAAATTCAAAAGATGTCAAGCAACTTCTGTCACATCCGAACCAACCAAGGCCGAACCGATTGCGAATCGGCCTGTAAATGATAAAATATCAAACGTCAAATTTAACTTGAGGACCTTTCTCATTTTACCTGTGCTGCGCGCGCCGCTTGTGGGTGACAGATAATTAAATTGTCCATTTACTGAACGCGGTCTGACCCTGACGTATTTCAGCTAACCTCAATAATCAATCAATATCAATCAGTATTGCTGAAAATTATTACAAAAACTGTTTATAATACAATGGTTCAAATGTGTTGTATGAGATCTTGTTAGAATAGGGCGAAAAAGAAGTCAAACCTTTCTTTTCACAAGTTCCCAAGCAATCAAATTGTAGGAAAACAATGATTATGTGCTCTCAACCCGAATGAAGACGACTTAAGTTGGGACAGAGATTTGAGGGTTCGTAAAATAACGATTTCTATATCAAATACAATAATAATTGTACAATTTAAAGGTTTGCTGCAAACATTTTTGTCCAACGGTGGGTTTTTTTCTAATTATTGTTGATACATACTCCTCATATTTACGTTTAAAAATAAACAAAAACAGAAACATAACCGAAATTGCACAATTTGACAAGTGGATTCAATCAAAGTCATTCCACACAGGTATCGCGTGTCATATGTGACGCGTGTCATTATATGTGACTCTTTCTTTATTGCAGAAATCTTACTAAACTATCCTTGTTGTTCATTGCATGAGAAAGGTCACAGGAAAGGTCCATTCTTGAAATGGAATTCGTTGACATGTCGCCGACTTCATCCGTATGTCAAACGCCAATTAGTATGACACAGCATTGACAGTCGACAGAAAGGAAATTCGAATTTGAAATTGAAAAAGTAATCAAAATAAAACAAACTGTACAAGTTGATGCAAGTGCCGACTGCCGAGACAAGTGTAATGTAATTATTGTGAAAAGAAAATAAAACGTTTAGTTGAACTTGAACTACTAGCAAAGTAGTATGGCAAGAATGGATACAGGTAATATTTCACCCACTTTCCAGCCATCCCAAAGACTATCCCAATTGCACTTGACCGAGGAGTTAAAAATAGTTTTGGTAAGTGAAAGAAGGCACACAAAATAATTTGTTTACTCATTGAAACTCAATCAATTTAGGCAAAAGTTGGTGTAAAACTCACTCTTAGCCTTAGCGAGCCAACACATATATTAGAACGAGAACAAGCCTTAGTTGTAAGGGAACTTACAAAGTATTTTGAATCAAAAGATACTCAACTATGCTCTAAAAACTTTTCGATTGGCTTAAAATATTTATGTAAAAAAGAGAAGCATCTGAAAAAGTTCCTAACTCAAACAGAATTTAGAAAAACCGATGATGAGAATGATTGGATTTATCAGGAGAGTCTTATTAGGTAGGAGGTTGCATTATAAAGTTGAAATATCGGTTATCAATATATTGTTTCAGCATATTCCTTAAAATCCCCCATCTTCAAGATGAAGTTATGGAACTACTTCTAGATAATGTAACAGATGCAGCTATAGAGGACACAGAAGACACTTCGTGGCTGAGAACTTTACTTCAACCGCTCAGGTTTTTACCGACAGTAAAAAACTCTGAATTCCTAGCCAAAAAGCTTTTGGATATTCTAGAAATATCTTCGTTTACTTGCAGATTAGAGATTCTAGGAGCTTTTCCGGAAATTTTACCTGATAATCAGTGTGACTTTGCCGCAAAAGAATTAACAAAATTGTTTGACGAAAATGGTGAACTTTGCGGAGCTTTAGTTGATTGTTTATCAGCTTTGAATGTAGACACAGAAACAAAAAAGCAAATCAATGATAGGGTTTTAGTTAAAATCTCAGCAAATGTGTGCTTGAAGGATTATTTGATTTTGATTAAGTTTTTACTGAGTGATTGTAAAATTCTAAATATGGTGCCAACTTTGTTGAAAATACGAAACTCTTTGGACAGAATTATAGAAAGTAGTGGCACAGACAAAGACTCTGAAATAATTTTAATTTTTCGTTATCTTCAAAGATCAGCTTCCATAAAAAAAACCCTGGCCGATGGTTGGTTGAATTTAATTTCAAATATTAATCATTCTTACGACCATAAACCAGTCGATTTATTAATAATATTTATGTTGCATCAATCATCTGACAATAGACGAAGAGTTATCGAGGCTATTTTCAGAAAACGAGTTTCTTTGGGATTATTTAAACTAAATTTATTGGAGAAATTTTTTGAAAAATATTTCACACCACAGCTTCTTAAGAATTACTTGGCAGATATTATTGATATCGGTAGTTGCTTGTTAGGATACGCGAAAGACACTTTGGTGGCAAAATTTGCGACTAACTTATTTCAATTGTTGTTTAACAATATTCATGTGGGGCCGATTTCTGGAAGGGAAATTTTATCCAGCTTAATATCTTTAACCGGGTCTAATGATGATTGCACCACAAATACTTTGCTAAAGCTTATAAAGTCTTTAGTAGACATTGATTCGAAAAAAGTGCAAAAACATATAAATTTATTAATGCAGTTGTTAGAAAAGATTGATACGATGAAATATAGAGATATAAAAATCACTTTTGATATTTTATGCTCGTTGCTTTGTGGAGACAAAGCAGAGGATTTTTTGTCAGGATTCAAAGATCAAATTTTCAATACTATAAGAAAGCAATTGTCTTGTTACGAAAGAAGTGTAAGACTTACTGGAATTATTAGTGCCATAACTATGGTAAAGCATTGTGCTTCAGTTAGTATATATCAAGGAGAATTGACTTTAGATGAATTGGATCAGCGACCAATTCCGAATAAAGAAGCTGTAGAATTATTGGAGTTAGTTAATTGCGCCACAAGCGAAAATTCTGAACAACAATGTTTGTATTACGATCAGTTGGCTTCAATTTTAGCCAGCGAAAAGATTTTTGACAAGTACTTTTTATACTGGCTGTACAAAAAAGTCCATGAGGATTTTGAGAAAAGCTTCCTAAAAGTTTATTTGGGACCGAAAACTGTTCAAGTTGTTGGTTTAACAATGCAATTCATGCTTAACAAACCTGAGGAACTTGTCGAAACTTTAGCAGTAAATATTGGCGGCTATACCATGTACCAGAAAAATGATAAAATATTAATTTTAGCTCCGTATTTTAGAGTTTTACGTTTGCTGCACTTTAGACAACACGGTAATTTATTGCAAATCGACTCTTTGTTAGGTTGTGGCATAATTTTGCCAGAGGAAAATTTAGATTTTGAAAATTTGAACATAGAACAAATCAAATTAGTTGCTGATTGTCTTTTCCACTGCATCAATTGGTTCAGAGAAACTATTAGCGCATTTGTGACTGAAAAAGATACTGTAATACAACAAAGAGTAATCAAGCGGCTGGATAATTTAATAGACGTTGAAGATAAATTACATGGGTTATTGAGAAAAATACCTGGGCATAATTTACCTCTAAGCTATTTTGATGGAACTCAAATTGTTAGTAAGCAATTAGTAAGAAGTGAACCCTCAATTAAAAATCCTCGTAAAAAGGTAGCCAAGTCAAATACAATAGTAAATAATGAGAGTTCCATGATAACTGAAACTCAAATTAATGATACACAACTGGTCAAGAATAAAAAGAAAGGAATTCAAGTAAAAGCTCAGAAACTTCAGTTTAGAGAACTGGATACTGATTTAGTGCTTTTAATCAAGTATCCTCTGAATTTGGATAGTATGGACACTGAAGAGAATATGACGTTAAATTTACAACAAATAAAATTTATCTTAAACGATTTTATTGAAAAATTAACATTGTTAACGCAAACAAATAAAAATGTAAATTTATCGCACTTCAATGATGTTAAAGCTGATTATTTGATGCACGATTGTGTTCGAATTGTTAAAAATTTGAATAAGTTTTTGGAAATTATCGTTAAGAAAATAAATGAGTTTGGAGAAGATGCCCCTTACTCCGAGGAAGCTGTTGATATTCAAATTTGCTTTGGTAGTATTTTGCAAATTTTCTATTTAATTTTTCAATGGCCGGGCTTCCAGAATACCAATAACAGTCATCTATTGCAAGACATTCTAGAAAGTGCTAGAGATTCTTGCAGCCAAAATCCTAGAGATCCAATTGTAGCTTTTGTCAATAAAATTGTCCAATATACACCAAATTGCTTACAATTAAGCCATGGGGCAAGTTTGATAAAAATAATGGATGTTTTGAATTCATTGAGTGCCAGCGAAAATAAAAAGCAAATTTCTACAGTCGCTGAAACGTTTTTGAAAAAACGCTGGTACGACTTTCAAGGAAAGTTAGACCAAGGTCGCGACTGTAATCAAAACACTGACATCTTAGTTAAAGCTTATTTAGATAATTTTAATGTGGAATCTATTTTAGCACTTGTTGAAATTTTAGTCGAAGACATTGAAGCTTTAAACCCTAGAAATGGCTGCCTGAATAAATTTCCTGCTATATTTAACAAAAATTTCCATGTATTTTTTGCAGGATTGTGCAATGCCTTATTGGCAACGATAAAAATCGAAATTCAAGCCCTTACAAACTCTGGCCATTTAGTGTTGTGGCGTTCGGCTGCTGAAATTTTGGCAAACTTGATGAATATAGCAAAAACGTTAAAAAACCGCAGTATTTTTTTGTGTTTCTTAAAAAAAACAACACAAGTTTTGAAGATATTCCTAGCCAGCGGTATGCCAATATTGGAAATAATGTTGAAACACAAAGCAGAAGAAGTGGTTGTTATTCTAAAAACCATTCAAACCAGTACAAGATTTTTGAATTATTTATGCTGCCAAGCTAAACAAACTAGAGACGCCAGCTTAGTTGCTTACATCCCATCGTTTACTCATACAAGAGAGTGCTTAACGTTCAGAGTGAAAGCTGCTCTAGTAGCTAATGATCTTTCCACGGCTATTTGGGTGGGAAATTTGAAAAATCGTAATATTGAAGGTGAAGATATTATCAGTCAAAGTACAGTGGCATCTTCAAGTCAAGATCCTACTGATATCGATAATGATCAGTTGCCCAGCGACGATGATGACGATGAAAATATTATTAACGGATCAGATAATGAAGCTGAAAGTGAAGTTTATGGTTGAATTGAGCTAGAATTTTGTTTGGAAACTCTTTTCTATTGTTTTCCCAATGTTATGTGTAATTAATACGTTTTCTATTATAAATGTTTGGTTTATGTAGTGTCGATAAGGTTTAGCTATTTATATGTAATATTTGCTGTGAGATAGTGAGAAATTTCGATGTACTTTTTTATTTTTATAAAAATTAATAATTTTATTAGTTTATGGTTGAAATGAGTTAGAATTTTTCACACAACATTGTTTTCCCAACCGAAATATTTTTTCAATTATTAATGTTTAATCTATGTTATGTTCATCGGTTTAGCTGTAAGATATTTTCATGTAATACATTTATATTTTTTTATTAAATGAACAGTTTTCTAGTGATTTGTTTTATTTGAGGTTTGTCCAGCCTCTGTTCATTTACTCGTGATGAAATGAAATAATTATTTGTTTTTCCAGGCAGAAAAGCACTAGACGGCTGGTTTTTGCAGCCAAGGCATTTAAATCTGATTTTCTGCGAAAACCACACGCACGGTACCTAAGCAAAAATATAAAAAATGAATAAAATAAAAATACACATTCATATGGGCTCCATTGAAATTTTAAAATTGACAAGTTTAAAGTTGTGTTTTTTTGATGTGTTGAATATCGTTATGTAGGTGAGAGTGTGAACTTTGTGTGTAAAACTTTCATGAGTGAAAATTGAACCATTTTCCGATGAATTGGAAAACTGTTGAAGTATCCCTCTGTATTGAAATGAAATAACAAAAGACTTATCTCCTGACATTTTTTGCTAGCGAGCTTATCTTTTCATGTCCCAGAGTTAATAAACAAAATATTAAAATTTAAAACCTACTGTAGTCCGGGTGCACACGAACTGGCTGTGATATTATTTTCAACTCTGATGGTGATTTACTCAATATAGATAGAAAATAAAAATAGACAGATAAACTTCATCATGGGAACCAGCTTTGGGTGTTGTAAGGTCGCATAGTATGCAACAGCATATTTCATCCTAGCTGTCAGGAGTAAAAAATATACAACTGTATTTATTGGACAATGCAAAGAAGGCCACAAGTGAGGAATTGGATAGCGTTGCATTTCCCTCTGATACATGTCTAAAGAACACTTTTGACGATCTTAGAACGGAACTAGAGCAAAAAGATGCACACCTAAAAAGACTTAGGTAAGAGAAATTAATGTGCTATTGAGAATGAGGCTGTTGAGGCGGACAAAAAGTACCTAGCTGAAATTGAACTTAAGAATAAAACTATCAATGAATTAAATAACATCATCATTAGATTGCAGAGTCAAGTAATGGTAAACCAGCAAACCTACTCAGTGCTGCAAACCTGTACGAGAGGCTTCACAACAAACTATCTCTTGTCAGATGCAACATCGCCCAGTACAAATTGAGCCACAGAACGACGAACATGATTCAGTAATAGAGAACTTGAAATTATTGTTAAGTAAGCAATCCTATGAAATTGAGGATTACGAAGCTATGAGTGTAAACTTCAAAGCAGAAATTGTTGATCTTGAAAAAACGATGGAAAAATTGAACAAATATACTAATAAATTGAATAGCATGAACAGGAACATGGTAGACTTCATTCGGGTTTTGGAAATTGAAATCAAATCTTATCGGGACGAAATAGAAAACCTTAAGAATGGACTGGGTAGCCTTCGAGATAGACCCTCCCTTTTGAAAAAAATATTGGTAAATGAGACATCTCTATCAACATCTAATGGAACAGTTATCAGAAATCATGCGAATCCAATCACATTCCACAAGTACCGTCAGTTATTAATAGTCGGGGACAAAAATATTCAGGGTTTGCACGGTCTCATTAAGAAACATTTTCAGAAAACTGACATCAATAACCAATAAAAGAATCGCCTAAATTTTGAACAAGGGGTTGAACTGTGTGTAGCATCGTCGAAAACTTTCACCAAGGAAGATTTTATTATTTTTATACAGGGATCTGAAAACGCGTTTACTGGGCAAACACCTCAAAAGGCTAGTATTCTTAAACTTTGCGAGCTTAGTCAGAAAACTAACATTATTATGTTTGGATTCCCCCTCCATCTCAGAAGACCTATCCTAAATCGTTTTATTCACGAGTAAAACTCGTTTATATTGAACACAATCGTCGAACAATCGAACAATTGTCACTTTCTTCAGTTTCTTCCCTTATTGACTTTGGTGAATAATAGTATTTCAAATTACTACGATAAATTAAACTTAGCCCAACAATTTTACCATATGATTACCTACCACTCACTAACTAAGAAGCCAAGCGGAAGTTCTCTTTCAACTACTTCTAAATCCACCGATCCTCCGCCATCAACGCCGCTCACGGATTTTCTACAACCGTCGTCGAATCCGTCCACCAATCTAACAACTTAGTTACCATATATTATCAAAACGTACGAGGCCTACGTACAAAGATCGATGAACTATCGAGATCTACGACTGCTTGCGACTTCGAAATTATTGTTTTCTCCGAGACCTGGCTAAACAGTTCATTCCATAACTCCGAACTTTTTGACTGCATTTTTACAGTCTTTCGACGAGACAGAAGTTACGACCAACTCAACGTTCAACGTGGTGAAGGAGTAGTTGTAGCTGCAAGTAGCGTTTTGAGATCCTCCCTGATTTCAACGCCAATTTTCAAGGAATTCGAAAATGCATGGGTACGGTACCTACGGCTTGACGCTCTTGAGACTAATCTAGTAATTGGATGTGCATATGTACCACCAAACTCACCAGCTGATGTTTACAAGATCTTTCTCATGTAGGTACAGTGGCAATCATTGCAATTGGCAAATAATCTTTTATTTACAATCATACATGTAATGTTGACTTCACTGACTTTTAAAAAGTGCGAAAATGTCACTTTATTGACTTTTACATTCGGCCCACGGGTCGAAAGTTTACTTTCCTCCCGTGGGCCGAAAGTAAATGAAATTGTTAATTATTGTATTTTTTTAGTTTTAATTCAAATAAAAATTTCAAAATTCGAATGATAGTAAATAAAATAGTATACATACCTACCTACTTCGGTGAAAAGTTTCATTACTGTCTCGAGATTTTAGTTAGATCTCGGCTGCGCCTCGGTCTAACTAAAATCTCCCGACAGTAATGAAACACTTTCCACCTCGGCATGTAATATACTATTACCATCCTTCGCAGTGGCGTAACTTCAAATCCGGCCCCCCCCCGCAAGGATTTTCCCGGGGCCCATCTTTTATGTATTTTTTTTTTCTTTCTAATTTTTCTTTATACAGGGTGTCCGTTTTAAGTGATACCACTATTGCTATCTCCGAACCGGTAAAAGGGACGAAGTAGGTTAAATTAGATAAAAGTGGCAGATTTTATTGATTTTAGTATCCATTGAAGGTAAGTACACAGGGTTGCCAAGTTTTTATTCGTTTCCGAGATATAAGGGAAAATGTAAAAAAAAATTAAACTTATTTAATGAATATTTCAAAATCTATTAACTTTAGAAAAAAGTGTTCATCCAAAAGATTCAAGATTCTTTTTTTTCTACAAAATGGTGTCATGTTATGTTACCTTCACACGGCTCGAAACAAACTTATAAATAAGCTAATGGCATGGCCAAAAAATGAACTACCTATATACAGGTTTGACCAGGTCAACAACAGGCCAATTTTAATGCAATAGAATGAAATGTCTAGAAAAACTCTAAGGTTGAATAGAGAACGAAAGATAACGATTTCCCCTGTTCCACCTCCAGCATTCCCAGTGCTTTTTAGCCACCTTGTTGTTGTCTCCCTCCGCTTCGCGACGGGAGGCAGACCACATCTCGCTCTAAAATCTAATACTTTTTTCCCTTGTATAATGAATAACTATTATTGATGGGATGTTCCATCTTTTGGTGTTAAAGTTGCTCAATATATTGGAATATAGAATATCATCCATAACTCTTTGGAATGTAGCCGGCGCGTTCTTCAAACCAAAGGGCATGGCATGCGCAAGAACTTATAATGCCCGTTTTCTGTGTTGAATGCGTTTTTTTTTGATGTCGTTGTCTAGATCTGGTGGAAGCCGCTAGCTAAATCTAAGGCAGTGAAATACTGCCAGCGTCCCAGCTTCTTCAAGAGATCGGTTATGTTGGGTAATCGGTATCTGTCAAACTGTTTGTCAAAGTGGTTATAGCAAAAACAACAAAAACATAAAACACACAGGTTTTCATATAAAAATAAATAGTTAGGAATGTTAGGATCAGGAACTCAATATTTTTGTACCTACTCACTATACCCACTACATACAATGCCAAAATCACAACGGAGGCTCAAGCCCCATTGCCCCCATGGTTCCGGCGCCTATGTGTCTAAACATTTCTCTCTGAGATCTCTTACATTGATTAGACATACTTTTTCAATGGTTTTCATGTATTATGAGGTTCAAAGGTTAGGTTTAAGTATTTTCCCTAGGTCACGGGGCCCCCCCGCAACTGCGGGCCCTGAGGGCCCTTAGTTACGCCACTGATCCTTCGTATTAAGTCAAAATTCTAACCAATAAATCTATTTAGTGCAGTGGTGTAGGTAATATTTTAACCTTTGCCGATTTATTTTTTTCTTTAAATTCATGATCGTGCTACTGCCAGAACCTAGGGCAACTGCTCGAACTGTCTCACCTTATGGTATCATTTCAGTTTCTCTTGCCTTTTCGTCATTGTTAAGCATATGCTAAACCATTTTAGCAAACAAATATTTTCTTCCTTTAACATTTTATTAAATAATCTATTATGTTCACTACTGATTTATCAATCTGACGCGATTTTGACATTACCTAGTGGAGATTTTAATTTACCAGATATCAGATGGATATATGAGGATGACACATTGGTACCTTCCAATGTAAATCAAACTGCTGAAAGCATAATTGTCACCATGTACTTCCTAGAATTACAGCAAATTAACCAAATACATAATGCGTCTGGTGAAATGCTTGATCTAATTTTTGCTGATGATTTTGACAAGACTGTGGTGACCTGCATTTCCGTTTCGTTTTTACCAGTCGACCCTCATCACCCAGCTACCGAAACAACTTTGAACCTCCAGTTCATCAATAAGCTAATCAGTCATAACCTCGGTAATAACTTAACAAATGTTGATCAATTTCGGCACGCAGATTACATCAGCCTAAATCAGTACCTGAGTACCCAGTTGTACCACAGAAAATTTCGAAAGTGTTATATGCCAGTTTTATGACATCCTGTATGATGCTATTTATCAATGTGTTCCTAAAGAAAACCATAAAAATTGATAAATAGCCAAAATGGTTTAGCACCGACCTCCGAAGCAATGACTGATATGTGTTACTCACCTTATGTTACCAATACTGAGCACTTAATTCTTGAAAATATCAAGCACTTTTCAATCAAGGATTCAGGCTTTTTGGCCCAAATGCAACATAACGGGAAAACAGTGACCAAAGCCTGAAGATATTGCTGAGGCATTTGCGTCTCACTTCCAATCAGCATATTATACCAACATTACCAACGTACCTTTTTTGGATTTGAGTCGGATGGATCCAGTGAGATTTGCTGGTGTTTTCTCTACTCACAATTTCACTACTGAAGAAATTTGTGAAAAACTGAAGAAGCTCGACACGTCAAAGAAAGCAGGCCCCGATGGTGTCCCAGCTGTAATGCTGAAAAATTGTGCAACTTCTCTTGCTTAACCACTTCGTCAAATTTTTTATCGCTCGTTGGACGGCGGCTTTTTTCCAGGAGCTGGGAAACTTTCCTTTCTATTGCCAATTTTCAAGTCGGGGCACATGTGTGACATCAAGAACTATCGTGGTATTTCCATCCTATCTGCTATTCCTAAACTCCTCGAATCTATTCTAAGTGACGAAATATTCACGACTTACAACAGATACATTAACTCTGTTCAGCATTGCTTTTACCGAGGACGTTCTACCGCAACCAACCTACCAAAACTTTTTGGTCACCTCAGTTGAACAGGGACATTAGGTTGATTCTATTTATACCGATTTATCCAAGGCCTTTGACAGCGTTCACCATCCGCTCCTCCTCAAGAAATTGTCCAAAAATTGGGATAATTGGGAACTATCTCAGCTGGATCCAATCTTATCTTGGTGATCGCCGGTAGCGAGTTGATGTTGGTGGTACACTATCCAGTGAAGTAATTAATGGTTACCTCTGGTGTCCCTCAAGAATCTCACCTGGGACCTGTACTGTTTCTTCTCTTCATCAACGACGTAACGTCCTGCTTCTCCTCTTCTCATGTCTTTTTGTACGCTGATTATTTGAAATTTTACAATCAGGTATCCGCAGAACTGCGGAACACAACCGATTGCAGGATGACCTTGACAAGTTTGTATTTTGGTGTTCCCTCAATCACCTAAAGATTAATGTTCCAAAATGCAAATCCATCAGTTTTTATAAGTGTGAAAATCAGATTGTTCGTAACTAAACCAGAAACAATCAACTTTTCACCTCAGTCGACTCATTAATGATTTGGGAGTGGTTTTCCAGAAAGTCCTCATTTTCAATTTGCATGTTGGAAACGTTGCAATTAAGAAGAATGCTGGGTTTTATAAAAAGTAAAAAGGAGTTCCAAATATATAATGGATACCAAAGTAGTATGCTGTCTGTATTACTCACTTGTCCGTAGCACACTAGAATACTGCTCAACTAAATATTTGGACCCCCAAATACACTATCCACAAAAGCAGACTAGAAAGGGTTCAAAATAGGTTCACAAAGTACATTCTATACATATAAGCACCATTTTCCTTCAGACGGACTAACCTACGAAACTAAGCTGATGCTTTGTGGACTAGAAGGTATTGAACACCGAAGAACTGAAGAAGAGAAGCTACGTTTATTTTCCTTCACAAGCTGTGCAATGGGATGATCGACTGTGAAACCTTGCTAGGTTTACTACATTTAAAAGTTTCCTTAAGACGCACCAGGCAACATAAACTGTTTTACGAAAGTCAACATCGTACCAACTATGGCCAAACTGCTTTCATCAACAGATTGGTGGTTAACTACAACCGTTTCTACTGCGACTGTGATATTTTTAACTACTCCCTGCCACAAATCAAGAAGATGATAATGTTTATGTACCTAATTTTAACTGTCTCCTATTCATTTTTCGTTTTATATACCTTTGTCTATCTGTTTTTATCAGAATTTTTATGCGGCTTGACTTTAACTGAGATTACTTTTGTATGTTATCTGTATATCTATGCTTTTATTTTTGTGAAATATTTTACTTTGCTTTTTGTTGTTTTACAAATTTTAATTACTTTTAAAAACTACCATTTAGAATATAATATTCTGTAGTATATGCTTGAGATAAATTAATAAAGAAAGAATATTTTAAAAGTTGAGTTGAACCATATACAATATTGAATAAAAAAATACAAATAAAAAGACTTATGACCTAATCGAATCGAATCGTTAATAAGGACAACAAAAATGTTCATCCATTCTGGAATATACAGGGTGAGTTACTAAATGCGCGGTGGTCCACATTTTCCAGTACACAGGGTGGTCCAATAACTAGTAGTGATACAAAGTTATATTTTTTTAAATGACTCCTCCTGTATATTATGACATTTCTGGATTCTGCGGAAAATTGACTTTTTTTGCATCTTTGACCAGACTGTGAAACCTAAACGGTTAATTTTGGAGGAAAACGGATTTTACATTCCTATCTTAGATTTTCATTAGCTATCAATTGACACCAAGTTTGAATTTAACCGAAGATTAATAATTTAGGCGGAATTTTTAATCATGGATTAGATTCAAGATTGGTGCCAAATGATAGTTTATGAAAAACTAAGATAGGAATATAAAATCCGTTTTCTTGTAAAATTAACCGTTCAGGTTTTACAGTCTGTCAAAGATGCAAAAAAGTCAGTTTTAAACTGTCAATATTTACGAAACAGTTGAAGATAGGTATATGACATTGAACATGAAATATGTCTAGAATTTTCCGCAGAATCCAGAAATATCATAATATACAGGGAGAGTCTTTAAAAAAACATAACTTTGTCTCACTACTAGTTATTGGGCCACCCTGTATACTGGAAAATAATTTAGGAATGTAGTACTCATGTTTATTTAGTTTTTTCTCCGATCTCCGTTAGTATAGGAGATATGGACCACCGCGCGCTTAGTAACTCACCCTGTATATAATTTTCGTATTATCAAATTATAGGATGTGTACAACACAAGTACAACTTGTTAGAATAATTACTATTTGTGTTTCAGGTGAGCGCACGGAAAATAACTATTTTTGGTGCGCTCATCTGATGAGCTTTTTCCAGTGAAGGAAGAGTTTTTTTCGGAAAATCACATTTCCTGTGTTAACCAGGCATGAAATGATGGAACATAGTTTCAGATAAGAATAATGTAAAATGCTCTTTCAGATAGCTTCCAAAATATAGAGAAAATTCCAATTCGATGGCCTATCTGACAAATCAAATTCAGGAGAACGGGAAAGCCGCAATATTACTTCTTTTTATAGAACCTTTTCTTATTTAATATGAAATAAAACCAGACTATTTGACACACTATATTATATCTTTTAAACTCAAAAAGCAACATTTAAAAATTACTGGTAAATACCTTACAACATACCTTTTGAAACAAATATATATTAAGGATATAACAGTCTCCCACGTTATTTTATGAATACCCAAATATATGTTTTAACAAATAAAATCTTTCAAACGTCTTGGTTTTTCTCTCAGTCTCTGAGATCTTCGAGGACTTCGAGGCCTTTCTTCGTCGTTAGGTGGCGGCACAAAAGAAGGGTTTGGTTCAGGGATTTCTACTGGAATTGGCTGGACTTGACGTAATAATCAATGGCAACTGAAGATCGCTATTGCAATCTGGTTTTAAGTCTTCTGGTTCTGCATGCATATTGGCAGGGAATATCCATCATCTAAAAGTACTTGATAATGAAGAATACCATACTTCTGTGTAATATTTCCCAATTTCCAGGACATTTCAATATTTTCATAAAAACGAACTTTCACGCTATTTTCCACGCCTAATTGACGGGGTGAATGATATTTTTCTTGAATTTTAACATTCTGCATTGGTCGAATAGCGTCAAGTTTGATTCGAAAGGGTCGATAAGAGTACATATCAGCTGGTAAAATGCCATTAGCAACAGGTATTGCTCGATACTTTAGTAGAATTTCTTGAATTTTCTTCGTCAGACTTGTAGGTTTACTTTTAATCGATTTTTCAGAGTCTGAACCAGCATAGTCAATATGTATACGATCCCAGTTTTGTTCAGGTAACTCCCAGTTGTGCAATGGAGCTTTGGCTGGAGAGGATCGAATTAGGGCACATGCATCACATGATTTAACCAAGGTTTCGATATCTATCGACTTTATCCCAAAAACAATACTTCCTTGCCAACTGCTTTATTTTTGTGATTCCAATGTGAGTTCCATGCATTTCTGCTAACACTAAAGGTTGAAGTTTAGTCGGTATTACAACTCTGTCACTTCAGAAGCACTTCATATTCCAGTAAGTAATAGACCTATCTATTTTTACCTGTATGCGCGCGCAACACGAGGCAATGCATTTTTATTGGCTAACTAGTACAGGTGTGAGGTGATCGTTTTGCAAGCTGGGCATCTTCTTGTCCTTGTTCATTGCCCATGGTCTTACAAGGATAAAAGTACGGTTGATATTCAATTTGACATAACTTGACAAGTGATCGATTTTCAATTGTTTGTGTTTTTGATTGACAAATACGTTGCACGTCACGCGGTTTTCCTCCTTCCTTTTTTATCCCGTGCAAATAATAAGAACGGATTACTACACGTAAGTCTAACATAATTTGGTACGTTTTGCCTCGTCTTGCGCAATAAGGGTTCTGCGTCTTTTTCTATCTAATAAAGTTTTCGTATTATTACCTCTTTGTCTGGTAAAATAGATAGGTCTATTAAACCTACTGGAATATGGAGTGGACTTCATCTTTCTCTGTCTCGACTCGGATACTTCCAGCATTTAGTTCTAACGTTGATATGCCGAAAATAGTTGAATAGCAGATTTGAGCTACTTCTTCATTAAGAAACTTGTCAGTTGATTGTTGATTCTGATCAAGTGGTGATCGAGATAAGCAGTTCACATTCGTATGTTCACAACCTCTTCTGTAATCTACCTCTTAATCGAAACTTAAAAGGAACAAAGAGTACCAACAAGAGAACTTTATCTACATCCTTTGGTCTAGGCATATCAACTATGGCTTTTACTTTTGCTGGAGATTTTGATATTTGATTATGTTGAATTACATGCCCAAGATATTCGATGCTGGTTCGGAAAAATGCACATTGCATGACACTTTTCTCTCGTGAATCCATAGATTATAATGTATTAAATAATTATAATGGGTGGAATCAGGCTACTTTCATCGTCTACTCGAAGGTCTCGAAGGTGTAAATAAGCCTTATAGAGATCTAAACGACAAAAATATTTAGAATTTCTTAAACTATTCAGGATCTCGTCGATACCTCGAATCGAATAATTTGCTGAAACCAAGCATTTGTTGACTCCTACTGTTTATTCAAAATTTTTTATAAAATTTAGGATTTCTCAACATAATAATTTTAATTATTTTTAAAAGCAGTTCATAACAATATGATACAATAAACAATAACTTGTCTTGAGTCAAGGTTATATTATACAAATAATAGGAACTAGAAATAACATACCTGACTGCATGCAAAACTTAGATGGTTGATGGTATAGCAATTTTGCCTTGGATTGGAACTTGACGTGAGAATCCAGGGCTAGAGCAATGTCAGTTCATGTAGAATTTAATATAAATTGTCGCCAGAAGATTAATAAAATCAGTATTCAACTAGTAGTCAAATATTACCGTTGTTTTACTCACAAAACCTACTACGGCCAAGTCACCTTGCCTGTAATCTATAGTGAGACTGCTATAGAGTAGTAGGGAATATAAAGGTTCAGGAATGTTGTATATGGGTTCGGACTAAGTAATGCAATAAATAATTAGGTAAAACTGTATATTTAAATCATGAACTTACAACATGAGTTGATTGACTAACTGACTGACTGACTGACTGACTAACTCGTCATCAGGTGGTGTCTTTGTTAAACTACTCATAACATGCTCTCCCTTAAAAAAAAAATAAAAAAAACGGATCCAAAATATAAAAATTACGTTAATGTCAATAATAGAAAATCCTAAAAACTAAAACAAACTACAGAACATAATCTTTCTGCCATGAAGGCCGTTTAGGAACTCTCTTTGTCATATCTTCACCATCCTCACTTCTCTCAAGGATAGCTGAAGAGTCATTTAATTCAAATGTATCTGGATGCTGTTCAGAAGTTTGACTAACGAAAGGCGAAGTAGAAGGGGGTTGAACAGCAGCAGTTGAGGGCGGTTGGACAGAAGAAACAGAAGGTGGCTGAGACTGGTTGATACCAAAATTATATCCAAAGTCATACAATAAATTTAAATTATTTTCCTTGCATTCAAAGTTAAGTTTTGTTTGTCTTAAATACCTTCGGTTCCTTCTGTATCTTTTTCTGTATTCGTCCATTACAATATAGGATCTATCGTTAACCTTCTCTATTACTTTTCCTTTCTTCCATTCATTTTCCAGCTGAATTAAAATCGTCTCATCGACAAATAAACCAGGTAAATCTTTTGCATTTTTATCATAAAAACATTTTTCACTTTCTTGTTTCTTTAATATTAATTCTTTTATTTCATCACTGTCAAACAAGATGGGTTTTAATGCTTTTGCAGAAACTGGAATCTGGGTTTTTGTGGTTCGATTTAAAAATATTTGACTTGGAGAATAATTTTTTAAAGAAGGAATTGGAGTATTGTTGTATTCCAGTACCAGAAGAGGCAGGTTAGACTCTTTTTCATACTTTTGGAGCATACTTTTAACAATACCCACATATCTTTCCGACAGCCCATTGGATTATAATAATAATAAATAAATAATGTTTATTATCGTTCAGAAAAATACAATAAGTATACAAAACAATTATAAAAATACATGACAATAAACAGGCTCACGTTTGAAGTGTAGAACACTTGTTGTGATTAGGACTGCTAAAGCCTAACTCAAAATTCCATTCTTTTGCAAATGACTTAAATTCGAAGGAATTATATGGATTATTATCCGCAAAAAAATTTTCAGGCATTCCGAACTGTTGAAATTTATTTTTACAAACTTGTATTAATTCTTGAGCAGTTTTTGTTTTTGTAGGGGTTACTTCAATCCAATTAGAAAAGGCGTCAGCCAATACAAGATAGTTTTTCCCCTTGAATTCAAAAAAATCGGAATGAACAAACTGCCATGGTCTGGAAGGTGGATCATGTGGAATTAACGTCTCCTTTTGTTGGGACTTCTGATTTAACTGACATGTTTCACAATTTTGAACATAATCTTCAATATCTTTAGATATGCCGGACCAATAAAGGAGTTGACGCGCTCTCAATTTGGATTTTGAAATGCCAAAATGTCATGAATTTGTTGAAGCATGTCAGATTTAGAGTCCGCGTCAGCAGTAAAGACTACGGTGACGACATGAAAAGCTGCGCGAAGCGGGTCGGATCTCTCTCCCTCGTCTATCTCTCGCTGTCTGCCGTGACCTCGGTCGTGAGCTGAAACCAGCAGCGGGGTATCTTTTTAGACAAAACTTGGATACAAAATAAACTAAATAAATATGCCTGCTGGCCGTACGACAATGAACCACGTGCTTGGCATTCGGCAGCAGCATCAATCGATACGATAATTAGGTTAGTCTTCAAAATTGGGTTTGTGCGCATATGACGACACCGTACTCTTTACTCTTGACGCGGACTCTAAGTGACTCAGGAACTATTATTTTATTATCAAAAAATAGCAAATTATTTGATAAATAAATATTGTTCTTAATTTTAAAGTACTGTTCCATTTCTAAGGGTAAATTTTTGTCTTTTTCAGGCCAAGAAGTTTGACAATAATTGCATCACTTTTGATAAGATAGGATCTAACTCGATTTTTTTTCTAAAGATATGCTTTTTTTCTTCGGACATAGAAATGTCATTGGACAAAGTGTGCACAATATAAGCCATTTCAGGGTCATCTTGTACGTCATCTTTAATATATGCCCTAGACAAAGTGTCTGCGATAACCATATCTCTGCCAGGTAAATATGTAATTTTTATATTATACTTGAGCAATTTCAACAGCATTCGTTGGAGTCTCGCAGATACTTTCTCTATATCTTTATAGTAGATTGAAATTAGGGGCTTGTGATCTGTCTGAATTTCGATTTGAAATCCATAGATAAAATAATGCAGCTTTTCACAAGCAAACACAATTGACCCCAGTTCTTTTTCTATTTGAGCCCATTTTCTTTCGGATTTGGTAAGGCATCTCGAAGCGTAAACAATTGGGTGATCATTTTGAAGTAAACAACAACCAAATGCTTCACTGGACGCATCACATTGGACACGTATTGGAATATTGGGATCAAAAATTTTGAGAACCGGTTCTTGGGATATATTTTAGATTTTGAAGTTCTTTTTCATGTGCCTCTGTCCATTCAAATGCCACATTATTTTTTGTCAAATTGCGCATATTTGTAGTTAGTTGGGAAAGATTTGGTATAAACCTAGCAAAAAATTTTAAAAGCCCTAAAATTCTCAAAACTTCCGATTTATTTATAGGTGAATCGATGGCTTCAATAGCTTTAATGTTTGAAATATCTGGCTTCACACTGTCCTTTGAAATTTCTTGTCCCAAAAACTTAACCTTGTCCAGTTTATACTGAAATTTTTTAAAATTAAACTTTACATTATTTTTGAGTGCTCTATGAAGAACCCCTTTAAGGGTTTTATCATGACTTGCCTCATCAACCCCTGAAATAATAAGGTCATCAACATATATTTCTACTCCAGGAATATCGCACCAAAGATTTCAAAATTTTTACGTTGGAATATTTCTGGAGCACTTGAAATTCCAAAAGGGACCCTGTTAAAGCGATACCTTCCAAAAGGCGTGTTAAAAACGCAAAGATCTGCACTTTTACCATCCAGTTGCAACTGCCAAAATCCATTTTTCATGTCAATAACACTAAAGACTGATTTGCCTGTCAACCTGCAAATAATATCGTTAGTTGTCGGTATAACAAAATGTTCCCTACAAATAAATTTGTTTAATGGTTTCGGATCAATGCACAACCTTAAAGATTTATCTGGCTTTTAAACTAATGGAAGACTATTTACCCATTGGGTCGGATATTCAACTTTTTGAATTATATTCTTGCTTTGAAGAGTATCTAAAGTTTCTTTTAATTTTTTGTGCAATGACAATGGTATTTTACGCTGGGCTTGTATAACAGGTTTTGCATTTTCTGTCAGCTTAATAGAGCAGAGCCCAGGAATTTTTCCTGTACCCTCAAAAACTTTCTGAAATGACTTATAAATTTGCTCTCTGGTTTTTGGTAAAATTCCAACTCTATTAATTCGGGAAAATAAGCCAAATTTGAGACAATCTTCGAGACCATGAAGAGGTTGAGTATTAGAATCTACTATTACAAACTTAACATCATGACACATATTTCCTCTGATGAACTGTGCTCTGAGAAAAATATCGGCAACATTAGCTTTACACGCAAAATATCAGGTCTTAAGGTAGCCACATACTCGGAAATAGATTAAATTTCACGTTGGTATGTTGATAAAAATCTGTGCTGAGAAACCATAACATTTTTCTTGGGGCATAGGTGCTTTTCCAGATACTCGATTAACTCATCATAGGTGAATTCATCTTTTTTTTTTTTGGAGCTACTAGGGCTGTAAGGGTACTGTAAATTTTATATCCTAAAGAATTAAGCAACATCTGAGCTACATAATTTTTATCATCGAAAGCATTCTTGAGCTTCAGATAATTTTCGAACCGTTGCCTGTAACTCTTGAAATCTTTATTCTGGGAATGAAAATTCACGAATGGGGACAGAAAAGAAGTGGAATTGATACCTGATGAATTTGTCGTTTGTCTTCGAATTTGTTGAAGTATTGTACTTTGCCATGTAAAACTTGCAGTCAAAACGGACATAAATTGCTCGAATTGGTCTTCATTCATCTTCTATGGTCTTGGTTTTGTCCTCGTCGCCAATTTTATAGAATCTTTTCCTATAGATATGAAATAAAACTAGACTATTTGACACACTATATTATATCTATCAAAATCAAAAAGCAACATTCAGGATTATTGGTGAATACCTTACAACATACGTTTTGAAACAAATATAATAAGTAAAATGAAGACAGGGTCTCCATCTATTTTCTGATCGGCACACTAAAAATTGCTACTAACAACCGTATAAACCAGTATTAAATTAGAGCAAATCGACTCGCAAAGGCATTCGCCACAATTGCGAGAATAGCTATTCTAGTTGCCAACCAGAAGTAAAGTCGGTTGGTACCGAAAAACATTGATATTAATTAGGTAACGGCCCAATTAAGGACCGATTGAGAAGTGTTTTATCTCTGCAAGACCATCCGTGGACGCGTTTCGCTGTATCACAGCTCATCAGCACGGTTTAGGTCCCGCCACGGTCCCGCAGAGAGAAAACACAACCCATTTTTGGTTCCATCCCGGAACTGGGTTTAATACAAGTAAAATGAAGACAGGGTCTCCATCTATTTTCTGATCGGCACACTAAAAATTGCTACTAACAACCGTATAAACCAGTATTAAATTAGAGCAAATCGACTCGCAAAGGCATTCGCCACAATTGCGAGAATAGCTATTCTAGTTGCCAACCAGAAGTAAAGTCGGTTGGTACCGAAAAACATTGATATTAATTAGGTAACGGCCCAATTAAGGACCGATTGAGAAGTGTTTTATCTCTGCTGCAAGACCATCCGTGGACGCGTTTCGCTGTATCACAGCTCATCAGCACGGTTTAGGTCCCGCAGAGAGAAAACACAACCCATTTTTGGTTCCATCCCGGAACTGGGTTTAATACAAGTAAAATGAAGACAGGGTCTCCATCTATTTTCTGATCGGCACACTAAAAATTGCTACTAACAACCGTATAAACCAGTATTAAATTAGAGCAAATCGACTCGCAAAGGCATTCGCCACAATTGCGAGAATAGCTATTCTAGTTGCCAACCAGAAGTAAAGTCGGTTGGTACCGAAAAACATTGATATTAATTAGGTAACGGCCCAATTAAGGACCGATTGAGAAGTGTTTTATCTCTGCAAGACCATCCGTGGACGCGTTTCGCTGTATCACAGCTCATCAGCACGGTTTAGGTCCCGCAGAGAGAAAACACAACCCATTTTTGGTTCCATCCCGGAACTGGGTTTAATACAAGTAAAATGAAGACAGGGTCTCCATCTATTTTCTGATCGGCACACTAAAAATTGCTACTAACAACCGTATAAACCAGTATTAAATTAGAGCAAATCGACTCGCAAAGGCATTCGCCACAATTGCGAGAATAGCTATTCTAGTTGCCAACCAGAAGTAAAGTCGGTTGGTACCGAAAAACATTGATATTAATTAGGTAACGGCCCAATTAAGGACCGATTGAGAAGTGTTTTATCTCTGCAAGACCATCCGTGGACGCGTTTCGCTGTATCACAGCTCATCAGCACGGTTTAGGTCCCGCCACGGTCCCGCAGAGAGAAAACACAACCCATTTTTGGTTCCATCCCGGAACTGGGTTTAATACAAGTAAAATGAAGACAGGGTCTCCATCTATTTTCTGATCGGCACACTAAAAATTGCTACTAACAACCGTATAAACCAGTATTAAATTAGAGCAAATCGACTCGCAAAGGCATTCGCCACAATTGCGAGAATAGCTATTCTAGTTGCCAACCAGAAGTAAAGTCGGTTGGTACCGAAAAACATTGATATTAATTAGGTAACGGCCCAATTAAGGACCGATTGAGAAGTGTTTTATCTCTGCAAGACCATCCGTGGACGCGTTTCGCTGTATCACAGCTCATCAGCACGGTTTAGGTCCCGCAGAGAGAAAACACAACCCATGGGTGGTCTTGCAGAGATAAAACACTTCTCAATCGGTCCTTAATTGGGCCGTTACCTAATTAATATCAATGTTTTTCGGTACCAACCGACTTTACTTCTGGTTGGCAACTAGAATAGCTATTCTCGCAATTGTGGCGAATGCCTTTGCGAGTCGATTTGCTCTAATTTAATACTGGTTTATACGGTTGTTAGTAGCAATTTTTAGTGTGCCGATCAGAAAATAGATGGAGACCCTGTCTTCATTTTACTTGTATTAAACCCAGTTCCGGGATGGAACCAAAAATGGGTTGTGTTTTCTCTCTGCGGGACCTAAACCGTGCTGATGAGCTGTGATACAGCGAAACGCGTCCACGGATGGTCTTGCAGAGATAAAACACTTCTCAATCGGTCCTTAATTGGGCCGTTACCTAATTAATATCAATGTTTTTCGGTACCAACCGACTTTACTTCTGGTTGGCAACTAGAATAGCTATTCTCGCAATTGTGGCGAATGCCTTTGCGAGTCGATTTGCTCTAATTTAATACTGGTTTATACGGTTGTTAGTAGCAATTTTTAGTGTGCCGATCAGAAAATAGATGGAGACCCTGTCTTCATTTTACTTGTATTAAACCCAGTTCCGGGATGGAACCAAAAATGGGTTGTGTTTTCTCTCTGCGGGACCTAAACCGTGCTGATGAGCTGTGATACAGCGAAACGCTTCTCAATCGGTCCTTAATTGGGCCGTTACCTAATTAATATAATAGCTATTTATGTACCAAGGGGATTATGTAGATTATAATGCCCGAAGGCGAAACTAGCCCGAGGGCCTATGGCCCGAGGGATATATTTCGCCTGAAGGGCATTATAATCTTGAAATCCCCGTGGTGCATACAATGCTTTATTTTCTACTCAACACAATGTTTTTTCATCAATTTGTTATTAACAAAATCAGTTAAACTTGTGTGACAGAATATTGTTTTGTATTTTGACATGTACCTGCACCTGTGACCTGTACCTGTACCTGCGACCTGTACATAGAAACGAAATAAATTAATATATCTATAAACATCTCATAAGGCAAGGCAACGGTGGTGGTCCTGTGGGTTAACGCGCTGGACTACATGGGAAACATTGATGGTAGACCGGGTTCGAATCCTGGCTAGACCGAAAATTATTTTCGGTCAAACATTTAGTGGCTGCCTAGGGTAAAGTGCAAATTAATAGAACAACAACAACAAAAACACCTTAAGGTATTATAAGCGGGCGTTATAGATCATAACGCCCGCAAAAGCGGGCGTTATGGATCAGGTTGTTATAGGTTTGTTAACGTATTTCGTTTCCTAGGTATTATGGATCTATAATAGTAAAGTAGAAAATAAATATAATAAGGATATAACACCTTAAATTTGTCATTATTATACCAGGGTTAGCCTAGCCTATTATATCTCCTCAGAATACGTATTTGGACTAAAATAAATTAAGAATGTTCAATGCATTGGCAGGAAGTCACGTGCTAAATAAAAAGTCATAATCCTGGGTATTAGCACTTTGGCAGTTAATTTGTCACCAGTCTACATACTGAAGAAGTAGTATACAATTTTTTTTGTGACAATATTCACTCATCTAATAAAGAAATTAATCAAATAACTTGATTTATCTTAACACAATCTAATGTTAATTATTATAACAAATCGATATGCCGTTTCATTTTAGTTAATCATACCTACACTGAATTGTATTTAATATGTATTGAATTAGATTTTTGTGGTTGACCGGTTAACGGTGTGTTTTTTCTTATTTCAGTGCATATTGCAGTTAATTGGAAAATGCATAAGTTTTTCAGGTAAGTCATGAAAAAGTTTATACGAATTGGCTCTTAGAACAATATACAAGTGAAGTGTTTTACTCTTAATTGCGAATTGTCCGGATTTCTGAATAAAAAGCAAATCTCAAATGACTTCCATTCATAATATAGAGGTTCCTATTTGATTGTGTTCAACAATATGCTATTTCCTTTTAATATTCTTCAACTATTTGAAAGTTAATTTTGTTTAATTAGAATGAGCACATACAATTAAATTAATGATCCAACCAATGTATAAAAATGTGACTGTGAGAAGTAAATTATTTCTATTTAATTTAAATTTCAAATCTAGCATTGCAACTTATTATGCAAAAAAAATCATTGAATTGAAAATGTTTATAACAATGGTCGTTGCACTTGAATACCTATAGATAAAAACGATTTTTTTATGACAAATAGAAAGTGATGATGGGACTATGGGTACTTAAATATGTGTTTATCGCATCGCTATACCAATATGGAAAGGATGATGTAAAGATAAATTGATTCTTAAAGAAAGCGTCTTTGTTGACAAATGGGAAATTTGTCGCCTGTGCCTTCGATCATAAAATTCGAACTTCGAACCACAAAAATTCCAAGTCCTTACCACCAACATATAGACTGGGAGCTCATAACACAAAAAAGTTAGTCATTTGTAACAGGTATGGCGACCCCCTAGGGGACGAATTACGTCATGAGGAAGACGAAAAAGATGATAACTTTCTTGCCGTTAGGCCATTATCGCATGGCGATTAATCGAACTTGTCAGAAAAATTGCGGGTTTCAAACGATTTGTAACACAAAGATTCTTGTATTTTTCGATAGTTTATGAAAATTGAACTAATCGAAAGCAAAATGCCATACTTTTCCGGTGGGGCTTAAAGCCGGCCATACCAGTCGGCGCGCGTTAGTTTTTAATATTTTTTAAAATTATTTGTAACAAGCTATATTTTTTTTTTAACTAATCATCTTTGAGGAGTCATTCACGAAAATCACCATGCCATACCGTTCCGATGGGTCCAAGTAGCCGCCATACCGCCACAAAGACGTAGATTTCTTTAATAATGCTAAACGATTTGTAACACCCTACAAATTTGTTTACTACTTATTTGTGTGATTAGAAAGAAAAATCAGACTACGCCATACCCGTGGTATGGGTCAAATACGTACAATATTATCAAAAAGATGTAAGATTATATGAGAGGTTTTCATTATTTGTAACAGTCTGGCACAAATTTTTTCTGAAAGTTCAAGGTACTTAAAATCAAAATATCATGTTTCTAGTGGCAATCTTCTTGTATAATAGTGTTTTATAATATTTTATACGGCTCCCGCAGCTCGAAATTTCTTTCCTCCGTTGTAGCCGTCCCGCCCGACTCAAAGGCAGGTAAACACACTGGAGGGATATAAGTTTCATAAGACTTGTAAACTGTAGTAAGTTTCATGAAACTTTGTTTCATATCAACGCACATAGTATAAAAAAATATTACCATTACAGTATCAATGTACTGTAATGGGAACTTCGACAACCTGTACCAGTTGTAGCTCAAAACGATTCCAGAAAACCATCAGTTCTTCAAGTATGGCAGCACTTTCAGACTTGAAGATAAGTATGGCATAATTTTCCCGAAACATTCCTCTGTAAACTTTCAAAAAATTGACAAGCCATACTGTTACAATTCTTTTCGTTATTTATTATTTTTTTGGTCTCAGCGCAAATGTTACAGTCTTCAGTTCCATGGTAATTAGTATGGGATAATTATTTCCAGGAAAAATCGTATAGAAACAAACTGAATACAATGATGCCATACTGTAATAAATAATTCTATAGATCTTGTACCAGTTGTAGCTGGAAGACGTTTCAGAAAACTAGCTTTTCAAGTACGGCACCACTTTCAGACTACACGAGAAGTATGGCACAATTCGTTTCGTTATTATGTTTTTGATCTTATCTTAGCGCACGTGTGACAGTCTTCAGTCCCATGGTATCAGTATGGGATTATTGTTTTCAGGTGGAATCGTATAGAAACAAACTGAATACAATGATGCCATACTGTTACAAATAATTCTAGATCTTGTACCAGTTGTAGCTGGAAGACGTTTCAGAAAACTAGTTTTCAAGTATGGCACCACTTTTGCACTTGATTATAAGTATGGCAAATATATGAACGGTCACATTGTATCATTACCTTTCGAAAAAACAAATGCCATACTGTTACAAATCGTTTAGCATTATCAAAGAAATCTACGTCTTTGAGGTGGTATGGCGGCTACTTGGACCCATCGGAACGGTATGGCATGGTAATTTTCGTGAATGACTCCGCAAAGATGATCAGTTGAAAAAAAAATAGCTTGTTACAAATAATTTAAAAAAATATTAAAAACTAACGCGCGCCGACTGGTATGGCAGGCTTTAAGCCCCACCGGAAAAGTATGGCATTTTGCTTTCGACTAGTTTAATTTTCATAAACTATCGAAAAATACAAGAATCTTTGTGTTACAAATCGTTTGAAACCCGCAATTTTTCTGACAAGTTCGATTAATCGCCATACGATTAGGGCCTAACGGCAAGAAAGTTGTCATCTTTTTCGTTTTCCTCATTACGTAATTCGACCCCTAGGGGGTCGCCATACCTGTTACAAATGACTAACTTCTTTGTGTTATGAACTCTCGGTCTAATACTATATTATTATTTGAAAAGTATGCATTATACTTCATCTAAATTAAATTTTGAAATTAAGATCTAGACATCATTTGCGCATAAATTCGGCGTGGTTAATATAACTCCTCCCTCCTTAAGATGTTGCAAACGCGGATTATTGTGAATTCAAATCAGACAATTCAATTTGCACATTTGCAAAACCTTTTTCTGAAGTTTTTAACTAAAAAAGTAAAACAATGAAATTATAAATAAAATAGCAAGACTTACACCTATGATTACATATGTGTTCAAATAAGAGTTTTCAAAAGACAACTCTTTAAGATTGTGAACTCTTATCTGTTTCGTCGTCTTGAAGGCTTCTTCTAAGTCTTCTTGGTTGATTTCTTGAAGTTCCAATGTTGTTTCGTTCTCTGGAAGTTCAGTGATGTCTATTTTTGGAATCTTCAGTTCAAAATTGAAGTTCTCGCTGGTTTTTGAAAATGTTTGATTTTGTATTTTCACAAAGCATTTTTCAAAAGAAACTACTAGCGTTGGATTGGTTATTATTTCCATATGGTTTGTCTTGTCACATTGAATAACTATCGTCAGACTTTTATTAGGAATGACTAATAGTTGTCCATTCGGGAGTTGTCTCACTGTTGGTTCTTCATATTTCACTTTAGTGAAAGGACATTGTTTTGGTAGGTCAGTAATCAGGTCATAGACACATGATTCTTCTTGCTTCAGCTCTTCTTGGTTACAAAGGTACACACTTTCGACTTTCGGGCATTCCCATAAATTATTGTAGTAAATGTCCGTAGTAAGTAATAGGTAAGGGTACTTATTCCTAATGGTAAGTTCTTGGATAGGAATTGGATAGATTTTATACAATATAAAGGGCTTGGGATCAATCATTGGTGTGTGTATAACAATAGTTATTTGTGCAACCAGTTGGGAAGAGCGCTATTTTTCGTAACGAACTGATTTCTGCGAAACGAGCGAAGCGAGTTCCGCAAAAGGAAGAGAGTTACGAAAAATAGTGTTTCCCAACGGGGTTGTTTCACACAATATTTTTTCTAATTTTGACCATTTGATCCTGTTTAATTTAAGTTAAAAATATAAAAAACATAAGTACTTCGAATAATTATGTCTAATTGTCAAACGTCAGGTGAGTTCAGAGATGTTTATTTGTTAAGTACCTATTTCGTTTTTCGTTGCTACAGAAGCAATAGTGTCAAGCATAGAGGTGTCAAGTCTGCGTCTCTAATTTTTGAAAAAGTAAAAAACTTTAATTAATATTGTTATTATATAAACCATTCAAACTTTATAGAGTAAAAGAATAATTATTATTAGATTCTAATGTCCATCAATTCAGGAAGCGACGTATCCAGGGACATTGAGGAGTCGGCTCAATCTGCTTTATCTACAATAAATTATTCCTAAGAAGTCAAAAAGCAAATATGATTTCCCCCTTTTGTCAAATTTAGTTCACGGTCAAATTAAATTTCCAGATGTACCTACAAAGAATATAATAACAATGCTTCAAGTAGTTTAGCGTTAAAATCATCACAAATTTTATTTCTGTATTTTTCGCAACTGATGGTGAAATTTACTTTTTCTACTGACGTTTCATAATAGCAACTTTTCGATTGTCATTTCAGTTTTGAAACGACATTCTTTTAGGCACTGAGTGCGTGAAAGTTACTTTTAGGCACTCAGTGCGTAAAAGTGACTTTTGAATGCGTAAAAGTGACTTATGAGTGCGTAAAAGTAATTTTTAAGCACTAGTGCCTAAAAGTGTCATTCATTATTCAGAAATAAAAAACACACTAAACACATATTTGAATTTTGTTTTGTATTTATTATGAATATTGAAAATGGAATTACTGAATTGAACGTTTGGGTTACTCAAAACAGAAGTTTGTGTTATTACCTACTTTCTAGGATTTTAATTATTGATGTCGAATTTTGAAAAGAAAATCGCATGAAAAGTGTCAGGTGTCAAGTAAAAGCAGGTAACAAAGATTTTGGGTGTAATCGACTTATTCACATGAAATAAAATTGTGTTTTTTTATTATAAAATGCCAGTAGAAAAAATCTTGTATACAATACGTTACGAAACGATGTCTTTTAGTCACTCGACGTGAAAATTGTCCAACTCGGCTTTGCCTCGTTGGACAATTTTCACGTCGCGTGCCTAAAAGACGCTCATTTCGTAACTTATTGTATAAATAGCTATTTTCTACTGACGTTTCATAATAACAACTTTTCGATTGTCATTTTAGTTTCAAAACGACATTCTTTTAAGCACTGAGTGCGTGAAAGTTACTTTTAGGCACTCAGTGCGAAAAAGTGACTTTTGAATGCGTAAAAGTGACTTTTAGGTGCGTAAAAGTGATTTTTAAGCACTAGTGCCTAAAAGTGTCATTCATTGTTCAGAAATAAAAAAACACACTAAACACAGATTTGAATTTTGATCTGTATTTATTATGAATATTAAAAATTAAATTATTGAATTGAACGTTTGGGCTACTCAAAACAGAACTTTTTGTTGTTACCTACTTTCCAGGATTTTAATTATTGATGTCGAATCTTGAAAAAAAATCGCATCAGGTGTCAAGCAAAAGCAGGTAACAAAGATTTTGGGCTTGATCGGCTTATTCACATGAAATAAAATTGTGTTTTTTTATTATAAAAGGCCAGTAGAAAAAATCTTGTATGCAATACGTTACGAAACGATGTCTTTTAGTCACTCGACGTGTTGTCCAACTCGGCTTTGCCTCGTTGGACAATTTTCACGTCGCGTGCCTAAAAGACGCTCATTTCGTAACTTATTGTATAAATAGCTATTTCATCACCAGTTGCGAAAAATTTTACTTTTCGTAACTGGTGATGAAAAGTAAGACATTTGATAACGTCAACGAGTTTTGAAAAGTGTCACTTTAAATGCCAAAATTAGAAAAATATAATTAACTCATTTTGGATTTTTACTTGAGTGTTCATTGTCTCGTAATACCTGATTTTATTATTGAAAGGTATTTGCTGACTTCTGGGTATATTTGTTAATATTTGATTTAATTCATTATGTTGTAAAATAGTATAATGCATTATTCCCAATAGGGTCGTTACCTCTTATCATTAAAATTATACTGACCATTATTTTTCGATATAGTGAGGCCTAAAACCTAGCCGTCATATTGGTTGCATTGAAAATTGTTAATTGGTTTATTTAAATTAATTTAAAATTTAAACATTTTTTGTCCTTGTCGAATTGTTGGTCTCTTTCTCCCAGTTGTAAACAAATCCATCAACATATGCAATTTTGTGAGGTTATGTTGTTTTGTTATTATTTTGGATTGTCGTTGACCCTTGTTATATTTTCAACGGTTTTTCCGAGGTTTCAAGAAAAGTATTTAAAAGAAACGTGTAATAAATTCAAGGTAAGTCATTGTTTGTCATTATTTGATGTTAAGGACTCAAATAGAGCATGCATTTCAGTTTCAGTGTACCCACCTAAGGCCTACCTATGTTTATATGTTTTGTGCCTTCTTGTAAAAACAGTAATCTAAATTCGAAGAAAATCCCAAACACCAAAAATGAACAAATAAGAAGAAGTTGGTGTTTAGCTGTGGAAAGAGTTAATATATTGTCTAGTATTTCTGGTGGAATTTATTGCTGCGAAGATCATTTCAATGTAAGTAAACTTAGTTGCCAAATTTCATTTTATAAACACCTATTTTCTGTCAATATTTCAAAAATATGAACATTATGGCTATGTTCCGATATCAACTGCCAGTACTGGATTTTTTGTGCTGATTTTACTGTCATTTGCCGTTCGGATTTCAACAGCGTATACACTTGTGGCCATTCAGTACTGAATCGACTGAATCCAGTGTACTGAAAATAATATCGGAACGGCGTCCAGTAAATTCAGTACTGACAGTTAATATCGGAACATAAGCTATATTATGTTTATAGATGGAACAAGATTGTGATAACTGGATGCAGTTTAGGATGACAAACTGCAAATTAAGTATGAAGAAAAATGTGGTTTCACATATCAATTTAGGCAGAATCGAAGTTTGTTAAGAAGCTGAATAAAAGAATTGCCAGCTTACGAATCCATATTGAAAGAGTGATACAAAGATTGTGAGAATTTGCAATACTCGAAGGACATTCCTGCATTGACCATCAGCGTGTAGCAAAAACTGATTATTTAATAATTATTGCTTGTGGAATAGTGAATTTGCAGGGACCATTAATCAAATAAATTTTATGTCAAAGCTGGAAAAAAATGCTTTTTTGAATATATTGTATAAAAAAAAAACCTATTGTTTTTTTTATAGCCAAAATAGTACATTATACACCTAGGGACCAAAGTGGTACTTTTATTCCCAAAGGGAGGGCTATAATTTGTTGAGGGATTAAAAAACACTTTAGTCCTGAGGTGTATACACTATTTTATGCACCTTAGGGATTAAAAATTAAAAGGGTACTTTTGATCCCTCTAATGGCCGTTTGCACGGGTTCCACTTAACACGTTTTGAGTGAAGCTTAACTTTAGGTGTCCCTTAACTAATTATTTTCCGTTGCACAGTCGTTGAACCGGCACTCAAGGTAGACTTAAATGAGAGCAAAATAAACCGAAGATTTCTTGGGCTTAAACTGACCCCTAACTAATTTTATTTTAATTTGTCATTTTTTTGTCATATTTGAAAGTTAGCGTAGTGGCGTCTTTGGTTTGTGTATAGTGTGGTTGGCCTGAGTTTAGAATATTATTACGTTATGGTATGATTTTCTGGCGTGTGAGAGTTGAACAGAGATGCTATTTGGGTATACCGCTATTTGCTTCCATGCATCATCTTTTTGACGCCAAGTTGAAGAGTTTTTTTGTTCTCAATTACCCCTTTAAAGTCAAAAATAGTGTTCAATAACATTTTTTTTTTTCGCTAAGGGAAAAATTCGGATCCCTTTTTTTCACCTCACTAACTTCGTTTGTCGCCTCACTCATTTTTTTTCACAGCACAAAGAAGATCAATAGCCACAAAAATGATAAACGTCGGTTCTCGGTTCTACGTAACCCAATAACATTGACGTAACCCCACGAACCTAACCTAGAAAAATCAAAACAAACAACAAACCTTAACATTTTGACAAAAAAGTTACTATTAGGCATTCCAGGTTAATGTCATAACCGATCCGCCATATTAGCTTGGGGGGCACACAAAAGCCAAACATAACCTGATTCAATGTTAAACCAAGAATTTTCAATCTATTTTGTGAAGATGCCTTCTTTTTGCTGCGTTGTTGGGTGCTCTAGTAGAGCGGAAAGAGATAAAGAAAGGTTTTTCAGGGTCCCAGCAGCATTAAGAGATCTAGGGAATCGTCTAAACGAGCTAAAAAAGGAACGACGAAATCTGTGGATTAAATGCCTCAAAAGGAGATTTAACGGAAACGTTTCTGAAAAATGCTCGTATTTGTTCAAAACATTTTGTTAATGGTAAGTATTATGACTGTCTTGTTAAAATACAAAAAAAAATTCATCTCGGTACATCAAAAAAGTATATTGTATATAGGTAACTTTTAATACCTTTTAGGTAGTCCAGCAGAATTTAAGGATACAAACAATCCGGATTGGGTCCCCAGTACAAATTTAGGATATACTACGATGATTGATAGAAGCCCAGAATGAACAAGCCAGTAAGCTAAGCTACATGGCAGATCAGAACAGTCAAAACGTTTGAGGAGTCATTCTACCACAAATCTATTTTGCTAAAGTTTATTTGTAAGGTTGTTAGTATCAAACTTTTTTATTTTTTAAACAATTTAGATTCTTAAGCATTATTTTTGTTAATAAATTGTTTGTTTACGTTTACTATTATTATTATTATTACTATATTGTTGAATTGAAATGTAAAGTGGCATGTCTGTAAATAAAGATTCATTCATTCATTCCATTCATTCACAAAAACTAAAAACAACTTAAAATTTATTGAATAAATCAAAAAACGCAAAAATTCCAAAGCACAAACTCAAAAAACATTGTAAACAATGATCTATAGGCTTTGTTGGCCCCTCAGCTAATATGGCGGACCTGTCAAGTCATGTGACCTGGAATGCCTAATAACATGATATGTTCCTATATTTTGGAACGTTGCCGGTTTTACCTACCACTTAGGTAAACTTTGGACAAGGGGAACCCTTGCAAACGAAATAATCGTTAGGGTACACCTCAGATTTAGGTTACACTTACGTAGGAGTAAGTTTTGAGGGGAACCCGTGCAAACGGCCATAAAGTACATAAAATAGTGTATACATCTCAGGACTAAAATGTTTTTTATTCCCTCGGCTCGGAGTACCCTTTTATTCCCTGTTCCATTTACTCCATGGGAAATAAAGTAAAAAGTTAATCCCTTGGGAAATAAAGTGAAATTTAACCTTGGGGGATTAAAAGGGTACTTTTAATGCATAAATAATGTAAAGAAGAAAACTACCAGACTCCCAAATCAATCATATATTTTTATTCAAAATGACTGAAAATACATTTTTCTTCCAAAATTCTTCAGCTGATTCAATATTTACTATGAGAAACCTAATGTTTAAGTATAATTCAAACATTGTCATTTCATTATCCTCTCCAAATTTGGGACTTGCCACACAAAACAGTCCTTTTTGTCTGTTACACAATAACAATTGTAATGCCCGTATTACATCTGTGTATTTTTCCGTGTATTTATTCATGTAGTTCAGGGTGACAACCGAAAAACTTCAAACGCAACATAAATCAGCGTTATGAACAACAAAATAATGTTGGCACCCTGAACTACATGAATAAATACACGGAAAAATACACAGATGTAATACGGGCATAACTGAAGTTGGCACATGTATTTCGTCATTATATTTTCATTTTTCTTAATGTAGTTTTTCACAGTCTCCTCCTTGCTAGGACTTTCAACTTCAATCACAAATTCTTTGCTTATTCCATCTGGCAATGCTCCTAACAGAGGATATTCTGCTGTCTCTTTTCAACTGCACACACCCAATAGCATCGTCACCCACAATAACTGTCTCTCGCTGACCTAAAAATATATGAAACTATAAAACTGTTACCCTGCTACTAAAAATGGGTGCCATATCACTTTATAACTCAAAAATGGCGAGTCAAATTTGCTTAGAAAAATTATGGATTAAAGTATATCGGTAACCATAAAACATATATTTTTTTTGGAATTTTTGAACACAAGGTTCAGAAAATAGGGGTTGACTTTAAACCTTAAAGAGCATAGACTATTAAAGAGGCATGACTTCTTGTGTCAATTAATAATGTACACGGTGGATAGTTTATTTGAATGTAAGGTAAAATAGTTGGTTGATTTGATAAGCATTTAAAGTTAATGCTGACTCATTGCATTCAAGGCTGATAACTGAAAATTTTCGTCTTCAGTTTCGACTTGATTTTATTGAAAATTTGTCTCCCATAATAATAGACTTTTTGAATTTAAAAGCTTCTCTCTCTGCCGTCAGATGTCAGAAAATTGAAAAACATGAAAACAATAGTTGACAGCTGTTGACACATAGAGAAATATAATAAACCAAGGTAAGAGTACCTGATTGATAACATGAAAGTTTGTATAGCGCTGACGTCACAGCGACGGTGGCGTCAATAGTGGCAGCCGGAACAAATACTGAAATGGCGGGAATTTTGAAATTTGACTTGAGTTCATTGCACAAAAAACTTACTTATGTTGTTCCACATCTTTGTTTCTCAAATCCGAATGAGAAAAATGATGTGGTACTTCATAAAGTTTTGTGCCATTTTTTGATGTAGATTAAAAAAAGAGGCAAAATAAACACTAAATTGTACTAGAAAAAATATATATTATAGCTAGATAGGTCAAATACCTAAAGAGTTTACAAACACAGTTATTACATCCCTTATACATGCTTTAATGTATGTACAAGCTAAGCTGGCCAAGGCCTAACATCTACATTTTATCTCTTCTGACTAAGGTCTCCTAAAACAGTAAAAAAATATGCCGTATATCACAAAACTAACATGTATACTTACTGTTTCAGTTTATCCTAGTTCTAGTTGTACATAATATTATAGGTACGCGATACCGAGTGCCTTAATAAAAATGACAATTTCTTCTTCTTGTTCTTTAGATTTTGTGAGTTCGAGTCTTCTTAGACGACCGCTCAATCGGTTAAAAATGACAAATTTCAACACGGAAATGTCGTTATTTTAAGGTTACTTATTTGTTTTCTCGGTCACAGTTTCTATAGTTATGGATGTTTGATAGGTTTCTACAAAACAGCTAGGAAAGCTCTGTAACTCATACGGTGTCCTTGTCTTGTGAATTGCTATGACAGAGAAAGATGAAACAGAATCGAATGATCGGACTGATCTTTCGTAAGTCTCTAGCTTTCCAAAAATTCCGCAATGCGCTATGCGCAACCGGATGCGCAGTAATAGTATAACCTATTTCGGCTATACTTTTGAAGGTCTTTTTATTTTTTATTGTCTATGTGTTGACAGTGGTTTTTTGACAAAATTTTTATACGCTTGAAAACTATTTTGTACTCGGTTTTTTAGTTTTTTCCTTTCCCTAACAATGGTGATTGTGTGTTGTTTGCCGTGTGCCGCCTTATAAAAATAATTCCTATTCACCGGCGGATGTGTCTTTTTATAAGTTCCCATCGATCCTAAAGTCTGTTTTTTTTAAGACTATTTCACTAGAGTGTTTTACCACAGCATATACAAAAACAATCAGCAGGCTAACTTGAGTGACATCCCGTGTAATAAAGGAATTCATGGTCAGGATGTCACTAGCGGCCATTTTGGGATACGAGACAGGACCCGATTAAGAATAATTTAGATTTCTTCTTTCGGCTCACAGAGTCGTATTGGCTTTAAATAAACTAATTTAATATTACTCACATATAATAATAGAGAGATATTGCATGTCAGCCTTAATAAGGCTAAAACCTTATTTAGACGCGATAGGTCATTTCCTTACTTCGAATGACAAGTCTAGATATTGCAAATTTCCAGAAACGACTGGGAGTTGATGCCTTATTTCTAACCTGAAAAATCTTGAATTTTTGTTAGGTAGATAATGTTTATTTTTTAAGTTTTGAACTTGAAGTGTTTTTTTCTGATGTGGAATATATGCTTAAATATTTTGAAAATAAGAAATTATTTGTTCAAAATAGGTATTTATATAGTACGTGTAAAATCGTAGAACAGTGGCAGAAAAATGACACAAATTCTCGAAGCAAAACCAGTTCATCGTTATACGTGAACCTTGAGATTGTCTGTTTGTGTTGTTCGGGGCCTGTGTTCGGGACAGCACTTCCTGCTTTTGGGCGTTCGTTTATGAGTGTTTTATATGGTTTATCTGCCATAATCTGAGATATTACAGCTTATAATTCAAGTTAGTGCGACACAAACAAACAAACCTTAAGTCTGCCTCTTTTCTGTGCCTCGATGCTGTTTTGATTTTGCCCCATTTCTCAAAGTTTGGGAAAAAAAAATTGAAGAAAAGTCAAAATTTGTTGTCATGAATCTAAAATCTATGGTTATAAACACAAAACATAACAAAACTCAGTTCGCGATTCCTACCGATCATCGCCGATCGACTAAGAACTTTTAAATAAGGCAAAGATAATTTATCCTCAATAATTTATTAATATTTTTAAATGACAACACGAATTTACTAAAATGACTTTGAAAATCATAACTAAAATTCCGCTCTACACTGCACGCCTAAGACCTCCGTCAGAAATAAACAAATAAATTAAAATGTCGGCGTCCCTGCCGTTTAATGACAGGATAGGATGGTATCCCCTAATGGCGGCGTGCGCAGAAAAAATGCGCGTGAGAGTTAGCCTGCTGATCGTTTTTGTATATGCTGTGCAAGAAGTGTATGCCCTATGTCAAATTAGTCATGCCCTATGTCAAATTCGTCATGCCCTATCACAAATTTGACTCTAGCTACGGCCCTGAGTTTGAAATAGTTATTGGATCTATTGATGTTGATTTTGTGCTCGTGGTTCCACAGAAACTCCGGACATAGGTGTGCGTTTCGAAAATTGTTGATTAGTGCTTTTTCGAAAGGCATTATTGTAATTTTTGTCAAAAGTTCCTGAACTAGTAGGAAATTTTGTTGGTACATAGTCCTTTTTAGGTGTTATGTTAATAGGTTGGGATGGAAACTGTGGTTTCTGTGGTACATAGGGTGTTTTTTGTGTATATTGAGGTTTTTGTTGAGTATAGGTTTGTTGTGAACAAAATTTTTAATTTTGAAATTTGAAAAATTTTGATTAGTAGAATGATTAAGTCCTCTACTAAATTTCATGTGATTCTCCGCTAGTTGATAATTTAACAGAAATTTGTTAGCTGCATCCAACGTTTGTGGATTTTGAACCATTAAAATTGTTCTTAATTCGGTTGGCGAATTAGTGACTATACCATTTCCAGCATTATTTCACACTAGTGAAATTTGATATCAAATTAATGAAAACTAAATTCACATCAGTGAAATCTAATTTCGCTCAAATGAAAATTGATTTCAAAGTAATGAAAACTAAATTCTCACAAACGAAATTTAATTTCACATTTTTGAAAATGAATTTCAAACTGACCTTAATTTAATACTTCTTTTTCAAACATTTATTATTTTAATTTTAAAAATCATTAACCACGTTATGTATTTCACCCTAATGAAATAAACCCAGTGAGTTTAGATATCATAAAATACAATCATGAAACACAATAATAATTATAAATTATTTAAATAAATTAAACTTCAGTTTCGCGAATCACGTAGGAAGGTATTAGCAGCTGTCCTAAGAGTGAACAGACTTAACTGTAGTTTTTTTTATTTAAATAATTTATAATAATTATTATTAAACCATAGTATTCAATCAATAATTGAAAAATATATTCTTTTTTGGAATTGTGAGATAGACTTTTTGTTGTCCTTCATTGTATAATGAGGAAGTTGCATAAAATTTTATTTTGATGCGAAATGTATTTAAAGTAATGCAAAATACTTAAAAAGTATATTTCTATATTTAAATCCTCCTTATACTGAACCACTAATAAATAATTAATTATCCAAATATTGAATATAACAATGTGCGCGAAAACTTTCTCAAATTAGTTATGACGTCATGGAACGATAAATCAACAAAAGTGTGGTTATGTCAACGTGAGACAGACATAAAAAAAATGACTCGTTTTAAAGGATATCGTCTTGTGACGTCATTGATCTACGACTGCGTCTTGGCGCGAAGAGAGTTATTTTGAATTTCTATGTTTTCTTACAGAAAAACTATTAGTTGAAAATTCAAAATTTATGTGGCAAGTTAATTTTTACAATGTGGAGAATTCAATAAGAGAAGAAAAAAATTCCTCATTATTGTTGTTTCATGATTGTATTTTATGTTATCTAAACCCAGTGGGTTTATTTCATTAGGGTGAAATAAATAACGTTGTTGATGTTTTTTCAAATTAAAATAATAAATGTTTGAAAAATGAGTATTAAATTAGGGTCAGTTTGAAATTCATTTTCGAAAATGTGAAATTAAATTTCGTTTGTGAGAAATTAGATTTCGTTACTCTGAAATCAATTTTCATTTGAGCGAAATTAGATTTCACTGATGTGAATTTAGTTTTCAACAATTTGAAATCAAATTTCACTAGTGTGAAATAATGCTGGAAATGGTATAGATTTTGAATAGCAATAATTTCGTTTTGTTCAATCAAGACATTTGCAACTACCGTTAAATTTGGGTCGCACATGATTTTAGATGTAATTCTTTGAACTAAAACCTTTTAGTTTATCCAAATATTCAATAATAGTTTCTTTATTAGTTTTAGTGGTATACATGAGCTCTTCTACCAAATTCTGTCTAGAATATTGATAACCATTGTAAATCAGGACGTGCCATAAGAAAATTTTCCGCGTCATTTATTAATTTTGATTTTATGGCGGTAACCACATACTCTTTCTGGGCATTTTCACCAGTGTAATAGGTTTGGCAAAATTCATGTTTCTTATAAAATATTCTAAATATTGGCATTCGCCACTGAAAGGTTTGATCAGTTGAACGATTGATTTTAAATTTTCACTCAATGTTACGATTGGCCTTTGATTTTGGTTGACCTTTTTGGAATTGCAAAAGAACAAACCTCTGAATTTAAGTTTTCTCAATTAATCAAAAATTAGAAATTACAAAATTTTTAAAGAGAAAGGATGTACTTAGTAGGCACGATGCTAATAACAGTAGTCTTTCTTCACACGTTGTTTCTTGTTATTCTTTTTACTCAGTTAACCAATTCGAAGTGGGCAGTATCTGGAACGTTTAATAGCAGCACTGAAAATCCAAATTTCTCGAACTTCCTTCAGTCTTTTGAAATTTTCGCGACAAATTACGACTGTATCGACTTTCCCGAAACTTGAGCACTCTGAGTATCCTACCGACTGCGCCAATTATATTTCGATTCAGAAACTTGTATTTTAAAAAACATTTATTTTATTAATTAAAATACAGAGGGGACAAAAGAAAATATGTGGATCAAATTGCTACAGCAAAATCTTGAAAACAAATGAACGTTCCTTATGGGACTGCCCTGGTTTAAATAAGAATTTAATGCCGATATGGCAATTTGATGTTTACTTTACAACAATGTATTTAAAAAGTCAAAGAGGAAAGGGGTTGTTAGCTCATTAAAGCATATAAAAAATGGCTATTTGATTATAAATTAGCATGGCAATTTGGTTAATATAACTTAGGTACATTATACGCAAGATATGTGACTGTTTTACTAGCTCAAGATGACAAGATTTTGTGACCGTTCGTTGGCGATTTTCTCCTATCGCCAGTAAGAACTGTTCATCCTGGCCAATAATCTAAATTACTGAGTATAACAGGTGGCATTTATTCATAATGAATTTTGATTCATTATTAATATTTCTCATTAAAGACCACACATTCTCTGCTAGCGGCTATACTCTAATAGTAAAATTAAAGAGTTACCCGCACCCAAAGCAAAAACTTTCTTCAATAATCCCAATAGTCGATTTATTACGAGATATAGTAGAAGATTCCGTTGCTTCAACATTTTTGTATTTACCTTCGCAAGGTCGAGACGCGCCGTTTACTCGGCAGTTACACTCATAACAGGTGGAGTCGTTACCGTATCTACTTAACATAAAAATCCCGTGATTTTGGTTAATTAGCAGCAATAAAAAATCCGCGCAATTTCGGGAATGTGAAGTTTTTGTGCCACTTTGTTTGAGTTTTGTGAGTTCTTCAAAATCAATAATAATGGTTCCGTTTGGATATTAAAACTAAATTCTTTCATGTACTATAGGAAAATTATGGAAGTTAGGCGCCAGTAATGTAGCCCAAATCCAAAATTAATTTTAAAGTTTGATGCTAGATTTGGACTAAATTAAGACCGATAATTAAATTACTTGATGTGTAGTTCTTAACTGAAAAATGTAGGTATGCCTAAAAATATTCTAGGATCCGCCGATATGTTTGCTTAAGTCAATTACATATTGATTGGGATTCACTCATTATCAAATACCTAAAGGAAGTCAGTAATAAATATGGTGAACTGATGTAAGTGCAATGTCCTCAAAACTCAAATTTATGATAACCATTCAATCGTAGATGATGTCGCATGTTTAACATGTTTAATAAATCAAACTATTTCTCAAAAACGAAAGTATTTATGCAAATCAATTGTAAAAAAAAATCACAAATTAAAACGATTATTAAATCAATTAATAAACTAAATTGATTGTGTTGTTTTTTATATAACGATTTCTCTTGATGCATTTGTTTAATTTTTCGCATAATTTCCTTGAGCTAAACCAATAATGTTACACATACATAAATCACGTGAACTTATGACAACATCTGAGATTTATCCCATGAGGCTGTTGGCTGTTATCAGTGTTTGCAGTTAGTAATAATGGAATTTTTCTGTCATCACTGACATGATTTTTTTTCAACATACATCATAGACGGAGAAGAAAAACTAAAAAAAGATAAAATATCCAATGAAGATATTATTCGATTTTATCCATGACTGTTTCATAGTAGGTATATACTCATTATGTTTGTCTTCTTTTAATTATAATACTTATTATGCACTACTACCAGTGAGAACCCGGTTCAAATTCTATTGAGTATGCTACAAATCAACGGTTGTCATACTAAGAAAACTCATTAGGTATGCACTACTACTATTAAGAATCCTGTTTACATGTTACCAAATGTTATAAAACAACTATTATCTTGGAATTATCTATCTCAATAAATAATTTTATACTTATATAGGTAGTTTACCTAGGTACAGTCGAAATCATTGCAATTGGCACACACTATGTAAATATCCCTCGTAATGTGTCAAATCTGACACACAGTAATAGCAAAATGCTGCACTAAATAGATTTATTGGTTAGAATTTTGACTTAATACGAGGGATTTTAAAGAGTGTGTGCCAATTGCAATGATTCCGACTGTACATAATTCTTCATTAAAAAATGTAGATGAAAATATTCAGTAATCCTAGATAAAGTATCCCTAATATTCACTTGCAATAATGACTATTATTCGATCACCCAGATGATTTTCGATAATTCGTCCATTGTCTCATCGCCTTCAGAAAGTTTAATAAATCAATAAAATTAATTCATGATAAGTCATCGATTATACTTTAAAAAAAAACATATTAATCTAGTTTAATTTTATTGACAATAATGATAAACTGTATAATAAGCAGTCGATAGGAATGTATTTCCAATTATAAGTAAAAAATCACAGCTGGACGCTGGTCGTTTCCATAGGTAGGATATATTTCAAATGAGAAATGTTGAAATAACTGTTAGGCAACCAGTACCAGTACATTCCTTATTTTAAACAAGAAGATTCATAGTTGGGATTATATACCTTATAAGGAAAAACTAGTAGGTACTCAATTATCAACTATTATACGAAAAAAAAAACTTTTTGAAGCACTTTATCTTACAAGCCAAAGGTAATTTAAACTTTAAGATTGAAACCAAACGGAACCATTAGATTGAGGTATACCCATGCAATTTCTATGGGTTTTATTGATATTTATCGCATCCTACTTCTCGGATGCGACGTTATCAATAAAGCACACGACATGGTTCTTTAACCTATAGGACGATCGGCGTGCGTCCCACTTTTATATGGTCCCGATTTCGGTGAAATGTGATTACGCCAAAGGTAAGGTGTTATTATTTCATCTGCACGACTTTTCTGGCAAATGAATCTGTATAAAATTTGTGATAAATCGTCTTCCATTCCGAAGGTATTTGTGTGGTGTTAACCGGTAACACCGTCAAGTGGAAAATGCCCTCCGATGTCGTTTCTTTGGTCACCACTGGACTAGGAGTCAGCGTTTTAGCTGGAATATTGTCTGGAATTTGTTACGTTTGGGCGCATGGGATTAGAACGAGAGAAAGGTAGGTTATTTACTTCTCCAATTTCATATTCATTAATGTTAGCTGCTGGCTGAATTTCAACATACAAATACCCACTTATTACATATCATCCCTAGTTTTTGGAGCCCTCATTTTTTGAGTATCGCACACGTCAAACTAGGAAACGAATTCGAAAACAACTGCAGTCGGAAATTCTTATCTTATTTTAAAATTTGCAAATTTCCTTATTATTCCAGTTGAAATACTATTAAAAATAACAGTGAAATTGCAAAAATTCCCATAAAGTTGAAGATTGGTATGAATGTTCGGAACACCATTATGTTGAAAAGTCCCCATCGATCCCGTACATCTCCAACCCTGTTTTATCGACCTGAATCCAACTTCTAAAAAACTAATCAAATAAAAAGCATGTCGGGTCAAAAGCAAGCAGGGGCGCATATACGGGGGGGGGGTAATGGGGGTAATTACCCCCCCCCCCCCCCAGAAAACTAGAAAATTTTCAACCAACCTAAATTTTAGTTTTTCTACTGAAAATATAGGAATTATATTGCGAAAACTATTAAAATACTACTAACATGGCAGCAGCGCTTTTTTACTTTTGTCTTCGTCATCGACGTCAAATGTCTGTCACTCGGTGCCGCGCCACTTAGGGTCGGTTTCAATAGCGATTCACCTCTGGGTTGGTTTCAACTCCAGGGACCGAGTTCGTTTTTGTCATCTTTTTCGTCGATTTGCTCCGAAATTTTGACAGGCATGTGATTTGTAAATTGAAACTATCTTATCCAATCACGTGCCTGTCAAAAATTTGAAGCAAATTGACGAAAAAGATGACAAAAACCAACTCGGCCAGGGTAAACGTGTCTTAGGGCCGGTTTCTCAATAGCAGGACACTCCCAGGTTAAATAAGGGGTTAAACATAACTCCAAGGTAAACAAAGCAACTGGACACGCTGACCCTGGAGTTGAAATTAACCCGGAGCTGTCTCGCTATTAGGGAGATATCGGTAACCCAAAGAGGTTCATGCGGTATTAGCGCCTACGTTATTTTGACATTAAACCTATGCGCGATTCGAATATTGGTAGAAAAGCATCGATGTTTTCTCAACATCGATTTTTGGAAGGTAATAATTTGGGCCTGACGCCCCCAAAAAATTTTCGGGGAGCCTGCGACAAGCTGCCTCCGGCGCGGCGGTAAGTAAGCGCGTGTATCGGATTTTTGTTTACCCCCCCCCAGACCCACACTCTGGATGCGCCACTGGAAGCAAGAGGGTGAAACTGTTACTGTTGATCGTGGCATGAAGACATTAATCAATGCAAGTACCTACTGAAAGAGCTGATGAATTTTTGGAATATCTGAAAAATCAGAATCTGTGATGTGACAATACATGTGCAGTGCAGTGTGTGAGTATACTATCAAGTTCAAGTGTGGCTTGGTTATCAACTAGATCCAAAAGACTGTGGTTGGAAGTTGATCGACAGACGACAATACATTGGAACCAGTTCAAACTTTATTCTCATCTGCGCCGGAAAAACTGCTCAACACAATTTTTTGCAATTATTGTAAAAGGGGATGTAGTGCTGAATGCGGCTGCAAAAAAGTTGGATTATTTTGTTCTCTTGCATGTACTAATTGTCAAGGCCAGTCGTGCTCCAATGTTGAATCACCAACAGAAGAGGATTCGTATGATACCAACGAGGAGACATGTGATGCATCGCTATTGAGGCAATTTACCTGCAACCAGCAAGAAGAACAAGAACAAGATGAAGAGGAAGCAGAAGTATTAGACGATTATGAATCTGACGAATAATTTTCCCCAATTGTCTTTTTCGTCATACTGCAGACTCTCCTATATGGGTATATGTTTGAAAATAACGGCCGGAGGCCGTTATTTATATTTTAACCTACCGGCGAATAAATAACGGCAGGCGGCCGTTAAATATACACTTTCAGTTTCAATTTCGCTCATGTTATAGTAAGATAACAGTACAGTATGACGAGAAAAAAAAAAGCGCGCTTTAGTACACTAATTTACAGGTGGCGAGGAAACGTGTGCATATTATATGAACATTACAACTTTTTCCACTTTTAGAATCGTTATATCTTATAATCGGTGGCTTTTAGGAAAAAAAGTATTGAGACATTTTTTATAGATAATGATCTACAATTTTTGTCTGACCTAATTTTATGAAATGATAAAACTTACCGTTTTGCTGAAAAACGCGAAAAACCCATTATTGAGACCATTGACCTTTAATAAGAAAATTTCCAGGTACGGGATCGATGGGGACTTAGCATTTATTTATAATGGTGTTCCGAACATTCATACCAATTTTTAGCTCTATGGGAATTTTTGTACCCTTGCATGTTTAAATTGACCGGAATATTATTGCTTCTTCGTAATTTGAACTGTTGAGTAAAATCGATTTCGATCCGAATTAGATAGATACCTACCTATTCTCCAAAATCATTTCTCTGGTACTTTCTTCATTATATTATGTTTTTAAGAATTATGAACTAAAATTGGTGCTTAGGACTTTGAGCACCCCAGGGGCTAGAACAGAGAGTTTATACACTTATTAAGCTTCTCAAGAAACTATAATGTGCCCAAAGGCTCGCCACAAATTCATTATTCGAATTCTCGTGAAAAGCATCCAATTTTCAACTATCTCAAGAATTATGATTTCCTGTTGCTGTCGAGCCCGTCCTAAAACTCCTAGAAGAATCAGTTTTTACATGAATTATGTTCCTCGAGTAACTGTAGTGAACCCAAAGGCCTTAAACTACTTGAAATTCGAATTGAGGATAGTTTAATGAGACTTTAGAAAAAAACTTATACCCATGAGTAGCTCAATAAGTGTTAGTGTTATAAACTGACTGCTCTAGGATCTGTAGCATGCCCTAAGACTAAAAAAAAAAATTTCAACCAACTTTTTTGGGAAAAGTATGCCATAAGTCCCAGCACAGTCAGTTTATTATACACCAGCTAAACTTAACTGCAGTGTGGCCAAGCCAAAGAAGCTGTGCCAAAGGGCTCAAAAAACTTAAAATTCCAATCAGGGCTAGTTTTGAAATCACATTTGAGAATAATTCAGATCTTCAACTAGTCCTCTTCGGGCATGCCACGATAGCTTAAAAGTTATCGAAGGGTTATTACATGGAAATAATTTAATTTGGTTCAGGAGTTAAGAGTGAAATTGGAAATATTAATTTTCTAAGGGCGTAACTTGGAAAGTAGCTCGATTTTGAGTCTAAAATTGCCTCGAAATATAAATTCAATGTAGTTTCTAGAACACAGTACCTAGTTACCTAAATGATACACTCAACAAAAAATCTTCTACAAAATACTTCTATTCAATCACAGATTCAATCAACTAAACAAAGTTTTTTAAATTAGAGTTTGAGAATAAAATTACCTTCACCCAAGCTTTCAGGGTCATACCATGATGATACCATGATAACATGCAATTTTATGAGATTTTTAATCAATGACAATCAGTCTAACTCTCGGTCTAACTACAATGAACCTCTGGAGCTCAAAAGTGCTCTTAATAGGTTCAAAAAAGTTCTTTAAGGTTTCCAATTCTAAATTGAATCCTAATTGTTCTGAAATAACGTTGAAGTTTCCAAATTATTCCAAAATGCTCCTGAAAATTCTGATTTGGATTTGAACTGTTTTGCATGCTTATTAAAAGTTTAAAGTTCTACAGCAATTTAAATTCGCTCTTGAACTCCGCCTGTAACTTTTAACTTCAATCCTAAGGTTCTGACGCTTTTCAAAATGTTACTGGAGATTGTAGAGTGTTTTGGAGCTTCCTAAAATGGGTTTTAAACTTCTAAATTGTTATAAAATGCTTTTGGAAATTGTATAGATATCGGTTTTTAAATGTTTTGGAGCCTTCTCGAATGGTTCTGAAATTCTCAAATTGTTCTGAAGCAGTACAGAATGCTTTTAGAAATTCTGAATTGAATTTTAAGTGTTTTGAACTTTCCAAAAGGCTTATTAAAGTTCTAAAGTGTTCTGTAGCATTTTGAATGGTTTCCAGAAACTAAATTGAATGAGAAACGAATTCTGTGAGAAGTTTTTGTAGACATCTTAAAAGCGTTCCTAATGAACGTTTGCACCGACCTTTTTAGGGAAGCCTTAGCGATAAGTATTCCTTAAAGGTACATTTCTCAATGTAAGGGCCGGTATTTCAATGTCACCTTGTACAGAATAACGTTATAAGTTATCCTTAATACAAGTTTCACCGTATATCAAAGTTCCCTTAGGTGGATCTTAAGCCACCTGAATGAACTAATTTCAAGTTCATCTTAACGTTAAGGGTACCCAGGGTCGGCGCAAGCGACTTTGGCGCCCTAGGCAAATGTACTGTCTGCCGCCCCCATCAAGTAAAAATACAAATATGCATGGCTATTTTTAAAAACATGTTTTATAGTTTTATTAATGATTGAACATAATATAGGTATACCTGACTTACAGAATATAGATTTTAGAATATTAACATAAAAAAATATTCACACACATGCCCGCCGCAGACGAAAAAACCCTGTTCTGGTGCCACACCCAAAACGTTCATTTTGTGCCAAAAATATTCGTAATATAAAATAAGTACCTACCTATAGTTTTTGGCCGCCCGTCACACGGTCGCACGACCCCTATAGTGACTAGCAGAAACAGGTATAGCAGTATGTGCTCATAAGAAGAGGGCAAAGTTTGTTTTTGGGTTTGCAAGAAAAATGGAATCCTGAATATTATGAAGAAAAGCAAAATTCAAAAGATTTTTTTTTTTTTGTTGCGTTTTTGCCGCCCCTTTTAGGGAGGCCGCACATCAAAGAAACATGAAACGTGAAATATGAAACATGAAACGTGAAACACGTTTCATGAAAATAGAATAAGAACAAATAAATACAAGTCCGCCCACCAATGAAACACGTGTGATTCATGCGCGTGAAACATTTTTGTTGCTTGAAACGTGTTTCATGAAATCGAGCATGAAATAGATCGCGTTCTATTTTTCTGTTTCAGTTTCACGGTTTTTGGTCATAAATACATTCATGAAAAAATTAATAACGACCAAGAATTCAATATTGTGTTCGTTTCGGTGATGGAGCGATATGGAGGATTCAGAATTGTATAAGTATAACATGCAGAAGTACTCGAATAGACAATCACAAGAAAAAGCTTAGCAAAATGTTGCTTAACAGATAAAAAGTACATTATTTTATGGTTGAACCCAAGTAACGTTGTTTCCTTTATTTTTTTTGGCTTTTTGACAATAACAAGAGTTGCCTAACAGAAGTTGTAGTTGCTCGTCATAGCTTTCCATTGTCTGCTACCGTCTCCACTCCACTACACTACCAAAAGACTTTGCAAACATTATTCTTGTTTCTTTGATTAGTGTGCAAGAAAGAAACGGTTTCGCTTTTCGTAATTTATTGTTTCATGTTTTACGTTTCATGTTTTATGTTTCACGTTTCATGTTTCTTTGATGTGCGGCCTGCCTTAAGTTTGCCGCCCTAGGCGACCGCCTAATTCGCCTAATGGTTGCGCCGACCCTGAGGGTACCTTCGGTAAGTCTTGATTTTGAAGTAACATTGAAATACCGGCCCTAAAAATGTCATTTTAAGGAATACCTATCGCTAAGGCTTCCTCAAAATGGTCGGTGCAAACGACCATAAGATTTTCAGACGTCTGCTTATATGTTCAGGGCATCTTAAAGAACGTCGTTATGACGTATATTACAAAACCCAACCCAACGTCTTTCAAACGTCTGCCTAAAAACGTCACATTTTTCCAAGAGATTCTAAAAACATCTTTGAATCTTTTTTTAATACATGAACCATTATTGACTTTTAGACACGGTTGTCCCACAGGCTCAGTTGTCTTTAAGATCCGAATTTACGTCATCTTATTGACGTATTTTTTTGGTGAATCGCACGTTGATGTTGGGGATCCAACTTGCTATACACCCTGTATATTTAAATAAATAATTAATTTTTTTCTCCAAACGTCAAAAAAACGTCACTTTGTTAACACCTGTCAAGATGTCAGAAATTTAATTTCTATGCTGCTAGGAAAATTCAGCGGGTTAACACCTGTCGAGGTGGTAGAAATTTAATTTATATGCTGCTAGGCAACCGCAGCGGCAGTAGAAGTACTTTTAGTGCCGCTGGAGCGGCAGCAAAAGTACTTTTAGTGCCGCTCGTACTTTTACTGCCGCTCAACCATCCAGTTACCCCCGAGCTTACCCCATTCGTTTGGAGAAAAAAAAGCGTGTTGCATACGGAGCTCAATGTAAGATACCAGGGCGAAAAAGTCGGCTATTTTCTATAATCACACTCTCTTTATCGTACACTGAAAAAACTTAGCTATAAATATGACTGCAACTTCTTTATTATGAAGTAGCTGGAACTTCGGATATGAGGTAAGTTATGAGTCTTTACTATGAAGACGTGTTGCAGTTGAAATTCTCAAGTACCTTGAGCTTATCTTAATTCCATTGAAAGCTTAAGATAACATCATCCTGCATTAATAGTCAAGTCATCCTGACTTTCTTAAAAATATTCCTGCATTATCTATTGATACTGAAGAGTTAGCATGTATTACTGCAAACTTTATGATATAAATCAGCGCTACATAGACTTCAACTCATAATAAAAGTTGTGACTTTGGATGTTGAATGATACACAAAGAATATTTTTTCATAGTTTTATTACAAAAAATGTAGGTACTTATGCAAATCATCTAGAACAGATCCCTTTGGTGTTGAAGCAAACACTGAGAGATGATGCTAGAAGTTCTTCAATGAGACTTACGCTGTGCAAATTCATTCTATAAATTATAAAATGAATTAATCATAAATGAATAAACATATGAGGTACTAAAACTTACACTGGGTTATGACTGTCATAATTATTATTATCATACTCTTCTTGGAAACACTCGCGGAAATTATTGTCATTATTTGTTGTGTTTTCGGTGGTCGTTAAAATAGAGTAGGTTTTGCCCTCGATGTCTACTAGTTCTATCTAGAACATTGCAGAATCAGATGAAGTCATTGACGTACATACTTTTATTCATAATTTAAATACTCACCAATGATGCTTCAACTCGTTCTGATGGTAAGGTGGAAATATTAAGTGTCGCATCAATAATGGGAAGATTAGGAGAAAGATTTTTTTCTCTAGACGTTGTTCTTCTCTAGGCGTTGTTTTTCTCTGATTTCCGCCAATTTTCTCACCATTACGAATCTTTCCCCTAATTTTGGTAAAAGTTTCGCAATGGCGTCGGAGTCGAGAAACAGCAAAACTTCTGGGGTAATGCCTTCTTCTTAAAAACCAAAGAAAGAATATAATAAAGTATTTATAATTTAAGTAAGGATTCTATTTATAATGCTACAAACTGCAATTCAATATCACAGTTTGAAGCTCACATTATGTTAAGGGCAATCTCTTCATTACGTAACATTAAGTAACAAAAAATGAATATCGTGTGTGGGGAAAATGATGCTTATTGGGATGCCTTCAAAATGGTTTTTCAGGTTACTGTTAACTGTTATCTTCTGTTAATGATTATACTAATGGCATAATGCACATATACCTACTAAAATAATAAAATGTAAATTATTATTATATATAAGGACTTACCTTCAAAATTTCCTAAGTGATGCCCCAGACCTATCTCTTCAAGAAATTCTTTGCATGCCATTTTTATATGGACGCTCGCGAAGGGCAAAAAATATAGACTGATGAAGATGGTTTTTGTTGGACGACGTTGTGCGGTACCTTACCGTGTGACCTTGTGCCAGCATCGACACAACGAAACGTTTGGGCCAATGTTAAGGAAATTCACATGGAACTAAATTCTCTATCTATTATCTTTTACCTTTTCAATGGCTGTTGAAGTAACAACTCGAGGATTTAATATAATCGATAATATTCATAATATTAAAGAAAGCATGTGCTTAAATGTATCCCAGTCCTTAAAAATGTATTCATAGGAAAAAGTTTCTTAGCAATAAAGACATGTGTCTTGATATTTATCTGGAATGATCAACCCCTACTTGACTTAAATATTAAGAAAGAATTTCTATACTGTTATGAAGAGTTTCGTAACACCAAATACCGTTCTTAATTCGCAAGACTAGTCCCTTGAATAGTATAATGCTGGCCTCAAAGTCACATAGGACTTGAGTTTTAATGCTGACTTTTTTCAGTGTGCGGCCGTAAAGTAAATGCGGCCAAAAAAGATATACTTTAGGGATGATATTGAATACGTAAAACTAATCTTTTTGTGACAGTCGCCTAAAAATAGCTATTATGTGCAATTGTCAAATAAAAAAGTCTCGTATTTTTGTATATGATTCTAGAAACAAAAACCATATGAATTATTGATTGTGCTCAGATGCCCTATTTGATTTTATTTGAAAAAATTTCTTAAAACTCTAGAAAGACATTTTCACGCGCAGTATAATCCAATAAATAATCCAAATATACTACACCAATGAATAAGGTAGTGTAACTTAAATGTGCAATATATGTCCCCCACGATTTTATAAGTAATGCCGCACCGTTACCGGATCAATGGCCATCAAACTGATGGCGCAGTTCCGGTCTGATGTTAGTTCCCAATCGAGTACCACTTTATCTGAATTAATTTACTTGCGCCGCGTTTTTTGTGTCAATTGCCCTAAATATAATAAAAATTGTAGGGATAATCAAGAATTTTTAATTACAATTCAAAAATACTGATATGGTTAAATTATGTGGATTCTTTGGTGCAGTGTGTAGGTGTGACATCATAGATTTGCTATGTAGAATATAAAACAAAAGGTAAATTTTAGTTAATTTCACACCTATAGTTGACTCTAATATTTTTTAATCGACTATTATTTGAATGTTTTCTACATTTAATCGTCAATAAACATTCCTAAGACTCGATTTTGATAAAGAATGATGAGAAAGAAAGTGTCCTAGGTGGTGCAAAAGAAAAAAAATCAAATTTCGGGTGTCTAAAGTATAATATGTTTGCAAAAGTTTGAAGCACATCGCGATATAAAAGGCGATTCCAAATGTTAACTTTCAACAACTTCCAACAATATAAAACCGCAATATGTGTACCTACCTGAAACGAGCATTAAAAAAATTATAATCACCTACATACTTAGTTTTAATCAACATTTCTTGTTGATTGTATAATTTTAATGCTTTGGTGACCTGACTGTGTGTATAATTTGATTCAATAACTGATAAATAAATCCCAAAATATGGAAACATTGTGTAACGTTGGACTTTTGGTTTTTATCCGAGTTCCTGATATTTCGTAGGCACAAGAAATAGTAGGTACCTATATTTCCCAACAACTAGTCCATTTTTTGGCACGAGTTAGGATCAGTATTTTTCTACCAGATGAAAGTTAATATTATTTGTATCTGTATATTTACCGCAATTTTAGATATTTTCACTTTTCCGCACTAATATTTGTCCTATATACCTACCAGTTTTAGTGCGGAAAACCACTTTTCCACAATAGTGCGGAAAAGTGGTACTTTCATGACATAGAATGCGTGCGGAAAAGTGGGGGTTCACGCACGCTCGTAGGCAAAACATCTGTGTGTATGCAAGTTCCTAAACGCCTAGCCTATCAATTTCAAATTTTTACAAAAATGTTTTCGGAAATGATTGTCCTGATGCTGAAACTGTAAGTCATAGCCTTATAGTTTTATAGGTATATCAAGGCAATCGCCATTTGAAGCAGAAGAGCTATTAACGGAATAAAATTACTCACAGGGCGTTCCATTTGAAAAAGCTGAGAATTGTAACAATTTGTAAAATTGTTTTGAGCATTATCTGACCAAAAGCACTATTTTTATAATTCTAATAGAAAAAAAAAGAAAATTTCAAATTTACCTGGTGCATGACCAATTATTATTCATTGTCCTTAGAACTGATGAGATAATCGTCAATAAGTCCGAAAAGGCGCATCTTCAACCCATGTTTATATGTATCGTTGAATCCGTCTTTTTTGTAGGTTTTTTTTTTTTTTTTAATTATTTCTCAAGCCAGTCCGACTTTTTTTGCTTTATTCCAACCACTATTCTGGTGCCCTGTACAAGGCCGTACAGGACTTTTACTGGGTGGTGTTTATTTATTGTTTCCGGGACTACGTTTGGTTGCCCGAAAATGCTGTCTTCTGCGATCCAGTGCCTCGCAGTTTACCAGGATGTGTCTGGCTGTCTCGGGTTCCTTGTCGCATGCAGAATCTGCAGTTGAGGTCTCCGTCATACAAGTTCATCCTGTTCGTGGACCTTCACCGGTGTGTGGCCTGACCCGTTATAGTCCTTAGTCAGCTCCTACTCATTTGTAGCAGACCTGCGGCCCTTTTTCTGCATGGCTGGTCGATGAACTCCCTGGAAGTATCGATGTTCTTTACGAACCCAGTCTTTGATGTAGCTTCTGGTCATACTTTTTGGTATCCGTAAAGCCGGCTCTGGCCTGATAAGTTTTGTATCTGATCCTCTCTTTGCGAGTTTGTCAGCTTGCTTGTTCATTACCTTCGATTCCTCTGTGTCCTGGTACTCAAATAAGTTTTACCTTATTCTAGTCCGCCAGAGCCCTGACTTCTTCCTGGCATTCTCATACTAGTCTTGATGACACTGTCTGGCTCGAAAGGGCATTCTGAGCCGCTTGACTGTCGGACATTATAAGGATCTCCCTGTCGGCTACGCTCTCCTGTTATTCTCCGCTGCGCACTGGATTATAGCATATAGGTAGCTACCTACCTACCTCTGCCTGAGAAACAGAGCCCTGCCCCGGTACCAGCCTCAGTCCTCGACCCGTCCTGTGTACCAGAACTGGTCCGGCTTTTTGGTCTCCGCGGTATGCCCTCTTCCCATTCAGTACTGCTTGGGAAGCTGACGTTAATCGGTCTGTAGAGGCAGTATCGCCTTGGCATGTGCAGGTTCGTCTTCATATTGCAAATATCTCCCTCCACAAGTTCTGCGATTACCATGAGTCCCGTCTTTTTGTTGTAGGCGGTTGTCGGTTAAAATCTGAACGCGCTTTCGTCCTTGCCTCCTCCTGTATCACAAAGTGCAGAGGTGGGAGATCTAGAAGGATCTTTATGGCTGCTGTTGTTGCGGACCGCTTGGCTCCCGTTATTCCTGAGCAGGCCATCTTTGCACTTTGCTAAGGTAGCGCATTGCACTTCACATCTCTGTTGTGTCTTTGGTTACTACACCAGTGAGGCGTATGTCAGGATGGGTTTGACCATCATGTTGTATGTCCAGTATAGTATGTCCGGCCTCAAGCATCATAATTTTCTATGCAGGCGGCTAGCTATCATGAGCGATACTACCGGTTTTTTGGTAATGTTTTCCAGATGCCAGGTAAGTTTTGAGTCCAGGTAGTTGACCTTGCTCGAAATTTGTTTGTTTTCCCCCTTTAGTCTAAGTGGTCCAAGGTTTTCTATTTTGCGTCTTCAGGTAATTTCACGATAGTGGATTTGTTGGGACTGATATTTAACCCCTCCTCCTATCCACCTATCTTGTTGTTCATCTAGAGCGTCTTGTAGCGTTGAGTTTGCCCCGTAAGATGATAACTATGTCGTCAGCACATTCGAGAGAACTAGTGTCCTCCGTCCCGTGCAGACCGTCCGGAAGTAGATTCCACAGGAGCGGGGATAATACCCCACCCTGTGGGCAACTCCTGTACACTCGGCCCGCCAGTATCTCCTCTGCGACGGTGGTTTCTAACATTCTTTCTCTTAGCATGGAGTTGATCCACACACAGCAGGTGTCCTCAACTCCGTTGTGGTTGAGAGATCTGGTTATTGAGTCGGAGGAAGTGTTTTCAAAAGCAACCTCTATGTCCAAAAAAATCCCATCAGCATCACCTAGGTACCTGTTTTCCAATGTACCTAGTTTACACTATGCTGACCAGCTGATGTAGCGTTATTTCTGTTGACTGCCCTGTCCGATATATGCATGCTGGTCTGGGTGTAGTCGTCGGCTTACCAATGCGCCGTCCCTCATGTGCCTATCCACAAGTTTTTCCAGTCTCTTGAGCTCAGATGACGTAAGACTAATGGGTATTACCGTGTCCTGTCCTATTTTTACAGGCTTTGGTATGAACATTACCCTAATGTGCCTCTAAGGCTTTGGTTTATAGCCAAAGGCTAGGCTACTTCTTAGAAAATTGCAGAGTATCCTGTATGCTACTTCAGTTTCGTTTTGTAACATTATGGGATAGATCCCATCTGTCCCTGTTGACTTGTATACGGGTTGAATATGTCAATAGCCCATTTGACTTTCTTAAAGTTAGATTAGGAACTCCCTTCGAGGTCAGCCAGTCGTTCATGAACGCTTTTAGAGGCCTAGGCTCATTCCATGTCCACTAAGTCTGATCAACTCTCTTTGAGCCGGGAAAGTTGGTTCTTAGGAGAAACGGCTCTTCGCCGGTATTGGTGTATTCACCAAGGCCGTTCTTGAGTGAACTGATTGTTGTCTACCTCCTCTTTTATCCTCTCGGCTCTTTCTTGAACTTGATCAACTTGGCTCTATAGTATGTATCCCACTGGCCGGTTCTTCTGGCTTTGTTGAATTCTATTCTAGCCTTTTTCCTTAAATTTGCAAGATTCTCGTTCCTTGTTATAGGTGGGCAGTTTTCTTTGACAGCTGAGATGATTGCATCATTGAATTGATTCACAACCATCTCTAAATCTTCAGTGTTCAATATTCCTGATGTTCAGAAGGCTATATTCCAGGTCAGCTTTTTTGAAGCGTTATCCCAACACGCAATGATTCGGCGTCTAGCACAAATAGTTCTTTTATCCATAGGATACGTTCAAACTGAAGTACTGGTGAGTCTCTTTTCCGCTCCACGAAAGACTGTTGACATTCTGGTACCCAACCAAATAAACGGCTACGCAATCTTCCTTAAATCCTTGACAAACCGAGCGTCCTAGGACGCTCCTGATTTCATATTTGTTCTTATTTTGAAGATACGATATGTCCGAGAAAGCTCAATTTCTCCTGAACACACTTCTTTGAATTCAATTGTGAGTTGGCACTTCGAATGCTCCCGGAAACTTCGAATCCTGCCGGAAACTTCGAATTCTGCCGCAAGCTTTCTTATTCGACAGATGTTCGTCGAAATCTTTGCCAATCACCATTATAGGTATATTAAGCACGTAACCCAAGTCAGTCCTACATGGTCCTACCTTCAGTTTATTAGTTTTGTATGCTGCATATTATCAGTGTAACAGTAGTCTCTCCAAAAAACATTTATTAAGTCTCCTTTAGGTGTTTATAGTAGCAGTTTATTACTCGACAAAAGTATGTTCGAAATATTGTTTGGCATTGATCTTGGCGCCTGTTTGTTGACAGTAGAATCACATACCTGCTTGCCGTTGAGGGTTTCTTGGGCGACATTTTCACAATTATTCCTCTTGATTATACCCTTAATTTTGGAGCTTGGAAATCAATAACCCTCATCTCTCGCCCTCCTTATACCGTTTTTCTATCTGGAGCCAGTGGAGTCACCTTCTGCTTGCGCAAACTGGAACATGGCCTACAGTTTCTACTACGAGGTGCCCTTCTTGACGGTAGTTGTATCACCCTATGAGTATTCAGGGTCTTAAATGGCGATTCTCGTTCGCGAAGTATTTTTCCGTATCATGGTCTTCTATACGGAAACTTCGCCTACAGTTTCTACCAATATGTCCTTATTGTCCGCATTTAACAATTTTCTGGATCTTGAATCACCTTCTCCGACCCCACAGAACTTCTGCACTTTTCACCTAGCATCGCTTCGAACTACTGAAGAATGCCTATACCTGCTTTTTGCTTTTCATGCCATCAATTTGCACTCACTCCGTTTTCAAGCTGTCGTTCATAAAATGCATGGCATTCACCCAGTGGCGTAGCCAGCCTTGCGGGGCGGGAGGGGCAAAAATATGAGGGGGCGCATAATTTTTTTGGCGGGGGGGATAACAAATAAATTGTATGCTTTTGTACTACATATTTGCTTATTGAGGGAAAATATTGAAGACGAAAAGCCCGGGAGACGAAAAATTTCCCCGGGTGCCAGGCCCAAAAAAGTTTATTTTAAGCCTTCAAAAACATTTTTTTGGGGTGCCACTCCGAAAAACATTTAGGTATGTATTAAAAGAATTAATGTGTGGACATAACGTTAACTCAAAAAAATCCTCCCGGACGTTTCCGGACGCCTTGAAAATTAGAACAAATCCGTGGAAATCCGGAGGGATGACAGCTCCTAGTTTGATTTAACATATAAATACATTGAAATTCATAATAATTGTTTTTCAAATTTGTTTTTCAGAAAATATGAGTCAATCGGCGGTATACGGTACCACATCAATCATCAAAACAGAAACTATCATGTTTCCTTTGATTGAACTGAACCATTTGCCGACAATGACAACTTACGATAAATAATAAAGGATGAAGAGGTCAATAAAATAAATAAGAAACAGCATAATTTTAAAGGACCACGCACGGATCTTATGAGAAAAAATAAATTTCACGATTGTCATGAATTTGAAATATGTTATGCTTCTCAACCGCCTGAACGTAAGTTCTCGTAGGCCCAAAAAGATCCTATGATTAGTTTCGGAGATACAGGGTCGAGTAACATACAAAATTTTGACAAAAAATAAACATTTCAAAATATGTTGAGTTAAGGCGATGACATATTCTAGGTTAAAAACTGGTGGAAAAATGCCAAAGGAATGTCATCTGAAGCTTTGAAGGTTGAAAACTTGTCGAAAAATGCCAAAAATATGTCATTTTTGGTTATGAATTAAATTAATGTACCAACAGATTCTGGAGATTTTTCTTGTGTTACTTTTTTTTATCGGTCCTGTATCTCCGAAACTTAATCATAGGATCTTTTTGGGCCTACGATAACTTACGTTCAGAAGGTCGAGAAGCATAACATATTTCAATTTCATGACAATCGTGAAATTTATTTTTTCTCATAAGATCCGTGCGTGGTCCTTTGAGGGGTTTAAGTTGGACGCGTACACGCGGGTTCACCGATATATTCATTTTGCTCCAATGAAGTAGAAAGAAGGTTTGGAATGGGTTTGGTTTTACGTCATTCAATTGATTCCAGAATGAGATAGCGCTAGTAAGGGCAAAAAATCTATTGGATCTCCCATATCTCTCACTCTAACCCTGAGTGAGATAGCGCTAGTAAGGGCAAGAAAATCTCACGGATCTCTCTTGTTCTCTCACTCTAATGTTGGCCGCAAATATATGTATTGTGTAGATAGGTAGAGGGCTATTCCAACCTTCTTACTACTTCATTGTTTTGATCCCAATTTTGTTTCGATTTTATATTTCTTCTCGAATTTTTCCCGGTCGCGTTCTCAGACTATTTCTATTTCATCTTTGACCAATCCCATTTTGCCTTCGACTTCTTTTCGAACCTATCTGGCGATGCTTTCAAGATCTTTTTGTTGATTTTATTCTTGTAGAATATGTTAGAGACGTTCCTATACTTGTTTTTCTTTAACTTCTTTCTCGTCCGCAAGTTTCAATAAATCTTGTCCTTGATGCATTTCGGCTGTCCTCTTGTTTTCATCATAAACAAAAACTTCTTCACTCACTTGTCCCTACGAAAGCGTAGAGCTGCCATGCTAATACTGGAAGATATTTTCATAAAAACTTACACTTTTTCTGTAAGTTTATACTTTTTCTGTACATTTAGCGCAAGTTACAGAATAAGGTTGCCGGTCAGTTTAAGTTAGTTTGCAATTTTAGTCAGACATTACCACCAACAATGACAATAACCTACCTGGTTAGTTTAGATAAGTTTGTAAGTCAGACTTCTATGTATGGGGTGATTCAGTTTGAGGGGAAAATTTAAATATGGCAACACTGGTTTGCTAGCTGCCATATATGGCTGAAATTTAACATGTATCATAAGTGAGTACCTACTGACATTTACGAAACTGAAACGATGATAACACAAGACTGCATTTTAATTGGTAAAACCTATTTCCGAAATGGAGAAAATGTAACACGGATTGTCACGTACACGGTTTCTCACTGCGGCAACATTTTCGATTGATCGACCACTGCGAGGACGTATTGGTCTTTGGACATCCAACACTAATCCGGTTCGGTCAAATTTTTGAATCAATTTGTTAACCGCGGCACGAGATGGACAGTTATGGTTACCGAAGTCATTCCGTATTTCGTAATGCACAAATCGTCTTTGTTACATTTTCTCCATTTCAGAAATAGGTTTTAACAATTAAAATACGTTCTTGTGTTGAATACCCCTCGCACATGTCAATACTCACTTATGACACATGTCAAATGTCAGCCATATATTGCTACCAGCAAACCAGTATTGCCATATTTAAATTCTAACCTCACACTGAATCACCCTATATATTCAATTTTCGAAAAGACAAATTTAGATTTTTTTCCGAATGCTGTTATTTTGGAAACAAACTTTTTCGAAAACGCTTGTTTCGAATAAATTTTCTTTCAAAACTCTATAATTTTGAAAATATATTTTTCGAAAAGTAGGCAACACTGAAAAAAAAAATATTTGGTCCAAAGAAAAATGGAGTTCCCTTAAATAAATATTTGGTTGATAATGGACAAACAAATATTTGTTTAAAAAAAAAATCTGAATTTGTTTGACCGTTTCCATTCCGTTTGCTTGAATTAAATTATTCTTAGTTTAGCTCCAATATCAATCATTTTGACAAAATAAATAAATATTTAGTTCTAGTAAATAAATCATGCATTAGTTAGCTCATAGCAAATATTTAAATTAAATAAATATTTATTTATTGTAAATAAAACAAGTATTTCTTTCAACTTCTTTTATTTTGAACCAAATAAACAAATTGTTCCATTTAAAGCTTGATTTGTTCCATCTAATTATGTTTTTATTCTAGTTAAATCAATAAATTATTGTGAAGCTGCACAGGTGAGTCGTTCTCATTCAGTCGTTCGTCGTTATTCTCTTTTCCTGTCCCATCATCAATGTTTGGAATCTGATTCACTTCGATGGCACTTCTGAAAATTTTTGCAGGTGGTTCGTCTGATGCACAGTTTTTGTGGTGGCAAGAATCGTACATTGAATTAAATCCGAGGTCTTACATTGGAGCAACTCGATATCTGTCGAACGGAAAATATTGCTGGTTGCTCTAATGTGAGACCTCTAATTTAAATAAATGTAAAATACTTGCGTAAATATTATTGCGAATTGCCTACTGCTTATTGCCTCAGTGTGAGAGGATGTTTGTCTGGTCCAGGTAGAAATAAGTCCCCAATAAAAATTATATCGGCCAAGGCGACGTATTTTTTTGTTCCTGGAGACACCATTTTGCTGAAATTTTTTGCATAATTTGGAAATATTGTGAATGATAACTATTAGGTATTATAATTTCAACTTACTGTGTATTAAAGGCCACAGATATTGCACACACACTTCTGCCAAAAGATCTTCCATCTTGCGGAAACCACTCCGAAAAATAAAAATTCAAAGTAAGACCATGCGACGCGTGCCAAACCAACAACAGGAAAGAGCGAGCAGTGATGCACACAGCACAGTATTCGGAACTCGAGCATGCGCGTAAATAGCCAAATGTCTACAAAGATCCCAGTTATTTGAATTTTGGTCATGTTTATTTTGTAAAAATTCCAGAATATTTAATTTAAAGTAGCTGTTATTTCGTTTAAAAAATCTGAATATATTAAGACTTATGGCGTTCGTTCCAAATATATATTTATTTAATAATGCAACTCGTATCATTTTACGAAATCCAAACAAATAATTTGAAAAAACCAAATACGCAGATTTATTTAAACCAAATACATTGTCGTTGGTTTAACTAATAATTATTTGGGTGAAATAAAAAAAAACAAATAAATATTTATTAGGCAAATTTTTCACTAATTTTTTCAGTGTAATATTTCGAAACCCGTCATTTCGAAAATCAATAATATCGGAAACATAATGGCAACGTTTAATTAAAATTTCAAACTAACCCACACTAACCGGGTTATTATCGGTGAGTTTAACAATATCTTCTTAAAACTGCAAATTCACCGGGTTATTATCGGTAACTTTGGTGATGTCTGATTAAAATTGCAAAGTATTATTGGTGAGTTTGGAAATGTCTGATTGAAATTGCAAACTAACCCACATCAACCTTAACTAATTAAATTTACAGAAAGTGTAAATTTTCATGAAAATATTTTCCAATATTAGCATGGCAGCTCTACGCTTTCGTACGACCCACCGAAAAATCTACTACAACACGTAAAATGACTTACATTTGAAGTACCTACCTATTTACCGAAAACAATGAACAATGAAAATTAGTGTAATAAATTGAATTATTAGTTTTAGCAACCCGCATTGCTAAATTTCTTATACCTAGTTACTGTTCGCACAACTGTAACCTGTAACTGAAATAAATTTAAGTGAATCGTTGCCAACAATTCGGAACAAGGGCGGCAAAGTAAATAAGGGTTTAAAACTTCTTTTTTAAAATATCTCAAGAACTGTTCATTTGACCATGACCAGATTCATATTCGAGCACTACAAAATAATACTTTTACCAGAATCACGATTAACTGGAAGTGACTTTTATCAATAATTAAATTTTTTAGTTGAATAAAGTATAGGTATTATTTGCTCAACCTCATTACACTCATTATCTTGAAAAGCCGTTGAGGCTTGATAATTAGACGCATAGGACGCAGCAAAGTGGAAGAACGGTATACGCATTTGATCAGCCTCTAGCCGCTAGCCTGAAATAAAATTTCAGTACCAGCTCGATCAAATATTGTAGTTTTCAGCCCCTTGTCTCAAAGCAGGATACAAAACCAGCACAAATATACAGGTTGTCTGTTTTAACCACTACTGCTATCTCTGAAACGGTAAGAGGGACGAGGTCGGATAAATTAGACAAAAGTGGCAGATTTTAAGTATCCATTTAATTGAAGATACGTCACAGCACAGGCTGGTCAAAGTTTTGTTCGTTTCCGATAGGTAAGGGAAAATGTAAAAAATGCCTCGAACAATATATTCTTTGGTAAAACTTATTTAATGAATATTTCAAAATCAATCAACTTTAGAAAAAAGTGTTCAATACAAAATAGTGTAATTGTTATCTTCACACGGCTTTTAGTTGTGTTTACATTTTCCCTTATATCTCGGAAAGGAACAAAAATTTGGCAATGATGAACTTACCTTCAATATATACTAAAATCTGCCACTTTTGTCTAATTTAACCGACCTCGTACCTCTTTCAATCATGTGTTGCTTTAAATTAGACTCAAAAGTTAGAACTTATTACCTACACAATGTAATTTGTTTAGTCGAAAAAAAATCTGTATGATGCTTTAAACTTGTACTTAAAAAAACTGAATGAAAGAAATTTTCACAAGTCAGAAAACAGTCAGCGGAAGACATTTGAGTAGTCAATATTTAGGTATGCATTGAAGTCCATTGAGAAGCATGGACAAACTTCTATCAGATTCTGGGGAATTTTATAGGTATTGGGAATTGAGAAAAAGTGAAGCCGAGCCGGGAATAGTTTATTCATATTCTATAACAAGCGTGGAATAAGCAAAATTCTTCACCAGTAGCAAGGTTTAAATTCCGCACGTGTTTTAATTTTACTTATAAATAAAATATGTAATATAAATATACAATCATACTTTCTATTAAACATTGAATACATATTATGATCGCAAATATCGAAATAAATAATCAGACACTAAACCAAATTTGCGAAATCAAGAAAACAAGTGTTTCACAATATAATCATAATATTTCTATGACACATCACACAAGTGATTTTTTAAATTTCCTACAAATTAAAAATTTCAAAAATCAAATTTTTCTGGTAGGTATCTACCTAATAAAACTAAGCGAATTCTATCATCCCGCCGAACCATAAGAATTTACTATGTGCAATTTGTATGAAACCCAACTGCCTCATTTAATTTACATAGGTATGGAAGCTTTTTAGCATAGCAAGCAAAGAATGCATTAGGTACAAACTGCACAATGTATATTTTCTTTAAACAAAAAGAGAATGTTCCAAATTTAAACTAAATAAAATTTAATGCCGAAAATATAAACAAATCAAGACAGAGAGATATGGAATAATTATTAATTACCTCGTCAAATATTGAAAAAAAGTGTAGACACTAATACTTAATTTCATTTATTAACATAATAAATAAATATGGGCAAGAACGCACTTTGAATTGCAAAATCACTAATCCCTATCAAAAAACATAGCAACAGGAGACCTTCTCACAGTCGACGAAATCCCATGTCTTTCGTTGTCCTCTTCGTAACTGATAATTTTCAGTACCACAACTTCCAGGGTACACAGCATAAACAGCAACATAAAAACATCCAAATGTGTTGTATCGGTTTTAAATTTCGTTCCTGGTGGATAATCACCTTTAACACCACTAACTAATACTGCAAAAAACCACATATTTTCACTTATTATTCAATGGCATCATTATTGTTTGAAATACTCCTTTAAAACGGCACACCGATAGAACAAACTACGTTACCATTGTTAGTTGAATTTTTGGGTGAAAATGGCACACTGACCCAGCAAAGCTGAGCCTAAAAGTAAAAGTGTTATTTGGTTCGGATACGAAGATTGCACACGACGGCCGGGTACCACTTTCTCATTCCTCGAAGTAGGACACTTATTAAATAATGTGTTATATAAATAATGTTTGCATAACTATAGATTTGGTAATGTTTTGTGTACCACAAATAAACTAGACGATTTTTCTGTCTATTGTTGATCCCCTGGGTGAACATCAGTTATAAATAAAGTGGAGGTTAATGTTATTGTTTACACGGTGGACTTATAAATATTTAATTAATATTTAAATTAGGACATTTAATACAACGCGTTCATGATTAAATTCGAATTTTCTATGAGCTGCGATTTTTTTCATCTGAAGAATGTCGCAGGCTCTTTAGTATATTAGTGCTATATACAGGCTTATTCAACATGACGCTGGTGGAAAGTGTAACTTTTCTGCCCTTGACATTAGAGATGATCAAAAATATCCAAATTAGATAAGAATAATATACATAAATCCATTTACATTTTCCTAGTGCATTTTCGTTATAACTTAGACAGCACACAAAGTCAAAGACGTCTTTTTTTAGGATTGTATTACGTCTGAACGTCTAGATACTAAAAAGACGACTAGAAAATGTTGTTTTGAAGATTTCCATAATTGTGGACATGTCTTTAGAATGTCTAAGGCCTAAAGACGTCTTGACGCAGACGTCTGAAAGACGTTGCGTTTTGTAACATACGAAGTCTTCAAGATGTCTTTGAGACGCCTCAAAGACTTAAGCAAGACGTCTTGAATCTCGTATGTCGACATCTTAGGAAGGCACGTCTTTAAGATGTCTACAAAAATTTCCCACAAAAATCGTTTCTCATTCAATTTAGAAGTTACTGGAAACCATTTTAGAACTTAAATAGGCCTTTTGGAAACATCAAAACACTTAAAATTCAATTTCCGAAAGCATTCTGTAGCGCTTTAGAACATTTTGGAAATTTCAGAACTTTTTCAGAATGCCCCAAAATATTAAAAAACGGATTTACTATTTCCTAGTGCATTTCAGAACAATTCAGAAAATTGAAAACCATTTAATTCAGGACGCTCCAAAACACTAAAACATTCTAGAATCTCTGGAAACATTTTGAAAAGTGCCAGAGTCTTAGTATTCAGGTTAAAAGTTACAAAACGCGTTTCAAACGGCTTTTAAGGACGAATTTAGAATGCTGTAGACCTTTAATAAGCATCCAAAACACAATTTTCAGAAGCATCCTGGAACAATTGAGAAACGTCAGAGTTATTTTAGAACAATTTAGGATTCAATTTAGAACTGGAAACCTTTTAGAACTCTTTTGAACCAATTTAGAACACTTTGGAGCTTCAATATAGGGCTCTTAAGTACTTAAAAATCTGTCAGAACAATTTAGAGATTACTAAAAAACTTCTGAAATGCTCCAGAACTCATCAAGCCAAGTTAGAACACTTATGAACTTCAATAAACTATTTAGAACGTTGCAAAACACTTTCCAGCAGCATTTTGAATGGCTTCAGGACAATTTAAAAACTTCAGAATTATTTCAGAGTGCCTATAGCGCCTGGAATGGACAAGTTATAAAATCAGTAATAATAAGGAAATATTCGCAAGAAAATGTTTCTCTTTCTATTGAAATTCTTGAATTTTTATAATTTTTCCTATTCCAGGCTCTTAATTCTTCCTTATTTCTTTATTCTAAATTCTTAATTTTCTTTTGGTTCTTGAATTTTTTCATTCCAAGTTTTTGAATTCTCATTATTCCCGTATTTTAGAATTTCAGGCTCTTGATTAGTTTTTAAATTTTTCCTCCTGGTTAATCTAACGTTTTTCTCCCCAAATAAATTTTGTTCAAGAGCCTAGCGTTTGGAATAGACAAAAATTGAAAGTTGAGTAATATAATAATAAAATATTAGTCCTGAAAACGTCTTTAGGCAGACATCTGAAAGACATTGGGTTTTGTAACATACGACGTCTTTGAGCTGTCTCTAAGACGCCTTGAAGACGTAAGCAGACGTCTAGAAGATGACTCTAATCCGTTTGTGGACATCTTAGGGACATCTATGAGATGCCTCTGTGCTATCTGGGAATTTGTTAAAAAAAGGACCTTGACATGTAATGCAGTATTACATATTAGATTGTTAAAGGGATTCCTCTCTAGAGGCTCACTTATGAAAATTGAAAACACTTGGCAGTAAGTATTGAAAACAATCACACGCCTATACTCGTATCAGCTATAATATAAGATAATTTTTATTATTTCGAGAGTTTTCGACCAAAGTACACCATCATCATTAGGACCGACACGCACTGATAAAAAGGATCCTTTATGTTAAAGGAATTTGACATTCACCCAAATTATTTATTCTTTTGATATATTCGAAATGAATGGTGGAATTGCCATAAGAGCAACATTACATTGCAACTGCTCCACATTATTCATTTTGTCCAAGAGAATCTGAGTCTAGCTCAAGAAACTCACATTTCTTGTTAAGTAAATATTATCTTGAGGCAAGAGCATACATTCCCTGGAATTTTGAGTGAAAATATTGAATCTTTTCTATGCAGTTTTGTTTCTTAATTTAAAGATATCGTTAATTTGGGCCAAAAAATTTAATCTATTGTTACAAATTCCATTTCTCATTGTAAGACCACCGTGAACTTGGTTCTAAGAATTGGGTTACCTATTACAAATTATGGGTTTCTTGTCTTAAAATTGATGGTACTTTCAGTGAAGATAATGAATATTTTGCCTTAGGTACCACAGTATGATTCGGCACCCATCAGGCAAATTACTTTGGTCAGCTTGAATTGGCAGTTGTGAATGTCTTATTATGTTATGTTGTTTTTTTAATGGTTTTTTTCAAGTTTTTTCAACTAACTTGAAAAAAAAAAAACATAACATTAACAACTGTCAATTTGAGCACACCAAAGAAATTTGCCTGGTTGCCGAATCCTAATATGTACCTATAGCGACATGTTTAGATGCTACTGTTCCTCCACACGCGCTTTCAAACATAATTTTGGAAATCGTCAATAATTTCGAAGTAAAAGTATCCCATGGCATATACAGGGTTGCTTTAAAAATAAATAATAGTTTTTCTATACAAACATATTATATTTATTTGAAATAATAAATAAAAAACAAAACTTATTTCTGCAAGAATACATTATATAGGTATACATCAAAACAGTGCTATTGACAACATATAAGATAAATAATAAAAGGCAAAGAAAAAAACAACTTAATTTTAATGGTAACATTGTTACAAAAATATTGCACAGCAGATGTGAAATTCCAAGGATAGGTATAACAAAAAGATTTACCCTCATGCTCTTCAGATAAGGGTCCATCAGCGATGAAAACGATTGGAATATCTTCTATTTCAGCTAAATTGATGTTTTCTTCTGTACTGATTATCTGATAGGCTTCTAACGATTCTGATATGTTATATTCTGTTGGTAACTCAATTTCTTTAGGTGCTGTTGCTTCCTGAAATTCAGTAAAAATTGCAAGCAAGGTTTTTTAATAGTCGGTAGGTAACTACTTAACTAGAAGTTAATTATTTAAACTTTATAGGCTTGAAGAGCATTTAAAATCTAGTAAATTGCACACTTTTTTGCATTAAGAAGCCAAAATCCAAATAAAATTATTGACACTTGTGTACCTACCACAAGAGAAAAGCATTTTTGCAGCAAAATTAAGAATTCTTTGTAACAAAGTCATGAGTCTTAAGGCAAGATGGCCACAGGCTGTACGATCTTGTGAAGAGTCACACATTCTTTTGTGGCAAGTGCCTTAGACCTAAAATGAGGTAACGCCATTACCGCCAATTCTATAACAAAAGCAACTTGGAGGCCTCATTGATTATTATATTCAAATTATCTTGTGGTAAATAGACACAAGGGCAAATATTATTGGTGATGGTAAACGAAATGATAAAGGGCAAAACCTGGTCGAATGGTACCCGCGAGCAGGCTGTAGGTAACTAAATATGGCCTACACGAAATGGCGGCATAAATACATGCGGTATGGCTTGAAAAGGCACTCAAACTTACCTTCAAACTTTGGCCATAAATGGTCCAGACGCCAACTATTTAATAATTCCTTTACGTTCATTGTTATGATTTTACAATCTATACTTCAACACGCACCACAAAGACTCACGGCTACAAATTGAAAAATGCAGACGGCTTCTGTCTTTTTGCGATTTGAGACCTGTACCAGGCAAGGGTGAATTTGTAACTAGGGGAGTGCCGGAGTGGCGTCGGCTTGTTGGTTGGGTAATGCTGATGATGGACGCGCCTGGTACTCCAGCCAAATACTTTTTTCTTGCGTTAAGAGGATCCTTGTTCTAAAAATAAAAGTGGCAAAAGAATCAATTCTTTTGTCATAAGTGGACCATTTTTATCAGTGCGGATTAAGTAAGAGAACAAACTTAAAAATCGGAGACTTTAAAAATTATGCTATTCACAAACATGTTAAAAAATAGAACAAATGTACTAATAAGAGTAAAAATACTAATTAAGTAGGTACATAAATAAAAATTAAAAACATGACATGAACTGAATTTAGTTCATAAAAGTCCCAAAAAACAGTTAGGTTTCTCAATAGACTGATGTTTAGTATTATTAAAAAGATTGAAACAATTTTAAGCTTTATAAGTGAACAAAGTCAGCACTGGCAGACAGGAATATAAAATCGGTTTACCTCTAAAATTTACCGTTTAGGTTTTAAAGCCTGTCAAAGTTGCAAAAAGTCAATTTTTAACTGTCAATATTTCCAAAACAGTTGAACCTAGGTATAGGGTATATTACATGAAATCTGGTCAGAATTTTACCTAGTATCCAAATATTCAATCACATACAGGGTGTTCCCCTTAAAATAAGAAAGTTCTGTCGCATATCCCATAAACGGAACACCCTGTATATTCAAAAATATTTTTAACTAATGCATATGCATATTAGAGTATCAAACAACTTTGTAATTTAATTTTTTTTTCTTGCATCACGCTGTAAGGAGATATCGTCCGATATCGCACTAAGTGGACACCCTGTATATATCAAAAATAAAAAAATGAAACACGTATTTTTAGGTACATATACAAACAAATAAGTAACCTTTGCCTAACTAAATAATAATATTTAATAGGTATATCGTGCTACAAGAAACAAGTCACAAGTCATATCTTAAAAATACGTTTACAAAACAAAATTAAATATTTTATGGCGTTTTCCATTTGTTGTCTGAGTGCAGCACTCGCCACTCAGTAAAGCAATTGGGTTCCGCAAATAAATGATAGATGGTCGGACAGCACCTAGTTTATATTTAAATAATTATTATTTGAATATTATTTCATTAAATATTATTGATATTATCATTTATTATTCGAATACTTTTTTATAAAAATTAGCGACAGAGCCCCCTATGACAGGGGGCCCTGGACCAGGGCCCAGCTGGCCGATGCCTAAAGATGGCACTGACCACTGGAAAACTTGAACCGTTGTTGAATTTTATGGTGAAAACCAAATGCGGAGAAAGATTCCAGTTACGTCCACATCATCAGAATGGAAAGGGGAAACTCTACTACTTACCTCCCTGTGGAACTAGGGAACTGCACAGTCTTTTACTCTAAATCAACATCATGTACGATATAATGGAATAGATACTTATTTACTTATCTACTAAGGTTAGGTGGGGTAAGTGCACCCCCATTTTCGATAAATTGAAGTTTTTGGGTATTTCTAAAATTAATTAAAATTGAGATCAAAATCCCACTATGATTTTATAACTAACTGATACCTTTGCAAATATATCAGAGTTTTTGGGAAGCCAAATATTTCAATTTAGTTGAAAAATTTGAGTTTTTTTAAAACAATGTTGGGGTATGCTCTTACCCCATTGAATTGGGGTAAGTGCATACTTTGGTGGAATAATGACATGCATTTTTATTATAGGATCTTGTGGGTAAGTGCGTTTTATTTAATTTTTTGCCAAAATTTTCATATAGGTGAGGTTTGATTTGGATAATTTTTGAGGGAGTTACAAACTTTTTTGGTTAAGATGTCGGGAAACTAAAAAATCAAAAGATGTTAAATTTTAACCCAGAAATTTTTATTTGGCATTTAACAACTCAAAACTTGAACAAATCAAGACAAATAATCTTCCTTGTACCTAATCTGAACTAACATAAAAAAATAATAACTTCTAACGAAAAATAGTACTTATATTAAACCGATTAATTTTTGGAACGCAGTTACTTACGACAAATTTTTAATTCCACTGAATTTTATCGGAAAAATAAATCTTCCACGTCGATCAGTTGTGGGTTGAGGCAAAATTTTAATTATGTTCTCCTCTGCGATTGTGTCGATATCTTCTCCCTGAGGCCATATAAATGCTCCCTTATATGACCTGACAAATTTTATAGTCCATTCTTCCGCAGCTTTTTCAAAAATTTGTCCAATATAATGTCTCATTGTCTTTTTTGTACAGTATTGCACTAGCACCCATTTTCCTATTGCCAAGAAACAGTCTTGATCCTCGTCAGAAGCATCAGAAAATGCTTCCGGATCCATATCGTCCTCGGAATCAATATAATCTACGGATGCGTCATCAGATTCGCTTGTTTCAGGTGACTTCTCGGGCTTCTTTTTAGATGACTTCTTTGTCAGCTCTTTCATTTTTGCCTTAGCCTGTTTGGAGGTGATAATTTCTGAACCGGGGGCGATACGCTTACGTTTAGTGATCGGTTCTTTTTTGGATTGTTTGATAGTTTCCAACAAAAGCTGCTCAAATGAAACATTTGGTGGTTGATAAACTTCGCCGTTTGAAGGACGAATTGGCTCTGCAGAAGTACTCGCTACAGATTCAATATTTTCTATTTGATGAGGTGTTTCTTGAGTTGTTTCTTGTTGCGTTTCTTGAGGTATTTCCTGCTGCGTTTCTTGAGGTGTTTCTTCCTGCGCTCCTTGAGGTGCTTCCTCCTGCGTCTTTTTCCAACGTTTAAGGCTTTCGGGATCAAACAAGTTTTCAGGTATCACGTTCGGATTGTACGGAAAAATACCTGCCTTTTTAAAACCATTTGAGATTGTTTCCGTAGAGAGCTCTAGCCATGAGCTTTGGACCATGGCGGAAAATGTAGCCTTTGGTACCTTAACACCTATATTGTGTCTCTGCCATGTAACTAATTTTGCGTCCCATTTATCTTTTAAAGGTTTGAACACTGATAGATCTAGCGGTTGTAATAAATGGGAAGTATGGGGAGGCAATTTCAGGATTGTAATATTTTCTTGAATAGCAAGTTCGATTACTTTCTCTGTCACATGTGTACTGTGACCATCGTATATCAGTAGCTGAGGTCTTTCTGCGCCCATTGTTGGAATAAGTGTTTTTGCTAAATAATTGCAAAAAACGTCAGCTTCCATCCATCCGTTTTTGGTAGCGCCATGAGCGGTACCGGGAAAAATTTCATTTTCGGGAATCCAAGAGTTCCAAAGATTTTTTGCTTTAAATAATATCAATGGTGGTGCTTTTTTTCCGGCAGCATTTACAGCTGCCAATATGGTTGTATTCTCTCTTCCAGGACTGCTCACAGTTCTTGAAGCAGTCTTTCCAATTCCACCCACCACTTTAGTTTTGCTGGGATCAAGACATAAACTCGACTCGTCCAGATTCCAGATTTTATTTGGCTGATTCATTACATCGAGATCTTGAAGCGTTCGTTTGAGCAAGTTGAAGTAGGGATATATAATAAAAGGATCCGTCATATTTTTCCGTGCATATTCAATACTCTGAGGTTTTTTTATCGATAGTAAATTCCGCTTTTTAAAGTTAATAAACCAATCTTCTCCAGGCTTGTTGAATTTAAATGGTGTTTTCAGATTATTCAATTCAACATATTGTTTTACAATATCAAGCAACTCCAACCGGCTCAAGCCAAATCCCCACGTCTCCATTTTTTTCAAACAATTCGCCAATTTTCGTTCATGTTCTTCTGGAAGTGCAGGCGGTCGACCAAATGTTGAGCTTTTCGTTCCACGTCTTCCTTTCAGGTGATCTCGAATTGTTGATAATGGAATTCTGTATAAAGCTGCAGCTCGTTTTGGACTTATTGAACCATTACGAATTTCTTCCACGGCACGTCTCAAGGCTTCTTGGGTGTACGATTGTCCTCGCTGTGTAGTTCTAACGTAAACTCGTGGCATTTTGTGAAAAGTCTACAAAAGAAAATTAAAAAAAATTATAGGGTAAGAGCACACCCCATGTGCACTTCCCCCTCACGAAAAATGCGCACTTTCCCCAATATCAAATTTTGCTGGGGCAAGTGCACACCTACGCGAATTTCAGTTCTTAGCTTGAACTCTAGAAAACCAACTTGCACCCACTGAACTACACCAAAAGCGAACACTATTACATATGAACACTTTTACACTTACCCAAAGACAACATAGAAACCACTTATAAAAACTAAATAATCCAATTTACACAAGAATTTCAAAATGCACGTTGGAGTTCAAACAGGTTTTGCCGAAGTGACGCGCGCTGTTGCCGCTTTTTGTCGATTCCTAACGCTGACGTATGAACGTTTCAATTGAAATTCATAGATGGCGCACCATAAACATTAGAAATTAATTTTTCAGGGTCGTGGGATGCACTTTCCCCAAAATTGCACTTACCCCACCTAACCTTATGTAGAAAATGAAAAAATATAAGTAAGCTTTACTCTAAGGCTTTACTCATCTTCGATAATATGAAAACAACGTGCATGGTCCAATTTTCATCTAAGTACCAAGATAAATCAGCAAACAGCAGATTATGTATAAATAATAGCCTTGAAAAATGCAAAGCAAAATATTCAACTGCCATCACCATTGCAAATAATCTGCGTCCGCATTTTTTATTGTACTTGACCTAATTGTCAGTTTATATTGTTCTGATGGACATTCAATAAACATAGGTATGTTATTATCAACGCTTAGAGAGACGATTACTCCATTAATCCTTTTATTTTTGGTATCATTATCAGCAGCTATTATTCTTATTATCGCGGTATCTACACAGTTTTTCCATCTAAATCTTTAATATCGAATTTATAAAAAAATTAATTATCCCATACTAAAGACCCATAGAAGCTTGAATAGCTACCTACGTTAGCACTCAAGAATACCTGGAACAACTCAAAGTCAGAAATAAACAGATCAAGTCAAAATTAGCTAGCTAATAACAAACAGGGTATTTTAGTTTACAGGACAGAAAGAAATAATAGACGTGCATGGTACAAATAACTCTACATATATTTAGTTCGCAATATAGAGAACAATTAATACTACCCTAATAATACCTACTATCTGTTTCATATGACTACAAAGCCAACAACCACAAATAAATGCAATCACAAATGTTTTCTATGGAATATTAGCAGCAGGAATTGCTTGTTTCATTCCGTTAAAAAAGTATAGAACATCTACTTTTCCAAAATGGTTTTCCTTGTAGTTGCTCAAGCGAACTCAGGAAAAAAATCATGCATTTTCACGTTACATGAAGAATCGTTCTGCTGAAAATTATATGAAGCTCTCTCGGCTCAGATCAGAATGTAAGAGGCACTCTGATGATTGGGGGAATTGGCATAAACTTGAAAGAAGATCCAAGATCATTCTGAAAGTATATCAATGACAAGCGTTCAGACCACAGTCTTCGGGCTGGGATTCTGTAACATTTGATAGAGATCGAAATCTCCATCGCTATGGCACTTGCTGTCTTCTTTTCTCTTTTCGAAATCAATAGGGAGGGGACGTCAATAGAGATAGAGAAAATATCTCTATTTGTTACAGTCTCGGCCCTGGTCAGCTATCCTATTATGGTGGTCAGTCGGCTCATAATGGACAAGATATAGCCAATCTGTTCAGGGAGTTTTCTCAAACTTCCTACTGTCTATACAAAAAACTAACCATCCTCAATCTCCTCTTCTGAAACTATGGACAACATCTGGAGTACCAATATGAATTTTTTTGAAATCATTAAGACTCACATTTTCAATGAAATCTTCAATATTCCGAAAAAACTCACATCTGGACCGATGAAATTTCAAACTATGTGTTAAAGGAATGTGAATACACCATTGTTCTGCCTTTATACCTTCTGTTTAATAGATCTCTAAAATCCTCCGCCTATCCTGACAGTTGGAAAATGAGCCATATTATCCCAATATTCAACAGTGGTCGTAGTATATCCAATCAGCAATATCAAAAGTTTTTGATAGTGGACAGCTGAATTGGCAGTGAAGGGGGCTTCTCTCTTCTCTCCCAAAATCAACATGGCTTTTCTGAAGGCAGGTCAACTGCAAGCAATTTGATAACAGGCCACTAGGTATTTTACAGAATATGGACAACAAACTGATTCAATTTATACAGACTTCAGCCAAGCCTTTGATCGGGTTGATCACAAAATTTTACTTAAAAAAACTACAGGAGGTTGACTTTCATCGGAATTTGGCAGTTTGGCTGGAAAGCTGTTTAACTGGTCGATTACAACAGGTTAAAATAAAAGGTTTTTACTCAGAGGTAATATTTGACACATCTGGAGTTTCGCAGGGGAGAACATTGTTCACCATTGTTATTTACCATTTTTGTTAATATCGTTGAGTAGTGCTACTTTCTCTAATGTGTATGCTTGGTGTTTTCTGACGATCTAAAATTCTGGAAGAAAATTGAGTGTATGTGATCAACAAATGTTGTAAAAATGAGGATTTAAATCGTCTATCAGAATAGTGCTTTACTAACAAATTACATTTGAATGTGGAAAAATTTTGTTTCATAAGTTTTACCAAAAAACCAGAATACAAACTTCTTACACATTGAATGGTCAGCAAATTAGATATGTACATACAGTCAGTTAAAGATTTGGGTGTTATATTTACGAGATACGAGAAACTATTCTTTCTAGAACATAATTGCTTTAATTGCTGTTAAAAGTTCTAAAATGTTAGGTTTTATATATAAGAATTGCACTTTTTTTTTGAGTTGCTTCGTTTAGACTCGTTTGTGAGAACAATCCTTGAATACTGTTCAGTTGTGTAGTCACCCTTTTAGGTTCATTCGGATTGAAAGGGGTGCAGCATAGATTTCTCAGAGTATGTGTTTATAAGCTGGATAATCGAACTATTATGGATCATGATTATAGCGAGATTGAACACCAATTATCCTTGGTTCCATTAGGTAAGCATCATATGTTTGGTCAAATATTTATTTATTAAGATTGTGAATGGGTTCATTGACAGCTCCAATCTCGTTAACCATGTTAGTCTACATGTGCCTTATTATTGGCGATTTCGACTACCGATGGAGGCGCTGGCGTTTGTAAACAAATATGAAATATAGCGGAGAACGAGTAATATTTTGACGTTCAGCATTGTATTTATATGCATTCGTATTTCTTTCGCTAATTTTCTCGTTGTTCTCGTAGTTTTTTCGTTGGTTTTTTACTATATTTATAAATTTTGAACGTTGTGACTTTTTTTTGTGCATTTCGTATCCATAGAACACGAAATATAGAAAATGGAGGCCTATTTTTGAGTTTGGCCACAGTTTTATCCTACCTGCAGGCTGGCGTAGAAGGCACGATCACTGTTTTTCTTAGGAAAATAATGAAAATGAATAGTTCTGTCTGCACCTTTTCGGGAATGGGTTCGTATACACTTGGAGGCAGATGCCATTGAATTCCTGTAATAATAGCACCTCATAGAATCACAATAAAAGCTTTCCCTTTATTATTTCCTACTTTTCGACACAAAACACGTAATTTAAATTAGGAACGAACAGGAAACATCGAAAAAGCAAGAAAATATTCCCCAATACGGTATGTAAACAAACGATCTATTACTCGTTAAGTTAGTTCCATAGGGTCGTTTCATGATTTTTTTAAATTTTTTCATTGAATTAAGCACATCAAAAACTATTCTTGGTTTTTTTCCCGCATTTTTTAGAATGATATTAAAGAAGATATTTCAATTTGAAATTTTACTATTTTCCGTTATTTTTTAAAATGGTTTGACGTCACAAGGCGCGCTTGCGCCCTGTATTTCTAAATTTAAGTTTGCATCACTGACAGAATTTGCTAGTTGTCTAGTTGGCTACCCTGCGACTGGCATATGTCCCTCTTCTTTTTATTTTGATTCGCCTCCATAGACTGGTTGATTTATAAAATAAAAAATAAATAATTACTTATTTCACCCGTTTATTTGTTTGGTTTATGTGAGAAGATGGATAGTAGATTTATTAAAGCCTCCAGCGAAAATTTACCTCAACTAAATTATGTGATGCTGCAAGAGTTTTTTGCCAAAAATACGGATTATTTAAGTGCAGAAATAAGAGGAGTCAAAACAGAAGGGTGGGTAATGAAATATTGGCATAATTATTGTACTGGTTTAGCTTTGGCAGATTATTATATTACATTTTTAGTAGCAGGGTAACAGTTTTATAGTTTCATATATTTTTAGGTCAGCGAGAGACAGTTATTGTGGGTGACGATGCTATTGGGTGTGTGCAGTTGAAAAGAGACAGCAGAATATCCTCTGTTAGGAGTATCGCCAGATGGAATAAGCAAAGAATTTGTGATTGAAGTTGAATGTCCTAGCAAGGAGGAGACTGTGAAAAATTACATCAAGAAAAATGAAAATATAATGACGAAATACACGTGCCAACTTCAGTTACAATTGTTATTGTGTAATAGACAAAAAGGACTGTTTTGTGTGGCAAGTCCCAAATTCGGAGAGGATAATGAAATGACAATGTTTGAATTATACTTAAACATTAGGTTTCTCAAAGTAAATATTGAATCAGCTGAAGAATTTTGGAAGAAAAATGTATTTTCAGTCATTTTGAATAAAAATATATGATTGATTTGGGAGTCTGGTAGTTTTCTTCTTTACATTATTTATGCATTAAAAGTACCCTTTTAATCCCCAAGGTTAAATTTCACTTTATTTCCCAAGGGATTAACTTTTTACTTTATTTCCCATGGAGTAAATGGAACAGGGAATAAAAGGGTACTCCGAGCCGAGGGAATAAAAAACACTTTAGTGCTGAGATGTATACACTATTTTATGTACTTTAGATGGATCAAAAGTACCTACCCTTTTAATTTTTAATCCTATAAAGTGCATAGAATAGTGTATACAGCTCAGGACTAAAGTGTTTTTTAATCCCTCAACAAATTATAGCCCTCCCTTTGGGATTAAAAGTACCACTTTGGTCCCTAGGTGTATAGTGTACTATTTTGGCTGTTAAAAAAAACAATAGGTATATTCAAAAAAGCATTTTTTTCTAGCTTTGACATAAAATTTATTTGATTAATGGTCCCTGCAAATTCACTATTCCACAAGCAATAATTATTAAATAATCAGTTTTTGCTACAAGCTGATGGTCAATGCAGGAATATCCTTCGAGTATTGCAAATTCTCACAATCTTTGTATAGTATTTGTAATACCCATTTAGAATAACCCCATCCTTATTCATCAATCACGAATCAGATGAAACAAAAAATTACCAACAAAAACGAACGTCGATTGCCAATACGTCAATTTCATCTACAAATAGGAAATTCCTAACCTAATTTTATTTGTGTATCAAGAAACGACATACGTTTTGTCACTAAAACGACAGGTAGGTACTTCTAAACAGGTATTAAAAATACTATATCACTCTTTCAATATGGATTCGTAAGCTGGCAATTCTTTTATTCAGCTTCTTAACAAACTTCGATTCTGCCTAAATTGATATGTGAAACCACATTTTTCTTCATACGTAATTTGCAGTTTGTCATCCTAAACTGCATCCAGTTATCACAATCTTGTTCCATCTATAAACATAATATAATGTTCATATTTTAATGACAGAAAATAGGTGTTTATAAAATGAAATTTGGCAACTAAGTTTACTTACATTGAAATGATCTTCGCAGCAATAAATTCCACCAGAAATACTAGACAATATATTAACTCTTTCCACAGCTAAACACCAATTTCTTATTTGTTAATTTTTGGGGTTTGGGATTTTCTTCGAATTTAGATTACTGTTTTTACAAGAAGGCACAAAACATTTACGAAAATCCATAGCCAAACAGTGAACATTAGGTAGGCCTTAGGTGGGTACACTGAAACTGAAATGCATGCTCTATTTGAGTCCTTAACATCAAATAATGAGAAACGATGACTTACCTTGAATTTATTACACGTTTCTTTTAAATATTTTTCTTGAAACCTCGGAAAAACCGTTGAAAAACTCAAAAAATAATGAAAATATAACAACGGTCGATGACAATCCAAAATAATAACAAAACAACATAACCTCACAAAATTGCATATGTTGATGGATTTGTTTACAACTGCTTTGCGCATGCCCGCCTGGTGACGTCATGAGAGAAAGAGACCAACAATTCGACAAGGATAAAAAATGCTTAAATTTTAAATTAATTTAAATAAACCAGGAAACAATTTTCAATGCAACCAATATGACATGGCTAAGTTTTAGGCCTCACTATATCGAAAAATAATGGTCAGTATAATTTTAGTGATAGGAGGTAACGACCCTATTATGCACTACGTAATCTTAGAACTTTCAATGTTCCTTTTCATAGAACGTTATAAGGAATCAATAGCCCCATCCCATGCATAGATATATGTCATTACTGAATGGTCTCAATGTAGATATTTTTCACTTATCATTGGATGCTTTGAAAAAAATAGCTTTAGCTTTAGGTTGGTAGTCAAACTTGTTACCTCACTTACTACTTTTGAGGTGTTTTTTTTTTACTTTGTATTAAGATATCTTTTTATACCTAACCGTCCTAACCTTATTATTATTATTATTGATTATTTGTTAATGTTTAACAGTTAATGGGGTTATCCAGTATAAATAAATAATTAAATAAATAAATACCCTAGACGCAGCACTCTGAATAAAGGATCCAATGAAATTCCTGAAATAGATAGGAATTTATAGATTGCATTTAAACAAATGTCGAAGATAATGTACAAGATAAGATTGGGATACTAGCAAAGATGATAGAAATACTAAGAGAAAGTGCGAAAATTCTAATTATTTCACTTATACAACCTACTAACAAAAATAATACCAAATAGGCTGACACACAAATTTCACTCACCAATAACCCCCTGCGAACAGACGGAATTCCGGAAAGGTTACAGCAATATAAGCCATCTGCAATCTATTCAGTTTACCTTTGTCTTTGGTTTTCGTCGATAAGATAATGCAAGAATCGATTCCAGATATTAAACCCTCATAAAATCTATTTCTGACATGAAAACTATGATAATTAGCTACACTGGAAGAAGACTTCCTCCGGACCGACAAAATTCCAATCCAACGAACAGACAAGGAGATACAAATTCTCTGAAACTGTTCACGATGGCCCTGGAAGATGTCTTCACAATCGTGATTTGGAATCAGAAATGAATATATTATTGATGCATTAGTCCACTTGAGATTTGGAAATGCTAATATTCTGAGCACTTCACCAGAATAACTAAAATTCAAACACCAATAAACATCAATACAAATTAGATTACAAACGAACTTGAGTAGGTACAACTAAAATAATGGATCTTGAACAAATACAATTACCCATCGAAACCTAAACCCCAGAAAATTTATCCAAATACCTACATATACCTCAAAAACCATAATCAAAATGCAAAGTATCTCGAAAAAAAGGACTTTGTTAGGCGGCATTTGGTAAAATCAGGTTCATTCTAGGACCAGATGTATAATAGCAGACGGAAAAATTACGATCAATGTACAATGGCTGTATACTGCCGGTTCTTTGACCCAGATACCATATCCTGTACATGAAAATCTCTACACTGAGAAATCAGATCAGAAATATGAGGATGCAGATGTTCCTAAAATACCAGCACAATTAGAGTGGTCATGATGAGCTGGCCATATAGCCAAGGCATGGAAAACCAAATGGACAAAAAAACTTATACTCAATATAGTGACCAACAGAGATGAGAAAAAAATGATCTTAGTTCCTCTCTATGGAGATTTTGTGTTAGGATGAAGGATATACGGCAAGCCGCATGGATTATCTTTCTAGGGCTTAAATAACGTAGATAGGCTTTAAATCCTAGACAAGAAACCGATACTGGTGCCAGATTATTGAAACAAGGCAACAGCGTTCTCATGAAAACAAATTTTCTGCTTTTATCTCTCATATGAAATTTCGCATGGAACTGAGAAGGTTAGGGCACTTTTTCTAATAGGAAACCTCCTTCCTCGTTTCGAGAATCAGACGCCTGATAAAATCCTTGATGGAATAATCTAGAAACTTATGGAAATGATCAAGATTCTAGGATTTGGTGTTTATCAGAAATTCTTAGAAGAGAACAATCTAGAAAATTACGATAGAATCGAAGTGCTTTGGTGTAAAAGGACTTATCTCCTCAAGTCAGTTGTACAGTTTGTTGGAGAAAGTTCCACTCTCTCTATCTCTTTATCTTTTTTTGTAAATATTGCACAATTGAGAGATTTAAAATGAATAAATAAAAAAAAATTCAAAGCTTTCATTTTAAAGACACTTCCTACACTTTACAGGGTGTTACAGGCCTTCAAAAGTACCACGGGAGTTAACAGTATTTGTAAAGCAACTTTAATATTAAATTTCATTTTAAGTGTTTCACGAATACTCTTGTTTGTTTAGTTTAAATTTACGAGGTGTATAACGCATTTTTTCTACTGACATTTCATAATACGCTATTAAACGATTAAAATCTGTATCATAATGAACTTCATTACGATACAGATTTTCATTATAATACTCATTTTTAATATTATACAATGTTGATAGATGGCAGCACTAGTTAAGATATTAAACATTTTAAACGGTAATTTTGCATAAAACAATTATTTTGATAACTATAAGAAAGACTCCGAATTGTTTAAAAGTTACCTTAAGTTAGGGACAAAGAATAATTAATATGGAAATAATGAATGATAAGGAAGAATTTTTACTTTTTTCATTATTATATATTGTCAATAGATGGCGCCATCAGTTAAAATTTTATTTATTTTTTTGAATGTTGGCAGCACTCTGTTTATAGCTTTTCCATGGTAATTTAGCGAAAAACAATAATTCTATAAACAAAAATACCCCCTTAAATACCTTATTAAAAGTTAATACCTTAAGTTTGGGAGAAGGCATTATTATGGAAATATTGAGCGATAACGAAGAATTTTCACTAACACCTCCAGAAATTACAGAACGGGCGACAAATGCAGGTAATAATATACTACTGGACAAGTCCAAGAAAATTTACGAAAAATTATATGGACAATTTATGGATTGGAAACACAAAAAACACATCATCCTTTTCAGAAAATGTTTTGATAGTATATTTTGAAGAATTACAACAAAAAATTAAACCTTCAACTGTATGGATTACTCAACTATGAAATCTCCATTCAAAGTTAAGCATAATGTTGACATATCTAAATATCATAAGTTTTATCAATGGCAGTAGAAAAAATAGTGTATGCAACTCTCATGTAATGGCCATTAATACACTCGCATGTTATATACGAAACTCGCCTGCGGCTCGTTTCGTATCCTACAACATGCTCGTGTATTATTGACTATCATTACATGATCATTGCATAATATACTATTGAGGCATTTTAAAACATAATGGTATTTGGATTTATAGGAAAAAAAACAAATATAAGGGGTAACCTTTACTTAACAAAAGGGAACCCTATAATATAGTGGTAGGCATATAGAAAGTTTAAATGTTTTTCAGGATGGCCGTTTTAAATATTTCGAAAAACAAAAAGTACTTTTTCAAATAGGTACCTACAGTGTAAAGTCCGTCGATTTTAATCTGATACTCGGAAGGAATGTGAGCTGGTGGCACCCTACATTATAACGCCAATGGTCACCTGACGTCACACTTGTTTTTGCCATATACTTCACCCCCTCGCTCCTCATACCGCAAGTGTCAGATAAAAATCGACGAACAATATGTATGTACAGGGTTATTGGTTATAAATGTCACCCCCCTCTATCTTTTTTATTTGACATTTTAGAAAAAAGTGTTTCAAATAAAAATTTTATGGTTGAAATTAAATTATTTTGAAAAACTCACTTTTGCATATACAGGGTGTTTCAAAAAAGCTGGTAGTGCTCCAACTTTCTTATCTTAAATTGAATACCCTGTATATTATTTTAGATTCGGATTCTTCGTCAAATTCTGAGCAGATTTCATATGATATACCCTATACCTAAGTTCAACTGTTTTGGAAATATTGACAGTTGAAAATTGACTTTCTTGTAAATTTGACAGGCTGTAAAACCTAAACGGTTAACTTTTGAGCAGGAATATCCAATAATATACAGAGTATTCTATTGGAAATAAGAAATTTGGAGCACGACCAGCTTTTCTGAAACACCCTGTATATGCGAAAGTTAGTTTTTCAAAAAATTCAATTTCAACCATAAAACTTTTATTTGAGACACTTTTTTCTAAAATGTCAGATAAAAAAGATAGAGGGGGGTGACATTTATAACCAATAACCCTGTACATACATCTTGTTTCAACACCAACACCAAAATTGCGTCAAGCTACAAATTTAATATTTGACATTATTTTTAGGTAATAAAAATTAAAAACACTCACCAAGAATTATTATTTTTTCAGAATTCGCAAAAAGAACCAACCGGATTGGTACTGTGAAATTTGCGGTACTTACGTCAAGCCTACCTCAAGCATCCTAAAAGACTCAACCGCATTTGTGAAATGTTCGAAATGCGGATCCAATGTGTGCAAAACGAAATGTGCCAAATTTATCCAGCAAGCCCAATGGATCTGCACGGATTGTTTGAAACCTACCCAATCATGGTTCCAGGGCTTATTACGCGCAATTCAACCTAATGATACGCCAGGTGAGATCCCAATTGAGTTGATCTTATAAAAAAAATATTAATTTGTCTATTTTTAGTGTATAATTTTGGCAGAATGTTGCACCCAGAGCTGCAACCATGTCCAGAAATTGATGCCCTGAGAAAGTTGGAAAAAGAGCAAGTGAGAGATTTCATAGAGAAACTCGTCAATGTAATGCTAGGAGAAAATGTTGATAATGCCAGTGTATCAATGTTGTGCAACGATAATAATTGTGAGTCCAAAAAATACTACAAAAACAAATTTTGCTTCAAATTAATGTCAGTAGGTTTATGCAAACATTAACTTTCTCATGTCAGATTCTTTTTAAGCTCCCGCTGTTAATTTTTTCCTTTAAAGTAAAACTATGTAAATTTAATCGACCTTGCAAGGTTGTTAAGTGCTTTAAAGATTGCTATACCGTGAAAAGTATAGTGTTACGCACCAGAAATTTTTATTTGTATTTTTTTGTCTGGCTGCATACTTGTCTAAGTAAAACATTGCTTTTATACACTCGAGTAATGCAATATTTTGGCGAATGCACCTAGGAAATTATTTATTTTTTTACAAACGTCACTAAAAGTGTAATTTTTAACGCATGCTGTCAGTGTCTATAATGCCACTAAAAATAATTGCTTTTAGTGCGTTTGTAGAAAAAATAGTGTATGATATTCGTGTTAAAAGTGATTTTATTTTGTTCAAAGGGATGGAACACTCCGCCTTCGGCGTCGTGTTCCAAACTTCCCTTTTCACAAAATAAAATGTCACTTTTAGCACTTATATCATAAATAACTATTATCTACAGGATTTTTCGTATTATAAAATAATCTAAGAAGTTTTTTTTTCCATTATTACAGATATAAAACTCTTCCAGAGTTACCATCGAGATTTGAGTAGTACTTTGACAGATTTAGGATCTACTTTACATATTTCTATGTCAAATAATAGTAAGTCAAATAGGATTTTTTTTGGCACTTTCTTTACGAATGCACTTGCTTGCTGCTTGCTTATCAAGACTTCAGAGTTTAGAGAAGGGGAATTCTGATTGGGCTAAAGTAGAAATTTGTCCACCAAATCTTCCTTGCAATATATCACAAAAGTTAGCACTCTCACATTAATAATTATTGACATAGGTAAATATTACAATTATTTACGGCAAAAACCCGCACTTGAAGATTCCCCACTCGCATTGTCTAAATAGTAGCCATAAATATGTACATAAATGAAAATGTTATCACGTTCCAAAAAACCTCTATCTATAATAATTTAAATTCAATGGGTATTTTTGCTTGATTTATAACTGTATAGGCTTTTTATCAATAATTTATGAGTAATTTAACGAGAAATGTGTAAAGTGTCCAAAAAAAGTCATCTTTGGAACTCTGGCATCTCAATAAATCATTCAACGCTTGTACAAAATATACGGTGCGGTAGTTGACTGTATAGTATTCAACTATAAAATACATATGTATATCCATATCATTTAATCATTTAGGAACACTTTTGGACTTTGAAAAAGGACTTACGAAATATTCTGAAAAACAACAAGTCCAATAATCGATTCTTTCTTCTTCTTCAAGTGCCTTGTCCTTCTACGAACGTTAGCAATCATCAGCTCTATCTTAAGCTGTGGTAGTACTCGAGAGTCGAGTGCAAACGGTCTCGCGCTTCGTTTCTTTTTTAAATAAGATTCTCACGTTGTACCCTGTCAAAGGCTTTTCTCATAGTCTACGAAGCATGCGTATCGTATCAGGAAGAGAAACATCTCTAAATCTTTGAAATAGGACTTGGATGCTAACACGGCCTTTCTTGTGCTAGTACCGTTACGAAAACCAAATTGGGATTCGCTCGTGAAAGACTCGCACTTTGCGTATATTCTTTTATGGATGAAATAGATGAAAAATCATTAGGAAGTGGTCATCATCTTTTCACAAAGCTTTTCTTGGGAAGCGTCACAAATGTTCATTTACGCCAGTCAGAGGGAATGATTCCCGATCGGTAAACCCTATTGAAAAGCTTCACTATTGCGTTTAGTGACTCCTCATTTTTTAGGATTCCAATAACTTCTGAGTAGACACCGTCTGAACCTGCAGCTTTTCAGTTTTTGTATACCTGAGTAGCGCGTTGAACTTTTTCCTCAGTTATATCTAGTCCTTTCCATGAATACTCTTCAGGAATGTCCGATATCTCGTCTTGAAACTGGTTTTAGATGTAGCTGCTCAACTGTTTTACTTTGTCGTTGACATCAAAAGAATTATCTTATCTTGACTGTCCAACAGAATGCTGGTCTGTCGACGTTTGTATACACTAGCAGCTTCTTTAATTTTCTTATTCATATCAAAACTGTCATATGTTGCCTCAAGGTCTTCGATTTTCCTACATCGTTCGTTTATCCAATTTTTTTTAGCTACCCTGACTTTGTGTTTTATTTCACGATTTAACTGACGATATGCTGGCTCGTCTTTTGGCAGGTATCTTTCTGCCATCAAGTCGAAGATTTTGAAAGATTTCATCAGACATCCAAAATTTTTTCCCTACTCTAGTGTTACTCGATGACAAATTCCATAAAGTCTCCACTTCTTGATTCTCTGCCCTGTTTATTACGTTTAGTTTATTATCTAATTCGGCTTCCGTCTTGAACTTTTCGTTGTAGCTGTACATCTTTTTAGTGTCAACTGGGTGTTCGCTACAAGCGGATTGTGATCCGAATTTATAGCTGCGCCAGGGTAAGTCTTTGCAGATTTGATGCAATGTCTGTAGCGTTTATTTATCAGCACGAAATTAATTATTGGTTTCTGACAATTCTGTCCGGCGTATGAGCGTTAAAAGTCCAGCTGTAGAGACGTCTTGGTGGTAGTTGATAAGTGTTTGAGACGACAAACCCCATTCATTGAAAAAACCCGAACAGTCGATCACCACGTTCGTTCACAATACCCAGTCCGTATTTACCAACTATATCATTCCTTACTCCACTGCCAATTTTTGCATTGAAGTCACCCATAATAATTGTAATTCTGACTTCTTAGTAAGATTTAAGGCGCTTTGAAGTTGTCCGCAAAAGATTTCATCAGTTTCGTCTGCGGGTAATCGCAGGTTGGTGCATTTTTCTGGATAATGTTCACATTCTATGGTTTGAAATTGAGTTGGAGAAATGCTACTCTATCTGAAATCGGGACAAAAGGTTTCACTGTTCTATGTATTTCCATGTTTACTATGAAGGCCACGCCGTTGTAGTGATTTTGGTGGTCGTTACCAGAATAATAAACATGATGGTTATCGATGTGGCATTCACCAGAATTTGCCCATCATCTCTTCATGACTGGCCTGGTGATTCTTAGCACCCTTTGGTTATATAAGGCCTGCCGGGGACTGAGGGCTTGGGAAAATAATGAGGTGCTTTCCCGTTGCCTTCCTCATCGCAGTGCTGAAACCGTTTATAAAACTATATAACTTGGTGCCGTTTTTTTTTTTTTATACATATAAATATTATATCTATAAATACTGTCACAGCCTCTCTGTGACGGGGGGTGTAGGGTGGATAGATGAAGAGAAACTTGCTCTGTTTTATATAAAAATATGTATATTTGCTAAGAAGTCATCACGTCATGAATCTTCCAGGAGGCATACTCTTCCGTGGGAAGGGTCACACGTTTGACGCTACTTTGGAAGGAATGTCTATTTAATGCTTATGTTACGTTGAATGCTAATCGTCATTTAACTGATCCTCATTTAGAGGTGCTTTCCCAGGATGGCGGTACTTGCACTAGATGACGATACAGTTTCCCAGAGGGGCTTTCCCAGGGTGGCGATACTTGCACCGGGGAGACTTGATTCCAGAGGGGCGTTCCCAGGGTGGCAGTACTAACACTGGTTCAAGTCTGTGTGCTGCTCGGCTTGGCCCACTTTATATGAATTTATTGCTGAATTGCTATAAACATCCGATCGATTATTTGGGGCTTGGAGATTAGTGCCCGGTGCGGCTGGGTGCAGTATCTGCGTCTTGTTAAAGTTAACCTCAAGGCCGATTCGCTTTTATGCCTGGTTGAATGCATTGATAATTGCCTGCATTGGCCATCAAGATGTTATCATCCGCATATTGAAGTTCAATAATCGATGTCGTCGATACTTTCGTCTTGGCTCGTAATCTGTTTAGGTTGAATAAGCTTTCATCAAGTCTGTACAGGATTTCCACTCCTGACGGCAGGTGTCCCTCGACAAGATGAAGTATGGATCCTATAAGTAGAGAAAATAGAGTGCGTGATAACACAGCCCTGTTTAACGCTTGTAGTTATTTGAAGATTCTCCTTATCCATCGTTGTTTAGGACGGTTGCATTCATATTATCATGCAGCAGGCATGGTATCTAGATGTACAGGGTGATCTAGTATAAAGTGAACACCCCCTACCTTTTCGCTAAAAAAATAAATTTTTCTCAAAAAAATCAAGATAGCCATTTGGTGTATTTTGTTTCTAGGAATTTGGGAACGTTTTTCGAAATTTAATTAGATTTTTCGTCAAAGCACTGTGACAACAAAAGTAATTCTTTTAAATGGAATAACCTATATTTAAATCAATTTTTGAAACACCCCTATTTTTCTCATTTCAAATATATATAGTTTGTTTATCTTCATTTTGAAAATTTGCGATATATTCTCACTTTAAACTTTGGTATTTGGAATGAGAAAAATAGGGGCGTTTCAAAAATTGATTTAAATATAGGTTGTTCCATTTAAAAAAATTACTTTTGTCGTCACAGTGCTTTAACGAACAATCTAATAACATTTCGAAAAACTTTCCTAAATTCCTAGAAACAAAATACACCAAATGGCTATCTTGATTTTTTTGAAAAAAATTTTTTTAGCGAAAAGGTAGGGGGTGTTCACTTTATACTGGATCACCCTGTACCTACCTACTTTTGCGGACACCAAACCTTTGCTAATATCTTCCAAAGAGCTTCTCTGTTGACCGAATCAAATGCTTTCACTAAATCTATGAAGGTCATATATAGAGGTCGATTTTGTTCGATGGATTCCTCTTGCATTTGTCTTACCCTGAAAATCATGCCAGCTGTAGGTACCTCCGTTGGGTCTAAAGCCACACTGTGTCTCTGGGAGGTTTTATTCGGCAGCTGGGATTAGACGATTGGATAATATTCTGGCAAGTATCTTACTCGTAACAGAAAGTAAAGATTTTCCTCTACAATTTCCACAATGAGCCTTCATTGTCTCCCTTTTCAAAAATGGCAACTATCATCATCTCTAAGTTCGGCAGGTATCATCTCAGTAATCCATATTTTACTTGTCCAGGCTGTGGGTTTCGGCACTTTGTGTGTGCCTCCTGGTTTAAAGAATTCAGCAGGAATGGTGTCAGTACCAGCTGACTTATTGTTCTTTAGTTGTCTGATTGTCTTTTCAACCTCCTCTAATCTAGGAAACTCGCACAGTTCTTGTATTGGTTTCTGTGGAATTTCGTTGAAGATGTCATCATTAATTTGCGATTCTCTGTTGGGTAGTTCCTGAAAGTATTCCTTCCAACGAGAATTAATGGAAGAACTGTCTTTAACCCTAAAACGCATGCGCTCGGGTAAAATATACCCAAGACTTTTTCTTTGGCCTGTATATTTTTGAAATGCACGAACACGCGCTCCCACTCATAGTACCTACCTTCCCAAAACACATTACTCATCAGTTTGGTGTCGGTGACCGTCGTTTCATGTTTGTTAGAAATATCCTAGGTCTGTTCCAACACGTCAAAAAACCATCCCATGAACGGTTTCGAAACCACTCAGTATACGAATCTTGGTTTCTGCGCACAAAGTTTAGGTTTTGCGCAGTATCGTGACCGTACATTGTACGGTTTTCTGCTGTGTTGGAACAAAGCTAAAGTATCAACTTGTTTTCGTCTGGGTAAAATTTACCCATAGCGTGAGCGCTTAAGTTTCAGGAGCTTTCATTATGTCAAGAAGATATGAAAAACAGAGCAACAATCGCTACGTTTAGCTGCCAAGAGAGATACTCCAAAAAATAAAAAAAATATGCTGGTATTGAAATGAGCGAAAATATTCAAATTGCAACTGGCATTAGAGGAAGATGTGCCATCTGTACAAACAAGAAAGACAGAAAAACTACAATTTGTTGCTACAGTTGCAAAGTTTACATTTGCCGCATAGTTCTTTTTTCTTGTATTACCTAACGATTTGATAAATAATAAAACCTCCTTTAACAAAAATATATCTAGTAGGTTAGAAACTACTTCCAAAAGTTTCGAAAAACAACATGAGCCGTGTTCGTTTTTGTCATCTTTTTTCGTCGATTTTTTTACAGGCACGTGATCTGTAAATTGAAACTGTCTGATCCAATCACATGCCTGTCAAAATTTCGGAGCAAATCGACGAAAAAGATGACAAAAACGAACACGGCCATGGGTAAATATTATGTGTATACATGTCGCGAACCTTTGCGACTGAAAAATAGCGCGTCCCAGGGTTAAGCAGTCTTGTGCCATCTTTGGATCCTAGGAGATTGAGTCCTTAAGTAATTGGTCCGTATACCATCTTAGTAGTCTGAAAGAAGGACCTGGTGCTGTTGGATTTAGCTAGTTGCTGTATTTAGCAGGGCCGGATCTAGGGTGGGGGGGCGAACAGGGGCGCGTGCCCCTCTTTGCAACTTAGGGGGGCGGCAAAAAGAGAGGACACTGTCTCACTTTTTTTTTTATAAAACATAAATATCTATGTGCATACGTACAAATAAATACAAAAATATCTCGCCTTAAATGAATCAAGAATCAATCGCCTTCAGTTGTACAACAGTACAACATTCAATCCAGCACAGCTGTATTGAGCCCTACCAGCACACCGCACACCCAGATGAAATTACTCTTCAAATATTAAGATCTTTGATATGCCAATAAATTATTTTATGTACGATCTACACTGTATGGAACAAATTATTGAATAAGTTTGAAAGTACGCTATGACCTTTCTCATGACGACTATAAAAATGTGCGCAAAAAAGATAAGGTTTGGACTAGACTAGCAGAAGAACTAGGTGGAAATTAAACTCTCTTCTTCCACTGCAAGGAACAATATTGCTTCTTCATTCGATGATGTATACATTTTTTTAGGCATGGAAACAATTTGTCTTTCTTTTTTAGCACTCACTAGCATTTAGCAAGCAAATTGGATACTGAAAATATGACGTAAATGATGCGATTATGTTCGCTTTGGTGTGAGACTTTCTTCGGAATCCGTCATGAAATTCGCTGCGGATTCTCCGTCACGAATCCGCTGCGAATAATTCGCGTTGGTTTGGGAGAGCCTTTAAAGGCTCTCCCAAACCAACGCGGGAAATTCGCAACACCTACGAATATCCGCACCGCAGACGATTCCCAAGAAATTGTTTTCACTGCGGTAAATATTCAAGTTCAAACTGGCGCAGTTTTCTCCGGTTTGGCTGCGATTTATCTGCGTTTTTATCCGCACGGAAACTCAGTTCGCAATCGAATGCGTTTTTGGTCCGATTTGCAGTAATTCCGCAACGTTATAAAGTGAAAAATAATCAAAATTGAACAAATTATTGAATTAATGCGAAAGTACCCTATACTATGACCTTTCTCATGAAGAGTATAAAAATGTGCGCAAAAAGGATAAGGTTTGGACTAAACTAGGAAAACAACTAGGCTTCCACTGCAAGGAACAATATTGTTTTTCTTCATCAGAATCCGATAATGATACATTTTTTTAGGCAAGGAAACAATTTGTCATTCTTTATTAGCACTAACTACGATGGCTCAGAAGGGACATGACTATGTTTTATTGTATGAAATCTCGCACTGCCAGATTCAAATACGCACTGCTAGATTTTTATGTCGCACTGCTAGATTTAATCTCGCACTGCTAGATTTAATCTCGCACTGCTAGATTTAAAGACGCACTGCGAGATTTAATCTCGCACTGCCAGATTTAACGACGCACTGCGAGATTTATTCTCGCACTGCCAGATCAACGAAATATCTGAACGTATGGTTCTTAGACATCCTCCGCATGTTTCCACAGATGTTAGAAAGAAATCAGATATAACCCGTGGATTATTATTTGAATAACTAGCTTTTAACCATATAATAGGTCTGTTTCTGCAGAGATCACAAACCAGTCAGAGCGAATTTCATTGGTTGAAAACAGTCAGAAAACTAGTTTCAACCAATGAAATTTACTCTGACTGGTTTGGAATTTTTGCAGAAACAGACCTAATGTGACGTGAGTATCCATCAATACAACCACTATATGCCTCAAGAAGTTTGGCCGCCCCTTACTGAAATATTGCATTCTTCGCAGTCGTCGTCTTCTGCGCAAAGACACTCCCTCTGGATCTAATTCTTTCAGTAAGAGTCTTACTGTTTTTCGACGAACTACTAAACCAGCTTGCAGACATTTTAGATGCAACCATTTATATATATTGAAAGCTTGTCTCTAACTGGTTCCCGATAAATTCCAATATTTCAGTTGGATTGGAGTAAGGTTTTCTTCTGTATATTTTTAAGTCCTTCACAACACGTTTCAAGTGTCTGGCGCTAATGTCAATATAACTGGAATGGATGAACCCAAAAACCACGGCAAATACTACCACTCTGAGTTGTAATAACGCTTATCTTGTAGCGGTAATTGATTTAAATCTGGCAGTGCATCTTAAAATCTGACAGTGCAAGAATAAATCTGTCAGTGCGTCTTTAAATCTAGCAGTGCGAGAATAAATCTCGCAGTGCGTCTTTAAATCTGGCAGTGCGAGATTAAATATCGCAGTGCGTCTTTAAATCTGGCAGTGCGAGATTAAATCTCGCAGTGCGTCTTTAAATCTAGCAGTGCGAGAATAAATCTCGCAGTACGTTTTTTAATTTAGCAGTGCGAGAATAAATCTAGCAGTACGTCTTTAAATCTAGCAGTGCGAGATTAAATCTAGCAGTGCGACATAAGACATAAAAATCTAGCAGTGCGTATTTGAATCTGGCAGTGCGAGATTTAATACAATAAAACATAGTCATGTCCCTTCTGAGCCATCGTAACTAACACTAGCATTCAACAAGGTTTTTTTTTTTTTTTGTGGATACACTCTACAAACACAGTGTAATTACATGTAGAGGAGGAAACATTCACAAATACAACCATGCACCTTGCCGGGACTTGAACCCGGGACCATCGGCATGCGAAGCAAATCACTATCCACTACGCTACCTAGGATACTGAAAATATGACGTGAATGATGCGATTATGTTCGCTTATGTGTGAGACTTTCTCCGGAATCCGCCATGAAATTCGCTGCGGATTTTCCGTCACGAATCCGCTGCGAATAATTCGCGTTGGTTTGGGAGAGCCTTAAGGCCATGGTCCGAATATAACCAAATGTTAACCAAAGTAACCGATCCGGTTGACAGATGGTAGGTAACGCGAATATGAAATAAAAAATTGTTGACAGAATTTACGGATAAAACCACACTCAACCAAATAGTAGCATAAATAAAAAGAAGTTGTTCTTAGATTTAATGAACAATTCATTAAAATCGGTCCAAAGAACGGTTTCTTTGATTACATGAACTCTAGGTTATTGAAGTATGAACAATTTCTTAATTCCTATTTCGATTCATCTTGTGTATGAACAACGAACATTAAGGTATGTAGTAAGGTTTTTGTATTAATGAAACTTTTCATAGTAACAATAAACATCGTTCTTAGTTTATATGTACTTTTTCATTGTCCTGATGAACAGACGGCATAATATTAATGAAGCCCAGATATAATTTGATGAAACCCTTTCATTGTATTTATGAAGTCTTGAATACTAAGAATTGCATTCATTATATTTAATAATGACGTTTTCAATAATAAATACCATATTCTTTATTTTTATTAAAATAATTTCATGAATTATGCCTTAAATATACTTATGATTTTAAATGGGGTAAAGGGTCATTTTTTATATTTGCGTGTCCCCTGTACTGATGAATATGAGCAATAGGAAAAAAGCTTTTAATGCAAAAGTTGCATGGTTTCTTCGTATCATCTTCCAGAATTGTCAAACAAACCAATGGGCATCCCAAAATCTGAAAATTTAAAAATCTAAGTACCTACTTATGTATTTTTATTTTAAATGACACTAACCGTATATTCTATTATCTTTCAAATCCTCCTTAAATCCTGTTTCCATAAATATATATTATATCTATATTTGTTCCAGCTGTTTTTGAACTATCAACATCCAAAGTTTCTAAAACAAGCCACATCAGAAAATAAGATTTGATGCTTTGGCTGGTTTCCTTGCCTCGGCTATGAAACACTAGCTGCGGTATTGAATCTTCTGCTTTTCTACCTAGTGAAACAAAACCATTTAACAAAAATATATCGATTAAAAAAATTACAACTTGATTTGGGATTGAGTATACTTACTTTTAGAGACTTCAGTATTCCTTAGAAATTCTGAGGAGCTCTTGACGCTTTTGTCTTTCACGTTCTCCCCGGATGACATTTAAATCTGTAGGTCATTTCTTTCGCATTCCCATTTTGAGACTAGACCGTCTCCGTGCAAGGCATCCAAGTCCTACCTACATAATAGGTATACATATTATAGAGGTAATAGAGGTATACAACTTACCTTTAGAAAAAACCGGCGACAGGTATAATCGACTTTCTATTTAACACTTCGAACAACACAAAACCGAAAAAACCGACTTGAACGAAGTACGTAGCAGTGCACCCAGAAAATAGAAATGTAATTATTCCTATTTCAACATATTTTTCTATGTCGTTGCCCGACTGCAGCTACCTTTGCGCATATGCTTAGGAACTGTCTACATTAATGCTATGAACTGTTTCATTGTATTTATGATTTATCTTGATGTAATGGTTGCAGCTTTGTTTCTAGGAATACTTGCTTGTTTTAAATGAACCGTACATTGTATCAATGAATTTCGTTCTTAAAAGGATAATTTTCTAGTAAGGTCATATGAACCATATTCATATTATTCATGTTAATATTCATTTATATTATGAATATTCCGTGGAAGCTCCCATCAAAGAAATTTTCTTTAATATCAAGGTTTAATTTCATAATATCAATGAACTTAGTTCTTGTAACCGATGCACTATTCAACATAAATTCATGTAGATGACTATTCATAACTTGATGAAGCTTCATTCTTTATTTTAATGATAGCTGTTCATGAAATCATAATACTTACAGTTTTCTGTACCTGGGATTAATGAAAATTTCACTGAATCAATGAAAATGTAATTTATGAAAGCAGTTCATTGATATTATGATCAAGATTTTTTTGAGTGCAACAGAACCGACATCCGATTGTCGGTAACTATTTTGACATTTGGTTAACCAGATTTCAGGAAACCAAGGTCCAAAAGTAACCACTTTTCCAGGTACCAGAGTAATTTGATCGCTTTCGGACCTCGAAACCACAACCCTGGTTATATTCGGACCACAGCCTTAATATTGTTTTAGATAGCTTTCATGATGTTTCTGTCAAATATATAAATTTTAAAATTTTATTATTGATTTAAGACGCGTCGGGCCGGCCCAGTGTTAAGGATGATTCATGTTACACCGTGACGGACTCGAGCCGTGCACGTTCCGCAGAGTGGACACCGAGCCCCGTCCGAGCGTTCTGTACATGCTACACCGCGCTGTGAACGAGAATCGCGTCCGTGCTGAATATAATACAACACGATCCCTCCCAGTCGAGCATTGAACACACATGAACAATTTACTGCTCGTGCCAGGAAGAGTGTTCATGCTTGTTGCAACGTACCGGCGGATCCGAAAAAACAATGTACCAGAGCATTTTTGTGACGGGGCACGGACGCGCGCGGCGGTAGCTCGAATCGTGCTCGGTCTAGTATGAATGCATATGTGCAAAGTCTGACAATGTTTGCCCGTGGCTTCACCGACGCCGTCTCTAACTTCGGCTTTTACTTCCTTTATCTTTTGATATAGGTTAGCGATACATAGCGATAGATGGTTTGAAATATTTTCTGCAGTTGTCCAATATCTTCTCGCCTTTCTTGTTGTCGTTTGATCTCTTCTTATTTCTCTTTCTGTGGTTTAGCTTCTTCTTGTTGCTTTTCGTGTTGTCACCTGGCTTCTCCTTCTTGTTTTTATTTCTCTCGTTTAGTCTCTTGAAGTTCCAACATTTTGCGCAACTGTTCTCCAATTTTTTGTTCTTCCATTTTTGCTTGTTGTCTCGTAATAGGTATATATAGAATGTTCTTGAATTTCCCTCAAACTCTTTTCAAATATCTTTCCTGGTCTTTGATTGAAGTTCCAAACACGTCGGTAAAGTCACAAATCCGATATTTCCATGAGTTTCCAAATAGAATGTTCTAGAATTTTCCCGAAATTCCTCGAAATTCCTCGAAATTCTTTTTCTGAATTACGATTGATGTATCAAATACGTCGGTGAAGTCACAAATTCGATATCTCCTTTGGTTTCTAAATAGAATTTTCTAGAACTTACTTGAAAATTGAAAATTCACTATCATAGTCAAAATCGGGTATACAGTCACTTCCGGGGTAATTTACACAATTGGTTAAGTCTGAGTTTGTACTGCTTACACTGACTAATTGTCCCAGTGTTCACTTAGTGTCCACACTGCCCCCACTATTCTACAATCGGATTCCATTTTGCAGTCCTCGAATTATATCCCAGTTCTGACACCAATGTCATGGCTCTGGGGCGCGTGACAGAAATCTTGGGTCCGTTTATTCAAATCAAGGTCCAATTAACACAAGAATAATTTATTCCACGTTACTATACACTCCGACACTAATTACTTCACTAATTAACTCGAACAACTTAACTCTTACAATATTCACTATCTAAATCGTATCACAGCCAATCTTAAACTTGAAAACTGCTACCTAATACCGGCCTTTATATATCCGTAATCCATTCTTGTAAAATGCAGAATAAACGCGATGGTCCTTTTTCCCGAATAGCACTGTAAAATCTAGAATCAGCTCTCCAATTCTGTGCACCCTGGCGGAGGCGCACGTAAACTTCGTTACAATAGGATAACGCGAAAACACACAAACGTCAGAAATATTGTTTTTCCGCAAACGTCAAAAAATGACGATTTTTTCAACCTCAATTCTTACTGTTGAAGTTTGACTTCACAGACGTCATTTTTTTGGTTACTTTTTTGTCCGCGCGTTCCGTGAGCGTACAAAAATAGTTATTTGTTTTACTAGGCAGAAAAGTACAAGATTTAATGCCGCGGCTGGCGTTTCATAGCCGAGGCATAGCCGAGGCTAGGAAACCAGCCGAGGCATTAAATTTTATTAAATTAAATTGAAATTATCGGCCTCACTACGTTCGGCCGTCAAACATTTAGTCTCGCCACAAAAAGTTATCACTTTTACTCCTAATGAAACAATATACTATTTTGACATAGGCAACTCTGAGATAATTCTGCTAGATTGAGGACTAGAGTTGGTGGACGGGCCTGTCAGGAAGATAGATACCGCGTATAAATTCCATCATCCACCATCAGCTAATTATCCGTGATAAACCTGAAATTCCATACTTGTTACTTTTTTTGCGGCATGGCCTATTCGTTCTTACTTCCAAATAGCAAGGGCGCAATTTCAATGAAAATGAAAAGTACTTACCTAACGTAAATTAATTTAAACTATATCCAAATTGCAAAATAAACAAAGAGATTCTCTAACACATAGCATCAAATACATCCTTTCACTATTCCTTTATTCCTTCTACAAACTACAAAGTTATCGCCGTATAACGTTCCGTAATTCAGTATACTACAGTTCTATTTGATTAACGGCAATTATTTTAAAAGTCCTACGATAATTTGCAATGGCAAATTAGCGAATACTCCTGGTTTTTAAGTTTTGTAACATCGGAGCATAATTCAAGCACTTTGAGTCAAATTCCTACGTTACTCACATACATCTTTTGTATGCTTATTCATCTACTTTTAGACTTTATTAACCGGGACCCCACTATGAACTTCTTTACTTTATGTCAATTCACGCTTCATTATCTTTTATCTTAGGATTTTTTATTTGACTGAACTTTTCGTGTCGAGGACTTACTTCATTAGAACTGCCAGTTATCGAACTACATCTTAGACTGATTCCGGACTATACTTCAGATTGATCTCTCGAATACTTTTCATGTTTGATCAACATCTTGACCTAATCATTTGTTGGTTTGCTTCTAGCGGTTCCGATTCCCGAGAAATGTGTAACCATCTGACGTTAATCGGTTTATCAGCCTCCACTTCTCTTGGTAAGATTTTGGATGGCACACGTGCGATAAATCGTCCCAATTTGAACCATAGATGGGGCTAGGAGCAATCTTTGAGGCAACCGTACATTAAAAATACCATAAAGCATATTATTTTAAATATACATAGAGCAGACACATATATATCTGCCACAAGAATCTTGGTCATACAAAGGTCGCATAAGAGGCTTAGAAAGATTGAAAAGATATATCTTTTATAAGAGGGACCACCAACTAAAACCAAGGATTTGTATCTATCTACGTCGGTTATCGACAGGCGAATCCAGTCCTGTCTAATAGCTAACTTCTGCACAAGAGCTAGTAGCGGTTGATATGCCTCAAGGACAGATATCCTGCACAAAACCGAACATAGCAATGAGGCGAACTGTATGTTCTGCAGCGAACAAGACGAAACTACCCAAGCACAAAGTGTGTGAATGCGACGCCGTCGTCAATAGCAGACTAAGCACCATCGCATCGGGAACAGGTTCCTGGAACTGGAAGAAAGAAATCATGCTCAATGTCCGACCAGACGAGTTTTTGTTCAGAGCTGCGGGATCCTAAAGTAACACAGGACCCCACCAAAAGGCCATATGTGCTCCCACGTACTGCCTCTAGAGACTCCACTCTCAAATCAATCAATCAATTTTACATTATTCAGTAGACGCCACTTTACACATCTCTATCATCTATCTTGCTCACCGAGGTAAAAAATTGCCGCTTGCTACTCTGACACTGACTGTTTTGTATATCGACCATCAATCCACACGTTGAAAATACCATCAATCATATTAGTTTACCACATTACAGTGAGTAAACCAGCCACTTTGCGTATTCTCATATAGTTACAAAAAACATTTTTCGGGTTCACCCAGTACCCACCAGGTACAACCTTGCCGATGTTATTCTGTACCTTGACCATCTTATCTTTTTTTTATAAAAAAATTCATTCATTGCTATAGTCATAGTGGAGTAGGTAATGCATAGTAATGCAATAAAATTCTACACGAGCGATTTTTCTGGACCAAATAGCTAAAATGAAGCCTTAAATTATTGTGTGTCAGGATATAAACCTTAGTTTCACATCGGATATTTGTGGGAAAGTGCAAAATTCCAAAGTTTTGTGTGATTTGAAAAGGGATTTTATGGTTCTAGAGGAATACAAAAATAGTAATATTAGCTAGCTTATTTCACACTAAATTATTTAAACAAATAGTCACTTATGACAAATTAGTAGCTACTTTATAATAATTATTATTAATAATAATAATTATAAACCCTATGTCATGTGAATTATTGGTAATTTTGTTTTTCCAAAGTAAGTTAATAATTAAACTCTTGTTAGACAAGTTTTGAAATATTTTAGGAACCAGCTTTTTTAGTAATTTTTTTTTGATGTTTTGTTTTTACGTTAGCGAACAGAGTTCATTCGAATCAAGGTTAAACGTTACGGGAAAAATTTTGTTTCTTATAATTAATTAATATGGTATTCAATGATTTTCTGATTATTTGTTATTCAGGAAGAATAATTTTCTCACTGGGGTTTTTTACAGCGTGAGAAATTACTTGATTATTTAGTCATCAAATTACAGATCTTTTCCATTTCTTTCAAGATTAACTTTTTGCATTACGACAACCGCAAATTTAAACTCCTATTAAAAATATATACCAGCTACATACATTTTACAACCATTTCATGGGCAAATATTAATTTTTATTTTATTGCTATTTAAACACTGATAAAAAATTTACATAGGTACACACGTATTATAGTTACCTACCTACTTTTACTTATCTGTCTCTAGAAAAATCAAATCCTTATAATAATGTAAGATAAAAGTTTGTATTGTTTTTAGAATTTACTAATCTTTCCTTATTGAATCGCACAAACATTATTCAACAAATTAGACTTGGATAAACCTCAATATTTAATTGAAAACCCGGGGGTTTTTTAAAATGTTTTTGACTGTGTTTATAAGTGTTTTAGTGACTTTGTATATACTGTTTTGTATTGGATTATATACGTTTTATTATTTCGTCGAAGTTGTTTTAGGTAAGCGTTTGAATTTTGCAAATATTATAACCTAGAAAACTGGTAAGATTTAGCTAGTTGAATTTATCCAAAATAATGAGCTTCGAAGTTTTTTTGCAGTACCTAGTGGATGAAACCCATAACATCATTTTTTGCAGGGCACCCTGTATCAGAAAAAACAAGTTTTGGTATTTTGTACCGGTTAATTTAGCAACAAACATCATTAAATTTATTGCTTATGCGTCTTTTTGTACGTATTGTTTTTCGAAAACACCCTGTTCATATACTCTACGCTTTCAAGCTTTTCAGTTTTGGCATTAGCATATCAAAGATGGTTCCTCCATATCTAGGTACCTTGATCCACTGAAATTGAAAAGAAAACTAATTAAAATAAATAAAGATTGACTGTCTCAGTCAGGAGTAATTTATTCAAGTAGCACATTCAGTCATTCTATTGAACGAATCTCAAACATTACTTTCCATAAGCTTTAATATTCCGTGAGATCAAATTAAATGGATCAAAACGCATATTTAAAAATAATCATTTTCTTCAGTTCCAATCAATTATTTACAGAAATTCCAAATTTCCAATTTTTTAATTAGGAAAAAAATGTCAGCTTAACAACCACTTCCCAAATAAATCCATGGGAAAAGCTATATTTTCTGATTCCGGTGGCTCTCATTCCCTTTAGTGGAGAAGTTGAAGGCTGCGTTGTTGTTATGTAGTTTACCAGACAGAATAATGTTTTATTTAAAAAACCTACTGCTTCAACTGTTGAAGCAGTAGGTTTTTTAAATAAAACATCATTCTGGTTTACTGCATAACAACAATGCAGGTGCCTTATCCAGGCCATGTCCAGTTCAATACAAGCATGCACTGCCTCACTTCCTGTTAGAAGCTTCCGATTTGAAACGGATCGAAAATGGATTCCGAACAGCCTAAAAGTGATCAATTTATTTATTTATTCACGGCGAGGCCAATTTACAATATAGTTTTACAACATACCCAAACCTAAGCACATAACAAACAATATCCTGATGAATTCACCAAGTTAATAACTATTCAATTGCTGTGAATTCCAAACAACCGATACATCTTATTTTAAGAACTATCCAGCAAGCCACGGTAGCAATCTCCTTCTAAAGGCAACAATAGAAGTTCAACCAGAGATGTCAATACTCCGGCTCCTTGAGTTGGCAAACCTGAGCACCCTTGAGATCGACTCATTTATACCATAATTATTATTATGGAATAGTACAACATAAAACAGGTCAGAACCTTTCACTCTTCTTTCTTCTGCTCTCAAAGACACGAAGAAACCCAAAAGATCTGGGCAGTCGATTAACCCTCTCAAAAGTTTGTAAAGGAGAGAAAGTTCCGCCTGAAGTCTCCTGCTTTGGAACAAAGCTCTCATCCGTCATAAATATACTCATTATGAGCCAAACTCAATCTGTAAGCAGCCACCCTTAGAAATCTATTCTGAACCCTTTCCAGAGCTGCAATGTGGGGTGACCAAACAACCGATGAGTATTCCAACATGGATCGCACCATCGCACAGTTCAATGTTCGCAATGTACCCACAGACATAGTAGTGGGCCTTGGGCCTACATACAGGGTGTCCCAGGAAAAACAGTCCACCCCGATTTATTGAGTTTGGGATAAGAATCTGGGAAAACGCTCGGACACGTCGATGTTTGATTTGAGGGGGAACTATTTTTCAGTTTTTTTCATTCCCATAGCTTCAACCCTTGCTAGGGGGAGAACAACCCCCCAAATTTGAATAGGGGATAGGGGTCGTGTCATACCTCTTTTTAGAGGTCTCATCGAGTTCTTTATGGCCCTAGAATTTCATCTCATTATTTCTATCCGTAACGAAATGACAGCTTGTCAAAATCTTGGAAATGGGCTATGTTTTAGTAGGAGTAAAAGCGGTACTTACCTCCCGGAGTAAAAATACGAGTAAAAATACCTACAATTCACAATTCTCGTATACACCTGATTAATAATAATAAGGAAAAACTTCATTTCAAGTATTTTTATTAAGGGAGGTGAGTATCGCTTTTACTCCCCCTGAAACTAATAGTCTATTTCCAAGATTTTGACAAGCTGTCATTTCGTTACGGATGAAAATAACGAGACGAAATTCTAGGGGCATAAAGAACTCGATGATACCTTTAAAAAGAGATATGACATGACCCCTATCCCCTATTCAAATTTGGGGGGTTGTTCTCCCCCTAGCGAGAGGGTTGAAGCTACGGGGATAAAAAAAAACTGAAAAATAGTTCCCCCTCAAATCAAACATCGACGTGTCCGAGCGTTTTCCAAGATTCTCATCCCAAACCCAATAAATCGGGGTGGACTGTTTTCCCTGGGACACCCTGTATAAAGCCCAAACATCTAACAGCCCTTGACACATTATTAGTAGTATAGGTATCAAATGACATCTGGGAGTCAAATTCCACTACCAACCACAATTGTGTAAGGAAATTGCAATATTTGGGCTAACCTGGAAATAGTTATTTATTATACAAGACGGTAAAAAGATGCTTTACCTGTGAGTGGAAAATGTTGATTCACGAGCGACGAAGGAGCGAGTGGATTAATTCCACGAACAGGTAAAGCTTTTTTACCGTCGTGTGTAATATTCTATTTTATTCTTGAGCAACTTTATATTTATCACAATTACTAAAATCATAAACTAAAATGTGCTAAAATTTTACATAGATTATGACAAGTTGACAAAGTGACAAACTGACAGATTTCTGGTGTTGTCAATCATGCAACATAACAGATTTCTATCAAAAACACTATAATTATTATAAAAGATTTGAACAAGTGGGTAAAATTGACGTATGAGTGGGTAAAATTGACGTATGAGTGGGTAAAATTGACAAATGAGTGGGTAAAAATTGTTCGATTTCACTACTTCGAATAAAGTGTTACTTTAACAACGAGTTTTGAGTCGATAAAATGATAGTTTATCATTCGCGATAGAATAAAAGTTATTTTATAACATTTGGCAATATTGAGGTCCATTTTATTCAAGCCACGCCATTTATCAAAAGAATCGATATCATCTCGCAGCAGTTGTGAGTCTTTCAACAAGGATTCCTGACGATAAAATTAAAGATCATCGGCAAATGATAAAAATGATCGAGCTGTGTACAATGGAACTACCCACATCGGATATGAATAGACCGAACAAGATTCGCCCACAGTGAGACCTTTGAGGTGCGCCAGAAGGAACACAAAGGCTTTAGAGAAGTAGATAGAAGAGTATACAGAATGAACCTGGAACCCCCTCTTCATGCTGTTCAAAATAAAATTCTGATACAAAATCAAATTTGATGATGTCGACCTACCCACCGTAAACCAATGCTGTTCCGGATTTAGGAGGTACCTACAGTCCCACCTAAGTTTCCTGGTTATGAGACAATCCAGCAACTCAGGAATCTCAGAGACTGCGTGCATACAGCCCTGTATTTTGTGCCATCTTCTTTTGTCTCACTTTTAAATATTGGTTCCGAGAGGCGTCGCAAGGGTGTCCGGCATTTTTTTATAAAGAGCAAGGGATTAGGGATTAGACGACATCAAACTATTTTTGAACCTGAAGAAAACCGGCAGTAAATCGCTGACATACTAAAAAAAACGAAAACCCGGCGAGCGAAGAGAGAAAAACCAGGAAAAAGAAGATGGGTGAAATAAGGACTGTTGATCCAGAAGGTCAATATTATCCCTCAAACAGGTTACTTTATAAATTCTTACGAATGACAAATACTTATTAGCGCTAGAACAGAAGAGCCACGCAGGCGTTAGGGTAAACCTGGATAGACAAATCAAATCAAATAGAATCCAGAAAACGCTTTATTGTTATATAAGAGATTATAATCTAGCTTGTTAACAAAGCAGTGAAAAAAGTTATATCCTATGACTAAAACCCAAAACAGTATTTGTTCGTTATCATAATATAAAACAATCTTTCACAACTACTATAAAATGTCTCACAGCTAAAATAAAAACACAATACAAAAAAATATACAGTGTGTATCAGCCAAATGGAATAAATTCGATAATAAATAAATGGGGCACTTTTCTAAAAAACGCTCGAACACGTCAATTTTGTTTTTTTGCTTGAGATTTTTTCAAATCAATTTTTTTATACAGGGTGTTCCGAAAACAGCTATACCGTTATCAACTTTAATTTTTTTTAATGGTTCCCTCTCTATATTATGACATTTCTGGATTCTGCTAAAAATTCTAGACATTTTCATGTACTATGTCATATACGTATCTTCAACTGTTTCGGAAATATTGACAGTTGGAAATTGACTTTTTTGCATCTTGGACAGACTGTAAAACCTGAACGGTTAATTTTACAGCAAAACCGATCATACATTCTTATCTAAGTTTTTCATAAACTATCATTTGACACCAACTTTGAATTTAATCCATGATTAGAAATTTCGCTTAAATTATTAATTTCCGGTTAAATTCAAAGTTGCTGTCAAATGATAGCTTATGAAAATCTAGGATAGGAACATGGAAACGGTTTCGCTGTAAAATCAACCGTTTAGCTTTTACAGTCTGTCAAAGATGCTAAAAAGTCAATTTTCAACTGTCAATATTTCCGAAACAGTTATAGATAGGTATATGACATTGTACATGAAATATGTCTAGAATTTTCCGCAGAATCCAGAAATGTCATAATATACAGGGGGTACCATTAAAAAAACTAAAAATGATAACGGTACAGCTGTTTTCGGAACACCCTGTATAAAAAACTTGTTGTGAAAAAATCTCAGCAAAAAAACAAAATTGACGTGTTTGAGCGTTTTTTCGAAAAGTTTCCCATTTATTTATTATCAAATTTATTCCATTTGGCTGATACACACTGTATAAATTATAGAAAAAAGAAACAACCATACGGAGTAACAACGAAATAACAAACAAATTACAATAAAAACTTGCAAAAATAATTTTGGCTGAATCTTACAAATAAAAACAGATTAAAATGTCTCGTGGTAAAATTCGTCCATACTGAATAATATACTTTAGATTGGAATTTTTTTTTCACTCCCACCCTGAATCTTTTCAAACATTTAAGACTCTTAAGATTTATAGGTAGGTTAATTTTAACCCCATACCCTAATGACGGTTTGGCGAGAGTGGATCTTGAGATAGGCAGACGTAATTCATTACCATGCCGGGTATTGTTGATATTTTCATTTGAAACATCAGCATGCTTCTTATGTATTAGGCTAACTGTTTCCAATATAAAAAAAAACAATGTAAAGTCAGTATGTATCCCTTCCTTTCTAAAATCTTCCTTCCCTACAATGTTCTTCAAAATTCAACCCATAAAGATATCTAAGTGCTCTCTTCTGGACCTCAAAATCGGACTGGAAAAGATGTTTATTAGCAAATCCCGATCAGAATGGTATCTCTTATCTTATGTTTGATTCGATTACGGAGAAGTACAATGATCTTGACATTGAATGATTCGACTGTTTGCTAATCACCCTCATTGCATTACAACCCGCAGAAAGTTTTCTAATATAAGTACATGTGACCAGAAAAATTGAGTCTCGAGTCAATAGTAATTCCCAGAAGTTTCGTATATGATTGTGTAACAATTGTGTCACTCTGCATTGCCACATCATCAACACTACACCTAAAAGACATAATATTTGTTGTTTTAATATTTTAAATGTCAAACAATTTGCATCACACCACTCTTTCACCTTCATGTCATCATTCTGAAGATTCGTTTGCAAGATCTGTGAGTCTCGTTCAATAGTTCAAAATAGTGAGGCCATCGGCAAACAAGGTCAATTTTCCATCAATACAAAGAAGGAAGAGTGAAGGTCATGAAACTGAACCTGGGTAGCTGGGGCACTCCAAGAGGATTAATAAGCGCCACTGACGCTTGACAATCTGCTCCCTGTTGTTAAGGAATGATTCAAGGCAACCAACTACTACCCCTCCATTCTCCAAAACCGTAATGGTAAAGGTTCACTAGCAACAATTCGCGATTGTCACAGTCGAACGCTTTCGAGAAATCGCAAAAGACTGGTGCAGCCACATTACCATCATTCAGATCAAGAAATAGTGATTCCAGAAAAATAAAAATCGCATTACCTGTATTTAGCTTGAAACTCAAATTGGCAGTCTTTAAGTAATTTTTGCTTCTTTAAAAATGCTATCATCCTGGATTTAACCAGAGAGCAGAGAGCAGAGATATATGGGGCGATAGCATGAAGAATCTTCGGCATCTTTAAAGATAAGTCTGATAATGCTTGGAAGTTGGAAAAATTCAAGTGTTTTAAAAAATGATAAGGATTTATCTCAGAACGTAATTTGTCCATTGGGCCCTGGGCCGCATTGCAATAATATTCATTAAATAGATTAAGCTCAATATCCACATGATTTGGAAGAAAAAGTTATCTTGAGAGTCCATAAATAATTTTCCACAAATCTCCAGGTTTTGATGCTCCATTTGCATTTGACCCACCTTCATAATACATGATGCGTTTAGTACCTACCTTTTAATAATTTGTAATTTGTCTGTAAATTGTTCTGTCCCTGTTAAAATAAATGCTCACAAAGGACAGGCATTGAATGGTATAGCCTTTCCTAATCTATGAAGATACCTTAGGTTTCTCGAAGACGTTTTATATATAATTATCGGTTTATAACGTTCTACGTCTTCCGATTCCCGATCTCCAACCATCTCTGTCAATCCAGACACCCTCCCCTAAGCCTCTCTCTCTCATTTCTTCGTCTACTCCACTTCTCCAGCTTCTTCTTGGTCTGCCGCGTCTTCTTCTTCCCCCTGGCTTCCACTCAATAATTTGCTTGGGTATTCTTGTATCTGCCATTCTTTCTACATGTCCGAACCAAACCAGCTGTTTGTCCTTTAGATCATCTACTATTGTGTGTTTTACTTCCATAATCTCTCTTATTCTCAGATTTGTTATCCTTTCCATTTTTTTACCTGCCTGCTGATCTCCTCCAAAAGTCCATTTCAGTTGCTTCCAGCATTTTTGCGGTTCTGTTCTTTAGTGGCCAGCCTTCTGAACTATATGTGACTATGCTTTTGACTATGGTGTTGTATATTCTAGTTTTGTTGATACTTTGGTCCCACAGTACACCATTTAGTAGGGATATTGCCTTGCGTCCTTGTATATTCCGATCTTTAATTGCTTCGTCTAGGGTTCTCTCATGTGAGATTTTCATGCCCAAATATTTGTATTCAGTACATGTTTTATTTCTTGTCCGTTATTCAATTTCAGAGTTCGTTGTTCACCTCCTATAGTCATATATTCTGTTTTAGTTAGATTTACTTCCAAGCCTCATTTCTCGTATTCCTCTATCAGTTTTCCTGTCATGTAGGTACCTACTCTAGGTCATCATAGTCCTGTGCAATTACGACTTGATCATCTGCAAAGCTTAAAGTATATAGATTGTATCCATTGAGCGGTATTCCCATGTGTCTGCATCTGTTTTTCCACATCTTAAGCGCTTGTTCTAAGTATATTTTAAAAAGTATTGGTGATATGCAGCATCCCTGTTTAAGTCCTTTAGTTGCTATAAAGCCTTTACTGATTATGTTTCCCTGTTTAATCTTGGTCTTTGCATTAGTATAGAGCGTTTTTACTGCCTTTATTAGTTCTAAGTTGATATTGGTCTTTTCCAGTGCTTCCCAAAGCTTTTTCAGCGGAACATTGACATATGCTTTATTTAGATCTACAAAGAGTAAATGGAGTTCTTGGTTATACGCTAGTTTCTTTTCCATTACCTGGGTCAAACTGAATAAATGGTCTACAGTTGATCTTCCTGCTCTAAAACCGGCCTGTTCTTCTGCCTCACTATCCTTGTACTCGTTTTCTATTCTGGCTTTTATGAGTTTCCCATACACTCTGCTCAGCGTATTTGTTACTGCAATTCCTCGGTGGTTCTCGCATTTGTTTCTGTCTCCTTTCTTATATATCGTTGTTAAATAGCTTAATTTCCACTTTTCCGGTACTTTATGTTTATCTATGCATGTTTGAAATAGTTTTGTTAAATGTTTGTAGAGTTTATTGGTCCCATACTTTATCAGTTCTCCATATATTTCTCCTGGGCCTGGTGCCCTACCGTTTTTCAAGAAGCTACAGTGTTTTTTAACTTCTTCTTGCATAACTCTTATTGGTGATCCTGCAGTTTTTATGTTTCGTGTCTGTTCCTTTCCTTCTTTAAACTTTGCCCGCTGTTCTGTCAGTAATTCTTCAAAGTACTCTTCCCATTGCTGGGGTGTTATTGGCCACGTTCACCAGAGCCAAAACGGATTGTAAACAGTTTACAAAAACCAACAGAATATGTGGAGTAAACTCTTGGTTCTGCTGAACGATTCAACTTCTCAATGATAGAACGTCACCTTCTGAATGACAGGTCACCACACAAAACACAGCGTTGAAAATTATGGCGTTTCCGATTGGTAGATTCAGTGCGCACTGAGTGTATTTGCATCCTTTTAATCGACCTGTAGGAGAAAAAGAGAGAAATAGAAAAAATTGCACTAGTTCCGCACTAAATCTACCAATCGGAAACGCCATTATAGACACTCTGAAATAATGCTTGCAAAAATGGCGACCGTTTGCAAAACATGTTTGGTTTTAACACAAATTCAACGTAACGTTCAGCAGAACAATCGCAAACCGTTTACCAACGTTTGTATCTGGTAAACGCGGCCATTGTATTGATAATATCCTTGGTTTTTGTTTTCCTCATATTTTTTAGTAATCTCCAACTTTCTATGTTTCTTTTACCCCCCAGATAATTATTAATATGCACACAGTTTCTTTCCCATGACTCGTTTTTTTTCTGTGCTATTTTATTCCGTACTCTTGCTTGCGCTTCTTTATATATTTCTTTGTCTCGGGTCTTATTTGAACTTAGATACTCTTGGCAGTCAGTGGCGCACCCAGGGAGGGGGCCATCGGGCCAAGCCCCCCCCCCCACCAGGCCGCCCCTCTAAAACTGTATTTTTACGTATAAAAGTGTAGCAACATGAAGGCGTAGCACCCTGACACGGCATTTTTTTTTTTTAGATTTTTAGTCACAAGCCACAATCTATGTAGTGCCCCCCCAAACATATTTTATGGGTGCGCCACTGACTCTTGGTATTTCTTCTTTTTATCTGCTATGTCTTTCTCTATTTCTTGATCTCATCAATAAGGTGAGCCTTCTTCAATTTTTTTCGTATTTGCTTAGGGCTTCAAATGCTGCACTGCAAATACTTTTTTTGATATGGTGGTAATGCATTTCAAGGTTTTGGAAGTTCATACTACTCTGTAATTTTTTACCCATTCTCTTCCCTTTACGCTTTGCTCTCCTAGAGATTTTAGGTTGTATTTCTCAGGCGCAATATCGTCTTCTTGTTTTTTCATTCCGTTTTCTTTTGCGGTGTTTCTGCCCGGGATAAATATTTTTGTTTTCAGGAGGTAGTGATCGCTACCACAGGTCGCTCCCCTATATGCTCTCACATCCTGGAATCTTATGTTTGAGCTCTGTTTTGCGTTTATCAGATCACCAAAAAACATCACTTTTAAGTTCAATGAGAAACATGTAATCAATAATTCCAATTTCTCCATAAAGTTAACAATAGGTACCACCCTTGTCGACACAAATTATGTGCAAATAATTTATGAAATTAGGAACCAACGAGAACTGAAATGCACCCTCCTCAATCAATGTTCATATTTTGTCATATTGGTCAAAGAAAAGTGACTTGCAACATCATCTCTCACAAAATTGATTGTACTTCCATGGGCGGAAGTTTTTCTACAATATGAACGAAATGCACTATAATTAGCTATATTGCAAGGTTCAACATCCCATTGGGATGATGTTAAGAATTCTGTTGAGCATCGTTCTGGCCTTTTCCCAATACTGGAAGACATCCTGGAGGCAATTCTTTTAACCAGGCATAGAGATGTTAAGCATGTGGGTTGATAAAGATGATGTAGAAAAAAAATCTAGAATACATTCTCGCCAAACACATGGTTCCGTGAAAGGTACTTACCGCTAGTAGTAGGGGGAATAATAACGGCAGTATGCATATGAGGTGGAGGTAGTAGACCCTCGAAATCCATAATAAATAAGTTTTGGAGTTCACACTAAACAAGAAAAACGATAGTATATACTACCCTGACGAAATCCTCTTTTGACGTTGAACTCTCCCATTACCTACTATATTTACGACTCGATTTATGGAGCTTTTGTTGGATAGACTGGGTCTCACCTCTATGTTTCTGTTATCCATTTCTGATTCACATAGGATTGAGATGAGTTAACAATGCCGAACTCTATCGAAGGCCTCTTCAAAAATCATAAAGTCCGCATAATGTCGCGTGTTTGTTGGATCCCAGGACTTGCATGGAAAATAAGGTTTTTCTGGTGCTCTCGTGGAGTCTTATTTATAGCTCCTGTTTGGATGATAAGACTCCATTCTAAGACTCAGGTTCCTCTGAGGATCTCCAAGTGTAGAATTTTCTGGGATGTAGTTTGAAAATGGTATTCTCTATTTCTTGGCATAATCCTAGCATCTTTCTCCCTCATTACTCACTCCCAGCAGTCTAAACCCGACCATGCGTGTTTCATGGAAAAAAAAATTAATCCCAAAACTATACCTCAGAAATCCACTCCCAAATGTTTTTGATTAAGATCCTGCTATAAGGATCAGCTAGTACTGGTTAAACTCAAATTTGGTAATAATAAGTCTCTAATTAAGAACATTAGCCGCATACGGAAGTACTTATTTCCCAGTCAAATACACATCATAAAATACTTGCTACAAAAACAGATGATTGTCACATAAGTAATCTAATGTGACCTAAAAATAATTCAAAATGGTTTCACAAACCCTAAACAGGGTAGGTACCTATTTCCTATGAATAGATTTCGAAGTAGCTTGGGCGATGGCAAACATGTTTTACTTTACACTAATTATTATTATGTTTATTCCAGATTTGCCAGCTACTGGCCAATCACCATGCACAGCTCACGCAGCCTTAAAACAGCTAATCGAAAAACTCCTGAAAGAAGCAGTGAATTTGCCTCTATTGGAAAAAGCTCACGCACATCCAGCAATACCCTCTGAAGAAACCACCAATAAAACGTACGAGGACCTTTTAGCAACGGCAATAATTAATAAGGTAACGCACGCTTAAAACAATTGTGCTAGATCTAGGAAATCGTATAGGGACGTTAGCATCAATTAGCTGACATAGTTTTTAACCCTTTGTTGTAAGGCTTCTCAATGACAATTTCAGTCGAGTTTGTGTGCTAGATAATGGCGATTGTATCGATTAAAATTAAAAAATCGCCTAAAAGTAAAAGAGGAGTTGAGCTATTTAACTTTCGTAAAGTGTCAAAATGTATAAGAAGTTTTTATTTATAGGTAATAACTTCTTGCCAAAACAACCTTCCCTCCTCATCGGCTAACAGTGTATCCTCGTCATCGAGAAATAAGGACGGCAAAGAGTACTTTTTCGGTGAAGAAACTTTGGATACAAAATGGAAAAACACTGATTTAGATACCACGTCTGTATCTAGTTTGGAGGAGTGGCTACAAAGCAGCGACAACAGTTTCGGATCGAGGAAATATGTGGATAAAGTTACACTAATGGTGAGCACAAAATAATATGTGAATATTAGTCAACTGATGAATTTTGCACTAGGATAATTATGCTTAATTATTTGTAGATAAAACAAGACATCGAAGAAGTCGAAAATGTTGATTCGGAAAACGAAGAAGACGATGATGCCGAATATTTCCGATCGAGTTCCTCATTACTCGACGACAACGAATCGAATTGGTTTTTACAGAAACGTCATTTTCAAGGTACAGCTTCGCCTGTGCCGGTACCCATGCTAGTACCGAACCCATCATCTGAGGCAAAGGTAATTTTAGCCATCAACAAGGTAAATAATTTATCAAAAATTTGTTCGTAGGTTTTGATTGGGGATAAACCATTAGACGACACCTCAGATCTATCCGACGTCGGATCAGATATTGAGGAATCGGTCCAGCCTCAAACCGCCCAAACGTTACTAATTCAATCTAAAAATCTTATTGGAGGTGCTACGGGAGCTAATCAAAATTACGAAAATGCAGACGTTCAAAGTGAATCTTCTACAGATTCAGGAGTGAAGGAGATGAATGGCAATGCGCAAAAGTCTTTCGATCTTTTAGGGGATTCGATTGGGAAAACTGATATATCCATAGATGATGACAGTAAGAAATAAGTGATTTACGAATACATAATTTTATATAAGTTTTTCTGGGTATAGATGTTGAAGATTCATCATTTATTTCGGTCTACAGCAACACGGAAAAAGAAGCAGAATACACGGAGAGGTACGCATCGTTGCCCAGGCAAATACTTAAACCTTCTACACCACAAAACTCTAAAGTTGCTTTAGAAAATGAAGACGACATTCTAGAAGATACTAGCGATTTCGAGTTCATAGGTGAGTTTATGGTGTAAAATATTGAATTTTTAGTATAAGTTTGTGAATTTTAGGTGGCACTTACAGTAAAAAGGAAAAAGAGAAGTGGACCCATGCAGTTGAAATGAAAAATAATCCTTATTCGAAAGAAAATATTGAGAAGAGGATGAAAAAGTCGAATAGTTCAATAGGATCCATGTAAGTAAAGATTGTAATTCTTCAAGAATTTACCATTCCAGGAGGTTTTTGTTTTCGATCCTTTCATTCAAAAGTCTTTATACCTAGACTTAAGAGAAAATTCACTAAATGAAAAATATTTCTTTTGTAAATTATAAAAATTTTGAATATGTTGCTTTCAAGCAAGGCCTGCCCATCACTTATACTATAAATAGCCCCGCTATGGAGAGTTGAGATAGTTGGGTAAAACCCCTAAATTATATATATTAAGAAGGGGAAATTAGCACCTTACTCTCGCCGGTAATTGCGGACATAAACTTCTTGTTTCGACTATCATTGGACCAGATATGGGTAGAATGACATTAGCACTAGAATGATAACACTCCTAATAAATTCCCATTGGTTTTAGACGTTGAGAATGTCTCTTGTAATCAAAAACTGCTCCTGCTTCCACCGTTACCCCTCCATATCAAAGAATTATTAATTTCGTTCGCAAGTACCGGATTTTTATGCCTTTGAATAATTAGGTTCAAGAAATTGACGCACCTGATGAGAACCTACTCTGGCAATCTCTTGAATTAATGTATTATTTTTTCGCATTTTCGATGCCATCCTTGAATCGAATAATTCCTTTGCTGCGAATTCATTAACTTTATTTTAGGCCTTTCTGGAAATATCTGATCGTTCCCATTCCTTTCAACAAAAAGGCTGTAGCCATCGTATTTAAAATCCTTAATCCTCAACATCAAAAGACAATACATAAATCATACCTTGTCAACCTCCTAAATACGATTATGATAAATCAGTTTTTGTTAATCGCGAATATAAAACAATACCACATCGATAAGATAAACCGCCTAATCAGCATGTTTCTAATGTTTTTAATTTTTTTCCCCAAGAATAAGTGGTATTGTAACTCTTGATTAGTGATTTCTGTTAAAATCGGGATTTAGTTGTGATCGTTCATCAATATAAGCGCTATCGGTGGATTAGAGTTCGATAATGTCTCTGGTGGAAGTTTTTTCCAGAGAGGCTAAACTACGTCGAAGTCCTCATATGTAAGTGATTTCTGAGATGTGTTTTGGTTTAATGGGTCAATTATTATTAGGGTGAAATTATTATTATTTTGTTTCTTCAGTTGTAGCCTCTATTAATTGATTTTTTTTCGGTATGAGACAGCATCTCTTTGATGTGTACGCCATAGGCGTATGATCAGTGAATGTTCATTATCATTTTTACATAGAATCAAACATAAAGTTTAAAAATGCATTTAATTAGAATACATCCCAACCCAACTAACTTAATTAGTCTCAGTTAGAATCGAATATTTATATTATAAGCCTTGAACTGAACAGCGTCGAGATGTTGAGGATCTAGCAATTGCATAATGAATGGACAACTTCATCGATTAGGGGTAGACTAGATTCGAATCAAATAATTTTCAGTCGGACATTCATTGGTGGGTGAGCTGCCTAGAGAAGAGGGCAAAACGTAGGTATCTTCTTTTTTCCCCCGTTCACGTCGTAAATCTAAGTGAAATATTATGAGTTTTTTTCTGGTTAATTTGTTATCATCTATAAAAATTGAGATTGTTTTCGATATACTTAAAGGCCAAATCCTAATATTTCCTTGTAAATCCTATCTTCTCAAGTGGGGTTTACATTTAACGTATAGTAGTTATTATTGCCAAAATACCTTGAGGTAAACTTCAAAATAGTATCGGAATTGCACAATTAAATGTTTATCTTAATTGTATAATGCTTTTCTCATTAGAGATAACAATTTGTTTATTTTAAATTTAAATGTGCCGTATCGGTATCTCAATCCAGTCTATTGACTATTTGTTTTAATGATTCGATTGAATACTGTAAATATAGGTGAGTACCAGAACTGCCATGCTCGCCAGGATAATCCAAAAATTAGTCTAAATACTGAGAGACTAAGAAGAAATACAGTGATAGGCGGCTCACCTAGATACAAATTGAATAAAACTGTAAAAAAGGTTATAACTCTAATAGATCGACGGTGGAGCCATTGATATATAAAATGAAAAATAAATTAGGAGAAGTGGTTGTAAATAGAAAGACAAAGAAGACAAGAAAACAATAACACAGTCAGTCCACCTCCAGGCTAATTAGGTAAGGAGATAAGCCAGCATAGGAGCAGCCTTTAAACAACTGAAAAACTGCAAATTACCCAGGAAAAGTTGCTGGAGACGAACCTCGAGGCGCTTTTTTTGATATACCTAACTAAATAAAGAGGAAGACTGGAATCAATACAAAACCAGCTTCAACCGATATGAGAGCGAGATCAGAAAGGCGAAAAGAAGCTCATGGCAGGAATTCTGTGAGACCATTATGGACATTCATAAGTCAGCCAGGCTAAGGAAAATCCTTTCGAGGAACTCGGCCGTCCTTGGAGGAGTCAAAAATTCTTCCTAGGTTTTGAGGTTGTTTAAAAGTAGATACAAGAGCAATTGGAATCAATCTCAAAAACCGACACAGAAGTGATAAAAAGAATAATTACGAGGGAAAAAGTGGAATGTGCAGAAAAAACCTTCCACCCCTACAAGTCTGTTGGACCGGTCTATGGGTAATGCCAGTTATGCTACAAAAATCTCTGGAAAGCATTGTAGAACCAATGCTAAAAATATTTGCTGACTGCTTAACACTAGAGCATAGACCAGCAAGATGGAGGGAAGTGAAGGTATAGTTTTTATACCTAAATCAGGTACCTCAACCCCAAAAAACTACAGACCAATGAGTTTATCACCATTCTTGTAAAGTCTAGACTTTAGAGAAGCTGATTGATCTACACGCTATGAACAGATCAACATGCATACCTAAAAGGAAGGTCAGTTGAAAGTGCACTGCAAGAAGTAGTTGGAAAAATTGAAAGATCTCTCGAAAATAAGGAGTGTGTATTCCTGGAGATAGAAGGTGCATTCAATAATATAATGATTAAGTCCATTCAAAAATCCATGGAGCACCTGAAGGTAATTAGAACCAATCATTTATACAATGGATAATAAAAATGCTGAAAAGCAGAATCATTTATTCAGAAATTGGTGACTATTCCATAAAGAAAAGGACAACCAGAGGGACTCTACAAGGAGGAGAGATATCTCCACTCTTGTGGCTGTTGGTAATCAATAATCAATATGATCCTAAAAACCTTTAGAGAATGGAGGATAAAATTGATTGCATATGCTGACGACGTATTAGTACTGATGAGCGGCTTCAGCTTATCAATCATCAGTGAAATCATGGAATCAGCATAAAAGAAACTGCTGAGGTCAGAAATGATTCGGAGTAAACCTTCAAAAAACCAAGCTAGTCCTTTTGGGGGACAAACCCTCGATGTATCAAAAAAAGTATCTAGGGGTCGGTCTACTCAAACTTATGTGGAGGAGAAACACGGAAGAATGAATGAAAAAAGGCCCGAATGCAATATACCTATACCTGCAGAAAACTATTCGACAAAACATGGGGATTGCAACCGCACATCATCCATTGAATGTACACTGTGATAGTGAGACCCATTATAAGTTACGGAGCGACAGTTTGGTGGAAGGCTTTTGACAGAAACTTGAACTTGAAAATGCGCACCAAAGTACAGAGAATGGCAGCACTCAGGGAGCAAAACAAATATCATGGCGATTATAGAATACAACTAACTGAAATAATGCACGTGAAATTATTTAACAACGCGGATCTATTCCGTGATGTTTCTACGAACTGTAACATGTAAATCATAATTCAAGAGCCTTAATCGCATTCTTTGCAAGCGAGGTGTTATTAAAACTAAATCTTTTTTCATTATAGACTCCAAAGGCTTGTGATCAGAGTTGATTTTGACATTTCACTGTAAATGAAAAAGTGAAATTTTAGTACTGCAAATACAATAGCCATCATCTCTTTTTGAGCATATTTCTGTTCTGTTGGTGTTAGTGTCAAGCTTCTCGAAGCAAATGCAATTGGATGCCCTTTTTGTAATAAAACGCACCCAGACTGTCTTCGGAAGCACAGGTTTCAATTTCCACATTATCTTCGAAGAATCAAAAAATTTTAGTACAGGGGCAGTTGTTAAGAAATGCTTAAGTTGAGAAAGTGATTGCCCCTGCGCGGTAGACCAGTGAAATGTGACATCTTGCTTTGTTAACTCTCGGAGAGGCATAGTAACTTTGGATAGATTAGGTAAAAATTTTCCCAAAAACTTAGCCATTCCTAAAATTCTTTAGACACCATTTTTGTCAGTCGGATTTTGTAAATCTGTGATAGCTTTTACATATTTTTTTTCTTTTTTGGGTTCAACGCCATTTTTATTTGATTTGGCCCATAAACTTCACAGATTTGGATCATATTCGGATTTAATTATGATTTAAATTGAATTTGTGAACTTAAAGCAGAATTGAAAGCACGTTCTAGAACTAACTGAAGACTGAAAGTTTCTGTCATGATCAAGCTCATGACTGCCAGTTATAATTAAATCGTCAAAGTATATAAAGGTCTACGCCTCCAAGGTCACCAAATATTTAAAACTTCTTTCTTTGGAAGACTTCAGACCCAGAACATATACCAAAAGGCAGCCTAAGAAATCTATAATGCCCAAAGGGCGTACCAAATGTTGTATAATCAATCTGCTCTCTGGTCATCTCATCAATCTTTACGTAGACACAACCATTTTTCATATCAAGAACTGTGAAAGTATTTTTTGTCACACAATTTAACAGCAATTTCTTCAGCTGTAGGTATTAAAAAATATTCGCGTTGTATCGCATTATTTAAATATTCAGGTTCTAAACAAAGTTGCAAATCATGATTTTTTTTCTCTACAATTACTAGCGGGTTCAGCCACTCGGTCAGTAGGACGTTCAATTTTTTTAATTACACCTTGTGTTTCGAGTTGTTCTAACTTGCATTTTAATCTATCATAGGGACCCTTCTGGGAGGCTGAACATGCGGGATTGTGTAATTTTCCTAGGTTATATGGTGGCTTGTGGAAAACTCCCCCAGGACATCAAAACAAGATTTATATCCTGTTCACAATCCGATGTCCACAGGTGCAGGTAAATTTATCACCTTTCCCTATCAAATAGCATTGAAAGGTGATTTTACCTGTACCTACCTGTGGACATCGGATTGTGAACGAATAATATAAGCTTCAATGACACTAAATATTTAAAAGATACACTTGCTCCCTTACTAATCGAGGCTAAATGTTTTAATAAACTTAGAGATAAAGAACCTGGTAACCCAAGTAAAGTCAGTTGGTCCTCTACTGCATCAACAACAATGAAATCAACTGGCGAATCAATGCCATTGTCCATTGACTCTGCACAACACCCAGCTTTCGATACCGTATGAAACTAAAGTAACTTTTGTGGACTTCAAGTCATTATCAAAATTTAACTTTCCCAAAATATGCACTGGTAAAACACTCACCTCCGCTCCAGTATCAAATTCAAAATCTACTTGCCCTTGACCTATGTTAACTTTCTGTTTCCAGACTTTCTCCTATGAATTAGATTTTTGCACTTTCTTCTTCAATGAATTAATCAGTTTAACGTAATTTACGTTAAATTGCCCATCACTACTTTCTGAGGTGCTTTCTTTTCAAAGCTGCTTCTATTCACTGGGCGATAAATGAGCAATCCGATCGAGCGATCTAGTCGCTTTCGATCAAATTGCCGAAAGATCTCCAGGTTAGTGCGCCATTTCAATCAAACTGAAACGGATATTGTGGTTGCCAAGCAATCTTTTGATTTACAGAGCGGAAGGTGAATCGGGTTACGATTGCCAGCAATTTAAAGAGGTTGCACGGAGGATCGCCCGATCAGTAGTAGACGTCGGCAACAGGGCTGCTTTTTACGCTTTATGTAACCAAGCCCTCTGATAAAAAAAATAGCAACTGAAATTAATGTCCAGAGAGACTGATTGACAACCAAATTGCTTGAATGTCGCCTAATAAATGGCCCGTTCACACACAAAATCTAAGACTTCCATCTTTCTTTGTAACCAATTAGGCAATTCAATCCATCTGTCAAAAAGGAAAATTCAATGTGACGTGGCGGCCAAACAAGAATATGTTTTTATGCGTATTTTAAATTATTTTGCATACAGTTTTGCTTACAACTTTGATTTTCATTATTTAATAAAATATTTGTTGACTAGGTACCTAAACTATTAATTCGGGCAGAAACTAGATATTTTTTTGTGTTCTTTTGCCCATGTGTGGCCGCCACGCCATCTTGAATGTCACGTGGTTTGAATTGCCTAATACTACTGGCGCAAACCACGGACTATTTGACTTTTCAATAATTCCCTCTTGAAGCATTTTATCAATTTGGTTTTCCACTTCCTGATGTTTAGCTACTGGCATACGTCGAGGTGGTTGTCTAATTGGGTGTGCCAATATGGTATCAATTTTGTGTTGAATTAAACTGGTCCGTCCGGTTTGATTATCCATCACAAATACGTCTGCTTCTTTGAAGATAAATCTTTGGCTTCTTGAAGTCTATCTGAGTCGAGGTGTTTCCATGATTTCTCCAAAGTCTGCATAAAGGTGTCTGTATCCAATTTCGGTTTTACAAAATGTCGCTTATCTGATAGGTCACAGTTCGATATTTGCTTAACTGGTTCGAGAGTTCCAATAATATCTCCTTTCTTTATTTTTACTGTTTCAGAAGAAAAATTGGCAATTCTTATCATAATATCTCCATTTGTTCTTACCAGAGTCTTTCCAACGAGAAATTTTTCTGGTTTATCTCCAATAAAATAATGTGTTAGTCCAACGCAGCACCCAGGGTTTGTTTCCAATTTTTTCACAAATGATCTTCTCAGTACAGTACTTCCAGGAATCCTCACCGGCTTTGTCGCCCGAATCTTAACGACTTGAGAATCTTCTTCTGTAGTTAGGACAAATTCTTCATTACCAAATTTAATGATGTTCATAGAAGGATCAAGGATTGAAAGAGAAACCATGTTAGCCGATCAAATCCATTCCCAAAATAAAATCATCCTCTATATCGGCGACTAATGTAAGATGGTGTGGATCTACAAGTAAGCTCAACCATTGCTTCTCCTTGAACTGGTGCCGATTCGCCCGTGATTGTTCGTAGTGACAGGTTTCTAGTGAGCGGTTGGGTTGCCCGAGACTTGACTAATGTTTTTTAATTATAAAAACTTCAGCACCTGTATCAAAAGTGATGGTTTTAAATTCCTCATTAATTTATCCTTCGAATTTTAATGACTGCCCAATGATTTTATATAAACAACCCTGAGGAGTGAGAGCCTCGTCATTACTAACCAGCATTCGCCCCTCCGTACTGGTTGGTTCCTGTCTGTTATTAGCGCTGGCGTTTCTAGATCTTGAAAAGCGTTGGGAACGATCCCTAGATAGAGAGGACATCCTTACTCTACAATCCCATTGCATATTTCCAAGCTTATGGCACAGGTAATATTCTACTCGGTTTCTCGGTGTTGGTGTTTGTCTGGAGTCGTTTTCCGTTTGTCTTTAATACCTATCTGTTCAGGACTGTTACATCTTTAATAATATATTTTTCAGTGGTCAGTATGTAGTCAATTTCATTTCTCGTTGTTCCGTTAGGGCTGAGCCATGTCCACTTTCTTTTCGGTTTCTTCTTATAGAACGAGTTAATCGCATATAGATGTTTTTCTTCTAGATAGTTCATCAAGGTAGTTCCCCTAAATCCCCTATCGTTCCTCTTAACGTACCTAAAGTCCCCTATTTTAGTCTCTTCTTTATTCAGCTTCTTACCAAGTTTGGCATTGAAATCTCCAATTACTAAGGTGTGTGTAAGTAAGGCGAGTTTTATGTTCTTCCATAGCCTTTGAGATATCTTCATAGAATATTTCGATGCTCTCGTCGTCGTATGTTGAAGTGGGGTGTACACTTGAATAATTTTAAGAGATGTTCTTTTCATTTTAAGTACGAGATAAGCAACCCGATCTGAGACTCCCTTGATACTTTGGACGTGTTTACTTATCGCTTTATTTATAATAAATCCTACTCCAAAATTACTGTTGTTTTCATTACCTTTGTAGTATAGCAGGTTACCGGAGTTCAATTTTATTCGATTTTCAGTTTTTCTTCGAGTTTCTGACAAGCCTACTATGTCCCACTTTATTCTTGTCAGCTCTTCCTCCAGTTCATGTATCTTTTCGTCAGTGTTCATTGATCTTATATTGTACGTTCCTATTGTTAGGTTGATCAGTTTCTTTGATTTTTGTTGTGTTAGTCGTTTTCGTGGGGTTTTGATCTTTGTTGGGAGCGAATTTTTGCCTCCCCCAGATTCCGTGAGGCAGACCATAGAGGTGTGGGAGTCAGGAAATTTCCCACCCACCTGGGGACCAATTCCATTTGTTTTAAAATTCGCCATGGTATGTAAAGGGGGGTAATGGTAAGTAAAACACCACGCTTGCCAGGCGGGTTCGTGAGTTTTGATTCAGCCGCCCAGTCTGGGACAGACGCTATTTTCAGCCGCTCACTCTGAGGCAGACGCTGTAGTGCTAGTTTTGGTCCGCCCCGGGTATTTGATTTCCCCGGTACCACTCATATCTGGGAGGCATTCCCTTATCCGCCACCTGGGAAGGCGCCCGATGGAGGACTAGCAAACCTCACACAAGTTTGTCTACCTTCTAGTAATAGTTCCTCCATTTTCTCTATGAACTTACTCATAAGATTTTCGAAACTGCCATCTCCTTTTGTCGATTGTTTTTCCTTTGGGTGTTCAATGGATTCGTATCCTCGGCTGTGAAGCACCAAATATAGCTTCCAGTTCCAATGCTCGGACAAGGGCTTCGCTACTTTTTCCGAACTTGGACATTCTCAGCTTTTACTTCTTGAACGTCGTTTTAAACTTCTCTCACATCGTCTTTAACTTCTTGAACATCGTCTTTAACTTCGGCTTTTACTTCCCTAATCTTTTGTTCTAGGTCAGCGACAGATCCTTGTATGGTTTGAAATATTTTCCGCAATATCTTCTTGCCTTTCTTGTTGTCGTTTGACCCCTTCTTCTTGTTTTTCTTTTTGTCGTTTAGCTTCTTCGTCTTGTTTTTCTTGTTGTCGTTTGGTCTCTTGAAGTTCCAACATTTTACGCAGAAGCTGTTCAATTTTTTGTTCTTCCATTTTTGCTTGTTGTCTCGTGATAGGCATATACAGAATGTTCTGGAATTTTTCCCAAAATCTCTTCAATTAACTTTCCTAATTTTTGATTGAAGTTCCAAACACTTCGGCGAAATCACAAATTGGATAACTTGCTTTATGCTGCATTTACATTCACTTCGAAGTCCAATTTGTCTTGAAATTGACGTGCTTGCCATATGGTGGCAGCACACATCCATTTACATTGAAATCAATTTGAAGTTAACTTCGAAGTGCACTTCAAATTTGGACGAGTTGCTTGCCGAGGGCAAGCAGAAATTTGTGAAATGTCGAATTTTGAGATCCATCTGATTCTCGTAAAATTATGATGTAAATAAATACCTTTTGTGTGCTCCAGAAATTTCTTGGACATGCCTAGAGTTTGTTTAGTAGTTAATTGTGGCAGTATAGCGCAAGGGATACAATATCCTTCCATAGGTTTCCATCAATTTTAATTAATTTGATTTGTTAGCTCAAGAAAGACGAGAAAAACTGATTAATGTTGTTAAAAGAGAGAGAACTAGATTGAATATAGAGTAACTATACTTATATATTTGTTCTTGAGACACTTGGTTTTGATATTTGTTGGAAAAAAACCTGAATTTAATCCATTATGGGAAAACCTAGCAAACTTTTGGATAAGCCACCACATAGACTGAAACACAAACACTCCGCTCTAACTTTTTTAAAACAAAATAACACTAAAACTTGTAAAAAAGCTATGAAAACCGCGAAAAACATAACCGGCCGTATCTACACCAATGTAAATAAATGATTTGTTTTAACTCAGGGCGACTGTCAAACTCATTTGTGACGTCACATGGAAATGCCCTATTATATCTTACTTCTGACACCAATGTTTTAGCTCTGGCGTGCGTGACAGAAATCTTGGGTCCGTTTGTTATCTGTGTTCAAAAATCAAAGTCCAAATGACACAACAATAATTTATTTCACGTTACTATACACAACGACACTAATTACTTCACTAATCAATTCAAACTCTTAACTCTTCACAACTCTTACAATATTCACTATCTAAATTGTATAACAGCCAATCTTAAACTAAAAACTACTAACTAATACCGGCCTTTATGCAGTGTGTCCACCTAAGTTCGCAGCACATGGGAAACTTTTTTATTATCAATTTTACGAAAAAAAGTTATTCCTTATAAAAGTTTCTGCTTCTTGAAAAAATAGTATTAAACTATTGAAACTTGAAATAGCATGTACGGTCAGAAAATAGAAAAATATAAGTACAGGGTTTTTTGATAAAAGTAGAAAAAAAATGGCAAGTCACTATTTATTAAAACCTTTGATATTTTTTTCAGATTAAGCAAGTCATATAACAGTCAAAAGATACCTTTTGTTATCACAAACAAACCTGCTAAATTTGAAGAAAAAAAAGGATTTTTGAGCTAAAAAAAACGATTTTTTTTTAAAACTTCGACACCCTGTATTTCAGAAACTACGCATTTCCAGACACATGTTTATGGGAACTTTTTTCTTAAAATATTAAAAAGAATCACTTTCTGAAGTTACGAACCGTACTCAGGAAACACCCTGTATATTTTTCTATTTTTTGACCTCCCTGTACAGGGTGTCCGAATTTGGATGGTTTTGATAGGAAACGTCAATTTCTGAGCGAGATACAAAAAAATGAACCCCCCACACCGAGGTTCAGATTTCTCGAAATTTTGATTAGTGCAAACCGCATTTTAATATCTTCAACCGTTTAGCCGCTAGAGGGCGATTCTCGATTTTGAGCAATACTGTGAAATCTTCATAACTTTTTGGTTTATAAAAATAACTGATTTCCGTAAAAACTTCCTAAAGGCACTTTTTCAAGCAGAATTCAGTGACGTTTTCAGTTTTTTTTTATTGGGCCTCCATTTCAAGATATTGACCAAAATCCGATTTTTTTCAATGGGACACCCTATATATTAATAGCTCTCTTAAAAGCTTTGCTTTTCCTGATTTCAATGATATAAATTTCGATAGGTTTATCTCTAACAGTTTTCGAAAAAAAGATTTTTTCGTTTTTTTCCATAAGAAACAATGTGTTGAAACAGGTCTTTATATTTGTAAGGAAAATGAGAAAGGTCTCTTTCTAACTCATTGTTTCTTATGACAAAAACCAAAATAATTTTTTTTCTTGAAAACTGTTAGAGATAAACCCATCGAAATTAGTATCATTGAAATCAGTAAAAGCAGAGCTTTCTAAAGAGCTATTAATATATAGGGTGTCCCATTGAAAAAAATCGGATTTTGGTCAATATTTTGAAATCGAGGCCCAATAGAAAAAAACTGAAAACGTCACTGAATTCTGCTTGAAAAAGTGCCTTTAGGAAGTTTTTATGGAAATCAGTTATTTTTATAAACAAAAAAGTTATGAAGATTTCACAGTATTGCTCAAAATCGAGAATCGCCCTCTAGCGGCTAAACGGTTGAAGATATTAAAATGCGGTTTGCACCAATCAAAATTTCAAGAAATTTGAGCCTCGGAGTGGGGGGGTTTATTTTGTTGTATCTTGCTCAGAAATTGACGTTTCCTCTTAAAACCATCCAAATTCGGACACCCTGTACATGCTATTTCAAGTTTTAGTAGTTTAATATTATTTTTTCAAGAAGCAGAAACTTTTATAAAGAATGTATTTTTCTTTTCGTAAAATTGATAATAAAAAAGTTTCCCATATACCTACTGCGAACTTAAGTGGACACACTGTATATCCGGAATCCATTCTTGTGAAATCCAGAATAAACGCGATAATCTCTTATCCTGAATAAGGCAGTATTTTCTAGATTTCAAGTTTGATTCTGTACTCCCTGGCGCCACATTTTCGCGACAGTATGTTGAAGAAATGATGCCCTAATGGTAATATTAACCTGATTAATGCCAGTTATTCTCAGTTTTACGTTTCTTATACTTGGAAAAAGCTTTGTTCTAAGTCTCCATCATGAATTTCAAATTATCCGTCAGCCACGAAGCAGGAGGTTTAGTAATTCTGACAGATTTATACGGAGCATGTTCGTCGGAAATGTTAGTGAGTTGATAATTGAAAAACTGAAAAATTCTGTTGACATCATTGGCAAGAGAATAGGTACCATCGTTACCAAAAGTATCTGGGACAAAAATAATGCACAATAATCTCCTGAACTAATTCTACTGTCATTCATTTCAATGCATTTGATTCATAGTTTGACAAATATTTCACAAGAAAATTCATATAATAGGACAAGAGCTAATATGATGCTGTCCCAGTTACTTTTGGTGACGATGGTACATATAGGTACTCCAATTTCACAGCATGTAAGTGTTAAGTCACGTAAGAATTTATCGTAATCAAAATTTCTAAAATCACAATAACTTTTAAATCGCGGAGGAGGTTTGCTTTGAAACATACTCGGTTTCTTGACACAGTTACTAACCATACTAATGACATCATTAAAAACTTATTCGACGATAACTTCACTCTTAACGCTGTCAGAACTACTCTCAGAAATTTAAAAGCTCCGCTTCTTTTTTAAAGAATGAAATCCCTTTCCCTCCTTTCTCATCCTTTCCAATTCTATCTCTAACTCGCCTCCCTTTCCTTGAACAACAAGTTAACTTTTAAACACAACATAAGTAGCAATTAGACTCATCCATTACAGCATAAGAGTGCTTCGGTAACGCTATAATAAACTCATAAGAAGAAGGCAAACCTCCTTTCGGTTTGCCTTTTATATACTTAATTTTGAAAGTCACTAATTTATGATCATGTCGGTAAACTCATACGTTTCACTATTCTCAGCTAACGACGAATCACTAAGACCAGTAAATCTAAAAGAGAGTGCTGGAGTGTGCGGTAACGCGAGTTGCATCGACGATTCATCACGTATTTATTGAAAAAAAATTTGAAGTTGGAAGGAACTAGGACTATTTGCGTCAGACGTGTCCACATTAAGGTCACCCCCAAAGACAATAAAATCAAATTCTAGAAAACGATATATTTTGTACATTTTACTTACATATTTCTGTGTGCTGATTCTGCCAATGGAATGTCTAAGCAGCAATGCCTTAGGTTTACACAAAAACAATTATTTTTTCTTTTGCTCTAGATTTGGCCCAGATTACTATGCCAGACTGGCAGGCAAACCTTCGGGAGGTGGTAAAGCATCGTCTGAGGTAAGTCTAGACAATCACATAAAACGCCTGGAAGAGTTTGCGACTTACTCTAGCTTACCTAGAAGTCTATATTCGCCGAAAAATTCTAGTAGAAATTTCGTACAAAATCCTTTGCTCCATTTTATGGATAGCAATGAAACTTAAGGAATTCTTGTCTAAGGCCCGTTTCACAAAGCACGATCAACAGACTTGATTTTTCTTTTTTATTATTCTGTACCTGTAGCATTGGTCAGCCGTTTTAAAGAACATCATGTGCACAAGCGTTTTTGATTGAGAAAGATAATAATATGACGGTTGAATGCATCTGATATTCAACTACAGTCGTCCATATCATACGACTGAAGAAACACTTACATAAAATGCAACTGATCATTGTTGTGAAACGGGTCTCAAAAGGTTGGAGAATAAAACTCATGTCATGACAGTACAATCATATTGACGAAAAAATGGTCAATATTATTGACAAATGTTCCAAATTATAACATTATTCTTCTTCTTAGAAAGTCTTTTTACCAATTCCCAATCATTATCTTAGCAAAAGAAACATTCAATTCAATTTTAATGCTTGGGAATCATTTTATTATATTAGTGCCGTTTGTGCCAGTTACCTGAATTATTAGCTAGTGATTTTAGTTACATAAGTTATTGGGTATTGTTGTTATGTAAAAATAAAACATTTTGTTCTACTTTGTGATTTGTTTTACTTTTTGTTTTTGCCATTTCAAAGCATGATTCAGTAATGGGAGATTTGTTTTGAACGTATGATTATCGAACGTGCACGCTCTCAGAGTAAAGTAAGTAGTATTGGAGGTGGAGGGAGGGAACATTGTGAATTTTAATAGTTAATTCTCATTTTTAAGTCAAATCGACATAAGCGCAACTAGACCCCAAATTTGAGGGGTGCTGCAGCACCAAAGGCACCATTTTTTATTTTTTTTTTGATGGGGTTTGATGGAAAGGAAACGAGACGCGTAAAAAAAAAAGTTAGTTTCACAAGGGTTTGTACTTACGTCATAATTTGCCTTTTTTTTGAAAAAGGTTTTATCTCCAAACCTCAGAAAAACGTCACTTTGTTAACCCCTGTCAAGATGTCAGAAATTTGATGGTTCTCCGAATCACAGTAAAAACGGCCTTTTAATGACACTTGACGGGATCAAAAGTTGTATTTTCACTGCCTAGGCAGTAAAAGTGGACTTTTACTGCCTAGGCATTAAAAGTGACAGTGTCACAACGTTCCAAGTAAGAATTTCACTCAATTTGCTATTTGAAATTGATGGTGACAATGACAATTGTCAAAATAATTTAATTATTTGGATAATAATAATGAATGAAATAAATATAAAAAAGATGTCTATGTGTGAATTTGAACATTCGGAGAAAAAATTATATGTTTTACATGGCAGAAAAGCAGATTTAATGCCTTGGCTGGTTTCCTAGCCTCGGCTATGCCGTAAAACAAATAATTATTCTATGCTGCTAGGCACATCCAGCGGCAGCAAAAGTACTTTTAGTGCCGCTGGAGCGGCAGTAGAAGTACTTTTAGTGCCGCTCGTACTTTTGCTGCCGCTCAACCATTCACTTGCCACCGAGCTTACCCCATTCGTTTGGAGAAAAAATAGCGTGTTGCATACGGAGTAGAAGCACTTTTTGGTGCTTCAGCAGTATTGCAAGCCTCACTACGTTCGGCTCGCAAACCTACCGCTTCAGCACAAAAAAGTAAAGCTTCTACTCCTAATACAACAATATACTATTTTTATGTCTGAAATTTGAAACAAACATATAGTTCGTTGCACGGCAAAGTTTTTACTTACGTCATCGATGACGTCATAACTTAGAGAAAAAGTTAAGTCATTGATTAATTCATAAAGCACCTTCGGAATTATTGTTTTGTAATACATTTTTCAACTTACAACAGAATAGAGTTTATTCAGTTATCCGAAAATATATAAATAAATTTCTCCTGGAGTGATTTTTGACTGGAAAATTTTGGAATTTTCCTCTAATCAGCTCCTCACTTTCCTCTTTCTCCTGTAAAAATTTCAAAATTTGCCCGTTGCCAGTTTTCCAGAAAAAAATTAAAATGTAAGAGGATGAATTTTCCTTAATTTTGCCTAAATAAGTCAATTTTCTTTGAATTTTTCCTGGAGTGATTTTTCACTGGAAAATTTCGAAATTTCCCTATAATGAGCTCCTCACTTTTCTCTTTTTCCTGGAAAATGTTCAAAATTTTCCCTTTGCAGGTTTTTAAAAAAAATAAATTAAATGTGAAAAGGGCGAATTTTCCTTAAATTTGCATAAATAACTCAATTTTCCAAAATTTTTTCTGGAGTCATTTTTCACTAGAAAAGTTTGAAATTTTTTTATATTGAGTTCCTCACTTTCCCCTTTCTTCTCGAAAAATTCCACAATTTTTGCATTGCCAGTTTTCCAGAAAAAAATTGAAATGTGAAAGGATGAATTTTGCTTAAAAAAGTCAATTTTCCAGTACTTTCCTCTCGACTTTCCTTGGAGTGATTTTTCACTAGAAAATTTTGAAATTTTCCTCATTTTCTTCTTTCTCCTGGAAAAATTTCACAAGTTTCGCTTTAATAGTTTTCCAGAAATAAATTGAAATGTGAGAGGATGAGTTTTTTTAAATTTTACTTGAAAAAGTCATTTTTTCGGAATTTTTCCTGAAGCGATTTTCCATTAGAAAATTTTGAAATTTTCTCCTAATGACCTCCTGACTTTCCTCTTTTTCCTCTTTTGCTAGTTTTCCAAAAAAGTCAATTTCCCAGAATTTTTCCTGGAGTGATTTTCCACTGGAAAATTTTGAAATTTTCCTATAATGAGCTCCTCACTTTTCTCTTTCTTCTGGAAAAAATTCACAATTTTCCCTTTGCCAGATTTCTAGAAAAAAATTAAAGTGTAAGGAAGTGATTTTTCACTAGAAAATTTTGAAATTTTCCTTTAATGAGCTCCTCATTTTCTTCTTTCTCCTGGAAAAATTTCACAAGTTTTCCTTTATTAGTTTTCCAGAAATAAATTGAAATGTGAGAGGATGAGTTTTTCTTAATTTTACTTGAAAAAGTCATTTTTTCAGAATTTTTCCTGGAGCGATTTTCCATTGGAAAATTTTGAAATTTTCTTATAATGACCTCCTGACTTTCTTCTTTTTCTTCTTTTACCAGTTTTCCAGAAAAAAAATGAAATCTGAGAGGATAAATTTTTCTTAATAAAGTAAATTTTCCAGAATTATCCCTGGAGTGATTTCTCACTGGAAAATTTGGAAATTTCCCTATAATGAGCTCCTCACTTTCCTCTTTTTCATGGATAATTTTCAAAGTTTTCTTTTTGAAATGTAAGAGGGTGAATTTTCCTTAATTTTACTTAAATAAGTCATTTTCCAGAATTTTTTATGAAGTGATTTTCATTGGAAAGTTTTAAAATTTTGCTCTAATAAGCTCTTTATATTCCTCTTTTTTCTGGAAATTTTTCACAATTTTCCTTTTGCCAGTTTCCGAGAAAAAAATTAAAATGTAAGAGGGTGAATTTTACCTAAAAAAGTCAATTTCCCAGAATTTTTCCTTGAGTGATTTTCCACTGGAAAATTTTGAAATTTTCCTATAATGAGCTCCTCACTTTTCTCTTTCTTCTGGAAAAATTTCACAATTTTTCCTTTGCCAGATTTCTAGACAAAAATTAAAATGGAAGAGGGTGAATTCTCCTTAATTTTGCTTAAAAAAGTTAGTTTTTCAAAATTTTTCCTGGAGTGATTTTTCGCTGGAAAATTTGGAAATTTTCCTATAATGAGCTCCCCACTTTCCTTTTTCTTTTGGAAAAATTTCACAATTTTCGCTTTGCTAGTTTTCGAGAAAAAAATGTGAAATGTGAAAGGATGAATTTTGCTTAAAAAAGTAAATTTTTCAGAACTTTCCTCTCAACTTTTCTTGGAGTGATTTTTCATTAGAAAATTTTGAAATTTTCCTATCATGAACTCCTCATTTTCTTCTTTCTCCTGGAAAAATTTCACAAGTTTTATTTTATCAGTTTTCCAGAAATAAATTAAAATGTGAGAGGATGAGTTTTCCTTAATTTTACTTGAAAAGGTCAATTTTCCAGAATTTTTCCTGGATTGATTTCTCCTTGGAAAATTTCGAAATTTCCCTATAATGAGATCCTCACTTTTCCTTCTGCCAGTTTCCCAGAAAAAAAAATAAAATGTAAGAGGGTAAATTTTGCCTAAAAAAAAAAAACAAAGAATCACCCTTTGCCGTTTTACATGATATTTAGGAACACTTTGTATAATACGCAGTTAATTAATTTATGTATTTGGGACTCCAATGATTTTTTTAAGGGCCGGTATTTCAATGTCACCTTAAGATAATAAACATAGACATTGACAACATTGTCTGACCTTGTTCGATGATGTCATCCTAAATATAACATAAAAACCCTATATTTTAGGGTAAGTCTTGATTTTAAGGTATTAATATTGTAATACAGGCCCGGTTGAAAAATTTTATTCCATAACAATAATAATTGCGAACGTGCTCTATGAATTAATCAACGACAATTACTTTTTTCTAAATTATGACGTCATCGGTAACGTAAGTAAGTACAATAGTGCAAAAAAAATACATAATTTGGTTGCACTTATTTTTTATATTAGTGTTAGGTAGTGCTATGGTGGGATGCCGAATGGGAGTGATAATTTTTGGTTTAGGGGTGCTTAGCACCCCCAAGCACCCCCCTAGTTGCGCCTATACAAATCGTGGGATCAATGAAGAAACTGATTTCAAATTTAAATAATACTCAACAACTAACATTACCTACTAAGCATGTGGGCATATATTTTTCGGTTTTTGGTAATAATTTGTATGCAAACCAAATTAAATTTCATATTGATTCATATTCCATCGACAAACCTAAATTTTATTACAGTAAACTGCATTAAAGTCGTATTCAAAAAATATTTGTATTTTACTTACTTTAATAATCTATATAAAACCTTTTAAATTGTTTGTCGCATAATAATTTTTGCAAAACGATATAATTTTTTATCTTTTATCGTGGAATACCTGTTGAACATATTTAGATAAAATGTTCATTTAATCGACGTGTCGTGTGCATGATAATCCTGTTGTTAAAAAAAAAATATATATTTTATCAGTTCACTTAGTCGTTTCTCTGTGTATGTGCATATTTCGTATATAAGTAATGTATGTACTCATTTTTTTTTTTTTTTTTCAAATACATAGTTGATTTTCCTTTTTCACACACTCATTTTGTAGCGCTTGTAATCAAATGTATCCATGAAATTTATATATCTTCTTATATCTATGAGTTAAAACCATCAACCATTAAATACTCTAATAACTCCAACCGTTTGCTGTGAAACTAAATTGTTAGCTCAAAAATGAGATAAGGCTCTAATACTTATAAAGATAAACATTCTTGATCTGGTTGTCTTTTTCTTCATCTACCTACTCACTAAACTGACAGAAAATCCCTCTGACCCCCGACGTTCCACTTGTTCTATACCTATGAAGAATCTAGTTTGATGCTTGATGGTTTAAACTTATTTTGGGACAAAAAGTTATCCTAAAAATCACGCAGTTGTTATCATCACTATCTATATTTGGATGATGTAATAATACAAACCAAAAATAAATATTTTACAATTCAGTGTTAGGTTTAATACTAATGTCTGTGTTTTTAGCTTCAAATCGCGACTAAAAAACTTTTTTTTTAGAATAGAATCCATCCTGTTTCAATAATACCTAACTTAATAATTAACATAATCGTTCATAAAATGCATTTGTAACTAATACCACGCTAACCCTTCCACAGATAAACGGTGTGAGCTGGCCTCCACCACACCAAACCGACTATACCAGATCGGAAACGCCTAGCCCACTTCCGGAGTTACCCAAATCAGCACCTCCATCCAAAGAACTTATTTTAGAACATCCAAAAACAACCCAGTTTTCACCATCCAGAGACTTAATTCTCGACATTCCACCGGAACCACCCAAAACAGCTCCACCACCGTTCATCATAGAAACTGATGGTATCCATCAAGCAGTAAAAGCTTTGGTAACCCCCGAAGAAGATCACATCATGCCTCATAAAGCACTGGAGCAAGTTCATAAAGTCGAAAGTTACTCGGTGCAATTGAGCACTGCCGAAGTAACTTCGGAATCCGATACGAGTTTTGTAAACTTTTACGACGTGGAACACGGACAAGTGATGAAAAAAACTAAAAACGAAGATGTCCATCAAATACCCATTAAACCACAACCTCCAGTAGCCAGACCGCGTGTTTTAGGTGGAGAAAGTAAAAAATACGAAAAAGCTTCTTCCAAAAATATGCAACGCAATAATTCTCCCATAGAACGACCAATTTTGAGAAGGCATTTAAGCGAATCTAGTCTCTTGGATGATTCTGTTGATGCTCACCCTAAAGCATTACATCAGAAAAAGGACAACACTTTGATTTCTAAAATTTACAAAGACCCTAAAATTAGATTGTTTGCTTTAAACAGCCGAGAAGGCGTGATTCATGGAGACAAGCAATACCTAAGTCAAAAAAGTCTTGATTCAAAAATATCCTTAGGTACCAGTGCTAGTGACGATGGATTAACATCGGAATACGAGTCTGGAAAAACTGGTAAAATGTCGTTTTTTAGCTCAGAAGAAGACTTACTCTCACTAAATTCTGAAGTTAGTTTTGTGGCTACCAAAAATGGTGATGTTAAATTGAACGAATCAGAACATAGAAACATTAGAACTCCTTCGCCGAGTCCTCTAATAACTCCTAACACGCCAAGCACCAGAAAGTTTATTTATAGTTCTCAGGAAGATCTATTGTCTATAGATGAAGTTGGTTCACTACCGCAAAGAAAAGATAATACGTTAATATCGAAAATTTATCAAGACCATAAAGTAAGGAATTTTGCTTTGAACACAAACAGGGAATTTCAGCCCGACTTACATTCCAAGCCTAGAAAAGTGTCTAGCTCGGATGAAGAACATTATCATTACAATGAAAAAGTTACCATACAAAAACGTAATTTTGCCCACAAATATAACTCCTACGACGATTTGTCTTCAGCTGATATGAGCTTCGAGGATAATTATCAAAATGGACACAACTTATCCATTGATCAAAAATCAGCTACATTGATGGTGAAAACATCTTCTGCAGTTTCCAGTGTGAATGATGGTTATAATTCCGAAGATTTGGAGATTGAGGAAATAGCCAGAAGACACGTGGTTCGAGAAGCTTTAGGGAAATTTTCAAAATCCGAAATGGTTATAAATTCCAACTTCCATCGAGGTACGTCGTTCGAAGAAGGCGACGTACGAGTGTCTGTGAGAGATTTGAGGAAGAAGTTTGAAACTAATGAAGTAAGTCAATTTAGTTTCACTATTTATTCACAGTGAAAATGTTTCGAAATAAAATTTCCAATTTTTTTAGGTCAGTAACAAGCCAGTGGTTTCCAGCCTTACTGCTAGAAGCATTTCCAAGAAAGTCAAAGATTCCTTGAAACAATAACTTTATGGGTTTATTGGAACAGTATTTCATAGTATTTATGTAAAATTTTAATTAGTACTAAGGATTCTCTCTGAAATTTCCAAATTTTATCACTCCCTAAATGTTTTATTCAAAAAACAACAGTTATTAAGAGTAATATGTTCGAGTGTTTTTTATGCAGCTGAATTTATAAATTTTCTTAATTTAATATATTTTTCTGCATAACTTTTACATAATGTATTGAGACTGAGTTATGTATTACAATATTTCTTCTACACTTCTACTTATATGTATATACCAACATTTTTACTATTATTTTTTTTTCTTTAATATTTTTTTTTAATATTAATATTTTGTTGTATTATCTTATGCAAATTTTAGCATCTTTGTTTTTTTGAAATTTATTTTAATTTTATTCGAATTGTTCAATAAACTTTATTCAATGTTACCAATTATCAGAATGATATTTTTATTGTTTGCTTTGTGCAATATATTTTTTGGAAATCTTTCATGTTGATTTATTTTGTGCTCCTTTAATGATTAGGGATCTGATCGCGAGTAGCAAAATCATTCAAAGAGTGAAAAATTGTATGCAATGTGTTGAATAGAGAATTACACTTCGAAAGCAAATGATTTGCTGTCTGCAAGTGAGTACTGAGAATTCAAAAAAGTTGATATATTTGTGATAGCTGGGAATTAATTCAAGTATTTATTTAGTAATGATGACCCTTAAACTGCTACATACTACTATGAAAATATTAATCATATTAGTTTATTTTTTATTTTATTATTAACACTTGCAGTCAAGTTGCAAAACTTAAGCAGGGCATACCAAATGTTTATTTGTATTTTTTTCATTTGTATATGAAACTTTGCAATAAATATTTTTTGATTTGATTTGATTTGAAACAGGTAAAGCTTGTTTTTTTTTAAAGATAGAAGTCAAAATGACATTATGTTGGCAATACAATGAAAAATTGTCAATGCTTTCAAATTTTTTATGTAGAAAAGGCTTGTGTTGCCAACAAAGTTACTAAATTTTTGACTTGGGGAATTATCTTTAAAAAAAAAACAGACTTTAGGTAACTCATATCAGGGCCTAATTTGAAAAGTCAATCAATTTTTCATAACTTCATAAGCTATGAAGTTATAAAAAATTGATACTTACCTAATAATTAATTAATGGGGCATCACATACAATGAAGTAGTAAAAAGGTTTGTAACGGGCTTTGCATAACTCAAATGATCGAGTCCAGAATCAGATAGCGCTACCTTGTAAGGGCAGAAAATCTATTGGATCTCTTGGATCTCTCACTCTAACCTTGAGTGAGATAGTGCTTTGTTGAGGTTTCTCTCTAGATGTGAGTTCCATGTTAACTTGGCGTCCATGATTAGACGTAGGTATTCCACGTCGTCAACTATTATAATCCTTCCGGTTCCTGCTCCTTCGTCTAGTCAAAGTTTTTTCCTTTTAGAGAAATCATGAATGTTTTCTCGCGTCCACTTTTTTGACATTGGTTCAAAACCGGTTTGAAACAGTCAATGGAAACACCATTGTTTCGAACCAATGTCAAAAAAGCGGACTCGAGAAAACGGTTCTTGTTTAACTTTTTTGAACAATTTGTTTAGACTATTATTGAAATTTTTATGGTAGTGTCTGTTCTAGGTCCTATTTTTTATAATAATCAAACAAAATTTATCCGCCAAAACCTACCTACTTTGGAATTTAGTGCAAATATTGTAGTTGGTATTGTCTGGCTAGCCAAACGGCGAACTCCAAAAGAATTTGCTGCTTTGCCAAACTTGACGGAAACAATAATAAACAAGTTGGTGACATATTTTTTTTCGCTATATGGGCAGGTATAATATTTTGAAATAGAAAAAAATCCGGCAACATTGCGAAACGATGGATGTGGAGAGGCGTGATTATTCAGAGGCATGATTCTATTGGTTAGAGTCTGAACGACAGCACGCAGTGGCGTGGTTATCGGCGAAACTAGAGTTTTTTTTTAAAATAATTTTATTGGTTTATTTCCTTAGTGTTTTCGGTGCCACTGAACTCAAAGACATGGCTGTCGTCAGGCGGTGTCAGTTGAGGTGTCAGTGAATATTTTAAGTCACGCCCCACTTTTCTTCCCCCTTTCGTCTCTACCAAGTTACCACTTGCCAGACTATAGTTGGTAGTTTTTTATTTTTTGACACTATTTTGCATTTGTCTAACTTAGTTGGTATCTGGCAACCCTACCCAGAGTCAGCACCTAGAAAATCTTAAATGCATTTTGGTACTCAATTTTAATACATTCAACAATTTTGGGAATATTGACAGTTGAAAATTGACTTTTTTGCAACAGTTGACAGGCTGTAAAACCTAAACGGTTAATTTTAGAGCAAAACTGATCCTACATTCTTATCTTATATTTTCATAAACTACCTATCATTTGACACCAACTTTGAATTTAATCCATGATTGAAAATTCCAATTAAATTTAATCTTCGTTTGAGAATCATATCGCTGTTCCAGAAGAATACTGACGTATGTGCGGAAACAATAATTATACAGAAGAGGCGAAAAACAAATTGCAATTCATTATTTTTACAATTTTCAAGGAGATAAACGAGATAAATACTTAATCATTCTGACTAAAAATAAAAACCTTAACAGTATTTTTTGGACCACTTTAAGTACGCGCTAATTGAATAAATAGGTAGTATATTTCCCAACAAGTGCGGAAAGTGCTACTTTTCCGCACGCGATTGCAGTTTGCCGAACGACACGTAGCGGAGTTCGGCAAGCAACCAAGTGCCGAAAAGAAACTTTCCGCACGAGTAGGGAACACTATTTTTTCTACGAGATAGAAGGAACGTACCTACGTAATGTAAATTTTAACACCAATATTTGACAACATTTCTTTTGCTACACCTGGTATAGGTATTAAAAACAAATCGAGTATTTTTTTCTTAATATAGGTTAGGTACTCTTAAGTACAGGGTTATTCGTTATAAATGTCACCCCCCTCTATCTTTTTTATTTGACATTTTAGAAAAAAGTGTCCCAAATAAAAGTTTTAGGGTTGAAATTAAATTTTTTGAAAACTCACTTTCGCATATACAGGGTGTTTCAGAAAAGCTGGTTGTCCTCCTACTTTCTTATTTTAAATGGAATACCCTGTATATTATTGAATATTCGAATTCTACATAGAATTCTAAGCAGATTTTATTTGATATACCCTATACCTAAGTTCAAGTGTTTTGGAAATATTGACAGTTGAAAATTGACTTTTTTGCAAACTTGACAGGCTGTAAAACCTAAGCGGTTAACGTTTGAGCAAAACCGATCTTACATTTTTTTCTTAGATTCTCATAAGCTATCATTTGACATCAACATTGAATTTAATCGGAGATTAAATTTGATTGGAATTTTTAATCATGGATTAAATGCAAAGTTGGTGTCAAATATTAGTGTCAACTGATAGCTTATGAAAATCTAAGATAAAAATGTGATATCGGTTTTGCTCTTAAATTAACCGTGTAGGTTTTACAGTCTGTCAAAGTTGCAAAAAAGTCAATTTTCAACTGTCAATATTTCCAAAACAGTTGAACTTAGGTATATAGTATATCACATGAAATCTGCTCAGAATTTTATGTAGAATCCGAATGTTCAATAATATATAGGGTATTCCATTTAACATAAGAAAGTTGGAGCATGACCAGCTTTTCTGAAACACCCTGTATATGCAAAAGTGAGTTTTTCAAAAAATTTAATTTCAACCATAAAACTTTTATTTGGGACACTTTTTTCTAAAATGTCAAATAAAAAAGATAGAGGGGGGTGACATTTATAACCAATAACCCTGTACAAATAAAACTTAATTTTTTAATAATAAAAAAAAATAATAATTCTGAAATAATGTGCCTTATTTTGAAGACAATAAAATCGAGAACTTTTAACAATAATTTGTACGTTTGATGTACCATGAAATTTTCGAAATTTTTAAGCATAAAGTAACCATTCTATAGTAACTTGACAAGGAAAGTTAAGTTTAAACCGAAATAATTTAATAAATAACATTATTGTTTCAATAATTCTCAATGCTGATATTTGTGTCAGCTTATAATGCTGATATTTGTGTCAGCTTATAATGCTGATATTTGTGTCAGCTTATAATGCTGATATTTGTGTCAGCTTATAATTTAAAAAGTGATATCTGTCACTTTTTCGCACTAGTGCGGAAAAGTGAAACTTTCTAAACTAAAAAGCGTGCGGAAAAGTGCACTTTTCCGCACGCTCGTAGAAAAAATAGTTTTTTAAATTTATGGTAATTTGGAGATTTTGTATAGTTACGTCGTTATATTTCTGGAATAAATGAGACACGTAAAATCTCAGTTCGGTCAACCTTTTTATTTCATAACATACCTACAAATTCTGCTTAAAAATTAGCGCTAAGCAAAGAAAAAAGAGGAAAATGAACAAAAAAACCTAGAAAAATAATACTTATATAGGTATTAAAATTTAGTGCCAAAACGTATGGAATTAAATGATGCATCACTTGAGCCCCCTTTCCATTCAAGATTTTCTAAGAGGTAGTTCTGGGGGCTGGGGGATTGAAAGGAGGGAGGTGAATTTTGCATAAAAACTTACCTCCCTTCAAATTATACCTATTTGACGTGTTTCAAGGATTTTTTCGAAAATTTTCCAACTGCGAGATAATAGGGGTGGTAAGTTTTAAAATGAACACCCTGTATAAGGTTTGACTTAGAATGGTTTTAAGCTCCTTATTTGAAATCATTATTGAATTATTAGGTCTGTTTCTACAGAAATATCACAAACCAGTCAGAACGAATTTCATTGGTTCGGTTGATAAAAGTCAGAAAACTAGTTTCAACCAATGAAATTCACTCTGACTGGTTTGTGATTTCTAATTTCTGCACAAAGGGTTAGTAGTTACGTCATCGATGGCATCATAACTTCAAAAAAAGGGGTTGTCGTAGATGATTAATTCATAGAGCACGTTCGGAACTATTTGTTTTGTCAGCTAAAAATTATCTGGCAACATCACACAAACTTTGTGTGACGTCATATCATATGGATAGCTATAGCTAAAGTTCGTTTCGGGAAGGTTTGTACTTACGTCATCGATGGCGTCATAAATTGGGAAAAATGTGTGTCGTATAGATAAATTCATAGAGCACCTTCGGAATCATTTTTTGTCAGCTAACAGTCGCTCAGCCTATTTGTAAGTATAAAATTCAAGAGATATATGGTGTAACTAGTTTAGAGCCTTTATATTTTTTTTATACAATATATTGGTCCGCTCACAAAAGACTAAAGAGAGATATCGGTAACTTAAATAGTTTCACGTAGTATTAGCGCCTACGTTATTTTGACATTAAACATTACACCCATGCGCGATTCGATTTTTAACACTACGTACTGAAACAACGTTACCGCATAACGTTATTTAACCCAGCATTTACGTTAAGTGATTATAGGTTACCTATTTGTTATCATTGTTAAAAAAATAATAGATAAGCATTGAAATTTCATGGAAATTTCAAATCCTCTGACCCTGACCATAAACAACAGACACAACAGAAATCAAAACAAGATACAAGATACAACAGGCAAATTTTCCGTAAAACTGTTTTCCGATAACTGTAATTTAAAAGTATGATACCGCTTTACGTGAAAAAGAATAACTCCTGGCGTTGTTACTGTCTATACGCGCTATCTGGTTCACAGATATCTCTCTAAAGTCTCCACAACCTAAGCAGTACCATGAGCGGAAGAAAACTCTCCGTTTGAACACGTTAAAGGGGGTGTGACCCAAAAATAAAAGTTTTAGTGCAAAAAAATCTAAGAACAAATATTTAAACCGCATCTTGCTACGATGAACCGTTTTCGAGTTATAGCGGTTTAAAGTGACGAATACCTAGGCTGTGACGTCACACTAGCTTCGGAGGCGCAGTTGAAACACGTGTAAAATTTTCCGAAACAAAAGTCAACGATCTCACTCAGAGCGAATTGCAACCACAGCCGCTTTCCAGTATGGGAGTGTGACGCCCGGAGCTACTCGGGGCGTGGAGCCCCCGAGCTGTACGTACGCGTCAACCTATCAGCTGTCACATCTGTGGGTGGTTATTTATCTATTTATTTCTTGTTATATCTCAAGATTAAACATTTTAAAATATATAGTTTTGATTCTCTTTCATTTTTGATAAATAAAAAAACAAACTGCACAAACAAACAGATAATTATTTTTAAGATTTGACATATTTGACACTAAAACAGGCGTCTCACGCCATGATACTGGAACGGTACAAATCTAGTGCGTGGCGCCCCCGAGGTGCCCTGGAGCGCGCCAGAGCGCGCCAATGTGCATACTGGAAAGCGGCTCACTTAAAATATAGGGCACTGCGGTTTTCACGAGAGATCTTAGATTTTTTTCCTTAATTTAAATAGCTTAAGTTGTTTTTTTGGGTCACACCCCCTTTTAGGGTTAAATCGTTCAGGAAATGAAGTAGGAGGCAGGGAGTTCCAAAAGTGGGCAGTACCAAAGAATATTATAGACTAACGTCTCTAGAAGTCTCGTCCGTATTCTTATTTTTGATACCTCGATGGACGCCGGCTTTTGCCGGTGTGGACGCCGGCTCGAGTCTATTGCCCACTGTTGCCGAGTTGTCAGTGCTGTTGATTCGGCGTCCAGCCAGCGAGCCAGCGTCCGTATCCGCTTCTCTGAATGAAGTTATTAGTGTAAAATATGTGCTTTGCATGCATAGGGAGACAGACGCGTGCCAAGAGGAATTAGGAAGTTAAACATATATTTTCTAACATATTTTATAATTTACCAACGAATATCATAGATGGATGCTATTCTATCATTTTCTTTAGGTTTTTTCAGTATATTTGGCGAATTTGCCACTTAGAAATTTATGTTTAATTTCGAAATATGAATTATTATTTTTTTTTTCCAGTAGATCGGTTTATTTACCAACAAGTAAATTTTGGGGTTGGTCAAGTTTCCGCCTGTATTAATCAAATTTCAAAAATAAATAAACCGTAATAATTTTGGACACTATGACTAAAATATTGCACACCCACACAACACAACGAAAACTAGAGCAGTTCTGAAGTGAAAACTTCTTTAGAATAAATAGTTGGGAGTGATTTGAAACTCGATAAAACGAAAAAGCGACCCGATGAAACGAAACGAAATAGCAACACTTTTTTAACACGCTTATATTAACACACAACGCACAACAAGAACCTGGAACAAGCCAAGTGAGCTGGAACAATTCTGGATAAATCTGGATGAAGTCTGGAAAAGTCTGAAAATCTCTGGAAACGTCTGGAAAGAGCCTGGAAATTTCTGGAAAGGGTCGGAAAAATTCTGCCAAAGATTCCAAAAGTTGCCGCTTCTCGAGCGTGATAGGACATTTCCTTGCGAGTGCGCATATCCGTAAAAAAAAAAAAAAAAAAAAAAGACCTGGGGATCATTTTCCAGAATCCGGATCAGTCTGTACAAGTCTGGATAAGGTCTGGATAAATCTGGATAAAGTCTGTAAAACTCTGGATAAGTCTGGTTATTGTCTGGAAATCTCTGGAAACGTCTGGAAAGAAATTGGAAATTTCTGGAAAGGGATGGAAAAATTCTGAAAAAGGTACCAAAAGACCTGGGGATCATTTTCCAGAATCCGGATCAGTCTGTACAAGTCTGGATAAATCTGGATAAAGTCTGTAAAACTCTGGATACGTCTGGATATTGTCTGGAAACGTCTGGAAAAAACTTGGAAATTTCTGGAAAGGGTTGGAAAAATTCTAGAAAACGTCCCAAAAGAGCTGGGGATCATTTTCCAGAATCCGGATTAGTCTGAACAAGTCTGGATAAAGTCTGGATTAATCTGGATAAAGTCTAGAAAACTCTGAAAAGCTTTGGATAAGTCTGCATAATGTATGGAAATCTCTAGAAACGTCTGTAAAAGGCCTGGAAATTTCTTGAAAGGGTAGGAAAAATTCTGGAAAAGGTCCCAAAAGACCTGGGGATCATTTTCCAGAATCTGGATCAGTCTGTACAAGTCTGGATAAATCTGGATGAAATCTGGAAAACTCTGGAAAGCTCTGAATAAGTCTGGACAATGTCTGGAAAAGTCTGGAAATCTCTGGGGCTGACACGCTTTTATAATACATCGAACTAAAAAAATAAATATATTTTGAAAAAACTAAAAAACACGCTTTTATAGTAAATTGAACTAAAAAGTGAAAAATAATTTCTTATATAAACAGAAAATATTAATGAATAAAAAATACGCTGTGTCTAGCCTCCCGGCACCGGTATTTATACGAATCCCGGTTATGACGTGTTTTCGATGACTCCATCAACGACCGCCGGGATTTATCGTGGGTCCCGGCTATTGGATTCAAAATTCAAAGTGGTGTTTCTCATGCTAGTTGAAGCTGTGATTAATCCGGAAAAGCTTTTGTGTATTATTGTTTTTTGTTGTGATATTGGTAATTGTAATTGTAATTGTTTTTTGTTGTGAGAGTGGTGAGTACCTACTTCCTTAATCCACTTTTCGTAGTAATGGTTTAAAAAGGGAATAGTATGGTTTATTTTCATTTATTATTCAGGACTATACCTTTTTTAACAGCCTGTATCTCTGAAATAGGGTACTCTTATTGGACCCATGTTCATATAGGAATTTTTGCTCTTAATTTGAGATGTAGAATCCGCAGCTAAAATATTAACCTCTAATTTTTGGCACCCTGTGTAATGTTGCTGAACGGGGTTGCTGTACAAGATCAAATGCTGAACCACCTTTCAAAATGACCCTGTACCTACATATAATAAAAAGTCATAATTTTATTTTCCATTAATAAAAGCTTATCGCGCCCGACTTTTTTTACTTTTTTAACTCTTCATAATAAATCTGCCCCAATACCAATGAACATAATAATAATTATGCCGGGATCCACGACAGTTATCGGTGATTGTTGATGATGTCATTTAAAACGCGCCATAACCGGGATTCGTATGAATACCGGTGCCGGGAGACTAGACACAGCGTAAAAAATATTAGAATTATTGTCAAAAAAGCGTGGGGTGCTCAATGTATAAGAAATGTGGAACAAAGAACCCCAGCGTGTATTTTAGTTTTTTTAAACTATAGTTATTTGCGTTCTTTCTCAAGTCTTTTGGAGGGGGGGGGGGGGAACGCCACTGTGTATGTTAGTATGTGTGTAATGCATGCAGTTCGATGAAGGTTTCACTTCTACCGGGTGTGAACTGCACAGGATTTTTTTTTAAACTGGGAGCAAACTTGACCGTTCACCCTTGTTTGTCTAAAACTTGAAAAATTCATATGCTACTCGGTTCACCTAAATTTGCACAGTTTCGCATGCCTATTTTCAAATTTTGCACATTTTTCTGGGGAAAGTTTAAGTATGTTTTTATTTTTTTAAATAATTCCCCAAGTCAAAAATTCAATAACTATGTTGGCAGCACAAGCATTTTCTACATAAAAAATTTGAAACCATTGACAATTTTACATTGCATTGCCAACATAATGTCATTTTGACTTTTATCTTAAAAAAAAAAAAAAAAAAAAACCATATGAGGTATTAAAAATTTGCACTATCCCCGCCGTGTGTCGAAAAATTGAAGAATCTTATGCTACTCGCTTTGGCTAATTTTGCACAATTTTGCGCACGTTTTTGGGGAAAGTTATAAGGCATTAAAAATTTGCACTTCCCCCCTGTTTGTCGAAAAATTGAAAGATCCTATACTTGTCTCCCCCCCTCGTTTTTCAAAAAGTTGATAAATCTTTTTTCTACTTGCGTGCGCAAAGTAATAACTTTGCACACTCATTTGCGTGCGCAAAGTTGAACTTTGCGCACGGAAACTCTTTGCGCACTCATTTTTGTTATGCATAATTGCCATAGTTATACTTGATTTTTCAATGTTTTGATGGTTTCTGAATAAACTAATATTCAAAATGAAAGCTTTTAATTGAAATTAACTCTTAGTTAACATGATGTTTCTTATCAAAGGTGTCCAAATTGGACCAGTCTGTACTGCTAGAAATTTGTAAAATTTTTTATATTTAAGAGACTCTCATGAAAATATTGTTTCTGATTCTAGAAATTCCAGAAGATGTGAAATGATTTTTGGGTATTTAATTTAAAAAACATTCTGAGGAATTCCAATAGATTTTAAATGATTTTTGAAGATTTTGATTTGATTGATTTTTTTAATATTTTAACAATTCAGAGTCTACTTTTTCAAGATACTGGTAGAAAAAATATTGTTCCTAACACTTGCGCAAAGTGTCTTTCCCGCACTCAAAGCTTATCCGAACTCCGCTTTGCGTCGTCCGTCTAACTGCTTTTTCGTGCGGGAAAGTACCTATCACTTTGCGCACTTGTTAGGAAAATAACTATATGCTACTGGGTTCACCCAATTTTGCACAACTTTGCACACCTATTTTCAAATTTTGCAAAATGTGCACTTTCCCGCCGGTTTTTTGAGAAAATGAAAAATTCTTATGTTACTCAATTCGGGTTGAAAATAGGCGTGCAAAATTGAGTGAACCCAGTAGCGAGAGTTTTTCAATTTTTTTGACAAACAGGGGAAAACGTGCAAATTTTTAATATAACATTTAACTCCCAGAGGAATGTGTAAAATTTAAAAAAAAGGTGTGCAAAATTAGCCGGAGCGAGTAGGTAGCATAAGAATTTTTTCAAGTTTCAGATAAACGGGGAAAAAAGTGCACATTTATCACACCTCATAACTTTTCCCAGAAGAGTGTGCAAAATTTGAAAATAGGTGTGCAAAATTGTGCAAAATTAGGTGAACCTAATAGCATTGAGGTTATATTAATTTTTTGAAAAACGGGGGGGAAAATGCAAGTTATTGATATTATCTATTCACAACCCGATGTCCAAAGATAAAGGGAAAATTCATCACCTAGAAGTGTGCAAAATTTGAAATAGGTATGCAAAATTGTGCAAAATTAGGTTAACCGAATAGCTGAAAAAAATTTAAATTTTTTGAAAAACGAGGGTGAAAATGTTAATTTTTGATACCCATCAACTTTCCCTGGAAGCGAGTGCAAAATTAGCCGAGGCGAGTAGCATAAGAATTTTTCAAGTTTCAGAAAAACGGGGAAAAAAGTGCACATTTATCACACCTCATAATTTTTCTCAGAAAAGTGTGCAAAATTTGCATATAGGTGTGCAAAATTGTCCAAAATTAAATGTAACCAGTAGCACAGGGGTCTATCAATTTTTTTAAAAATGGGAGGTGGTTATGCAAATTTTTGATACGATATAACTTTCCCCAAAAGAGTGTGCAAATTTTGAAAATCGGTGTGCAAAATTATGGGTTATTTATTTTTGAAATTTGTCTATTTGTCGAAAAAAGCTTTTCAAAGACGGAGGTAATGCTGACAACCTGCCCACCTCTCGATTTGTCATATTTTGACAGCTGTCAAAAATTACATTCGATAGCTGTTGAATATTCCAAATTGTTTTATCACCCGAACTTAAAGTGTATGCAAAATCTGTTGCGAAGAAATGGTTCACAAATCTACATCTGTCACATTTGACAGTTGACATCTGTCATTAGTGGTCTAAAATGTATAATCACCCGAACTTAAAGTGTATGCAAAATTTCAGCAAAATCCGTTGCGAAATATTGGTTCAAAAATCTGCACCTGTCACATTTGACAATAATTTACACCTTTCATTAGTGGTTAAAATGTATTATCACCTAATAACCTGAACTTGAAAAGTATGCTAAATTTCAGCAAAATCCGTTGTGTTTTATACCTCTATTTATTAGTACCAGAAAATTACTACCCACAAAAATACATAACTATTTACCTATTTATTATATTGTTTTTAATTATAATAATATTCCTATTCTATAGTAGGTATATGCATAAAAAGTACCTATATAAAACACAGGCATTTAATTTGTTATACAAAAGACAACTTGGCAACGCAGCCTAACAAATACGTGTGCATTTGGTCCCTCAAATTAATTTAATCGCAGAAACGACGGATTTTACTAGGACACCAGCGCCATCACGCGGGTTTATATTTTCGCTAGCGGACGGGTCTTCTAGAGACGTTAGTCTATAATATTCTTTGGCAGTACGTCACCAAAAAGAAGCCCTATATTTAGAGGTCCTTTACTTTACCACATACCGATGGGATGCCTGGTGAGGTTCTTGTCATTCTTGAATAACTTCTCCTAACTGGAATAAGGAATAATCAGTCAGAGCGTAAGGACATCTCCGTGATAGCGATAGAATAACGACCAGTCGGCGCAGGGCCGTAGCCAAGGGGGGCATTGGGGGGCAATGCCCTATCTTTCAAATGATAATGCCCTACCTTTAAAACACAACATGCGTTAAGGTTTCTCTAGGAAATTTGAAAGAGTAGACAATGAAATAAAATGAATTGAAATCGAGTAAGTGCGAGGATAAATGTTTCCGGAAACTTCATTAGTGCATGCAACAATGTTTGACGTTTGACATTTGTACAGAGGAAGCTTTTTCTTTCGAAAGAGTGCCAATGACCCAAGGCGGCGCGAGAATCAACGCTATTTTGTTCACTTGCCAGAGATGTTATTTATTGACAAGGTTCCCAAAGTTAATAATAGGTTGCCTGGTAATGGGTAACTTAAGGGCGTTTCCACCAACTATTTCAGGGAAGCCCTAACGATAAGTATTCCCTAAACTGACAATTCTCCATGGAAAATTGTCAGTTTAGGGAATAGGAAATATTTATCGTTAATTAAGGCTTTCCTAAAATGGTGGTAACGGCCTAATGACGCATCTAGGGTGCCTTGGAGATTTTCAATATATTGAGGCACCCCAGATGATGTCATAAAGTTATTAGGCAACCTACCTCTCTCAAACAACATTGATTTATTGAAAAATTTGCCTTCGGGGCCATTACCCCTCTTTTGTTAACCTATAAAAAATTTAAGAAGGGGTGGGGGGGTGTATGCCCTATGTCAAATCTGTTATGCCCTATCACAAATTTGACTCTAGCTACGGCCCTGAGTCGGCGACCTAGCGCCTATCTTCGAGAGATTGCAATGAATCGGTAAATAGTATTATGATTATGTTGTATTAGGAGTAGAAGCTTTACTTTTTTGTGCTGAAGCAGTAGGTTTGCGAGCCGAACGTAATGAGGCTTGCAATACTGCTGAAGCACAAAAAAGTGCTTCTACTCCGTATGCAACACGCTATTTTTTCTCCAAACGAATGGGGTAAGCTCGGAGGTAACTGAATGGTTAAGCGGCACTAAAAGTACTTTTGCTGCCGCTCCAGCGGCACTAAAAGTACTTCTACTGCCGCTGCGGTTGCCTACCAGCATAGAATAGTTATTTGTTTTACTGGTTTCCTAGCCTCGGCTATGCCTCGGCTATGAAACACCAGCCGCGGCATTAAATCTTGTGCTTTTCTGCCATGTAAAACATATAATTTTTTCTCCGAATGTTCAAATTCACACATGGACATCTTTTTTTTATTTATTTCATTCATTATTATTATCCAAATAATTAAATTATTTTGACATTGTCACCATCAATTTCAAATACAAAATTGAGTGAAATTATTACCTGGAATGTTGTGACACTGTCACTTTTAATGCCTAGGCAGTAAAAGTCCACTTTTACTGCCTAGGCATTAAAAATACAACTTTTGATCCTGTCAAGTGTCATTAAAAGGCCGCTTTTTCTGTCATTCGGAGAAAAATTAAATTTCTAACATCTTGACAGGTGCTAAAAAAGTGACGTTTTTTTGACGTTTGGAGAAAAAATTTAATTATCGATCATTTCTATTGCTTGGGTGCCACGCCCAAAAACGTTTATTTTGAGCCTTCAATTTTTTTTTTCTGTACTACCTACATACACTAGGTATAGATTATTTTGATCTGTCTGTGTGGGTTTTCTTGTTCGATTCATTTTTTTCATATGCACTTTTCATTTTTAAAACCGGAGTTTACAGGTTTTATGATTTTTTTTGGTAGGTATATAAGGTTCGTTTCACCAGGGTTCATACTTGACCTTGAAACTTGAAAGAAAAGGGTTGTCGTAGATTAATTCATATGACACATTCAATTTTTTTGTCAAATTAAAATGAATGACTTCTGGTTTAAGAACCGACGAACGTTTTTGACGTCATTGATTTGTTTCAGTCAATTTGTATTTGTCAAACAAGGAAGGCAAAAGCTAGTGGTAAGTACAGGGTGATTCATTAAGAATGGCACTCGGCCATATCTCAAAAACTATTCATAGTAGTCTTGTCGGACAAAAATTATCCCATAAATATGGCCAAGAGAAAATGCTGGAAATATATTTCAGCTTTCTAAAATGACCGCAAGGGGGCGTAACCCAACTGTCAAAGTACAAAAATGGTTTTATTTTTGAAATTTCAAATGGAAAAGTATCTTGAAAATGCTAGCCATAGATTTTTGATGAAATTTCACGCAATTTTGATTCATGACTTTTTACCATAACTTATCGGATAAGATAGTTATGAGCTGTCAAATATTGCAACTTAAGAACACGAATAACTTCAAAACGGCTCAACGAATTGGGTCGATCTTAGGTTCGTTGGAAAGACAAGTGTCTGTTCTTTAAATTTGTTGTAAAAAATTCCAACTTCAGTTAGTTAGACCGACTCTATGGGTGGATATTTGAAAACATTCGAATTTTTCTAATTTTTCTTGAAATTTTCAAATGGAACGGTATATTCAAGATATGTTCATTCGATTTTTGAGGATGTTTTACATAGTTTTTCTTTATTATACCTTCCTACAAACGAATTCCAGAGAGTGTTAAATTTAATTTTATCAAAAATAATAAATATTTATGAAAAAGCCCTCGTAAATAATGACTTCGTTTTTCTGACAGTTGATTGTCATCATTGATGAACGTCAAATAATGAAAAAAGTGCGTTAGGAAATTATAGTGCCAGAACGTTGATTGTATTTTCCTCGCACGTGGCCCTACGTCTTCGAGTGAAAAAGGGGGTATGAATACTACCCGTAACCCTTAAACGATTATTCAACCTCCTGATGGATCTAGGGTCAGGGTGAGGTCTTTGGGGATAACGCCCTGAATAAATACGTGCTGCGATTGCTGCATTTCCGTTACATTCATGCAGCTCAAGGATGTCCTGTGCTTCTCCATTTGGGAAATGCATTTTGACTTTAGAAAATAATGTTTGGAGTGCGTTCGAAATTACCCTGGGGCATCACACCGAGTGCACACCAGCCATGAATTATACATGGCTGGTGTGCACTCGGTGTGACGCCCAAGGTGATTTCGAACGCACCCTTGAAGTTTTAAAAATGTGTCAGCCTGACATATTTAACTGGTATCTGTTCAATTTACGAGGGCTTTTTCATAAATACTGATTATTTTTAAGAAAATTAATTTTAACACTATCTGGAATTCGTTTGTAGGAAGGTATGATAAAGAAAAACCGTGTAAAACATCCTCAAAAATCAATTGAACATATCTTAAATATACCGTTCCATTTGAAAATTTCAAGAAAAATTGGAAACATTCAATGGTTCTCAAATAATGACCCATAACGTCAGTCCTACTAACCAGAATTTAAATTTTTCACAACAAAATTAAAGAGCAGACTCTTGTCTTTCCAACAAACCTGAGATCGACCAGATTCGTTGAGTCGTTTTGAAGCTATTCGCTTTCTTGAGTTGCAATATTTGACAGCTCATAACTATCTTATCCGATAAGTTCTGGTAAAAAGTCATTAATCAAAATTGTGTGAAATTAAATCAAAAATTTATTGCTAGCATTTTCAAGATACGTTTCTATTTGAAATTTCAAAAATAAAACCATTTTTGAACTTTGACAGTTGGGTTACGCCCTCTTACGGTCATTTTAGAAAGCTGAAATATATTTCCAGCATTTTCTCTTGGCCATATTTATGGGATAATTTTTTTCCGACAAGACTACGATGAATAGTTTTTGAGATATGGCCGAGTGCCATTCTTAATGAATCACCCTGTACAAACCCCGGCGAAACAAACTTTACCTACCTATCTGTTCTTTGTGCTTTGATATTTTTTTTTGTATTTGTTATGCTATAACATTGTTCGAATTTATCATAAATCAAATAAAAATCTAACGCGAAACAGAACCGCGTTGCGCGTTGGATCTTCGGCTTTTTCCTGATTATTTTTTGTCTTTTCCTGATTTTTTTTTTGAAATTTTGCCGCTTCCCCAGATTTGCCGCTCTACGCCTGTGCGTAGTGTGCATATAGGGAAATACGGCACTGTGCACGAAACAAAAAACCTAATTTTTGAGAAGCGGGTTTGGCGATCGAATATACATGTCTATGCCAAGGCAAGTTGGTCGGTGCGGTCACCCCAAGAAGAGATACTGAGCGATTGATAGAAATGTTTTGTCTTGACATCCTTGACTAGGTTGTTAAGGCCTTAGTTGGCAATTGTGTCAAGATCACTGAGAATAAATCTGTTCTCAAGCGAGGCATGTAAAAAAAAGTGGCTGCATTAAGCGGTTTATCAGAAGAGAAAGATGCCATCAGACTACGATTGTTCCCAAAGTTATACATGGGGTTTCTTCAGAAACAGTGTTGGGAACAGAATTGAGCCTTGGGAAACGCCGGCATTTATGGGCAATCTATCAGAGAATACACCATCGATTGCAACCTGCCTTCCAAAAAGCTCCCCAGCCAATGGCAAAATTTGGTCGGAAGACGATACGATGGAAGTTTGCTGAGGAGACCTTTGTGCCACACCTAATCAAAAGCCTTGGAGATGTCCAATGCTACAATTCTAGATTCGCCAGGTTTTTCGAGAGTCAAGTTCCCAATATGACTGACATACGCTAGCAGTTCCCTTGTTGATCTTTTAGAATAAAACCTGTAGGTACTGTTTGTCAGAGATGACTATAGATGACCTTATTGGCTTCGAGGTATTTAACCAGTTTAAGGTTGACTGTATTTTCCATTACTTCCGAAAGTACGGAAATAAGTGAGATGGGACGATAGTTGCTAGTTTTCTCACCCTTTTTCGGATAGGCTGCACTCTGGCACATTTCCAGATAGACGGGACAACGCCTCGACTGTAAGAGAGTGAAAACAGTTTGCAAAGAACTGAAGCCAAATCTTTTGCGCAAGTTTTGAGGACAATTGATGGAAGGTGGAATGCCATGGGGGCCACAAGATTTCCAAGTGTCAATTTGTAGGAGACTTTTCCTAATAGTTTTAGGTGAGGTCTAAACACAACGTTGTCCATGTAAGAACCATTATATGGCAGTACCTGGCGGCGATCTGCCATTGTGCACCATGGTGGAATTGGATGCAAATTTTTCGGCAAAAAGATCTGCTATTCCCTTCGGCTATAATAGAATTATTGTCCTTAACTAAAGGTGGAAAGGCAGAAGATGTGAAATTTTTTCCTAGGGTCTTGGCAAAGGACCAAAAGGACCTTGGTCCACTCGGGCAGTGCAAAAGACGATTATATGCACCTGTTGGTTGAGTAACTCCTTAGCTTTGTTGGTTATATGGTTGCAATTATTATTTCTGTCAGTCGTGAAGGACGATCGAGTTTGTTTGCATTGGTTTTTACGCTGCACGACATGCGGTGTTCTTTTTTGCAATCACTCCGACACACTGCTTGTTAAATCAGGGTGTGTAATGTACAATTTTATTCCTAAGGAAATTATTCCGCTAACCTCTTGTGCAGCCTCGGAGGAATCTTTGGATCACAGATCTTTGGATTTTAATTAAAGCAAACAAACATCGGACCACGGAAAGGTCGAGAAAAGGAGTTTTAGGCTTTCCCAGTGTGCAGCTCCATAATGCCACAGCCTACGAGTTATTGGAGCAGGGGCTGAGGTTATAACAAACGATCTTCGAGCGGAAATCAATTTGAGGTCTGATTTGTAAAAAGGTGCAAACACATCGATCTTGTAAGGATCGGGATTCGTGGTAAGTAGGCTCTTCTATGGGAATATCTACAAATCGGGTTTTACCAATCAAGAGGCTGTTAAAAAATCGGGACTGTAAATAAAAATCACGGCACTTTTTTTTTAATGAAATAATTCAATATAAAGGAAATAAGATAAAATTGAAAGATAAAACTTGTAATAAAATTTAAAAATAAAAAATAAGGCAAAATAATAAAATGCATTGGTATTCTTATCGTCAAAATCAGAAAAATCTTGACAATAATTATGATAATATTAATAGCGTTGATTAATAGTAATATAGATAATCAGGTACAATTCAAAAATAAGTGACTATAAACACTTTTATTTTTCCAACTTTTTAATTCCGTGAAATCGGGATATTTAGCGTCCCGACGTATAGTCCATCAGGACACGGGACAAAATCTGCAATATCGGGACTGTCCTGTTAAAATCGGGACGTCTGGCAACCCTAACTCTGGGGAGTTGAAAGGGGGAAGGTGAATTTTGCAAAAAAACTCATCCCCCTTTAAATTATAGTTCACATGTTTCGTTTCAGGGATTTTTCCGAAAATTTACCAACTCCGAGATAATAGGGGTGATAAGTTTCAAAATGAACACCCTGTATGTGTATTCATATTTTCGCAAATTCAGTTGCTGGCAATATAGCACAAAAATTGTTCAAGTTCCAATGCTATTCTATTGAATAGTGTGTGGTCTATCAGCAGTAAAACATATTCTACCAATGGATCGGTTTGATAATCATATACTTAGTCTAATCTGCTGAATGGATGGCAGAATAGTCGTCGGAATAGTCACTCCCTTTCAAAGAAAAATGTTTGTAGCAGGTGCAACAAGTTCTTTTGTTTCACATCTTATTTAGTACAAATTATACAGGGTGTTCCTAAATATCATGTACAAACGAAAGGCGGTGATTCTTTGGTTTATTTTATGACTAAAATTTATGGTAAATATAGGTCCGCAAACGCTTCGTTACCAATCTACAGGGTGTTGAAATTTTAATATTTTTTAGGTTTTTTTCTTTATAGCTCCTGCAATTTTAGAGTGATTTGTGATTTATCTCAAAATTGGAATACCTATAGGTTACACAATAGGAGCTGAATGATGGAACATGTCAAGCAGCCAGAATTTAAAGCGTGATGTTTTTTTGGGGATCATGCCCTCTTTTCTGCCCCTGAACTTTTTTGCGGTGCACCTCTGGTAGATTCTTAAAAACAAAATAGTTTTTCTGCCTTATTTAGAAACTTTTTGTTTTTTTGTAGTTTTTTCGAATTATTTACCCTTATCGAGAAAAAAATTAAAAAACAAATCTCTGTAATTAGCTAAATGAAAATATAGTGACTCAATAAACCTTTTCTACCTACAGTGGCTACAATAGAGTTCCTGCCGCCATATTCTTGCTCATTTCCAATATCAATACATTATACATTAAAATTTCAACACCCTGTAGATCAGTAATGAAGCGTTTACGGACCTATGTTTATTAAAAATTTCAGTCACAAAATAAATCGAAGAATCACCCCCTTCCATTTGTACATGATATTTAGGAACACCCTGTATATAATTTTTTTTAATGTAATTATTGGTAATGCTTTTGACTTGATGAATGCATATTTTTATTTTTGATTCGGTTTTCTCAGTATTATCAAGTTTAAAATTATTTTTTTTTTGAAGAAAAAGGGTATACAAAAGTACGTAAGTAATAGATTTCGGAGTTGCTCCAATAGTGGAGTATTTTTGTGTGAAGAAACAAATTGAAGATTCTACGGAAGCATTTTTGAAAGAGTTTCACCAAGGAAATCCATGGGGTTTCTACATAGAAATAAAATAAGACTACTAGAAATCAATTTGGGGTTAAACTACAGGTTTGCAGCAAAAATCTCATACACTTTAGCCAATGCCAACAAAACAACTTCAATGGAAGAAAAACATCCGCAGCTTAACACTGTTAATCAGTATTAATTGAAAATCAAATCATTTATTTTGCAATCCGTTTAAACCTTACAAATTCCATGTAGACAAAAAATACAAAATCCTATCACACTATTTTCCACTTGTATCCATTTTGTTCTTTTTGCTTTCACTTTCTTCATCAGCATAATCCAATAATTCAACCAAACTCTCCTCTCTATGACTCCAAGGCACATAATTTTTGTTCCTAGTATCAAATACTTTAACTCTACTGCACTTCATGCAATGTTTAAGCACTTTTTTCTTTTTAATTCTTATTTTACATGTTACACCTGGTATGAGTATGGATCGGCAGCCTTTGCATAGGGTTCTCTTGATGTCAATATCTCTTAAAAGGAATTAACTGTTGATGACGTTTTTAAGGATAATAGGATGGGTTTTACTTACAATCTTTGAACAGCTTTTTTTGAGATATTTACTGCTAAATTTGAGTAGTGGTTTGAGGCAATATGAGCAGCTCTGTTTTCTGTTGTTAGTTTATTGCATAGCTGAAAAAGAGTTGCTTAAGGAAAATTGTTTCAGAGCAATAGAAGTGTCTCATAAGTATATACAATTTTATTATTAAACTTTCGAACCCTCAACAAAAAAAAAAACTTTCGAAGGCTAGCCCAATTATGAGCCTTTTCCATGATAGATCGGTGAAAAAATGGTTACCTGATATAGGTAATTTATCCTCTGGAAGGTCTCTTTGCCTACACATTTTTTCGTACTCATTTTAATAGAAAAATATTCATTTAAACAAGCATAATAATTAAACCATTTAGGTACAAAAATCGCAGCTAGAAACAAAAACAAAAACATAAAGTTGAGGTTAGGTTATGCTGTCTGGTTATGCTTTGACAGACGTCTTTAGGCGTTTTCGAAAAGCCCTACTTAGAGCAAGTTCAGTATACCCTAGAGTAATAATCAAAATTCATGAATTAACATCACTTTTATTAACAAAATTAATACTAGGAATAAATAAAGGCAATCCCGTAGATAAAAGTATTGACTTTTTTAAACTATTATTATAAATATCACTGATATGATGTCCAGTACTGCTACCACTCGGCAAAACCAGATTATTAGTAAATGAGGTTTTAAAACTGTAATCAGCAACAAACTCTTCAGGATTTTGCGGTCTGCTACTGCCCAATAACTTCTCATCCACCGCATCATCTTGCATTTTGTCCTGATTGTCGCCTCTAAGTTTTTCGCGTCTTTCTCTCGCGCGCCTGTTTTGGAACCAAATTTTCACCCTTATATCAGCCAGTTGGAGTTTGTTGGATAGAGTCATCACTTCTTCGCTTCCCAAATAAGGACTTTCCTTGAATTTTTGTTCTAGAATCGAGAGCTGGTAAGTTGTAAAGGGGATACGTGGATGGCGACCTAGTTGACGTTTTTGAGCTTCTTTTTTATGGATTCCTGTAAAAGAAAGAGTTTTTATTGTAATATTTTCCATAGACGACACACACACTATAAGAACTTATTACGTAACCCATTTCAGGAGTCAGGTAATAGTTGTATCGTAGGTACTAGTGATGTAATGTTATTACATTATTAAGTATATCACGTTATCGTTATCACGTAATTAAACTCATTACGTAGGTACCTAACTTATCTTTATTAAAAAACAGCATTTTTTTTTAAAAATTTATTGATTCGCATCAGGAATTAAAAGTAAACTAATACTTGATGCTGATGAGACCACCTGGACTATGTGATTTGGAAATTTTGGATATTAGAAGAAGTGCAGCGTTGTACAGTATTTTACGTAAAGTATTTGTTGAGAAAATATTTCTTATCAGTCTTGATGGAGCTTTAAGATCACCAAATAAATTGTTGAGAAAAATCAAATCGTAGTAAGTATCAATAATCGTAGATAATGTATATCACACGTATGATAAAGCTCATTACAGCACTCGTGTGGTTACCGCAGGAGTCGTTGTGTCAATATTACCCACTCGTTATCTACTGTAATGAAGCTCATACTGTACTAGTAAAATAACTATTGAACATTGGCAACAAGATTTTTAGCAACATTGATGCCTGACAACCACTAGCAAACACTATGATCCTAGTTCAGAGATGATCAGCAATAACTTACTTGGTATTCTAGGAGGACAATATCTAGAGCACTGCAACCATTGAAAACTCGCTTTATCACTATCACCAGTTTTTTCACTATTACTATAACTGCTTCCAGCTCTATTCAAAATATGATCGATACTGAAATCACTGTGTCTCAATGTTTGTTCAGCATTATTATGGGCCATGACGATTATTGTCATACTTGAAATTTTTTCTCAAAACTAAACTGTATCAACTGCAGCTACCCCCTTTTATTGCCCCCACTCTCGGGTGGTTTAGTTATAGAGATTTGTATCTCTATAGTCCATCGGATCTGTGTCGGGCCAATTAGGCGGAAAATTGTTTTCTGGCCCTATTATGTTTGTTTACCGCCCCTGGCGGGTTTGTTGTGGCCTGTATCTGGTTACCGCTTCTGAATTTTTAATCTGAATCTGCCTTTTGTGCATTCATACATACGTCTTCATGAATACCTACTCATTGTTGTGACACAGTGGACATTGAGTAGGTACCTTTCTTAGATAATAGATACCTATATGACGTAATGAGAGTTGAGCCCTAATTTGATTTCATCATATAAAAATTAAGGGAGTAATAATTAATGCCCATGAAGCTAGCTATGATCGTTGATAAAAAAAAGCTTTCGCAATAATGTTTATTGGAAGGAACATTTTCAGCGAATTTTAACGCATTTCCTTTTTCCTACGACGGGTTGCATACAGAGCACTTTTCGCAAGATTAAGGTGAGATAAATCTTGCTACTTCTTGTTGAAATTTTCTCATGGTTTTTCTGGTGTTGAAGATAAATCTTAAAAATTTGAATTAATATTTTTTTTTTTGAAAACGTTTATTAAGTAAGCAATAATTGTTATTTTCCTACAATTCACATTAAATCCTTTAAACAGTGTATTAGAACACTGGTAACAAGGATAATTACGCCAGTTAATGTTTAACAGTTCTGCAATAGGAACAAAAAACTTATTCAGTAAAAAACTTAATTAGTAAAAATGATGGAAACACTAACACAACCCACTAATATAAACACATTGGAGGTTACGTATGCAAACTTATGTATAATTTAGTTTGTTCTACAAATTTCTTATATTTTGTTATATTCTTAATATTTTCTGGGAGTGAATTATAACTTTTTGACGCCTGGTATATTGGATTTAGCAAACCTTTATTACTTTTAATATTGGTGTGAAATATATTTTTCTTTAGACCTAGTATTATGTGTGTGGATATCCCTGGAATATGTAAATGTAATATTTGATTTTTGAGTTTTGTTTTTAATGTTATATATAAGTTTACATTGTTCCAGCCTCAATACTTTATCAAGCTGCCAGACCCCCAAGTTACGGTATAGGTCCGACGTGTGTGTCAACCAGTGATACTCAAATAAGATTTTCAACACCTTGTTTCACATCAGAGTTCCTGTTACTTTTATGTTTTTTTAAACTAAGCCCAAAGTAATACCTGCGGAAAGTGCAAATTCTTCCGCCCTTATGATGTCTTTCTGCGGAAGAGTACCTACTTACCACTTTCCGCACTTAATATCTTCTATGAAAATCTACCATTTCCATGTGGCACGTTATATATATATTACGCAACGTAGATATATACCTATTATATTTCTTCCTTACTTGAAAAGCCGTTTTGTTGTGACTCAACATTCAATAATTCAATAATGAAACATTTTCAAAAACCTACTCATCGACTTAAAATTTTTATTTTTTTGTGCAATTATCTCAAACGAAAAACACTACAAATTGAGGCAATTAAATTTCGTCGTTACCAAACAGTGAAATATCAAATTTCCTAAGCAGGTGACCAAAAACCATCAAAAAAAATAAATAAAAGGTATTCCCTAATCCGAGAAAGGGTTGCCTAATCTACCAGAAAGGGTAACTTAATAGTTTCGGCTCCTGATGTCTGCGATTCTTATTGTTTTGCTTGAGTAAATACCTCTTCGGGTGTGTTTACCTACCAAGTGTCGAAAAATATCAAAATACCAGAGATTTGAAATTTTCGTAACAGCAATTATTATTTGAGAATATACCTACAATAAAATAATTACAATGGCTTTATGTGATGGAAAAGGTATGAAGAAATTTTACTTTTAACATTTTTAGGCTTTCTCTTACACATAATAGGTCTGTTTCTGCAGAAATCACAAACCAGTCAGAGCGCTTTTCATTGGTTGAAAACAGTCAGAAAACTAGTTTCAACCAATGAAATTCACTCTGACTGGTTTGTGATTTCTGCAGAAACAGACCTAATATAAGTACTAAATCGCTATACATGGGTCCAACCTATACAAAATCTTAAATCGATTGTCGACTATCTGATCAGACAGGATACTAATCAAAGATAACCGATGTTAGAGGACCAGCTGGATGCACATCAGAATACCATGTACTGCTTGGGAAAATAATCTTTCCCTACAAAACCAAAGCTTAACAAGGAAACGAGGAGCAGGTAACAAAAGAAGAGTCCAATATCAAAAATAATCTGGAAAGCCTTAACGATGACTCAACAAAATTCTCACCTACACCAACTGCGACTCGCTCAAAAACTCTCGACAGTATAAGAATAGAGCACAGCAAAAAAATTTGTGCAAGGTTATCAAAACATTATAGACCAAGCAGAAAACGAGGTTCTAGGACAAAAATGAAAAAGAGCCTCCCAAATAAGTTTGGTGGACCAACACGCTGTCGCTAGAAGAGGTAGTAAATGAAAAGAAAGCTGCATATACGAAATGACTAGAAACGAAGGCCCGCGAAATTCGAGAAAGACACGACGACAAACCAAGGGCCACTCAAGCACAGATCAAAAGAGCAAAAAACGACTTGTGAGAAGAAGAAGAATCATGTGACCAAGTCAACATAAGCTTGGCAAATTCGCGAGGAAGCAAAGCGTGGAAACGTCTAAAGAGCATGGAAAGGAAGAACACTGATTCAGCAGTGTTTACTCTTAAAAATCTTATTAAAAAAAGGTTCATTTGCCACTTAAGTTTTGGCCAGCAATGCGTTGCGATAAGCAACTTATATGTAAATGCTGTCAATTGAGAGTGCCCTGAAATCTTGGAAGAGAAAATGTAGCGGGTAGCGGCATGGGCTTACCGATAGGAAAGGACTTTTCACTCTCTTTTTGGCTGACGAGGTAGTTATAGCTGGAGATCAAGATGACGAGTCACATGCTCCGAAAACTACGAAAAAAATATGAAAACTGGGGACAATAAATATGAAGAAAACGTAGTATATGGCAGTTGGCGACGAATTGGCAGATGACTTAGATCCAATGTAGGACATTGTGTGGTGGAGACCTGCCCTTTGTTCAAATATCTTGGTGTTACAATGATAAAAGAACTTTCATCTCTAATAAAGTTGGTCAAGGGCGAAGAGTTATTTCCCAACTTGATTCCTCATTATGGAGCCACAAAATAACAAAAAGAAAATAATTTACTATATCATTGTTGAAACTATAACTACGTGGCAGAAATCTGGGAATTAACAAAAAGGGACAGAGATTGGATAACTGGAGAAGAAGCAGCAGAACACCAGACTAGCACATATTAGAAATGAAGAAATAAGACAATCAATGGAAGAAGATGGAACTATTATAGTCACGATTGATCCAAACGAGGCACAATGGTATGGCCATCTCGAAAGAACGGACACGACGGTGGCCAGAGAAAGTTTAAATTTGGATCCCAATAAAGCGCAGAAAGCGCGCGCGGTAGACCACCAAGAAGGCCATGGAAAAAAGGGGCCTTCAAGAAGGAGACTGGTGGAACCCAGACCTATGGAAAGAGAGAAACGAGAAACGACGACAGTTGTAAACCACTTGTTGATATATGTATGTAAGAATGCAAGGTCGTATCGGGTCTTCAAAAAAAAAACAATCAAAGGTTGCTTTGGTTACGGAAACGTACGTCGCATTATTGTTTCCTTATTGGTCAGGATTTTTGACATGGAATTTTGACATTTAAGTTCATTGACAAAATTTTAAAAAAATATTGCTAAGACATACGTTTAAAAAACCATAGCAATCTTTGATTGGTTTTTTTTTTGAAGACCCGATATATTTTAAGTGATACCACTATTGCTATATCCGAAAACGCCGAAACGGTAAGAGCTACAAGGTCGGTTAAATTAGAAAAAAGTTGCCTTTTTTGATGCCCATTTAAGTTTCGTTTACAGTGTTACCAAGTTTCTTTTAGTTTATGATATTTCTATAGGAAACGCCTGAAAATATTTCATCAATTATTTTGGTGAAAATCACTGATGATCACTTTTTAGAGCAGAAACGTCGGCCAATCGTACTTGAAAGGTATGTCGTTAAAAAGGGAATAAAGGGCGCTTTCTAAAAATGACAAAAAAAAACCAGTCCGTATTTGAAAGAATGAAGTTGGTGATGGAGCTCGATCTCGAAACGTCAAATTTAAAATTTGAAGATGCCATGTTGTAGAGCGAAAAAAATTATAAAACTTTCAAATGAAAATTGCGTCTCTAAAATAAATAGTTTTCGAAATATATGATGAAAAATTTCAAGGCGTTTCTTAGAAATCACCCTGTATTTCATAAACCAAAAGGAATTTAACAATACTGTAAAGTCTTGAATGGGCTTAAAAAAATCAACTTTTTTCGAATTTAACCGACATAGTATCTTTTACTGTTTCGGATATAGCAATAGTGGTATTACTTAAAATATACTCCCTGTATAGGGTGAGTCACTATATTTTGACACCCACCTGCAGCCGTAATTACAGGTGATAGGTTAAAAGTGTAAATACAAAAGTTGTAGCTTTTTATCTGAACCGCCAGAATTTTTAATTAGATGGAACAAATGAGCAAGACAAAGTGGAAAAATATGTCAATGTTCACTTTTTTTAAATGGAATGCACTTTATTTTCGGGGATAATACCACGAGAGCTTCAAAATTACCGATAATTTTTCACGATTGCGTGTTTTCTATAATTTCACGAGTCCGTAGGACGAGTGAAATTTGCAGAGAAAACACGCATGAGTGAAAAATTATCTGGTTCATTTTAAAGCTCAAGTGGTATTTAGAGGATTATTTCACCTATGGGAATGCAAAAAATATGGAAATAAATATGTATTAAACGATTTGAACATCTTAACAATCAATACAAATAAATGGTTGCTATCAGGAACCGTTTGTTTGTATCAAAAATTAGCATGACAACCATGTATACAATAACATGGGAGAATTATCGCTGTAATTCTCTCTAGTTAAACAAATGGAAAAGAGAATTTTCGCTGTTATTCTGAAAATTGTCACTTGTCTTATGGGATTTCTAACACATGAGTGGACTAATCTTTCAAATTCTTAAAGTTCTCGTTTTTCTGATTCAGATTATATAATATGTTGATGTTTCTTTCAATAATTTTAGAAATATCTGGAGTTTAGTTATTCAAAGATCTATTCACGAATCACAATGTTTTGCGACAGGTTACAGGTAAATCAAGGTGAAATATATTCAAAAAACTACTCTCTTTGAATAACTAAACTCCAGATATTTCCAAAACTATCGAAAGAAACACTAACATATTATATAATCTGAATCAGAAAAACGAGAGCTTTAAGAATTTGAAAGAAAATAAAGGGCATTTTATTTGAAAAAAGTGAACATTGACATATTTTTCCACTTTTTGTTGCTCATTTGTACAATCTAATTGAAAATTCTGGCGGTTCAGATGAAATACTACAACTTTTGTATTTACACCGTTCACCTATCACCTGTAATTACGGCTGCAGGTGGGTGTCAAAATATGGTGACTCACCCTGTACATACTAAATTTTATCAAAATGTCCACTGACTTTTGCTGAAACTACCTGTGCGATAAAACTTCCCCCTATATCTCGTTTTGAATACGTTGCGTCAAGTTGCGTGGATTTTGATTCGAAAGAAGTAAAAAATCGCGGGAAATGTTGAAACACAAACATTCAAGACTATGTTGGAAAAATTTCGATTGGAAATAACTATAAAAACGCAAAAAAAAAACTTTGGAATTTAGGACAGTTTCTTAGAGTTTCTGTTGATATTTCAATAGAATTTTGAACTAATTTATTGATCCATTTTCTGGTTTCAAATGCAAATTTACACCATAAATACGTATCCGAAATTCGAATGGATCTGTAGGTATCATGACGATTTGATCTAATTTAAGTTGTTTTATTTATATAAACACAAACTTTTTCACATTCAAAACTACGTTTGGGAATAGGTATTTTGATTTGAAAAGAACTACTTAGAAAGTTGCGGAAATGTCGTTGAAATGCCATTTTATACCTATTTATAGGACTGTTTCTACGCATTTGATTGGAGACATTCACGTTACAAGGAAATAGATTTGGATAATGTAATTGTAGCTGAAATGCCATTTAAACAAAAATAGCTATTTTCCTAACGGGTGCGCAAGAGTTAGGAACTTAATTTTTTGTACGAGCATACTAAAGCTGATGTTACGAGAAGTTTAATTTAAATAAAATGCGATTGTGCAGAAGGTATAGAATTAAAAATGTATTGAAAGGTATTTATAAAAAAAGGTAAAGGTATTAAAGGTAAAGGTATAGATGTATCAACAATACAAACAATTCCATGTCACAATGATTATTTCAAACTCTTCCCGCACTGAGTGCGAGAAGAAATCTCTTCCCGCACTGGTGCGGGAAGAAAGTACTTCCCGCAAAGCAAATCGTGCGGGAAGAGCCATTTCCCGCGCGCTCGTAGAAAAATAGGTTTTCGAAAGGATAAAATTGTTGGATAGATTTATCATCGAACAGTTGTAAAAATAGCTGAAATATCGTTGAAATACTATCCTACACTCATTTTAGACAGTCGCAAGGAAACATTTTGGAACTAACTTCGATCATTTTCTGGTTTAAATTACAATTTTAAACCAAAAATATCGGGTCTCCAAAAAAAAAGATTGCTATGGTTTTTTGAACATCTGTCTTAGCAATATTTTTCTTTAATTTTGTCAACGAACTTCAATGTCAAAATGTCATGTCAAAAATCCTGACCAATAAAGAAACAATAATGCGACGTACGTTTTCGTAATCAAAGCAATCTTTGATGTTTTTTTTTTAAAGACCCGATACGTTTCAGAAAGGATCTGTAAGTTGGTATGACTATTTGTGATATGGTTCACTGTATATTATGTCATAGTTACCAGTTAACAATTGCTTTGATATCGGGTCTTCAAGAAAAAAAAAAAACAATCAGAGATTGTTTTGATTACGAAAACGTACCATCGTCACCAAAAGTATCTGGGACACAAATAATGCATAATAATCTCCTGGACTAATTCTACTGTCATTCATTTCAATGCATTCATTCATAGTTTGACAAATATTTGACAATAAAATTTATATAATAGGACAAGAGCTGATGTGATGCTGTCCCAGTTACTTTTGGTGACGATGGTACGTCCAGTACGTCGTATTATTACTCCTTTATTGGTCAGGATTTTTGACATGACATTTTGACATTAAAGTTCTTTGACAAAATTAAAGAAAAATATTGCTTTCACCCGAATGCTCCGTTTGTTGATGTCAATACTTCCAAATTTTTTATGTATAAAAGGCTTGTGTTGTCAACATAGTTACTAAATTTTTGACTTGGGGAATTATCTTTAAAAAAAAAATAGTATATTGTGTATTTAGGTGGAAAAGTGACACATTCTCGGCCGACGGTGTAAATTGACGGGCGAGGCGTAGCCGAGGCCGGCAAACACCGGAGGCCGAGAATGTGCTTTTCCACCGAAATACACATACTATTTTTTCTGAGATCGGTTAAATACCTGTTAAATGTTTGTCTTTTAGTTCCAATTATTCAGCAATACGAGAATCACTTTCCCGGCCTAGGCCGGAAAAGTGTTTCCCGTATTGTTATTCATTGATTCCTTAGCAACTATTGAAACATAATTGAAATACCAGAATATTGAGCTTTGCGACCTGTCAACCGGACAAAAATGCTGACATTTCTTGTCAATCGCAGAAAAACAGACTTTATGCACCGTTAGCGGATTACCTAATCCGGAGTGGAAGTTTGGCAACGTTGGCATCTCAAGAGTTTTTGATACTTTTTAAGTCAATTAACGTTAGAATATTGTCGCAGTTGTCAGTTTCGAATATCAATTTTTACTTGATTTTTATTCTTATGTTCTGAAAATATTCAAAATGACTGATGAAAACACCAAAAGAATCCCCAACTTTCCCCCGGAAGAAAGGCAGAGTCTCATGAGGATACTTTCAAAGTTCGCTAATATCGAAGACAAAAATACAATGTCGGAAAGTCTCAAGCTTAGAATCAATTTACAGGAGAATTCAATAGTACTGCACCTATACTCTGCCATAGGACCGTCGAGCAGCTGGAAAGGCTAGAAACTAGCTATTATCTGTATCTGTTATATCACTACCCACTACACCTCATATCGCCAAAAAAGTGCTTATGTAGCGGGGCATTCCCCGTAGAATAAGTTGGATTTGAAGAAGATGCTTGAGGTGGGGTAATAACCAACTTATTAACAGTATCAAGTAATTTTGGGATTTAATTTCTTCTATGTTCTCCACGGAGTTGGGATCTGTAGGTTTCGTAAGTCGAAATCTTCGAAAAAACGAGTGATAATTGTCCACATTGTCGAAATAATCACTTCTTTCGTTGACTATAGACTCTGCGAGAAAACCCAAAGTTTATGATATGGAGGATATCTAGATCATCATCTATAAATATTTCGTCCTCTAAATCCATTTTACACCAGAATAATGAAAAAATTGTAAAAGAAACTTCAAAATCGGTGCCAGAAAATACTTTCAGGTTAGACACCGTTCGGCTAATCTACGCATTGTTGACCGATTAGATAATTTGAAGCTTAAACCGAATTTTTCTTGCGGTGCATAAGAAAACTATATCTAATCCAGGTTTTCATAACTAATCCTCGAAATTAGCTCACGGTGCATACCTGAGTAAAGACATGCGTTTAAAAAACCATAGCAATCTTTGGATGTTTTTTTTTTTTGAAGACCCGTTAGAACATTTCGGACCATCTTTAGACCATGAGCCACAAATATGAAACCATCCCCTCCCCGTGGAAATTTGTGAGTCACATATTTTTTTGCATTGTAGTTTAAGGTTTTAGTTGTTTGCATCATGCCAATTACAGCATATACCGGAATAATACGGAAAAATGGGGTTTTCAAAATTTATTCAACTTCAATGAAACTTTTCGGGAGAAGGGAGGTTTGCAAATTATATATTGTAAAGGAATTCTTCTCTCAGTTTTCCATGGTTAATCGTCCTAATATGTGGTACATACATCGCTAAAGTCGAGGGTAAAGTTAAATAGCTCTGGCTCACCTCCATCTTTAAACTCATCTGGATGATAGATTTCCGTTGCATTACATCGGTTAGTTCAGGTGACAACGATTCCCCTTTAATCCAATCTTTCCAATTTCTAGCCATGTCCCACTGTATTTGATGTTATGGGCTAAGCGACGTGGGCATTATTCCATATGTAGCACTGGTAGTTTACACGAGTGATGAGGTTTTCAAGTGAAGTTGTGCGAGGAGGTAGTATAAATGCACGAATAAATTCATGAATTCATACACGTGATAAGGATAAACTGTAAATACACGGCTAATATTTCCCCTTTACATTCGTGTATTTCTTCATGTAGAAATACACGAAAAATTACACAGATGTAATGCGGACCTAAGCCATGATCGATAATCCTAATGACCTAAGGATAGGTCATTAGGTCACAGATTTTTCTAATTTAGAAAATTTTTAAAAATCCATTTTCCGCATTTTTGCGGTTTTCCACATTTTTCCGGGATATGCTGTAATTCGCATGAGGCAAACCAACCAACTAAAAACTTGAACTACATAGCAATACCAACTAAAAAATATGTGGGCCAAAAATGCCTACGTTGGGGGGATGGGGGATGGGATGGGGGTATATACGAGCCTTTTGCTCTACTTATGGAATCTTTGTAAAATGAAAATATGGGACAGAATAGCAAACGACAAATTAATATCAGAATCAAATTCACTCTTGAGGAAAACAACAATTACTATACTATAGCAACTCCAGATATAGGCACAGAGGTAAGCGTGTAATAGAAATCAAATTTTTAAAAAAACATGAATGTTCGATTTAGTAAACTGTCAATAACTAACATGAAATTAGAGTCCGCAGATAGAAGTCAAATCAAAGTATACGGAACAGTCAATTGCGAAATTTTATACGAAATTAATAAGGCAAATTTATGTATGCAAAAGCATCAAAGAATTTTATTAGATACGAAAAGTCTGATCAAATTGGGTATTTTACATTCAGACTTTCCAAAACCAACTTTTAAGCAAATTTTTTCGATTGTTCCTTCAGTTGAAATTCCAAGTCGACCAACAGAAGAACAAATAGCGGAAAATGAACAAGAACTCGAAGGTAGGTACTTAAATACCAAGATGTCTTTGACTCTGATACCTTAAAACCCATGGAAGGACCACCAGTTCACATTTAACCAGTAACTGCACACGATTTGCGATATCATGCCCCAGGAAAATTCCATTTGCATGGTTAGGGCCGGTTAAAAAGGAATTGGAATTGGATGACCTTTCATCACAAGGAATTATAGCACGTGTAAAAGACACACCTACAGAATTTGTTAGCCTATTGGTTGTAGTACAAAAACCAAATGGCACTATTATTAGCATATGTGTAGATTACACAAAATTAAACGATTTTGTTAAACGACCTACATATCCATTAAAGTCACCGTGGGAAGCAATGTGAAAAATAAATGGAAAATCTGAATACTTTTCTTCTTTGGACGCAAAAAGTGGCTACTGGCAGCTTGCATTGGACCAGGAAAGTCAAGACTTAACAACATTTTTAACGCCTTGGGGAAAATTTAAATTTTTACATACACCATACACCTATGGGTTTTGTAAGTTCTGGAGACGAATTTTGTCGTCGAGGTGATGAGGCACTGCTGGATATTGGAAACATAGAAAAAGTAGTCGACGATATCCTTTTACATGATGAAAGTTTTCAAGAGCATTACCGCAGAGTTATGTGCCTACTGGAACGTTACAGAGCTAAAAATATTACCTACCTTGTGAAATTATGAATTATTTGTTGAGAATAAATTTAAATCCAGATAAATTTGTTTTTGCCCAACCTGAACTATCATATGTTGGTAGATGTGGTATTAAAGCAGATCTAAGGTCATTTATGGGACTTGTAAACCAGCTTCGTAATTTCTCATGTGAGATAAGTAATGCAGCTGGGCCATTGAGAACTTCTAAAAAGCAAAAATACATTTGTATGGTCATATCATCAAGAATCTTTTGACAATGTAAGAATAGTTATTTAAACAACAAGTTTTGAAAACGGCTTTTTTCGTACGGCGAGTTCCACAAGTCGAACGAGTGTGGAAAAAGGTTTTCAAACGAGTTTTTTACAATGCTTTTCCTACAACTGCAAAATGAAACAACCAAATATGTAATTTTTATTTGTTAGAAAACAAATCATCAACATCAGAAATTGATGACAATCGCAATTTATGTTGTCATGTCAGGATGACAGGACCAAAATAAGTAAAAAAAGTAATTAGCAGTGTGTGAAAAACTTTTTTCTACTGACGTTTCATAATAGCAACTTTTCGATTGTCATTTCAGTTTTGAAACGACATTCTTTTAGGCACTGAGTGCGTGAAAGTTACTTTTAGGCACTCAGTGCGTAAAAGTGACTTTTGAATGCGTAAAAGTGACTTATGAGTGCGTAAAAGTAATTTTTAAGCACTAATGCTTAAAAGTGTCATTCATTATTCAGAAATAAAAAACACACTAAACACATATTTGAATTTTGTTTTGTATTTATTATGAATATTGAAAATGGAATTACTGAATTGAACGTTTGGGTTACTCAAAACAGAACTTTGTGTTATTACCTACTTTCTAGGATTTTAATTATTGATGTCGAATTTTCAAAAGAAAATCGCATGAAAAGTGTCAGGTGGCAAGTAAAAGCAGGTAACAAAGATTTTGGGTGTAATCGACTTATTCACATGAAATAAAATTGTATTTTTTTATTATAAAATGCCAGTAGAAAAAATCTTGTATACAATACGTTACGAAACGATGTCTTTTAGTCACTCGACGTGTTGTCCAACTCGGCTCTGCCTCGTTGGACAATTTTCACGTCGCGTGCCTAAAAGACGCTCATTTCGTAACTTATTGTATAAATAGCTATTTCGCGAGCTGAGGAGCGTGTGAAAAACTTTTTCGCACGCTGTGCGAAAAACTGTATTTTCAGAGGCCTAGCGTGCGAAAAACTCCATTTTCAGAGGCAGTTGTAGGAAAAGGCTTTTGCAAAATCCCCTATTCCCTATTTTAGCACATTTTGATCAAACGAAACCAATCGCTTTACATACTGATGCTTCATGTAGGTACTAAGGGGCTAGGATTTGCGCTTCTTCAGAAAGATGAAAATCAATGGAAACTTATATACAGTATGGTTCTTGGTTTTTGTCAGAAACCGAAACACGTTATAATAGAAATTGAGATGTCGAGAGTCACTTGGGCAGTTCAAAAATTTAAACTGTAGATATCTATTAGAACTACACAACTTTACCTACTATTGTCATTGATCATAAGCCGTTGGAACCAATATTGAGCAACTACACTGTAGACAAGATCAAGCACCCACAAATACAAAGATTAAAAGAGAAAATAACTGGATATACATAGTTTCATCGGCGCATGGAAAAAAAGGCAAGCAGCATTTCGTCTCAGATGCACTTTCTGGTTTACCTGTTTGCACTCCAAATATAGAAGACTTACTGGCAGAAGAAGCCTCAACTCATATAAATTCTTTAGTAATTCAGCAATTGCGGATATTACTGCAGATGAAATTAGAGATTCTCATCTACAAGACCCAATGATTTTGGAAATACAAAAAGCAACTTTTGACGAGGAATGTCAATTATTGAAAACTAAAATTCAGAATGGTTTCCCAACACCAAAAAACAACCTTCAACCAATTTCAATTCCTCAATGGAATGTACACCGTGAGCTATAAGTTATGACAATTCCCTAATTATGCAAGGAGAAACTCGAGTTTAAATTCCAGAGTCATGTCGAAAATCGATAATTGGAAAATTTCATGCATCACATCAAGGAGTCGAAAAAACTTTAAAAGGAGAGTCCGTCAGACAGTTTATTGGCCTACAATGAAGAGCGATATTTAGAATTGTGTGGAAGCTTGTCAGAGCATCCGTACCAAATGAGACCCACATGTTTGAAAACCTTCCGAGCCGGCCATTTGAAGACGTTTCATCAGATTTATTCAGTACAGGAAGAGAACATTTCATAGTTTATGTTGATAGACTTTCGGGATGGACAATAGTTACTCAGTACAATAACAAAGATCCAAGCAGATTTTAAATGATCAGCACAAAATTTTTGCTGATACTGGCGTACCTGATGTTAGGTTTCGAACAGAAAAATATAATAAATCAGCAAAAAATTCAACTTCTATTAAACCTGGCCAAAATGTATACTTTTACAGAATCCGATAACAAAAAAATGGGATAATACGGGAGTTATTGTGAAAGTTGTACCATTTCGAAGATATACGATAAAAACTGCTAGTGGAAAAATTTATGTACCTACGGAATAGAAGAGTTTTACGACCTTTACCTGGAAATCAGTCCTAACTTGACAAATTCGAACGAAGAGAGATGATATGGTTCTGGCTATTATACTCCACAAAAGGGAGATGATATGGTTCACTGTATATTATGTTCATAGTTACCAGTAACCTATATTAGAAGTATTTTGTCAGCTTTAAACAATTTGCACCAATTTAGGTTGTTTTATTAACACATTTTTCAAGATAATCTACTTTGAATAATGCGGAAAATGTCGTTGAAATAACCATTTTCTGGTTCCGAATGCCAATTTAATTGCTAGTCAGTCAAATAACTAACAAGTGTATTGATTTCCAAAATATTTTTATCAAATGACTTAATTTTGTTATCTAACAGTATCTAAACAATCATCAGTTTTAATGGATTAGAAGTCTTGAGGCACTTTTCCTTGCTTCCTCTGGGACTATTCAAATAAAGGCACACAATTTTTGATTCGTCAAGTGGGCAGAATTAGCAAGAATATAATAATTATTATGAGAATGAATTTACAATACCAACAATCAACAAATTAATTACGCTTAACAAAAACAAATCCCGACAAGCGGAAAATATACCCATAAATTAATATTCTATCAAAAATAAAGTAGTGTTTCAGCATTTGAAAGGAGAATCGGCCCTAAATGGCCACCCCTCAACAGTATCAGTTACATAATATAATATCAAACTTAATTTGAATTTTAGCGGGCCCCTTGAATGATTCGATTATGAGAATTAGACCACCGGGCTACCTACTGTCCTGTTCAATTTTACCATGCCTTTTTGAACCGGATAATTGGTTTTTGATAAAGAGTCTATTTTTGTAATGATTTAATTTGTTTCAGGTGTTTCAATAATTAATAATTTTGTAAATGAAAATTGGTTTTGCAATAGAAGAAGTATGTGGCCTAGCAAGAGTATTCATAACAGCAAGACAACATATCCCATGTCATACCTCATGTATATAGGTGTGAGGCCTTCTGCAAAATTTGCGGTTGTGATTTGAAATTGCACCTCTCAGTTGATGTTTCTGGATATTATACTCACACTAGGTCGTTATTTGCAACAGCGAAAATAATTTCGTTGACTCTCAATTGAATTTATTATGAAGTATCTGCTGAGGAGTGTTGATCTCCTATGAGCTGATATCAGCTCTGATCTACAAGTTCTGAAAACAATTTTATAATGTTTCTTCATATGGCGCATGACAGAAGTGTAAACTTCCCCATTGAAATTATTTTAGTTCCCCCTGAATTATGAATATTGAAGCACCGTATTTAGATCAAAACTCTATACTCTTTAGCGGTCGAAAAAGAGAGAAAATAACACATAACATTTGCTTCAGGAGACCAAATAGGTATACTTATAGCATTAATTCACACATAATGGCACGAGTCCCCCATATGGCGGTGGCTCTTTACGGCATCCGTTAAGACGAACGGCTCCCCTGCGGTGGCGTTTACGTGACCCAAACAAATGCTTAAATACCCCTGAAAATCCCACAAAATCGGCTTATGATGCAACCGATATTGTATTAATCGATGGCCTTTTCGTTGCCGACAACTTTTAGAAGTTTCGAGATTAAGTTAGGGCAAAAGGGCGGCACCTTTGTCGAGTGTAAATTGATACTGCTAATACGAATGAGGCCCATTTCAACATAGGAGACTCTTTATTTTACGCATTTGAAGGATTTATTTAAAAAAAAAAATTGTTTTTTTCTGAATTTTATATGATCTGAGACTTGCTGAAGGAAATATAATTTTCAAAACGTCGACCTTACATCATCATCATCGTCGCGGGGGTCTTACAGTCTTCTGCCGCATTTCGATCGCAATTTTACGGTGTCTCCATTCTTCCTTGTCTATCGCTCTATCATTCATATTTTTTTAAATGTTATCTATTTATGTTAGCGACGCTCTTCCTCTCTTTCTCCTATTCCATGGAATATAGATCAATGCTTTCTTTGGCCATCTCTCCTCCTCCATTCTCATAACATGCCCATACCATATATGAGCTGTCGGGTGTCTATTCTCTCGGTGGTTATATATATATTCTTCCTGTTCTTCAAATTTCAGCGTTCTGCATAGGTTCCAGTCTTGAAACTCTACATGCCCGTCTGAAAATGTCTGTTTCTACTTCCTTTTATTTCGTTCCGATAGCTCCGCACGTCAATATTGGCTCTACAATTGCTCCGTAAATTATATTTTTTGTTTTTATAGAAATCTTACTACTCCAGAGTAAAGAATTGACATGTTAACGCATTTTTTACCTTGGTACTCTGTTATTTATATCTCTCGCTCTGATGTTCCCTTTGTTGATATCAAGCTTCCCAAGTATTTATACTCCTCACACTTTTTCAGATCTCTTAAGCTAAGATCGGGGTCCTCATTTTCATCTCTAAAACAAAAATATTGTCTTATTGGTTTATTATCATTCCCCACTGTGACTGTGCATATTCGTCCTTGAGTTACACACTGCTTCTTGAGCTGAAAATGTCTGCCATCTCAGCCGAACACCTCAACACTTGGCGTAAAATGCATTAGCTGAGTTTAAAACAGTCACAGGTCACAGTAATCGTTATAATCTTGTCAAAATCACCTTTTCTACATTTAAAATTGAGGAAAAAACAAGCACAACCTAAATCGCAAGCATCCCATCGAGGCCTGCGGGTAACGTCATCATTATAAGTTGTTATGCTGCTAATTAGTAGTGACGTCACTCGCAGGCCCTGCCGACTCGAGAGTTGACGAACGTACGCCTTATGAGGATGAGAATTCCTGTTAGTTTACGAATCTTGGCCTGTGCTCACCGAATACCGAATTAACCGACAGAGGCTGATGATGAATTGTTGCCGACATGAGAGCAAGTTTTCAGGGGGGGCCGGCTAAATTTCAGTGGCGGCCCCGGCCGCGTAAAGCCAAACCCCTGTGTAGTACAGAGCGCGCCGTCCAGAAGATGCTCTGTATCACTCGGGGCTTTGTTTTTGATTACGCTGTGTCGCGTCGTACAAACCCCTGTGTAGTACAGAGCGCGTGGTCCAGAACAATTAGCAAAATGAGAGCAATTATTGTTATGAAAGAAAAAAATTGATATTTATTAACAATTCCATTTCTTTATTTCTTTAAACGCGTGTAAAAACAAGCTTCCAAAAGCAAAATTGTATTAATCCAGAATATTCTGTATTTCTTGTTGTATTATAACCGGATTTTTTGATGCGACTATTGACATCATTTCCTGTTATCTCTAGGCATTTTATGTCTTGTTTTAAACCACGAACCACTACAATAAATTTTAAAAAACTTTTATCCATTTGCCGTACCTACCTATTATTGTCAAAATTTTAAAAGTACCTATGATAATTGTCGATGAGAAAGAAACACTTTTTAGAGTCAAACGAGGAGTCAAATATGCGCTTATCGAAAAAATCCGACTATATAGCAACTCCTCTTCTGCGTGAAAGGTGTAAAATAGGCATGCGTGCTCCGTGTCACACTGGGATAAGAACAAGCTTCCAAACGCAAAATTCTATTGAATCAGAATATTCTGTATTTCTTGTTCAATAAAAATAGAGTTATTGTTATTATAATATTAGTATATTTTTTGTGCACCGTCCGCGAAATGAGCTTTCGCGGCTGCCAATCCTTACGTGCGAAATGTGCTAAATCCTTGTCAAATCCGCATATAATTTTTCTGTAACTTAACATAACCGAGGCAAGATAACTTTTCTCCACGTACGCTATAAAGCCATTTCCCGGCCTTGGTATACCAATTACTAATATGCGACTTTTGCTTCAAAAATACCTGATCAGCAAAATGTAAACAATTGTTAGGTATTTATAAAGCAACTCCTTTCCTGCGTA